>OU452256.1:12784859-14034859 GCA_911728495.1 Furcula furcula | reverse complement strand
GCTCGTTTTGTGACACTGAGCTTCTCTAAAAAAACAAAAAAGATTTCTTATATAAAAGATTTTGATAACTGCTGCCAACCTAGCCAATTTCTATCTTGACCCACGCGAATGGAGTTTCATTTGTATCAAGAACCAGGATGATGGTGTATCTTTGATAATTAGCCGTCGAACGGACGATGATGTTCCATCAAAGAACAGTTAGCGATGAATATCGCACTACGGTCTATTATTAGGGCCGCGCAAATCTCTACGTTGCGTTATCGAGATTCGCCCAGCAATTTTGTGTTAGGTACAGTTACATTCCTAGAAGATGAAATCTTGCAGACTACTGATACGTGTATTATTCTGATTATTCAAATGCAAAATGCTACTCGATCGATTCAAAGCGATTCTCTAACGTCAATCGACACTCGATCTGAGAAAAAAATAACTCAAGACTATTTTTTCTCATAAATATTCTATTTCATTTACGTTTATAACGACCTAAAAGGTGAAGGTGATGGAAGGAGAAAAAGACGTGCACAGTACGCCCACACTAGATATTCATACATACATATAATTATGTATTAGACTCCGGTACGCCTATTTGGCAAATGAAGATTTCGTCACCAATCTTCGAATTCATTAAATTTCACCAATAGCAATTTTTTTAACCTTACTGTGGAGACAATCATGACGTTCCCCTGATTGTCAACGACTGAACTTATAGACAGCTGTATTGCAAGTGCGACACCCGAAGCATTGGTTATTATTTAAGTCACTTAAGCCTGCTAATTGCACTAGCTACAATGCCTTTCACGTCGGAATACAAATGTACACATTGCTGCTTAGCGATTGTACATCTGACATTGAAGTGGTACCTTGATGGTGATGCGTTGGTAAATCCAATGATGTATATGTACCTACATGAAAGTCAGGATCATTCCCATTAGTCCTCACTGGTACTACAGCGTACTTTGCATATGCGGAAAATTGATACTGCGTGGTGCCAGTTCAATCCAAAGGCGGGCCTTTTTCTTCTTTTACAAAAATATGGCTTCCATCAAATTATTGATGATTTCGCCAGTGTCAAGTAGTTAAATAGCAATTGCAAAATAAATTACAATATTAAGTAATAATGTGAAAATGAAAATTGGAGTTAGCGGTCGCCACCACCAGAAGAGAAGGCGACCACGAACAAAACTCTCCCAAAAGCCCTTAGCCACACGACTTTCGAGAGGACTATTTCTGTCACTAGACTAACTAATACTTCAAAAAAAGATATTAAAATAAAATGGGAAAGGTCAAAATTACTATTGACATATTTGTCGATGACCAAACATGACCAATATGTTTATCGACGTGTACCAATGGTTTCTTGCTCTCTGTTTACTATTTCTGTTCACGTAGCTTGGTTAAAATGTAACGTTACTTCGGTACAACCATTGGTATACCAACCCACCAGTCACGTCTAGCTGTAAATTTATTGATGTTTAAGTAGAAAAAAAAATGTAATTGCTACGCATACAGATGTAATTGCGCTATATCATTTAAAATACGAATGGACATAATGCGAATTCTCATGGCGCGGACGTTGCCCGTAGTGAATTGGAAATTGACGTCTTTTTGCTGGCTTTGAACTTGGAATAAAACTTATTAAAAATGTAATTAGCGTTTAGTGACTGGCCGATTGTATTCCCGCGAATCAGTTCACTTCGAGTTATCAAGGAAAACATAAAAATGCCAGAACTGAATCTCCATAAATGATTAATGTGATGATATTTTTGAGAAGGCAATATTAACAAAGCTTCGTATCTATATAATTACGCCATGCAAAAAGGCAGATAAACGCGAAACTTTGGCAACCATCCAATTTATCGTTAGATTATATTAGAGAAATAATTTTACCTTTGTCATAATTTCAAAAATACACGTTCTGTTTTGCCAAATTTAAGTTCACAATTTTTAGGAATGCATGCTTCATAACGTCGCATTCGAGACGGATTAAGACCGTTGATATGCTAATTCCAAGTCCACACTAAACAGACAGTGCCAAGAATCATGTCTCCAAAATGGTCTTAAAACAAACAGGTTTTAATTTCCGTTTTTGGCCAAAAAAAACTGTTGCTATACAGAATTCCGTTTCGCAGTTAAACGAAATCTCTTAGAAACGTGACTGGAATTGAAAGAGATGATCAGAATGGCTTGCAGATCTTGGGCAGAATCACGCATGCATCCCGTTGTTAGTACGAGTATTTACGCTACCGTGGTATAAACACGTGGAGGTCAAGGGGAAGTCACGAGAAATTTGCCAGCAAATGAAGAGTTGCAAGTTGATTTTTTATACACCTTACATTGTTGAGTAATTTTCGCTTCTAAATTAGAAACACATTTACCTATATTTATTAAGGATTTCTAAGCCGTTTTAAATTTATGGTTTGCCAGCTAGTTTAGACTCCACCTAGTATATATTGGCAAGCCTATCGTAATTTAATGAGCGCAGTATAACTGCTAACAGGAATATCTTGAAAGCAAATCATTGACTCCTCTTTTAACCAAGTGTTACTGCACATAAGACATTCAGACCACCGAAACAATATTTCTTCATTTTAATATAGCAATTATTGCACTAAGCGGAAGAATTTTTATTAACTAACATTTTGAATGAAATCTGTTTGCCTCGGTCCAATAAATACGCCACGGAAAGTAGTAGAAAGTATGTACAGGCTACCAGACGTACTAGCTAGAAAATATACTGATAGGATATGTGTATTTGTTTATAGTTGCATGATAGTAAATATCTGATTTGTCTTTATATTTCTCTTTCTACTCTTAAAAAGGATAAAGTATGTAAAGGCTACTAGACGTACTGGCTAGAAAATATACTGATAGGATATGTGTATTTGTTTATAGTTGCATGATAGTAAATATCTGATTTGTCTTTATATTTGTCTTTATATTTCTCTTTCTACTCTTAAAAAGTATAAAGTATGTAAAGGCTACTAGACGTACTAGCTAGAAAATATACTGATAGGATATGTGTATTTGTTTATAGTTGCATGATAGTAAATATCTGATTTGTCTTTATATTTCTCTTTCTACTCTTAAAAAGTCGATAGAAGTTCACACTAGACAAAATGTTGAAATTATTATTACTTTGGTCCGTCTATTCCTCCCACAAAGCTATATTACTTGTAATTAAACTTAATAAAATAGAATCAAAAATAGACGCATTAATTAATGTAGGTAAGTGTTCTATGTCACGTAACGCAATGGTATTTAAATATTAGGTAACTGAATCGGAGCATGTTCCCATTTCGACAATAGTTAATTATAAGCAGGCATTTCGCGTTGCCCTCACTGATAATGCTAATAAGTAAAAGCAACAAGTCACTATGTGTGTCAGACTGTAACCGGTCACCGAACGACAAGCATAATATAGTGTGCGAATTATTTTTAAACCCAAAAAAAGGCCAGGTTAAGGTAACCTTAAAGATAAGACTAGGCCAGAGCAGCCTTATCGCGGCTAGAACTACCATTTCAAAATGTATACCTAGATCTAGTGTCTAAAATTCCTGTTTTGAGTTAAAGTTCTTGTTCGAAAAACCTTATTAAATAAATCAGCACGGAATATACATAGCAACAACTAAAATTAGGAAAAAGGTAATGGTAGGTAAAAAATAATAATAATACCAGCTCAACACATTATATATAATGTATTCAGGTAAGTAAATAAATATTTGATTTGATTTTTGATTTGAGCCCTTGTTTATGTCCCACTGTTGGGCACGGGCCTCCCCTCAAGATGACGGGGCTTAGGCCAAAGTCCACCACGCTGGCCAAGTGCGGATTGGCAGACTTCACACGTCAGTCTAGAGCTAGTTAGGCTTTATCAGACATGCCGGTTTCCTCACAATGTTTTCCTTCACCGAAAACTAGTAACAATCGCACAAAGATGATTCTGAATAGAATAACTGGCAATATTTGACATCTGAAAAATAAAAATAAAATAAATAGTCTCCTCACCATGAAGCTTATGATCCTCAGCTCCTAAAGTACATCTATTATATATAATATCATCGTATTATGAGAAATGTAAGTCCATATAAATCATACGAGCTGAGGCCAAGGACGGACAGCTATTTCGATGAAACTCTAGGACCAGCCTGGTATTTCTTCACCTTGAGAGAATGGTAAATTTTTGATACTAAATCAAAATATTTACCATACGTGCAAAGTTATTAGGTGACATTCTCTACAAAGTATAAAATCACATTGGGGCTGCATAGCCGGGGTTCGAAAGGGCCCGTGTTATATAGGCTACCTTCGACATTCACTCTATTCAAGGTCAGAGTGAAATTTGAAGTTCGCGCATTGTTGGGTAATCGCGATAACTGGTTACTCAAGAAAACTTTAAAACCATATTTAGGTATGTAAGTGTCGCCGCACGCGGGCCACTAGCCACATCCACAATCGCCGCCACTCGAAGCTAGAAGCGGCTACAAAAGTAGCTGACACGCGCGACAGCCACTTGTGGTCCATGTTGGACACTTGCGGTCGGTGGCCGCTACTTTTTTTAACTCGTGCTTGCAGTGAAATGAAGGGAGAGAGGTGTGGGGAATCGCGCGAGTGGTTTGTGTCGGCTTTTGTGGTGGCGTTTTGTGGCCGATCCGACCACTAGAGGCGAGCAGTGGCGATACAGTGTGCGGCGAGTCCATGCAAAATGTATGAAAACAACAGGAAATAGGTCCGTGGCTGCATTTTGTGGTTGTGGCTGGTGGCCCGTGTGCGGCGACACTTAGTCACCAGCAGTGATTCTCAATCTATGACTAGCATTAATGAAAAGTGACGTAGTGCATTTTAAAATCTCTGAATATTCATAGATATAATAATTATGAATAAAAATAAAGACTATCATAGATTTATGAATGCTGCAGCGGATATAATAGCTGCTATACTGATAAATTTCTTTCCGTATAACAATGTATTACGTGTTACATAACAATCGCCAATTTCTCCGAATTTCTAAATTGTGACGCTCCGTTAGTCTACAAGTTTGATGATTAATAATCGGATTGTTGTTTAAAATGCTATTAGAATAAAAGTCTAGATAAAAATGCCAATCATTTACTAACCTTCTATTGTAATATTTTGATATTGTCCAAAATGGGTTAAAAGGCTAATTTAGTCTTATTATAAAACTGACCAAAATAAATGTAACCATTTTGCTATTAGTGAACTAAATGTCAGATTTCTGTCAATTTCAGAGGTAGAACTAGAAGGACTTCAATATTCGAACCCTGACCCTACCCATTGTCTTTGGCTGAACGATGGCCAGTCAAACACAATAGGTAGGGTTTATTATGTCAGTAAGTCAGCCACTCCTGTGTTCATACATTTATTGCTATGATTTTGATCTTGTAAAGAAAAGCAGGGTATAAATGCACTTACATACCTATTGTCTGAAGCGTGTTAAGTTTTATTTTTTTTCATTTTTTAAATATTTCATTTACTGGAATTTCAAACCCTGGAATGTCCTTATCTACTACATGATGACTATTATAAAAACTCAGTTGCAACTACGAAACTTTATTCTTTAAAAATACTTTTCAAAAGACTTGGCAAGGATCATTATTTCGGTATGTTCCTTTGAAAACTGCCACATTGATGTATATCTTAGTACCCGCTAACATTTTAATCTCACGGTTTATTAGGTCCTGTATGTGAGAACATTTTCTGTTACATCCATCTGACAGAAAAGGAACAAATATGATTTTTAAAAGCTTTTCCTGTGCTATTTATTCTGCTTCATTTAACGAGTTTGTGAATTTAATATAAATTATAATGAAGGAATTATTACTTTTGGACTTAAGGCCTAGAATAAAAAAGGCCTTCCCGTTCTAACGCCACAATGATCGACAATTAGCTATTTGCATCCACCAGTTACTTGCGATACGCACAACGTCGTCTGTCCACCTAGTGGGAGGCCTGCCTACGCTGCGTCTTCCGGTTCGTGGTCGCCACTCGAGAACCTTTCTTCCGCATCGGTTATCGGTTATCCGAGCGATTTGGTCTGCCCATTACCACTTCAACTTGCATACTCTAAGAGCTACGTCGCTAACCTTGGTTCTTCGGCGAATCTCCTCATTACAGATTCTGTCGCGCAAAGAAACTCCGAGCAAATTTCCATAGCTCGTTGAGTGACTCTGAGCTTCTCAATACAAATCAGTCTTGAAAAAAGTGTGCGTATAAATCTAACTTCTTTGACGGGCCTGTTGGTCTAATGGTTAGCTTACCTTAGCTGCTACCCAAGTTTCTGGGTGTTAAAAAAAATATCCTGTACTTTTTAACTTATATAAATTATATTTCGATCAGTAGATTTGTACTTTAAATAGGGACACAACTATGCCATGTTAACTCGAAATTGGTATCCCAAGATACAGATTTTGCCTAGTTTGGGAACCCCTGGAAATGCTTGGTTGTTAAGTTTATTCTTGTAACTTCAAGTATAGTAATTGTAACTTTAAGTTTGTTATTATTTATATATTTAAGTTTGTTTTTTCCAAAAAAACGTATAATAGTATTAGTATCAGTTGTCTGATTTCCATAGTACAGGCTCTGCCTAGTTTGGGTTCAGATGACCGTGTGTGGAATTGTCCCAAAATATCATTATTACATAGAACAGTTACACGTGGTTGTCAATGCATCTTTGTCATTTCATGGATCAGGCGTAATAGTTACTGAACTATGTAATAGGTTATTGAGGTAATCGTGTTAAAACATTACCAAAAGTGAAATCAGTATTGTAAGGAAACGGATATTGCTTATGGGTGTTACATGTTTTGTAAATTCAAATTAAGTACTAACTCGTTACAAATCTATGTCAAATATTATGTAATGTAATAAAAAGTTAAGCGATTAGTGAAGGGAATGGTAATTACACCCATTTAATTTTATAAGATTTTTTTAACATGTCATTTTTAATACTGGTTAGGTTTAGGCAACGTAGTGATGTGATAAGTATGTCATTCCCATACTTACTATCGAAATACTGTTTCATAAATCAGATGCAAATCATAACGAAAAAGCGTTACCAATCTATTGGTTTATTTTTGTAATTTCTATATCATATTGTTAGGAACATAAATTCGTATATGAAGTTGGAAGATACAGGCCTACATCAAGGTATACATAAGTTTAGTTACTGAGGTTTTTATTCTTACTTTACTTTTAAATTGTACACTTCTTATCACTCTATTTTTTGCTCTACCTCTCTGAGCTATGCAGGGCCCTTATTCTCTATGACCACTTACATTTCGCGCTTAATTCTTGCCCTGTTAAAATAATATCAATATCGCCTAATAGGGCAATATTTAATGTTTTATTAGTTATATCCTAAACAAAATAACTTAATTTTAACGATTTATGCGTGATTGCGCAGAGAAGATTTAAGCATTGATTCTGAAAATGGTCAGAAAAAACTAACGTCCTTGTCAGATAACTCAATTGTGAGTTAAACTCGCCTTTGAACGGCTTTTATATTATGTACCTATATAAATGCATCTAAATCTTGTACAATAATAAATAAAATAAAAAAAGTTGTTTTTTTTTCCAATTAGTCACACACGTAGAATTAAATGTTTATCTACTTGGAATAGGCAGCAATATCTTCCTTTCTTTTTTTTTTGACGCGGGGGAATCTTCCAAAGATCCCCGGGAGCTATGGGTCTCGACCGGGGTATGTGGGATTCTTACCCACTAAAACCCCCGCGGCTGTCGCATCGGCACATGAGAAGGGGGACCCCAGGGCTCTCCGGTGGGTTCTGCACCAGGGGCCCCTCAGTGCCTTGCCTTTGAGCCCGCCGCCGGGGGGCGCATTGTAGCCCCCCGGAAACCTGACACGGTGCTTACAGGGACGGGGGTCGCAACCCCGCCGCCGTCCTCCTCGGAGTCGCCGCCGTACTCAATGGACGTCCTAAGGGCCCACACCCCGAACGTCCAGCGACTCCGAAGGAGCAATATCTTCCTATTTTCACACCGAAACCAACTTCCCATGCAAATATTATGCAAAGCATTTACCTGTTTACGTATATAATTATGTATTTTCATCTTAATTATTTCAATTCGCATGGTCACCGCTCACAATTTATTGAAAGGTGAAATCCTAGTCCATTGTGCGTATAGTGACAGCACAAGCTCTCTCTTGTCACAGGAAACTACTTGTTACATATCATAATTTATTCGCAATACGATACCAGATTTATCTAGCGTGCGACTCTACCGTGACTGTTATTTAATCAAATGTTATGTCGCTCCTTATTGCAAACGACAGCAATATTATTGAAATATAGTTGGCTATGCTCTTTCGTATTATCTAGCACTAGCTGACCCGCGCAGAGCTTCACCCGCGCTTTTTCCACACCTCCAACAATTTTCGTTATCTTTTAACCAATTTACACATAACCTTGACAAATTATATGTCTAAGCCTTCCTCATGAATCACTCTATATATTGGTGAAAACCGCATGTAAATCCGTTCAGTAGTTTTTAAGTTTATCGTGAACATAAAGACAGCCAGACGCGGCGGAGGACTTTGTTTTATAATATGTATGTAGTAAAGTGAAGTACGCTTGTTTATTGAAAACTGAAAATAGAACCTCTATTTTAATTTATTTTTTTGGGTGTACGTTATTTCGTGTCTTAACAGATATGCATTTGTTTTTGTGTAAAAGGTTTATTATGGGCTGTTTCATAGATTGTTCCCAATCTCATTCTGTATTGCAGTTGCGAGGATAAAACCCCTAACCGGGCGAGAATGTATTGATGAAGGTATTTTAACTAATTCTTGTAACTTGACTAATGGTCACCTAAAAGCACAAACAAATATAAATAAAACAGTTTTAGAATAATTTGTAACTTTTATTTCAAATAAATTTTATCGTACGTCCAAAAAAAGGGACAATGTAATGTTTTTTTAGAAATAAATAAATAGACTAAAAAATATTATTTTACTCATTGTTCCGTATAATATTAATGCTAACTAGCACAGACTCTCTCGACACAAATTATAATAATATTTAATATTATTAATTATTTTTAGTTTTTCTTTTTTCTTTTTATAAATGTTAATTTACGGATTATGTATATTGTTTTTGATTTTTATTTGTCAGATTATTGGTTCACTTTAGTTATTACGGGAAATGCACAATACCAGGGCTTTTCACAAATACCTCACGACTAGGGACCGGATTTATATGTAAATACATATTTTAATTTCAACAGTTTTTGTTCAGTATGTTGTTTTCTACATGAATCACATTTGGAACGAGAAAATGCAATTTTTATTTTCCATATTTTGCCATATTTCAAAGATAAGTCCACATTTTTTACAAAAATGATTATATTTCAGCATAGGTAAATCACAAAAAAAATGTTCATATGGGTTAGCAACAATTTGCGAATGAGCTAAATATTCCCTTATCTGTAAACGTGGCACACCGCCGCCGCGGCTCGTTTCAGTAAGCTATCGCCGCGAAATTATTGTGCATTCCCCGTATTCACCTTATCAATACATCAATCAAAAATGAATGTCACGGATACCAGCCCGTCAGTTCAGCGTGCAAGTATGTTCCAGTCACATACTGTGATGTTGAAAGATTGTTCAGCCAGTACAAAGCCTTATTTTGAACAAACAGAACGACTTTGAATTTTGAAAATTAATCAACAATCTATTCATTCATTTGGGAGCTACGATGCCACAGACAGACAGACAGATATAGGCATAAAACTTAAACATGCCTTTTTTGCATTGGGGGTTACAAAACATGAGAACCGTATACTGTAGTAATAGAAATACTGATAAGAACTGCCATATACCTGAAACTTTTGGTTATTTTTAACTCCATATTTTGCCATATTTTCGACTTTTTTGTCCATATTTTCGATTTTTTTTAGTCCATATTATATGTACATATTTTGGATTTTTAAATACATATATCCGGTCTCTACTCATGACAAACACTAAATTGACAAATATAAATCTAAGCAATACCTATTCTTTTGATTTTTACGATGTCGTACAAAATACTAGACTGGAAAAAGTTGTTCCATCGTCCAATGGTCACCTTATGCGATATGACCGTTTTATTACACAAATCGTCGAAGGGAAAATAGGAGGAAAGCCTACTAGAAATGGAGCGTCTACCGTGAATCATCCCTTGACCATTGATACATTGCCATGTCACGGTGTCTGGCCGAGTTTGCAACAAAACAGACACGATGGACGCGCAGACAACGTACCAATTCACACAACTCATTCTGCATTCAATTAATATAGCATTAAGGCTCATTTCTACGAATCCTGTGCGATTCATCCCGTTGATATAAATAGACATTAAATTAAAGTTGATGCAATAAAGTGCCCAGTGGGAGAGGACACGACAAACCACTTAGTTGCTGGCCCCTGTGACAAGTCACGCTGAATTAAGATTCTATCGTGCGACCTGTAACTCAACTACACTTACTCAACTTTGTTGTAAAAAGGCAAATGTCTAATTAAGTGTTATTTATTTGTACTGAACAGGTGTTATGGTTTGTTGCTTCACACTGTCAAACGCTACGATTACCTTTTGCATGATATTGAAGATGTTATTGAAGATGATTAATAATGCCAGGTTGCCTAGCGCATACTTGTTGGATTAAGTTAATCCAACAAGTATGCATAAGTCGTTTATGGAATACTGATATGATATAGTAATGATTGTCTGTTTAAGACACACGTGCACTACGAGTTAATTCTTGGTTTTATGATGGCAAATATAACTAAACAAAACATATTGATCTTTATTTAAACCATATGGGATTATCGACAAGTTAATTACTCAAATTAATCTTGACCGCGGATCAAATTAATCTCCACTTCTAAGTTATTGTGTTTAGAATGCAGTGTGGATCTCCTAAAGAAGGCATCTAGAATTGTGAACGTATGTAAAAGCTTATATCTAGATCTAGATTTTTATAAATTAGTGATAGTATGGTAATATCTTTACACCATCTCTTGCAGAAGGGGACCCAGCAACTTATTTAGTTGTCTAGCGACACGTTCAAAACAGCTGCAAATGCCATGAATGAAAAAATATATTTAGAAAAACAGTAGCGCATGCATTTTAAGGTTTCACAAAGTCGCTAGCGTAAGCTGTAGGAGTGTAAATAATATTTCCTACGAATGAGAGGATATTAGAGAGTGATATATAGTGTGTCGGCCACCGTCTACAGTACAGATACGTCCCGAGATATCGCCACACACTTAGACGGCAATTAACTGATAAAGTTGACGGTGGCGTGTTTTGCAAAACCATTTCCCAGTAATAAGAAGATAACAGAGAATTTGGCGAACACAATCATATCCGAACGTAGTTGACGGAACCTCTTTGTAACAAAGTTTTTATTAATTTATCAGATTATGTAAAACTGCGATAAAATTCTTAAAATCATGATTTTGCTTATTAAGTTGAAATGTTTCAAGTTACGGAGCTACTTTTACGTTAATTAAAATTTTGGTCATTTAGACTTTCGCGTTCCATTGAAACGTCAAACCACAATAAGGTAAATTGCGTTAATTTCCGAAGAAAATAATGTTATTTTTTGGTATTTTATGTAGAGAGATAAATAAGGTGGATAATGTCTTTGCCTTAATTAGTTTTATCCGTTAAAAAGTATTCTTAATGGTAATTCATTAAAAACAATTCAAAAATAATTACAAGATCTAAAATAAAACGTCATTATATTAGTATAAAATCTCTCATTAAAATGAAAATAATAATTAATCTTTATAATTACTGTCAAACGGATATTCAATGGAATTATTATTGAACAAAACTAAAATTAACTTGTAAATCAACTAAATGTGAATGTTTTTTATTTTTTTTATATCTCCACGTCTGGCTAATCATAGTCATATGCAAAACGAGACAAACTTGGTACTTGTAATGTACTCGTATATCTCGGTTGTCTTAGAACAGTAATAATTTTTTGTTGAAAAAATCAGACTTCAATTTGCCTAAAGCACGCGAATAAGTTGATGGCCAACTTAGGATATTGTTATCCTAGATAGTTTATTACTAGATTATGTTGGTAAAAACTTTTATTCTACATTCGATAAAATATATTTCTCACGGGGTTAACGAGAGGTCCTGCGGCAATGTTTCTCTTATATATTGTAGTGAAAATATAGATGCTAATGAGAGCCCTCGAGTTTATCTTACAACTGAACCCACGCGTACACTAGATACCAGAATATTTCATTCATATCCCAGCCTAGTGCTGTGGAGGAATTTCCAGTGATTAATTCAGTTTCCAATGCTTATGAATAACGCTTGTACTTGTACATATTTTTAAGATTTTTATTTTTTATTCTAATTAATGACTAGATAAAAGAGATTTTTATGCGATGGTAAACAACACACCTATCCTGTTGTAATAGCGCTTGACGTCTACGATATTAGCAGTTACGTTTCTACACAAGTAATTCTGGTGGTACTAACTTAGACGAACTCTAGTGCCAGGTACTGACCACCTAGTTAAGGCACCTATTAAACCCTTTAAGATCATTATCATGTAATGTTTTTGAGAATTAGTAGTAATACCACAGCATACCATTTTACATTATTTTATAAGAGATCTAAACGTTCTAGCTAGTTGTAGTTTTATATGCAATGTCATTGAAAACTAAGACTACAGACGCAGCTTTGTTCGATTTGACAGCAAACTCAAGTATCAATAGCGATCAAGCTAATCGGAGCAACAAATGCCAATACAAGTAATAAGAATAAATATCAGAGTAAATATCAGGTTACACCGATAGGTACCTAATTCTATGCCCATCACTATACAAACTGCGACTAGACCTATTAGCAACCAGTATATTGTGGCTACAAACTATAAGTTAAGTACACACGAGCACTTCCTAGATATAGTGGAACATATATTTTGCCTCAACGGAGGTTAGAAGCTGGTTGCAATCCGCTATATTTATGTTGGCGGTTACATTATAAATCTAGAATTGTAAGTACACTGTGATCAAATACAGTGATATCTTGAGTAAAGCAACTAAAGTTAAGTTGAGTAAAGCAAATAGGAATCCAACTGTCAAATATCAAGCTTTCTTTGTAAGTATATCATGATTACTTTTTCAACACACTTGCTCGTAAAGTGAGCCTTATAGATGAGACACGCGTGCGTAATGATGACGTTACGCACTAGTGCGTAATAGAATTATCCCTACAAAGTTAAATTATTACCTAACTGCAAGTATGCGAGTAAACAGAGCATTCTTAATTTTACCGAGTAATACATTAAAAAACAACGAAGAGGGTTTGTATCACTGAAAATCCATATACATTTTTGGAATAAATTTATTTGTTAGTCCTTAATTAAGTCAAACAAACATTAATTATTATCTATTTTTTCATATTTCGCCATAATGTGTATACGAAATTAGATTAGATATTAAAATATTTGCATTTTGTCACTCAAAATTATAATTTTGTAGTGTATATTCACTCACCATAAATTGGGCGCGTGAAAAAAAAACGCGCGCGCCATTTCCCATACATAATTTTTATATTTTGTTTTTATCGTATGGTAGGTACTTAAAATCTTTTATCACTTCTCTAAGGTTTTTATTTACCTCTCTAGTGTACTTCTCTAGTTTCGATATAAGATTATGCTATAAATCATTTGCGGAGACTCCGCAGCTTTCCCAAGCCATCTGCCGTGCATCGGATCGAACCGCGATAACGCGCGTTAAGCACTCAGAAATAATTTCGCAATCATTCAACTAACGTTCGCATTTTTGTATCGTCTATAAAGGCAGATAAGATCTCAACAAAGATACACCATCTAATGATGGTCAAGGAGTTCACGTTTCTTAATAATATTTGGTTTAAGTTATATTAATGGCTTTTCGCCAGAACCATGAAACGAACTGATAAATATCGCCGTTAACGAGTTACGCGAAATTATTAGCATTCTAAACGAACGTCTGAAGAAAGAAAGCTGGAAAGAATTCTGTGCTTGAGTACCAATTAACATAACATATGTATTTGGCCGAGATTTTACAATTATAACTTGATATATCTCGTAGCTGGAAGTATATCTTTTTCCTGTATCATAAGACCTGAAAGTGTTAACGAGGGTTTATAAGAGCAAAAATACAGACGTGCCTAACGAAAAAAAACGGATGGATTTCTACACGCCTTGTTCTCTTTTACCCATTTTTGAGTGGATGTTTTTTTCAGCAATACTTTTTTTAATTTTACATTCATACTGGCAGGATGTGTGTGTGGTGTGAAGAACCACATTTGTACCGTTTGAAGCAGTTCGCTTAACAGCTTTGTTGATGACTTCAAATATTATAAAGGATTTTCTCTATTACTTTTTTCTACGTATTATACAGCTTGTCAATGTAGAGATATAAGCGTCTGTTTACAACTCAGGCAGATTAGATTTTCACAAAGAGCAAATTTAAAAAACGATATTTGTATACTTGAAGTAACTTCATCACAAGTCATGAAGCAACTAAAATTCTGCTGGATTGGTCGTTTATATCATCTAAGGTGAAGTGTTCTGGTGGTTTTCTATCAATATGTGAAACGGGTGTTTCTGCTTTGCCTAACTCTTAAATTATAGAGTTTTGCGTTAGTTCATGTTCTGTGTTTATAAGTCAATATTTATTCGCGAACGGAATACGGCTGGATGGGGTTTATCTCCCAGCATCTGTGCAAGGCAACAACGACCGACCTTCAGCGCCATTTTACACACAGTGTATTTATTGGAATAATTTATTACCATGTCGTATATTGAAATAGTGTTTTATAATAAAAAGACCATTGGAACTGGTTGAGCTTGAGGGTGGTCGAGGAAAATCGAGACGTCTATTTTTAGCCATCAGAGCTGCGAAATCGTGAATTATTGCAGTATTGCGAGTACCGAGTACTATTTTTATATTTCGTTTATTATCTACTGCGATAACTTGTACCGTTGTTTAGAAGGATATTATTGTGTGGTCATCGTAAATGTGCTTATGTGCACTGTTTATCACACCGGCAGGCGGGAATCTCATAAAATGTATTATTACATAACAGTTCTGGCTTATGTGCTACCTATGTGCTATTTGAGTATTTAATATGTACCTATTAATAATTATTGCCAAATTATCATTATCATTTACTTGCAGCTCTGCACACAATAACTAAAACATACATATATACTAAATTCGAGAGTATCAATATAACTTATTATTCTACTCACTCTAGTTGGTGCACCTGTAAGAATCTTTCGTTCTGAGGTTTTATCGACCTGTGTGATTTTTTCTTGTCTCCCGCTTTGCAAAAGAGGGAAGTGGAATTTTTATTTTTCCAACTCCTCCTATACACTTTCTTAATTAAATTTGTTGCGGGTTCCAAGACAATTTAGCGTTTCCCCGGGACTCGCTGAGGGTCAAACCTCGGCGTCTTCGCTGGTGATGTTTGAGTAAGAATATCATCCACCTATTTCTTCACGTTGGGAGTCGTAAGAGATGACTAAACGCGCAGCAGCGTTTTCCTATTGAATTACATACAGCCGACGCACATACATACATAGGCAGACATAGATGCCTGCCGCATGGAAATTATGACAACCTCTTCTTCATCTTCAGGCTTCTTTCTTCGGCCTTTTTTCAGCAGTAGACGCGTCTCGGCTGCTAATGATGATGAAAAAGTTCCTTTCTCATATGATTCTATGTTTGATCCGAAAGCACGTCCGTTTAATTTCCATTTTATACTGGATGTGGTTCTGCATTCTTGCCATATTTACGGAGGTTGATATATACCTTTTAAAGAACATAAATCAATTGTACGGTCCTTGCTTGACTGTACACTCTTTTGATATGAGAAGTGCGGGAAGAAATAATTAAATAGATTGTAAAATATGTATAATGTCCAAAATGTCCTTAAAAGTAAATGAGAATTAATGAATGCTATGGAAGAAATGAAATGAACACACGAGGCACACTTGCTGGCCTAAACGCAGTTTTGCTAAGATACCACTTGTTTGGTAGTGAGTACACACGGTTCCCTTGGCGGTCCGATGCGAACTGAATATAATTACTGAATTATAAAATGTGTGCGTCGCGTAAACTGCTGACTTGAGAAATGCACGGTTGCACCGTACATCAATCATTAAATGTTAGACGTAAAATTATGAATTATTTTTTATGTTTGGTACGAAAAGAAATCCCGTGTGCAACCGTCACTACAAAATAACCCCGTCTCCGCTCTTCGCGCAAAGTAGGTAAACAACAGTATACGCGGGGCTGCCAATCTTGGGACCTATTTTGAGCGCTCGAGAGCTCTTATTCTGGTTGAACGTTAATCATGAATCATTAATTATCTTTTAGTTATTGACCACTGAATTATTAATCTATTTTTCACAATTAACATAATCCTTAACTGTTAGGTCTACAAATATGGAAAAAATGCAAAACCACACCCAGTATTTTTGGTGGTTTTAGCGAAAATCCGATCTCACGGTGACTAAGAACCTGTTGCACAAATACAGGTGGGGTCGAACGCGCCACGATTCTTGATATCTAACTTGTGAATCGGCCTTGAGAAAGCCGCCGTTCGCTGGTCCCGCTGACCTTTCCGCTCCTCTCCGCCCAGCCAGAGTCGTTATTTATCGGCATCCAACCCGTGATAAATCCACAGCGTTTGTACTGTGCACATCCGTGTTCACTAGGAACAAGTAACAAATTGCTCTGCGGTGCTGCTTTAGTAGCAGAGACAATGCTTTGCGACCCGCTGGCTGTCATAATTTAGATTTATAAGTCGGTGTTCAACTATTTATGTTTGGTGTTTGTTTAGTTTTATTATGACTACCGTAAGGCTTTGGAAAGTAATTATAATGTTCGCTAATTCGTAAATTGAATTAAGAAAAATGATAAAAAAATACATAAAATTAATCTGGGATTTTATTATTTTGGCTTTGCTACTTATAGAATCTCTTTATTCTAAGTCAACTGTATTTATTTTTGTGATAGGCAAAATATATGTGTCTTTAATCATTTATTTCATCCTTAATAACTTTTATAGTTTGGTTATTAATTTTTTTATATCATTATGATATAAAAAAATTAATAACCAAATGCTCCGAAATAAATTTTAAGTCTTCTAACCTTTTTGTGGATGAACGTTTAAATCTCCCTCGACATCTGGGATGGCCTGTTGTTGTATAATATTAGAATCAAGTTAAATCATGCAATTGATTAAACAATAATAGCCAAACTGTCCTCTCCACTAAGATTCATGTTCGCCTGCATCTGTATCTTGCAGTGTAACTAACAGTTAATTGCCAGTACAGTTAGAATTTATTATATCAATTTCACCATAGACCATGCAGCAACAAGTCTTACAACTTAGAGTTTCTATAGTCGCTATAGACTTGTCCGCCAGACTTTCCAAGATCCACTATCAACTTTAAACTTTGTCCCGTGGCAGTACCTTCCTTTTAGAAACCAGCGTTATTTTTAGAGTTCAATGCTTGAAACCTCATGATTTACAAGATGACAAAAAAAAGCAAGAAAATAAATTCTGTACCGCTCCTAGGTTATTTTTTGTAAATATAAGATGTATGATGTTTTTTTTTTCTCCTTAATGGCCTGCTGGGAGAAAACCCATATTGGGTTAAGCACGCCATTGTACATATGTTTTTTTTATTCTATTGTAATTCTTTCTATATTTCTAATGTGTACAGAATAAATAAAAAAAAAAAATGTAGCAGTATAGTGTGCAGAGATATTCTATTCGGAAAGTTGCAGTATGTAAACGTTGCTGTGTTCCGGTATGAAGAGTACTGTAGCTGGATAATCTTTCCAGCTCAATAGATAACACCTAATAGGTGTCTCGTGACAAGCATCTATTCTATTCTGCTGTTGGTGATTACTAATTTGGTGCGTTCCGGTGAACGCACTTTGAGCCAGCTGAATCCATTGTGCCCGCCTTAGCCCTTACCCTATTGCTGAAATATCGAAGAGTTCCTTTACGTACGCCACGATTGCGCAATCCATTTTTGTTCTAATTTGTATTTGTATAAAAAAAATCGAATTCAGTATTTAAAATTCAATGAATTAAAATTTTATATGCAACCGCTTCCATGTTCACTATGTTCATGATTTTTAGTCTTATTAATAAATCGACGATACATACTATTTATTGGTATATTATTGGTGTCTTTAACTGCGGTTACAAATTCTTTCTCTTGACTTAGCACCTATCGCTTACGTCGGTACGTTGCGATTATGAAACATAATACCATCAGATGGTCAATGATGCTAATAAATTAGCGACTTCCTTATTCAGTTGGCAGGTCGGAATGTCGTCGTGTAACGTGGTCCACAAAGATGTTTTTAAACAACTTCAATCTTGATTAAGAATATTAATGTACCAAGTCAACTATTCGAATATTATTACATTAGAACCGCTTTGACAGGTCCAGTCGCGGCTCGATAGCTAGACAAGCTATAAGTCAACAGCTCTCTTTTACAGCGTGCAATTTCATCAAACTTGAATAGGGAGAAAACACTCATTAATGGTAGCCTACATAAGTGGAGAAGAAAAGAAAATGCTAGATCTTGTTCAATAAGTTGCAGGAGGATATAGAGGTGAGCTATATTGGATCAGCGTCGATATCGATAAACATAAAAAATCTTTTTTTTACTAAGTTTATCAATTTTGCAGAGAAATTTCTAATTTGGTATTATAATAACATTATTATTTATTCAATATTTATTATATTTTTTCAATAGTTAAAATTTGTTTGTGTGTTTAAACGTAAGATTAGAAATCCTAAATATGTGTGCTTGTTTTACCACAATGTGTGTGCCAAGGTTTTTTTTCCACTTTAGCATTTATGTAAAAAACCAACTGTGCGTGTTTAATGCAATGTATCGAGGTATTGCAGACATCGATAAACTTCATCCCTAGGAGAAATTACTTGTGGAGGACTGGACAAGGTGAGCCAGTCACCGGAATGGGCTGTGAAAGTTATTGCTTGACCGACGGACCTGTCTGTTCGCTAATACAAAGCTAAACATTTCGTTGGGCAAGTTTTTTGCAAGCGAGTATGTGATGAAAAATATTACGATGATGAAAGTGAAGGTCGAATTAATGAGGTATGAATTGACAACATGTCGTTAATAGTTAGAACTAATAAAATAGTGTTGACATTAGAGTTTTTTATGCAAAAAATAATAATCGATCAAAAACAAAAAATTTGGACCTGACTATCATTTGAAATATTAATCTCATAAAATGTTGTACAAAAAACGACCTCAGAATCCTAAAAGGTTTCGGATGATTTTATACCCATTCCAACAGTTATTTATTTATTTATACTCTTATACACACATAAATAAACATAAAAAATGGAATTGAAGAAGGTACAAAGGGCGCCCTTATCGCTATCCGCGATTTCTACCTTTCTTACAGTTACTTTTTTTATACCACCAAGTTTGCAAATAATCATGCGACCCGCCTGATGATAAGCAATCACCGCAGCATATGGACGCTAGCAACACCAGAAGAATCACTAGTGCGTTGCCGACCCTCCCTAAAGACATGTCATAATCATAATAATTTATTCACAGGAAATAGAGTACAATGGGTAAAAACATATATAATAAGTGCTTAGATCTATTTCGCCTAGCAAGGCATGTGAATATCACGAAATTTAATTGATTAATTTAATAATTATAGTTAAACAATGTCAAATTAAAAAAAAAATAATAATAATATAAAGTTAAAATAAATAAAAATTCGTCAGTCTAAATAATTTCCGTAATAATAATAAAAAATACAATTAAATTAAATAATTCATGTCGTGCATACCTAATTATTATTATTAGTACAACATAATGTCATATTTAATGGTATTTACAATTCCGCATGTGTCCGGTAATTTCTTTCACCAGCTACAGTGCACTTCACACCGGAACACAGCAATGCTTATACACTGCTGCTTGGTGGCAGAATATCTGACACTGTGGTAGTACCTACCAAAACGATTCCTTGTACAAGGAACCTACTACTTAGTAAATTAATTTTTATGATCGGCCTAATATTACACTCATAATTGAAGTACGTTCAAAGTAACAGATTATTATTATTTTTTCTGAAATTCGATCTGTTTATATCATTAAGTCTGTAACCCTCATCTACCACCTAAATAAAATTTATCATGATTAGACAAGTCCTAGTGAGATGAAGAGCACTGTTTCAATCTTTCATGGTGATTTAAAATATTATAACAATGACTTCAAGTATTATTTTAAATTTTCGTTATTTCAGCGCTATTGCAAGTACCACAAGACACCAGTTATACCGTGATCATGGCACAGGCACTTGACAAAATATTGTAAAAGTGAAAATAGTCATGCCAGTAATCTCCTAAGTCAATATAATATCCATGCAGAGCGTTTCACGTAGCACACAAACCAACGGATAACAATGTAAATTAAATTTCCGAATCAAAATAGGTATTTCAAATTTTCTGCCGTACTATACAGAATGTTAAATTAACCCCTGTCCTATTTGTATGGGAAATATTTGCATACAGAGTCAGGAAAAATATTTTAGATATTCAACAAATGATTTATGTAGGTATGTTTGTATTGCGGCATTCATCGATATACTTATATATCGATGGCGACACTGAATAAAAATAATATTCTCGGACAATGCACACACGGTCTTCTGATCCCAAACTAGGCAGAGCCCTAAACTAAAACTTATATACTTTTTTTTTGTATATAGATAAAACATCCAGACAGTTGGTGGGGATCGAACACACGAGCTATTGGGTAGCGGACAGGGTGTCTAACCACTAGACCAACAGGCCCAGAATTATACCCTCAGCGATCGGAGAGAGTTTTAATAATACTCTGTATAGCAATATCCTTAGCACAATATGTCCTATTGTTCCTAATAATATTCCCACGGATGACACGACTCATGGACGATGCGCTGCATAAACAAAAACCCACGTAATCGCTAGTCCTTGACAATCACATTGAATTGCCATGCCGACATGTTTATTGTTTTTTTTTTATTCAATACCTATTTAAACGGAAACCAATTTATATAAATCATGAATTGACAAGTAAATAGCTATTATTATAAACATGGGAATATTGATTTTAGTTACTTTCTTTTTGTCCGCAATCATCATTGACATGAGTCATTTAGTTATATAGTATAGTTATTTTATGTGATTTATCAGACAATGCACGAACTTAGTTTGATTATATCGCGTAACCACAAAGTGGCGCAGGCTTCAAACTTCTAATATAAACAATAACCATTGACCAAATTTAACATTAACCTACTAAATAAATTCTTACCGCTGCGTTACTATTAGGCACATAAGATTCACGGTCAAATATATAAGGTTAGCTCCATCTATGTATACTGTAGAATTTATAATATTGTAGTATAGAAAATTCACAGCAGTTCCTTATACTTCTTAGGCAGAAATATCTCTATTAACATTGGAAAGATGAGAATTAACTTCAACGGTCTTGCACAGCTTTTATTAATCCAAAATCCTTTATTCTTGCAATAATGTTGATGATATCTGCAGTTTAACAATTGCAGCTTTACCAAAAAGTACTCTTTTCCAAAATTAACATAACTTATTTAAGCTCTTTTACAGTTGAATAAACGAGTGTGGTTGCCCCTAGAGCACCCAGATGCCAAGTTGGGGAAACCAGATCAGTAAATTTTGGGAAAATAGCCATTATAGGAAGTCATTGTAGGTACCCCATATTCAAAGTCCATGCGAACTAAAGTGGGACTCAAAGCCAATATCTATTACAATCTACATCTGTATTCATACACGAGTGTGTTAATACACGAGTATAACCAACTGTTCCACGAATAAATTGAAAATGCAGTTTGTTTCCATACTTACGCGTCCCAGCTCAGTATAGCATACCCATAAAATTCATTAGTATTCAATATCGATAGCATACTATTCGGAACGCGGTGTTTTACGAGACTGTTGAATGGGAATAAACAAACTACGTTAACAGCAATAAATTTAACAAAACTTAAGCTGTGTCATGGTATTGTGAAGTTCCGTATTTTCTGTGACTAAGCAAAACTATAGAAATAAATTTACACATTCTGAATTATATTTGTTCTAGGTAAGCCAGTAAATAAAGTACAGTTATAGTTTTAACTGGAATTCTGATAAAGCGAGACCGTAAACAAAGTATTGTGAAACGGAGTTCTGATCAACAAGCACAAATTACAAAAGCAGAACAAGTATCTATACATTTCCTATAACACCACAAAAATCCCGACTTCGAATAACACAACAAAAACGAATTTAACGATGAATCATGTGTAATAAGTCAAAACAATTCAGCAGTTTAGGCTATAGGCCGTGCGTGCAATAAATAGACATACATAAAAACACTCGAAAAATATAGCCCTCCTTCTGTAGCAATCGGGCAAAAATAATACGAGGTATTACACTATCAATATCAAGTTGTAATACACCTGCTATCGATACACAAGGTTGGTGCATTTCCTCAATAGAACTTTTTTACGATAAATTAATCTGTAAATAATCTTTATTACATTGTCATTCATCCGCTCTTTCAAGTTACAAGTTAGACATTTTCAAATAGTTTCACGTTCATTCACGGAGGCAGGCGCCGCCGTAATTAGATGAAACGTTTCGTTGGAATTGCATAAATGTGCATGAGCCGACGCAAAATGATGGGAGAAAAACAGGATGTCGTATGAAGAAACGCTTGATGCCAATGAATTTTATAACGTTCAGAATGATCCCCATATACGGCAACGAATGAAAATATTTAACTTAATTTAACGCTGTGATCATCTTTCGTAAGTTATATTGATTTTGTTTATATTCAGATTGTTCTAATAATGCATACACTAAGCTGTAATAAATTTTGGCATGTTTACAGTGCTCTCGTAACAACTAGTTCTGTTGAAATATAAAATGTTATCTCATATGTGAAGAATTTCTAATTATATAAAGCAAGTTTCCTTCACATGGATATCACGCTGGTTAATAAACAATACTGGGTGAGAATTCTCCTTTGTCTGAGCGTAACCATCATAACTGTCTTAAAGAAAATACAATTATGTTTCTGGTCCCGTTACGTAAGGTTCGCGGGCGATATTCAGAACTCACGTATAAAGCTTACATACGTATTACGCGGAAGACCTAAAGGCTATAACTGTAACTTAAACTGTTCATTTTAATTAAACAAAATTAACAAAAAATGTTTAGCGTTATTTTTCCAAAATTGCAAGTAGTTTGTCAACACTGTACTATCTATATTATTCATAAGAATTCAAGACCGTTTCTTTAAGAAACCTGGAAAGCTTTCCACATACTTGCTGTAGCTCCTATACCTGACGGAAGTAACTGCTGTTTATATTTAATTTCCATCAGTTGATGCCGGCAAGCGTGTTTCAAGTCATTAATTTTCCCAACAGGTCTCTACATGTTGGATCCGTCTCCACGCAAGCCTTATAAAACAGTTGATGCCGGCAAGCGTGTTTCAAGTCATTAATTTTTCCCAACAGGACTCTACGTGTTGGATCCATCCCTTCTAAGGCTTGCCTTATAAAAGTCTGGATGTAAAAGCCCGAGTACAAGTTACAAAACATAATAATTCATCATCATCAGCAGCCGATAGACGACCAATGATGAACAAAGGCCTCCCCCTTAGAAGGGAGGGGTTGACATAATCCCCACGCTTGGCAGGCGGCTTGGGGATTGCAGTATAGGTGGAAGATAAATTCAAAAGGAAGGCGCTGCTGCCCGCCTTTCTGTTCTCGCTTAGTCGCCTCTTACGCCACCCAACGAGAGGAGATGGGCATAATAATTACTTAGAGCAAAATAATTAATGATACTGATACAAATATTAAAATATATGGTATTGTGGAAACCTCTCGATAAAAACAAAGATGCTCGTAAATTTTATACTTACAAGTTCGCATGCTACTGTAACATTTATATTCAACTGGTCCCCGCTACGTTTGTGGTAACGATTAGTTATTTTAGTCGTGTCCGTAGCCAGGACACAGACATAATAATATGTGATAACTTTGCCAACAGTACGATACAATGGAGATATTCACATATAAATGACTCGAAATATTTGCGGTGTGGTCTTGAAATGTAGAATAATATAAGTTTACTTCGTGAAAAACGGAAACGTGCCTTCAGTCCGGACTAAGCAATTTGCTTCGTCGTTTATAATAAGGACAGTTAAGGACTGGAATAGTTTGCCTGCGTCGGTTTTCCCGCCCGATTATAATGTAGATGTCTTCAAGACTAGAGTGGATAGGCTATTAATAAGCTAGTGTGCTTTACCATCCTCGACTGAGTCACCGCTTTCCATCAATATTTAAAATATTTATAAAAACATGCGTATTTGTTTAGTTTTTTTTTTGTTTTGTTGGACAGACGACATTGTGCGCTTCGCAGGAAACTGGTGGATGCAAATCGCCAATTGTCGTTCATTGTGGCGTTCCAAGGGGGAGGCCTATGTTCAGCAGTGGACGTGTTAGTAATTTTTATTATAGCTGCGAGCGATGCCTTACTACCTTCAGGTGAGCAGAAACCATTTTTTTTTATCATCCATCATCTTCTAAAGAGCTGATCTAAGGACGACCATAATTATTATAAACTATTTTATCATTTAATTTATGGATATCTGTTTGTGTAACAGTTTTTGCTCAATATTCATATCCATTATTTAACTAGAAAATTTAATCAACGTAACCAGCATTCTTGTCTTTGATTATGTTCTATATGTAAATCAATTTCTTATAAAGAGAAAGTTCTCAAGGAAGCTGATTTGAAACACTTCCGAATACACACTTCCATCAGAACACTTAAAAGTTAGTCACGGCAAAATCTATATTATTACTTGCAAATAACAATACAGTTACATTGCAGATAACAATACAGTTACGCAGATAGTTCTAACTGTATCTAGACAAGCTTTTGATAGCATATTTACATCTATACTTATAATAAAACTGTAACAGGTCCAATTCTGTAAATTGAAGATATTTTGAAAATTATATTTGGAGGGCATTCTATAACCGATACTGAGGCCGAAAATGTATTTTTTTTAATTTTTGTCTGTCTGTCTGTCTGTATCTCGGCTGAGCATTACGCCGAAACTACTGGATGGATTGAAACGAAACTTGGCATGATTTGAGATCTTACTACGAGGTAGGACATAGGATACTTTTTATCCCGTAATCTAGCACGGTTCTTTTGGGAGAGAGGATTAAAGTCAAAATGGGTACTTGGTTATACGCTTGGTCGGATTTTATCATTTTTTCTTTATAATTATAATAAATATTTGTAAGAGAACACTCATAGACAGTTGTTAACAATTTTTGGAAATCGATCAGGTTAAGCAACATTAGCTAAGGTCATTAAATAGATGGGTGACCATTTAACGCCATTTGAACTAAACGTTTCCGTGCTTTGGAGGGCAAGTACAAAGTGGGTCCAAGTTTTTAACCGACTTTAAAAAAGGAGGTTTTGTATTCTATGCGAATGTATATTATTGAAAGTTTAGTAAACGTAAACACAGCGCGGGCGGAGCTGCGTGGGTCAGCTAGTTGTATTATAAAAGCAGTATTGAAATAAACGAATGTATGGTAAAAGTTATATTACGCGACCTTCATAGAAATTTGACGTTGAAACATAAATAAATGAAAACAAATGAATGCCAGTGTATACCAACGTAAGCATAAAGAAGCACTCAAGTTCTTTCCCTAGGTCCCATACTATTCAATTTGCATTAAAGTCAGATTAATTTATACATCATCGTAATAACCTTTAAGTGAATGTGTAGGGCATTCTGCAATAATAATGAATGCAAAGTTCTCCTTAACTGTCATGATACACTTGACTACAATGTCTATTGACAACATAACTCGAGTATCAATTACGTATTGAATGGCCTCGCGATTACGATCTCAGCTATTGAACTGTATTCTAATACTAAGGTTGTGCATGCGTTCACAATTGTTAATTTACGAATTTGATAAATTGTGCCTGACATCACCTTTTATTGTATTTTTACGACTTCAATTAAAATGGACTAATAAGTCGCCTCATCAAATTAGAACAATATAGGTTACTTTATTGACACTAAATTATTCTACTAGTATAATTAAACTGCAAAGTTTTAAAAACCTAATTATAATATTATAAGTACTTAGTCCTTACTGTTATTCTACAGGTGTTACATTCATTTTTGACATAAAAATCGGGCCACATAAATCTAATAATTAGTCTTATCTATCTTGCTCAAGATTATAAATCATATATTTTTTTATTGTTACAGGTTACACCGTACATAAAGCTCCTTGATCGTGGGGTACCACAAGTATGCGCTTCACTTTACATTCCCACATGTCAACGCATGACAATGGGATGTGCGCCGAGGTTGCTCACCTCTATTGTACACAAGTGCCTGCGCACAGCTATCTAATACTGTGACGTCGCATAATTAGATGGTTCAACCGATAAAGCGCACCATCTCTTTTATATATTTTTCTATTTATATTAAAATCATCATTTTCTTAGATATAAGTCGTCTTTTAGTGCAATGATTTGGCATAATTTATATCACATTAATTGTAGTTGTTTCTATTATATCTAGTATCAAATAATCTACGTGTACTATGCAAGATTTAAATGACAAGAGGGCATAGTGTAACATGTATCATTGTATTACTGGTTATAATTAAATGTCTCATAACTATTATATTCCTGTTTTTTATTTCCTCTACAACCGATATATCAGAAGCTGGTTTTAAAGTAAATATATAAAATAGTAAATATAAAACAGCATTCCTTAACAAGAACTGTAGAATGTTAAGTAGAATGTTACAAATAAGGTGTGTCTGTGCCAAATGTCGAACTTAAATATCTAGATTACAAGTAATCTACTTTGCATCAATAACAATTCAGTAACTATTTACTAAAGTTATTTTCCTAATATTTGTTTGTAAAACATGATTAGAGCAAGCACGTAACGAGTCTATA
The DNA here is from genome assembly GCA_911728495.1 of Furcula furcula. Classification (NCBI taxonomy): domain Eukaryota; kingdom Metazoa; phylum Arthropoda; class Insecta; order Lepidoptera; family Notodontidae; genus Furcula; species Furcula furcula. The sequence goes on along the minus strand of OU452256.1, from coordinate 14,007,724 downwards.
ATTGTCTTCATTATCGTAATAATTATCTTGGTCATCTAAACAGGTGGTGACAAATAGCGTTACTAATGCGTGTAAATAATACTCGTATCTGTGCATCGAGTTGAACGATGGTTTGTAAACGATTTTCCAAAGACTGACCGCGCACGCTGCTTACGGTCGCGTGATCTGTGTCGTAGTACTACCCCATCAACAACACTGCAGACGATTAAGGTCATACTGGCTGTATGGGTAACGACGTGCGAATGTATATCATTTCTTTTGAAATTGTTTTCTTTTTTTAAATGCAATATTGTTGGCACTTGTTGGCTGCAATAAAGGTCGAGTTTGTTCTTTACTGCTTTGAAAATTATTACTGTTTTAACATTGTGAAGAACAATGATATTATAAGTAAAATGAGGTAGATAGGATATAGACGATCTGACAGCGGCGGAAAAAAGGTGAGCTAATTAGCACAACTTGAATCAGTAGCACACCGCCCACGGAAACATTGACAGTGTCTACTTCGTTTAAAATAATCACATCATAACATTGGAAAATATAATACTAGTATGTAAATTATCCAAATACACAAACAAATGTTTTAGAAATCAATAAATCACATTTCTTTTTATCGTCTATTGCTTATTGGATAATGTGTATCTATTACATATAATATCATTGTGAAGAACAATGACCGTGATAACTTAAAATTTCAAAGATGAGACAGTAAAAACTAAAAACTTCTAAATTTAAAATCATCCTACTGCTTCGTACTGGCTGGCCATAATTTACCAGGCATTGAAAATGAAATGATAAGTTCTTTGGCATTCATAATGAAATGACATCAATAATCATATTAATCAAATTGAATTTTGAATTTGGAAGCTTATCTTAATATGATCAGCAACTAACTGCAACATGCAGAATGAATGTTTATCGCATTATGTATGTAAATGGACCCATTCATAGTGGATAATGGAACTTAAATACGATACATAATGCACAGCGATCTGATACTTAGCTCACCTTGGAAGTGTATTCGATTTTTATAAAGTCACTACTTATTAACTTAAGTAAATTGGTACTATAATATGTAGAATTATGAGCTGGAATCATAGCATATACTTTACGTGTTGAGATTATTGTTATAAGGTTATCAATGTCCTGATTAATAGATTAGTTAATAACCAAGAGTAATCTACGCTGGAGACCTAGAGATTTACTTCAACCACCCGTTACGATATTGCAAGGTCTGATAATCATATTTTGTTCATAAAATTGTTACTACTTTATTTGGGTGAATTCATTTGGATTTGTAAATATCCTTAATATCATTTAGATTTCTGTGTCAATATCGTACTGAATCAAGTAGATATGCGTTTCCATTTGGAACTTCAAGTGCCTTTTACCTGTTGTCATTTGTTTAATAAAGTAACGTTTTTTTTTTAAATTATAGTATCTAATAAACTTCACATCATGTCCAAGTCGTAATTGAGGACGATAATACAACGAAATTGAAAACATTTTACTCTTCAAATATCAAAACGGGGTTTTTAACTGTATCTAACCGTATCATTTCACATTATTCACGTGCCTCGGCTTTAGTAATTACCAAAGAACAATGCCTCTATCAAACACAAACCCTGTGAATTGTCGACTTTCGACGATCTTGCCATCTTTAAATTAGTGTACGCCTACTTAATCTGTTGTTTTCACTAAAACACATGTCTTGGCCTTTTATGTAAAAGATTTGAGCCGCTATAGCGAAGCGGGATGGTACTGGCTATACTAATCGAAGGTCTTCATTATCATCGTTATGGTAAACCCCCGGCTAATTTACAATGCGCCGCCTGGCAGTGGGCTCAAGAACAAGGCACTGAGAGGTACCTGGTGCTGATCCCACAGGAGACGCCCCTCCTCTCACGTACCGACTCGATAGCCGCGGGGGTTTTAGTAGGTAAGAACCCTACATATTGCTGACCCCCAAGAGGGTTTCAAGAACTTCTTACCTATAGGTTTCCCCCACGAGAACAAAAAACAATACAAGCTGATCACTGGATTGTTTTTCCGACTTGTGTAGCAACGGGAGTTTATATATAACATATACATACATACGAAACAGTGAAATACTCATAAGCGTAAACTTCTCGCAGTGCATAACAAAATGCATTAAACAAAACCAGTCAAAACCGCATGAACGCACTAAAATTATGTTCATGTTCACGGAGCTTTGTGTCAATGTGAAATCACGCAGTTTCACACCCATAACGTGCCGCCTTCACGCATTTTCACTAAATCACTTTTATGTTTGTTACTTTCATCTTATGATTTGTAAAAGTTTGTAAGTATTTTCAAGTCGTTTGCATGAGACGCTGCGATCGCTTCTAGGCCTTGTTGCCCAATGTACCTTGAAACTTAGTAAGTGCAAAACCTCATCATCATCATCGTTAGCAGCCGAAAGGCCCCTTAGAAGGCAGGCGGCTTGGGGATCGCAGTATAGGTACAAGATAAATCCAAAAGAAAGACGCTGCGGCTCGTCTTCCTTCCCTCGTCGCTTCTTACAACACCGAACGAGAGGAGATGAGGGGATGCAATTCTAACCCGGCACCCCACGTAAGACCAACTGTTGTTAAATACAAACCTAAAAAAAACAAAATCTACTACGGGACCCAATAATGTCATCTTATAAAAAAATATACTTACAGCTGAATTGAGATGATCCTCCTTTTTTTGAAGTCAGTGAAAATTTTTAGTTATATCCAAAAAATGTTAAGTACTTGTAATTATTCTAGTCTTTAAATATCACTATATGTATAGTAAACGATTATATTTTTTATACTTTGAAAATATATAATTAAATTAATAAAAACAATTGCTGCTTTCATAACTTGTTTCAAACTTATATTTCCCATATACTCGGGCACGTGAGAATTTTCCTTGGCAACCCAGTAATATCCGCTTCATTGCGGATGATATACTCCGGCAAAACATCTTTACACCTCACCACAGATAATCTGTGCACCTCACCTACCATCTGTTCTCGCCATAAACGCACAAAAACTTAACAATGCCATTCTCGATTCGTTGTCGAAAAAGGCTTATTACAAAATCTCGGATTACCTAGAGGATAAAGCTGCGTGGGCTTGAACTGCTCAACTCATGCAAGCTTAGAATTGTAGGCTTACAGTTTGTAACACCTCTTAATCTGGTGGATTACTGATGGCTGTTTCACAAGTCAATTGATTGATAATATAAAGATTATGTGAAAGTGTTTTGTGTCTTGCCTGTCGAGGTACTACTTAACAGCAGAAGTTAAATGTGAGCCACTGTGATTTTGGTTCGGTCATGCTCGCCATCGAAAAGTCTTTGCTTGTGGCGGCTTCGTGTGGCGGGTCACCCCCTTCCCTCTAATATGGTTGAGGGGAGTGATGGCTGCTGCTCGAGTCAACTCGTGCGCGGGTGCTGCTTGGGGGGACTGGTCCGACTTCTATCCATTTGGCCTTTTAGTTTGTCTTAATTTATTGTTTTCTTCTTTTCTCCCTTGCTTTATGTTTCGAATGGCAGGACACAATATCGCTAATGTCGATTCATTTGTAACAAAACAATGTTTAAAAAAAAAAAGTGAAAAAATGACAAGCCCGCTGAGTTTCTTGCCGGATCTTCTCAGTTGAGGCCGCGTTGTGATACGGTGGTAGCTTCTAAAAAATGACGATTCAAAAGTGCTAGCGTTAAGCCTATTTGAAAATAAAGATTTTTGAGTTTGAGTTTGAGTTTGAGTTACAAACGTAACACCTGACTTAATTTTTATTGACGCGTACTGTTTGTCATGTTCGTTGATTGGCAGTCATCGGGTCGCGAATTAGTGGGCGTTCTTATTTTGAAAATGAATGACGTTGAGTACCTACGTCATAAAAAACGTTTCGAAAGAGCAATTATCGTGTTAAACCAACATAACCTTTTTTTTACTTAATCAATATTTCCTAATGAAATCAAATAATAATTACAAGATTAGGTTAATGCAACGCAATGCCAATTAAAATTCCGAAGTTGAGGTTTGAAGATTAATAAAAATCAAATTCAAAATATCTTCCAAAATATGTATAGGCCCCACAAGGCACTTAAATATTGTCAACTTTTCACAGCTGCCATTACTTAATTAAGATTTTATAATTAAATTATATGATAAAAACTGCATATCGAAGATATTTTTATTATTTTCTTTGTTTAGAAGGCATGCATCGAAAAACAGAGTTGAATTCAAAACTTGAGATCAAAATATAAATTTGGAATTATTATGCTTACACCCACGTTCCAAAACTTTGTGTACAATTAACGTAAACGATTTATTGTTTCAAAAAAGGCAACTTGTATAATTATGGTAGTTTTATCTTAAAGATTCGAATTTTAAAACAAAGTAGGAGCTGTCAACAATAAATACAATTACCGGGTTTCACGTTTCAAATCCTGTTCGAGTTTTAATCGAGAACCATTATTTATGCGAGACGATTAAGCGAATCTACGTGGGTTTGTGATTAACCGTGCTCGCGGCGAAGGGTTAGTTCGGTTCGCGGGCGCGACAACTAGCCGGTTGGCCGCTTCCTCATTGCTACACCGCGAGAGCATATTGTGCCCGCACCGCACATCGCCAGGTGTATAATGTAAGGGAACTCGACCGAACAAACCGTTAAGCGAATTGGTTGCCACTTGGAGTTGTATTTTAAAATAATTAACGCAAAGTAACTGTAAAGTTTCTTGTGCCTGGACTAGTAGTTCCTTTTAACAAGGAAACGTCCAGGTTGGTACCACGGTCGTGTTCATTATTCTGCAGTCACGTAGCAATGCCCGTGAAATAACCGACCACAATACAGGTAATTAATTACTAATATCTCGGATGACGAGTGGCACTGCAGTGCATTTGTAGTCGGGCAGAAGTGTTACTTACCTTCATACAACCGTGGTGTTCTTACGTTGTTGCTTTAAAAAAGATATCAAAAGCGACACAACTAGCATTTAGCACTTAACATAATTATAAATATTGAATATCAAAAAATGGTTAGTGCAATTCTAAACAAGAAAAACTTGTCTAAAACAGGTTTAAGCTAAACAATACAAATTTTAACAACTCTACATTTTCCCACGGATCAATATGGCTCACCATCTATTCGCTGACACTTGATCTACCAACAATAATTACCAAAAATAGAAGATAAAATCGGCTGTTAAACCGCGATATCTCAATTTCAGGTATGTTAAGAGATCGTGAAGATTGTACAAATTAAATATTTGATTACAGTTACCTTTGCAGGCGATTAGAGGTCAATAGCTCTATGTAACGGTATTGTTCGATGCATTACACACTACTGACGAGCCGGGACATATACCGACAAGTATTGAAGAAAAATACAATATGCCTTATTAACTTACATTTGAAATGTTTGGACGGGTACAGTCACCTGAGTCTTATTAAAACGACTTTTAGCGTCGCACTCAAAGCCAAAATCTGCTAAGGCATAGAAAATAATAAACCTTATGCGTTAGTTACTGTATGTATGGGGAAACAACAATTGGCAAACGATCGGACAAATCAATGAGGAGGTTACTACCCTTGGTTCTCAAGTGACAATAATATGTTATATAGACTGCCCAAGAATAATAAGTAAATCAACCAAGTCATAAGCAAAACCGAAAACTAAAACTGAAAGACTATAGAAATAAAAAAAAGATAACTAAATAAATGTGTCGACACACTTGCTGCGTCCCACACCCCGGCAACTTGCAGGGTGGCTGGAGGGGCTGCGGCGGCCGCTAGTGATGCAAAGCGACGCAAGTATACAGCACTAGGTTCGAGTTATATATTTGCGCCCTTTGAGGTGGAGACCATAGGGCCTTGGTCTCATGAGACGCACGGTTTGGTGAAAGAAATTTCATCCAAACTTATCGAAGTCTCAGGAGACCGCCGGGCTGGTAGCTTTTTCTGCCAACTATAAGCTTGGCCATACAAAAGGGTAATGCCGCCGATCTTTTAGGTACCTTTCCCTCCCAGTGCGGCGACAACTTTGAGGAAGTTTTTTACCTAGTTTAAGTGTACATGTTTGTAAATAAACTAAATAAATATAACTAACGTTATTCTATACACACAAGTTGGAGTTCTATCGAAAAAAGATTTTTATAAACTAAAATTAATTTATAATATTAATAATGATTCTTCTAACACTTTAAATAATACTGGCTGGTTTATAGCTTACATAGTCATAGCATCCAAAAATGAATTTCAAATTAAGAACCTGTCGTTTATATAAATCGAAAATGACGCTGTTAGTATTGCAATTATTTTGTACAGCCAAATACAATTTTTTCTTCTGATTAGTTCGCCATGTTTAAATTAACATTATGCAACACACTTTCTCCGCGAGTTGCCGGCACCGTTCTTTGTTTGCTCATATTTCAATTAGCATCTGAAGAGTATTGCAGTTGTTACCAAGGTGTTACTAGGTATTCTATTTTTTAAAGTCGGCTAACGATTATGCAAGCACTTTAAACGTTACCGCTTTGTAGAGTAAAGTTAAATAATATCAATATCCGTGCCAATATCCCTCGTTCTGTTGTGGAGGAAAGCCGTGGACGCCTTGTGTCTGAAATCGAGAGTACTCTCGACAAGATCTCTAATTGGGGACGACTTAATTTAGTCCAGTTTAACCCTACTAAGACACAAGTCTGTGCGTTCACCACTAAGAAAACCCCGTTCGCTGTAATACCTCAATTCCAGAACACAGCCCTTAGCATGTCAAAGAGCATCGGGATCTTAGGTGTCAATATATCCTTTGATGTGCAGTTCCGTGAGCACCTTGAGGACAAGGTCAAGCTGGCGTCTAGAAAGCTAGGTGTGCTTAATAGGGCGAAGAAGTACTTCACCTCGCGCAATAGGTTGTTACTTTATAAGTCGCAAGTTCGGCCGCATTTGGAGTACTGCTGTCACCTATGGGCGGGAGCGCCTGAATACCAACTTGGACCACTTGACTCGGTGCAGAGACGAGCCATCAGGATTGTCGACGATCCTGAACTCTCAAACGGTCTAGAATCACTACGGGTGAGAAGAGATTTTGCTTCCCTGTGTGTTTTCTACCGATTGTATAACGGTCAGTGCTCTGAAGAATTGTTTGACATCATGCCCACGGCCACTTTTTACCATCGCACCTCTCGCCATCGGCAGGGAGTTCATCCTCACATCTTAAAAACAATGTCATCCCGCACTCTGCGGTTTCAAAGAAGTTTTCTTCCCCGCACTTTGAAGTTGTGGAATGAATTGCCTGCCGAGGTTTTCCCGAATAATTACAGCATGGGTTTTTTTAAAAAGGGAGTTAACAAATTTTTACGGGGTCGGCAACGCGCTTGTGATCCTACTGAAGTTGCTAGCGTCCATAGGCTGCGGTAACTGCTTCCCATCAGGCGGGCCGCATGCCTGTTTGCCACCTTGGTGGTATAAAAAAAAAAAAAAAAAAAAAAAAAAAAGTTTTTTCTGGTAAGTAAATAAGTTATTATAAGCACTGTCATAAATACTGTCTTATTAAAGGTACTTAAGTATACCTACGTATGTGGGATTTTCAGACATTTTAAAAAGTATATTGCACACAATTACGGCAGGAAACGATATCGAATCTCGTACTCCTGCGCAATTTAAAATAAATTCTATGACTCCTAATTAACCCCTTACTTCTTAGCTAGTACTTATATTTTTAAAACAACTACAAACTGAAATATAAAATTGAAGCCGAGACATTTAAACGCAAAGTGTTGGTGTTGCCAATGTATAAAAAAATCAAATCCATTCACCGGTTCAAAGCTTTCTTTGCTAATGACCGCGAATCAAACTCGTTCCGATCTATGACCACTGTCCGAACAATCGACAATCGCTCAATTTCGTTGTGTTTTGTTTTTTATTCTATTTTTAAACACTTATTTTTAGACGACAGAAGGATTTAAAATTTGACATTTGTTCAACAAAATTGTTGAGAAGAATGAGACAGTAACTAATTTAAACGCTATTACATAAAATACCAATATAATGATCCCGTAATATCCCACTGCTGGACAGGGGCTCCTCCCCTCCTCGACATGAGAGATATTCGTTGCGAGTGATGTGCAGATATGTGAATCCATCTGATGTATGCCTGCGTTTTCTTAAGATATTTTCTTTAACCATCAGCAAATGATGAATCTTTAGTATTTTTTTTTGGGACTAATCCCACCACTCATTCCCACCACTGTTAATCCTGTAAGCCAGTATCTACAGTGGTCACCACTGAAGACACCGAGGTTTGACCCTCGGCGAGTCCCAGGGGAACGCTAAATTGTCTTGGAACCCGCAACAAATTTAATTAAAAAGGTAGATAGGAGGAGTTGGAAATACATATATCTTTAGTATAGTCAAAGAGATCAAATATACTACATAGGCTATAGAGTGGTCTATAGGAACATTTTCATACAATATCCATTTCTCACTTCCTACAACTATCATTTTTTTAATTATAATGTCAATATACATAAAACGTCTGCAAATAAACTGAAGCCTCATTTAATAATATTTTAATACTGAGATTTGAAATATGAAATTACTTTCAAAAATGTTTATGTTGCTAACACGTACGCATTCAGTCGTACCGTGCGTGGTACGACTGAATGACCTAAGTTGTTAACAAGTTTAGAGAAACAATTTTGCTTCCTATGGTCCAGTCCCTAATGGTAGGTACATATATGTACATCTGTAAGATTAGTACATATAAATAGCACTTTATACTACAATAAGGTTACAATGCTATGATCTGTAAATGACAACATGTAGTATCCGTGTAACTACCACCATGTCAGATATGCTGCTGTCAAGCAGCAACACATGTGTAAACACTGTTGTGTTCCGGTGTAAAGGGCACTGTAGTTAGTGAAATTACCGGGCAGAAGACACTAATAATCGCGCTTGTGATTCTTCTAGTGTCAGCGCCTAAAGGCTGCGCTGGCGGTACCATTAGGCAGGCCGCAAGTAAGTTTGCCACCTTGGTGGCGGTTTAAAAAAAAAACATTATATATCTCCGAACTTAATTTACAGATTCATCATCATGTTTGCCAAATTGCAAAATGAAAAGATTATTAATTACCATTCTGACAAGCAAAAGTTTTCATAACAATATTAATCAGTGTGTTTGCGACATAAGGTTATATTAAGATACAACACCAGCAGTAAAATGTTGTAATGCTCATAGTTCAACCGAGATAAAACCTTAAGACTATGCGGCCCTAATCTTGTCTTTTTGATAAACATGACATAATAAAGGTGGGTTACACCACTGGAGTTTTTTCCGCCACATTATATAATCGCATTGTATCGCGCCAATTCTTTATCTATTAATTAGCGAACGGCCCATTGTTTCTTTTCAAAGTGGAACAAATAGAGGCCTGACAAGTTAAAATATTGTTTTGCTATTGTTATAGAAAATTGGGAAAATTAAATACATTTTATTAAATACAAATTGTATTTATATTACAAAATATTTGTAGTGCAATTATGATTTATTGAATCATTGTTCTATCTGTTCGTCTTACGCTTGGGGAGTAAAAGTGGGAGATAAAAATATATATATTTTCGAGTAAGTATATCTTGTAGTCTTGAGATCTTAACCGTCTTTTTTTTTAGATCTGATTTCCACAGTAGAGATTCTGACTGTCTATTTTGAGATCTAATGATCATATGTATTGTCCAAGGATCTTATTATTTTAACGCAATGATATTAAAAGTAAAAAGCGTTAGATAGGTTATTAGGAAGAAGGTGAGCTAATTAACACAACTTGAATCAGTAGAACACCACCCACGGAAGCATTGACAGTGTCACTTCGTTTGAATTTTCAAATACACAAACAATTTTTCTAAAATAACAAAAAATCACATTTTATTCGTTAGCATCAATTAATTCACAATCTAATCTAATCGTCTATTGCTTAGTAGGCAACGTATCTATTATTTATAATATCATTGATTTTAACTATATCGCGGCGTTACAAAACATTACCAACGCAGCACAATATTACAATTTTTTCGCACTAGTTTTCATCAATCACGTCAAGCAGCGTCAAACGTAGAAAAAATACAAATTAGGAAACCCGAAAACGTAGCTTACTAATAGTATCACTAAAGTTACCCAAAGTTACATCAATCGAAAGAACGTAATCACAGGCGGTAACCTATAACAATAGTGTTGTACACAAAAAGGTAAAGATAAAAAATATTTCCAACAGAAAAAGAATGCGCTGCGCAGTAGACAAAGAAAAAAAGACAATTCGCGTTGTCCACAGGGGCTAATCAAGCGACGCGCAGAATTCTCCGCAATCCGAGACTTTTGTTTTAGACACGAAAAAAAAAAATTCCGGCTCTTGATAAAGATAATGAAGACCAGTTCTGGAGATCACAGAAGTTGTTTTTGGTAGTTTACTGATGCATATAATATTTTTAAGTCCTGGAATATTTTAGACTAACGGGTGGAATTTTTCGCACGGGTGGTCATTTTTTTTTTCTAGTAACAAATATAGCCTGTAAATAAATAATAAATAAAATAATAATATTTTAGGATAATCTACACTATTACTTTTCGTGCGATGCTAATAGCAAAAATTTTAATAGAGAAATTTAGAGTCACTCTGGAAATCAATATACATTTTAATCTAATTGCAATTTTAAATTCCACCATCACCCTGTGAGCGGCTCGAACGGTAGCGCCGCGTCACTTGGTTAGTCGAATTTAAAATTGGATTGGATTAAAATTTACAATGGTTTCCAGAGTAATCATACGGATCCGGCGATAACGGAAGAAATCCGGCTGGTATCACCACTACAACCCAATACTTCGCTTAGTGCCGCATTACCTATTGAAATTGTGAAGCAAAACTTCATACGTCTTCTTCTTCTTTTCGTGTCGACAATGAATACACAAATACTAGATAGTTTTTGCCCAGAAATAGGCCACATCGATGGCGACATAACTTCATACTGATTTGCGATGTTAATTCTTATTTTCACTATCGGCACAAATTAATTGGTTAGTCTGTAACTAAATCTGTCTTTTATCATAGTACATATAAGCTACAGAAAAGATCACACTAATGATGTTATTACATTTTTTTTTAAATAACCATGTCTGTATCTACAGGTGAGATGGTAATAATAATACCACTGTGGTTCTAACGTTTTCCCTGAATAGCAAACAATATAGGAAATGCAACTTACATTAGTAGTGAATACCGTTATGATACCGCTTTATACACGAAATCTTACTGTCGTACTTAACCTTATAATATAATAATGTGTGTTTAATTATAATAATTATAATATAATAATGTAATAATATGTGTTTATGTTACCTACTCAACTCATGTTAATAAGTTTAAAGTGCAGCCAGGTAAATTTTACATCAAAATTTCAGCCCTAAATTTCTGCTTTAAAACAATCAGTACCAATTAATAAATGATATAAGGATCAATATAATCTCTAGTCCAACATATGTTAAATAAATATATATTGTTTCTCTAATCTAAATCCCTTATGTAAAATAAAACTCAGCGTATCCACTGTTCCAATAATAAGTTGGGCGCAGCCCGACTACACTGTTATGAAACAAAAATTGGTATGGAATTATGAACAGCAGCAAGAATTATGAATGCAATATATTACGAAAATTAAAAGGACTACTGATACATTTCGTCTTTAACTGTACGCACTTCTGTTGAATTTGGACGTATTATTATTTTGTTATGTTTTTGTTGGCTAATCTAGATTTTAATTGGTGATGTTGGCCCAAAGTTCGTTCATGATTTTTTTTTCTTTCTTGTTCTGGCGTCACACTTAGTGTATATTGCCAATGTCAAGTTTTGATGCTTGTGTTACAAGAGTTCCCGCGCTTTTCACAACTTCTTCTTTTATAAAATTATGGCTTCCATCAATTATCGACGGGTTTCGCCAGTGTCAAGTAGTTAAAAAAAATCTTCGTTCATGATTCAAGGGGCTTGTATTGAAGTGCAAACTATTAAAAACGTAGTATTAAATCCTCTTTGGTTGGGTGATTCATTGGATGGGTTATGATGTGAAATATTATATAGATCCCCAGTCCCCACTATCGTATTAGAATTTCAGTGTTTTTAATGATAATCTATACATTCTACTTCATTAATACATGATAATATGGCTTTATGTATAAAAATTCGCATCGCATATCTATATAAATTTATCGCTAAGTGTCGCGCAACATGATGGACGATGGCAACGCAACGATGCGCCGTAACGATAAAATCTCTATGGCACTTACCTATGACACCCACAAAGATAAATATCTAAACTTTACACGAATTACTTTCACGCACGCCTACATACACACGATGCTTAAGCATTGGGATTTATTTACTCGTGTTTGAATTTTGTAAACGGAGATATTTTCTATAGCGAATCGATTTTTTCCAGATTATAAAAGATGAATTTATTTTATTGCATTCGAATTTCGAAATTTTATTGCCTGGGTAAAGTTTAAGGTTCTATTTGTAAATCATATTAAATTCGTTTAATTGGATCCTCTCACATTTCTTTTTCTAATGTTCGAATTTCAAATTTAAATTCGTTTGCGTTCGGAATCCGAAAAAAATATAAATAGATCCGAAAAACGGGGATACTATAAATATTCACCCTACCCACCCATTCCTCTATATAAGAAATAATTTAAAAAAAATACAATGATGCAGTTTTAGTTTTGATCAAATACGTGACTGAGCATTTTTCGCTATGCGCTTATAGTTTCAGATTCGGCCATCCAAATAAAATCACCCTTGAAATTTTTCTTGAAATTAATACTTAAAAATAGGGGTGTAAACGAACGCTCTACGTACTATATCCTTAAACGCAAGGTAATCGCGAGCAACTCGGAGGCAAGGGCCATCAATAAGCGTTTGCTCGGAGGCATCGCAACCCTATACATCAGCCCGATACAATCTAACCCTATGTCGCCCGCAACTAAAATGTGCAATTACGTGATAATGTACGGTCTGCATGGTATCGCAGAACAATAGCGTTATTCCGCCTGTCAACTGGGTTGCATATAACTGTAAATGATAGAGTAATTTAATATTAGAACGAATTGTGAACGTAGAAAATTGTACATACGATCCGTATCTTACTTTCTCTTTTTATTCGGTTTTAAATGTCTTCTGAACTTTATTTACAATTTGGCAATGTTTTTTTGGCTAATAAACACTTCATCATTTTGCTATCAATCTCGGGTTTAAGCAAATCATTTTTACAGTAATATAATCTGTCAATGTCGGCTGGAAATGAAAGAAATAAAACTCATTTTATAGGAACTTCAAAGCTTACACTTATCGGTATGTATTATCCGAGAAACGTATTTACAACTTTTATTTGCTTCATCATATTGACATGCCGTCTAGTCTGTGCGTTATTTATTGTATTACAAATTGTGTTTCTTTATTAGACACGTACGGACGTAATGATTGCAGTAATGGATCTCGACTTGATGGAAGATTTTTATAGTCTTGCCTACTTAGTGTAATGTGTAGAAATTGCGAGATTGTTAGCTATGGCGTTGGTGAACATAATAGAAAATGCCTTATAAAAATGTGTATAAGGATTCTTTATTTTATGCGATTTAATCTCGAGTATATTATATAATTATAAAAATATAAATTTAAATTATAGTGTGCATGGCATTATAACGGGTGTAAGGGACATCGTACAGAAAAAAAAATTAAGATGTCAAATAATGTCCGTTACAACATTACAGAAACCATTTATATGGAAAATGACAAATGAATGACTTATTAATTTTCGAGCATGTAATGAATATATGCGGAATAATATTTATTTCTCAGATTACATTGCAAATTTTCTAAAAGTATAGTGATCAATTGCCTATGTACTGTTTTAGTGCATAAAGAATAAATAAATAAAAAAATAAATAAATTTTCCATAAATAAGTAATTTATAGTTTTTAAATCAAAATTATGCTTTATATACCAATAATGATATTATACTAATTTTATTTTAAAAAAAAGTGGATTATTTTTGTGGAAATTCATGAAAAAGCCGATGAAAAATTTCAACACTAGAGTGTTCAGAATCATGTACTGGATCCCTGGTATCGGTTTTCGGTACGATGTCCCTTACACCCTGTATAAAAAAAATACATAATAATACGTACAAAAATATCTATACATTTATGTATAATAACTTAACTATCCAATTTTACTAACGTTTCTTATTAATTTGCTAAGAATTCTACATATTATGTTGCATAAAATATCTAAAATAAAAGAAAGACAAAATCTTATTTAGGTATATTCTAATACTTTCTCTATTTATGCGTGATTATTTTATTTATATATCAATGCCATCGGGCAAATTAAAGCCTACAAATGCGATAATAGACATCGATATAATTTTCTAACTAGTTTACGTTTACATAACACCATCACAGCTTGCCGGATGCCTTTCTCCGTTCATTGACCGCCGTCTATCCAAGGCCAGATGATGGCCAATTACGCTTTAAATATTTTTAATTACAATTTACATTTATAAATACATGCATCCATTTACATAGGTAAAGAATATACACTAACTTTCATACAGCGTTATTGAAAGCTTTGCGAAAACACAAAATTGGCATAAAAATAAGTGAAATTAAAAAAGTTGACCTTACACCTTATAACAATGTAAAGACCAATACATATTATGTATATATTCGCTTTCTTAAGAAAAAATGATGCCAGCTTAGCGTGGGGATTATGACAACCCTTCCCTTCTAAGGGGCCTCCCCCTTTCGGCTGCTGCTAATGATGATAATGATAATAATAATAATATCCCGAGACAATCCCCACGGTCATCTGATCTTAAACTAGCCAGATCCTGTACCTACTGTGGTACACTGAAAATTGAAAAAAAAATACTTATATACTTTTTGTAAATACATGGATAAATAACAGAAATCGAGAAAGAATCGGATCCGCGTCCTATTGGGTAGCGGTTAGGGTGTCTAACCACAAGACTAACCGGATCGTCAGCCCAATAATTATATAAATAATAATAATATCTTGGGACAATCCACACACGGTCATCTGATCCCAAACTAGGCAAAGCCTGTACTATGGAAACCAGACAACTGATACTAATACTTATATACATTTTTTTTTCTAAATACACACATCAAAAGTGTCTAGGGATCAACATATATTTTTGCAATAACTTTTCTCCTGATTGATATTAATTAAAATTTTCTTTAAGGATTCATCAAATAAAGTGTTTTCGTTTGTCACAGTAACGATAAACCAAGTCACCTTTGCATTAATAAAGAAATTTGCCATTTTCCTAATAAAGGGATTTTTGACATTTGAACCACTAACACAAAAGTTCGAAAAAAAGACTGAAATAACAGTTTTCTTTAAAATTTTATTGGGTAACTTAAACAATTAATAATCCGTGTTTCTACCGCGAACACTATTAACACAAGAACATCGGTTTGGCATACTCAAAATGAGTTCATCCAAATCACGCTGTGGAATGGCCGCCCATGTTCGTTGCAACAACAAAAAAAGGTCTTCTTGCGACTGGATACCCTCCATATTCGGCAGAGCTCTTCTCTGTAGCATATCCCATGCATGCTCAATCGGGTTCAAGTCTGGCGACTGAGCAGGCCAGGGCAGGACATTGATGTTAGCTGCGGCGAGAGTCTGTCTTACAACTCTTGCGGTGTGCGGTCGTGCATTATCATGCATTAACTGAAATAAGGGACCGATTTGCACTTGTAGAGGAACGATGAGGTCTGATACAATCGTCTCAGCATAAATTTGAGCGTTGAGGTTGCCTCTGATCCAAATCAACTCAGTTCTTCCGCCGATCCAAATACCCGCCCATACCATGATGGTTCCACCACTATAAGGATGGACTTCCTGGCAGGATTTTAATCGCTGTTGGCGTCCAGGGGTTCTCCAGTGTCGTATACGTCTTGTATCCGGTCTCATACCAAAACGAGACTCATCAGAAAAGCACACGAAACGCCATTGTTCTTCTGCCCATTTTTTTGCCCAAAAATGCTTGATCCCTAGACACTTTTGATGTGTGTAGGTACATACTTAAATAGATAAATAACACCCAGACACTTCAAAATCAGTCAAAATATTTTATTTCTAAGTACTTAAATAAAAATAACGTGCCTATCTTATAGCATTTAAGTATATGGTTATGACATTTACCTAATATGTTGCAAAGGAAGTAATAAACTGTTACATTGTAACACTAATTCATAAAAATGTAGTCAAACCACGTTTCCTCACGATATACATCATAGTACGGATGTTATTATTCTCAAGTTGTCCGTTGTTATATCTATTTAAACTAATCATAATCATGTATATCACGTCTACAACTATTACGTAGAATGTTTATTAATTTAGCCAAGCCAATATTTTATAAGCCGAAATTAATATCCTATTTTCTCTAATTTTAATATTATGTTATACCAATTAATGAATTTTAGTGTTATTAATGGAATTTATTATTAGTAATAAATTACGAATAATTAGATATGAATAAGTTACGTCGTTTCTGGCACTAAAAATATATCTTTACATAATCATGATTAACTAATCCAATAAAGTCATAACCGATATAACATTATTTTAAATGTCGTTTGTTTTCTTAATCTAGAGTCAAATATTCTTTTCATTAATCCCAATAAAAACTAAAATATACACAACCATTTTTTCAAAATTGTAAAAAACGCATTATATTGCCATAAAGCAAAAATATCAAGTTATCTTTACAGTAATCTCAACAGTTTACTAAGGAATAAAATAAATAACAGTAATAGTAATTAAGTACTACTTTATTCTCGTAAAAATGTTTTTGAGATGGCAGCGTTATATTGTCCTAAGTAAAGTAAAACGCGTACAGGGTGTGAGTTAAAGTTAAAGGTAAAACCGACGAATAAAGTAGCAATAGATATTTACGAATATGTATACCTAATTCTGTTATACTCGTATGTAACCACTTTAAACCAGCTATACAAGGTATATACTAAGTAGTATATTTATTGTTATTTTTTCCTGAAATGTATAGCTCCCTCGTTGACTAGTGGAAGCTTTATGGGTGCTTGTCTTATGGTATTTAATTTGTATTCAAGTTTGAATACAATGTTATTTGATATTAAGAATAAAAAAATACTAGGCTAGTAGGTATGGTGAAGAAAACATGAGTATAGTACTTTTGTTCACTCTTTTATTAAGGTGCAGGTAAACATAAAATCAACCCGGACTTGGCCAGCATGGTGGACTACGGCCTAAGCCCCCTCATCTTGAGGCGAGGCCGGTGCCCAACAGTGGGACTTAAACAAGGGCTGGTATTTTTTTTAAACATAAATAAACGTCAATCTTTTAAATAAATTAAAACACTATTAAACACAACAGAGCAATTATACGCTCTGCTACGCAACGCACAAAAACTGTAACGTTTCACTATTACTAAGAATATAAAATCAACAACAAACGAAAACTGTTTTGTATTTCCAAAAGTAAAAACATTTTTACTTTCCTCAAATCTGTTTTTAAAAGCAAAAACTCTGAAGCTTTTCATCACATCTGAATATAGCTTTCTATCGGTTCGTAAACTAAATGAACATCATTATTGAGTTATCAAATACTGATGGAAGTAAATAAACATCATTGTGTAACTTTGAAGTGTATATTTCAGGGCTTTCACACCCCTTTTTTAGTCGTGATGTAGTTAAGGATGGTGTACCGCACTAGTACGTTAACTACCTGGAAAGTAAGATAATCCATGCATCGGATAGACATGTAAAAAGTCAGTCCTGCGCCTGACCTCTCCCTTTTCGTGTCGGTCTGCCGTTCCCAACTGATTGCGAGAGTAGAAGTGGACAGAGTGACTTGTGTCATCGCAAGTACTTGCATCGCGATTCAATCATTTATATTAATTAAATAGCCCGTAACTACTTGTGTTATTATATTTTATCATAGGGTTTTTTTATTATACTACCAAGGTGGCAAGCAAGCGTGCGGCCCGCCTGATGGTAAGCAGTCACCGCAGCCTATAGACGCTAGCAACACCAGAAGAATCACTAGCACATTCCCGACATTTAAGACATTAGATATTAAGTCTTTGTGTCCGGTAATTTCACCAGCTGCAGTGCCCTTCACGCTGGAGCAAAGCAATGCTTACACATTGCTGCTTGTCGGTAGAATATCTGACACTGCGGTGGTACCTACCTTTTCGGTTCCTTGCACAAGGAACCTAGAGTGCGCGGAAAAAGCCTTTTTAAATGGCGAAATAATGGAATGTTCGCGGGCGCATACTGGACAACCAGAATTAGAAGACGTTACTAATTGACAAATCTTTCCACCGTAAATTGAATAGGCTCCTAGTATTCACGTCCAATGGAATTTGATAGGTAAACACTCATTTATTATGGGAGGACTAAGGTTCACATTTGTACCAAAATAAATACAGAATATTTATGTAGATTATTGTCAACCCTGACTAAAGGCATTGTACTATGAAACCACAAGCGATAGCACCACGTTTTTGCTGATACTTATTATGTAACTGCGGCATGGCGATTCGATCATTATCACTTCAGCTCGATGGTAATTCAGAGCGGTAAGTACGTGCACCTTTCCTTTTAAGATTTTTTAATAATTACAGATATGAAATAAGTGTATGTGAAAGTGGATGGACTGTATCAAAGGAGACTGATAGACCACGATCAAGCAAGTAATTGTGTGTCTAAAGGACTACTAATAAATAAAATATAGCTTAAGATGTACAACCTTTACGTTTTGTATGAATGAATAATTTTTATTTGCATATGTTTAGTTTTAATAGAATGCTGTGAATCCAAAAATTAGCTCATTATTAATTAACGGAATTGTAATAAATAAATAAATCCTGTCTGGTTCTGGGTTCTTTTAATTGAAATACGCGACACCAAATCAACTCTTTTATTCTCCAACAAGTTCACAGATATATATTAATTAAACACTGTACAATAATGGCTGCTCGGCGTCTCACACTGGGTTGCCAATCCTTAAAAATATAACTATGTATTCGTTCCATAACATCCTCCGGGGGCGAGGGAAAAACGAGTAGGTACCTCAAATATGGAAGTCTGAGTACAATCAACCAAACAAACAATAAACTTAGCTACTCTTAGATATATAACAAAAACATAATCAGTTATGACTCTATATAAACAGAAATATGCATACTAGATTTCTAATAACATAATTACAACAACAAAATGTATTTTTATTTTACATAACAATAAACCCCTTGTTTCCTAAGAGTAGTTGTATACAAAACAAAATTCAAGTTTTACTATATTACTTTGTAAACAACTTTAAAACTAAGTTTAGTAAATATAACTTTATAAGGATCATCAGATATTATGTTTCAGGTGCCACATACCTATCAAAATCAAGTAGGTACTTATTAGGTTCAGAACACAGTCTATTCTAAATATCTTGATGGTAAATTAACCCTACGACCACTTCTAGAAGTGACAGTGGTAGGCATCTGTTCTCTAGATTCTGACTTATTACCTGGTATGTATGATGAAACTGTGGCATTTGACTGGTTCAGATTGTAGTCTGTATCATTTAAATGTGAATCACTTATCTGAGGAATCATACTGTAGGTATCGTGAGAAGTAGCGCTGATCTCCAAAGGATGAAGTCTTTGATATGCTCTTACCTTTTCACCTGCTGCTGTCTGCACTTTAGCAACTCTTGTGCACCCATCTTTCCCTGTAAAAATCTCTTTAATAATACCTAATGGCCAATGGAGTCTACTGGCATCCATCTCTATCAAGACAACTTCTCCTACTTTAGGTTCCCTTTTGCTTCCTTTTGATTTATGTATTAAAAGTCCTAAATACTCATTTCTAAACCTCTTTCTAAAGTCTTCTCTTAACTGCTGTAAATACTTAAACCTGATATTAAGCTTCTGATCAATTTGATCTAAGTCTGGTGTGTCATTTGTTGGTAGTCCATGTAAAAACATTGCTGGGGTTAACGGTTTCATTTCACCCATATCTACATAAGTGAGTGGTCTATTGTTCACCACTGCTTCACAGTCACATAGAATTGTTGACATTTCAATCCAGTCTATACTGGCTTTGCCTAAAATTCGACGTAGCATGTCTTTTACTATTCTTATCAGCCTCTCCCACCACCCTCCCCACCAGGGAGCAGCAGGTGGAGAAAACTTCCATACAATATTACTGCTATTAGTGAAGTTCTCAACCTCTTGCCAGTCAACTTCACGGAGGAGATTAGCCGTTCCATGAAAGTTTGTTCCATTATCGGTATAGATTATTCTTACTCTACCTCTTCTTGCTATAAACCTTCTTAGCGCCATAATGAAACTTGCTGTTGAAAGTGAATCTGTAAGCTCCAAATGTACTGCTCTGTAAACAGCACAGGTGAATAAGACAATCCAACACTTTTGATTCGATTTGAGCAACAGAGGACCCGCTAAGTCAATTCCAGTTAACTCAAATACCGCTGTCTGTGATATTCTATCTGCAGGTAATGGTGGCTCTGGTGCTTCATAGTGTTTGGCTTTGTATCTTTTACATATCATGCACTGTACCACAACTCTCTTAGCAAGTCTCCTTATTCCGGTAATCCAATATGAATCTCTTAATGTTGACATCATGAGTTGTGTACCTGCATGCTTTAACATGATATGTTTTTGTCTGACCAATCTCTCTATTATTTCATGTTTTCCAGGTAATAATATAGGGTATATAAATTCCCTACTTTCGTCTATTCTTTGCTCTAATCTTGTCTTCACCTTTATAATTTCTTCTTCTTCAAATGTTATTAATTTCTTTTCTTTGTTGCCAGGCTGCCTGTAATATTCTTTCTGTATAAGTTTCAGTAGTGTAATTTCTGCATTCTTGTATTCTTCACTTCCTATATGTTTAGTAGAGATATTATATTTCTTCCTTATTCTCGGACTCATCCTTAAAAGTCTTGCTACTAATCTTACTATCTTAGTATACTGGTTAAAATATAATAAACTGTAACTGAAATCTTGTGAATTTGTCTCTATGTGAACTGCAGAGCAATTTTTCTTTTCACTGTTGACCGTGTTTTCATCAATGTTTATGTTGGATTTAGGCCATTGCTCTTTTTCCAAATACAACCATTTTGGCCCTGTCCACCACTGTTCTTTCAGTAATTTCTCAGCTGAGCAGCCACGCGAGGGTAAATCTGCCGGATTATCAACACCAGGTAAGTGATACCAATCCTCTTTATTAGTGTTTTTACATATCTCCTTTACCCTGTTGCTAACAAATTGTTTCCAATTATCTTGGTTTTTCAGCCATGCCCAGACTACAGAAGAGTCTGTCCAGCAGTATACTTCATAAGGCAAGTCTAATAACAATGTCGATTCCATGACTTCTTTAAATAGTCTAGATGCTATAAGCGCACCCATCAACTCTAGTCGTGGTAGTGACATCTGTCTTTTTATTGGAGAAACTCTACTTTTACTTATGATAAGGCGAACTGTTACCTCTGAGCCCTTCTTTGTGCGTAGGAAAACACATCCTGAATATGCATCTTTGCTGGCATCACAGAACACATGTATACTTATTTCACATTCTTTTAATGGTGCGGTGGTAAGTTGGCGAGGTATTCTACATTCTGTAATTAAATGTGCCATATGCAACCAGTCTATATAGTCCTTTTCTAGATCTGCTGGTACTCTCTCATCCCAGCCAGTCTTAAGTAACCAAGTCTTCTGCATAATTAGTTTAGGTATTAAAGTTACAGGTGAAAAAAATCCTAAGGGATCAAAGATTTGTTGTATTACTGATAGCAGGTGTCTCTTTGTTATGCCTTCACCAACATTCTTGACATTAACATTACAACTTAAATCATCTCTCCGAGGGTTCCATTGCAATCCAAGAACTGATGCCGATGCTGTTTCATCCTCCGGAGATAATGATGTGGTCCAATCTCGCAGCTCAAATTTTCCTTTCTGCATTAATTGGTCAGCTTCTGCCTTGAAAGTTTTTACCTCTTCTTCAGTATCAAAACTAGCTACAATATTGTCCACATAAAATGACTTCCTCAATATAGATGTAGTCTCTGGGTAAGTATTCTCATATTTCTGTAGGTGATAATTGATAGTTGCTGCGAGTATGAAAGGGCTACATGCCACTCCAAATGGTACTCTAGTATGCTGGTAAGTAACAGTCTCATCGCTTGACTTTGGATCTTGCCACCATAATAATTTTAGGTACTCCCGGTCTTGCGGTGATAAAGCTATTTGAAGAAATGCTTTTCTTATGTCTGCAATAACGCCATAAGTCTTAGCTCTAAACAAAATCAATAACCTGGGTACCATTTGTATGAGATTTGGGCCCTTTTCTATACAGCTGTTCAGTGAATTGCCATTTCTATCTTTAGCCGAAGCATCTAGGACTGGTCTTATTTTTGTTGTCGTACTGTTCAATTTTATGACAGGTCGGTGTGGTAAATAATGTCCTGCATCTCTTGTTTCTGTAGTTTTCTCAATTATACCTTCTGTTTCCCAGCCTTGCAACACTGCATGATATTCTTCTATCATCCCTGAATTATTCAGCCTCTTAGTTGTGGCCTGAAGCCTCTTGTACGCCAGGTCATAGTTCGTCTCTAACTTTGGACAGCCCAGCTTCCAGGTTAAGTTGACTTCATATCGTCCCTCTTGATTCACTGAAATACTGTCATTAAAATTATTTATCATCTCCGCTTCAGCAAATTCAGGATCCTTGCAATAGGGGTCTTTTATACCAAGTGCCTCAATATCCCATAAAAATTCAAGTGAGTCTGCATCTGACAAAGTAACAAGATGTGTGCTAACTACTGTACTATACACACCTTGCATTGGACCCTGTATGGTCCATCCAAGTTTTGTTTTCAATGCGACAAGGTTATTTGTCACATGAATCATCTCACTTTCTAATATAGAGCCTAAGAAATCTGAGCCTATCATGATACTTATATCAGAAACATTTTCAAATGTGTCTGTCAGGGTTATCCCCTTTGTCTGTAAGTTAGAAATCAAAGTAGGGTCCCGCACTCTAGGTAAGTATCCACAGAGTATATTGTTTTCAAGGCCTGTAATAGTAGTTTCAAAAGAATTATCTAAACTACTAACCTTAAACTTAACAAGTTTGTGTACCTCAGACTGTCTCTTAACACCACCAAATAGAGAATGTCCTAGACGCTCCTCTCCGATTACCTCCAGCTGAAGTTCATCTGCCAGGCTTGTCTTAATGTAAGTTCGCTGAGACCCTGAGTCCAACAATGCCCTCACCTTCTTCTCCTTTCCATGGTGCTTGACCTTAACCACAAGAGTCTGTAATAAAGTAGTAATATTATTGCCCAAATGATTATTAACTACCTCCTTTTCTTTTGGGCTTTGCTGGTTAGACTGTAGTTCCGGACAGAGGATGACTTGATGGCGCTTTCCACAATTCAAACATTTTATAAACGCTTTGCAAAAGCGAGCAAGATGGCCCCTTTTAAGGCAAATATAACATCCTCCCTTCTTCTTAATTGTATCTTTCCTTTCGTCAAGACTCAGCTTGCTTGCTTTACTGCATTCTATACTGTTATGTGGCTTATCACAAAAAATACAAATTAACTTACTTGCTGTGTTGTTGATTTTCTCTGCATTCTCCTTATTTACCAAGCAAGTCGCTGTTAGGATAGAAGGATTAATGGAATCCCTACCTATTATATCTCTCTTAGCTACCTGTAACCTATCTTCTGCCTCAACTTCATTTTTCAAAAACTTAAATAGTTGGTCTAACCTGGACTCATTTTGGTTGATATGTGGCACCCTACTCCATGTTAACAAGGTATTATCTGGCAAGGCTGATTCAACAAGTGGATACAATATACACTCGTATTTTTCTTTTACGATGTCTAATGTCTCTAAAGTTTGCGTTATCGCTACAAGCTTATCATACAACACTGAAATTGCTAAATTATTTTTACTAACTACTAATTTTAATAAATCTCTTACGTATGTTTCAACCAATACATCTTTTCGTGCAAACCTTTCTTTTAAAAACAAGATGACCTTTTCATAGTTCTCGCTGGTGGGCGGGTAGCTCTCCACTAGACCTCTTGCACTGGATCCCACTTCCATCGCTTGTATTAGGTACTGGAACTTGTCACTTTTATCTAACGTCTCGTCCTCGTGTATCTTAATAAATTGACTCCAAAATGGCAGCCATCTTCGTGGATCATCATTGAACTTCGTAATTTCTATTTTCGGTAGATTAAAATGGCGTTTTTCTATGTATTTTGCGTTACTTTGTATTTCCTGTTGGGGTTTTTTACTATTCCAATCACTTTGTATGGACATCCACTTCAAGGTGTACTCTTCACATGCATCCATTTCTTTGTCCAGCTCCTCATCTGCAACTTCTTGTATAAGTAGCCGGTCTTGGATCATTTTGTCCATACTTGATATCTGCCGATATAGCTCTTCTACATATGAATAATCCGTTTGTGACGCTAATTTTGCAGCCGATCTGGTAAAAAGTCGTCTCAATTGCCCTCTAGCGCGAATCATATTCTCTAGCTTCGCTTCAGGATTCATTTTCTTCAACTGAACGGTCGCCACGATGTAATAAATAAATAAATCCTGTCTGGTTCTGGGTTCTTTTAATTGAAATACGCGACACCAAATCAACTCTTTTATTCTCCAACAAGTTCACAGATATATATTAATTAAACACTGTACAATAATGGCTGCTCGGCGTCTCACACTGGGTTGCCAATCCTTAAAAATATAACTATGTATTCGTTCCATAACAGGAATAGTAGTTACCTAAATGTTTATTGCTCGATAGCAAACAGAACATCTCTTAATTTCATATCAATATTAATTAATTTCTTGTTCCTTATAACCTTTACGTTTAGTTTTCTGTATACGTACGTATATATGTATATATACGAAAGTGATTACGTGATCGTCATAACAAATCGACCTCATTGACTACATCAATGTTAAACTATGTTAAAACACGAGTCTCAGATTAGCATAACCCCGGTGTACATATTTTAATATTTAAAAATATTCTCTTTTTTTTCTCTTACACTGAACACAATACATTTTACATGAGCTAATATTACTCTGCACTAACTAAAGTTTATAATATAAAAGACAATGTTGCAATAGTTACAGTTTACGAGTAAGACTTTTCACTCTACTAAACCTAACAGAAAGTGGTGAAATTACTGTCAGCGCGTCTTCCGTCTTCGATAATTTCTTTAAAGATATACCGCACTTTCCTATACGCACCATAAAATACAAATTAAACCATACTCATTCTTATATAACTTATAACATACCTGACATTTGACCTTCTATTTTGGTACAGAAACACTGTAAGTTGGCAAGCCCCTAGATTGAAACTGCGGTAAGTTCAAACTTAGATGTCTTTGCGTTTTGACTTAATTACAAACATCTTTGATTACAAGTGGCAGTGCAATGCAACTTTAACCGATATGTAACAAATATTTTTTATATACCATAACATAACTTATTGTTTTGATCTGCATTGTGGATGCCCTTTAGTAAATCAGCACAAAGAAAACTATTTAAGGCACAGCGTCTCTGTTAAACAGTTTTTTATAAACTAAATAACTTCAATGAAGTACGTGTTAAAAATATCCCCACCCCGTTAAAAGTTATATTATTTATAGATATTACTTGAATTTAATTATCAATCACAGCGGCACTTATTAGATTGTTTACGCAATTAGGACAGATTTTTCTTAAACTTTCTTACTAGATTAATTTCCAATTAAATGTACACAAATTATTTGAAAGTTGTAGTCCAGGCTATTTAAATTTCCAATCACAATATTACCCGTTTTAATTATATTTTTAAATCAACTTTCAATGTCAATAGCTGCTTATATTAGCGCCGTGTCTTATTATGAATGAAACGTAAGCTTAGAAAAATTACAATGGATTGTAAAAGTAGGCCTTGACAACAATAAATTCTAAGTTAATGGTAGCTACAAACAGCTCGTAAACAAGTGAAGGTTTTACGTGTCAAATAAAGCTTTTTGATTTTCAAGCTCGCGTGGTTTAACTTGGCCAGCGTGAATTTAGTATCAGAAAGTATGGTTATCTCCTTCGCACTACCGATAGTAAGGTCGAAGTGATATACAGGGTGCAAGGGACATCGTACCGAAAACCGATACCAGGGATCCAGTACATGATTCTGAACACTCTAGTGTTGAAATTTTTCATCGGCTTTTCATGAATTTCCAAAAAAAACACTTTTTTTAAATAAAATTAGTATAATATCATTATTGGTATAATAATAAAGCATAATTTTAATTTAAAAACAATTAATTACATATTTGTGGAAAATTTATTTAATTATTTATTCTTTATGCACTAAAACAGTACATAGGCAATTAATTAATAGGCAATTAATATTATTATTTTAGAAAATTAGCAATGTAATTTGAAAAGTAAATATTATTCCGGATATATTTATTACATGCTCGAAAATTAATAAGTCAGTCATTTGTCATTTTCCATATAAATGGTTTCTGTAATGTTGTAACGGACATTATTTGACATCTTATAAAAAAATGTTCGGTATGATGTCTCTTACACCCGTTATATATCGACTGTGCACGGCTTGGAGAGCCTGTTTTCAGGTCGGCTAATACCTTTCGGCCGTCACATTGAGCGCATATACATGTGTGTACATTCGAACGTAAAATTTATGAAACATAACTAATTTTCTGATTTCTAATTTTTGTATAGGGTTTTTATCAGGGCTCTTTGCCTGCCAGTTCATATTAAAAGCTATAAGTTCTTGTTCAACAGTACCGTGTTATATTAGAACAACTTAATTTCCGTTTTATCTATAGCGCCTAAATTTTAAGCCAACAAATACTATCTAGTTTAAATCTATAGCTGTTATATTGTTCTGCAAAGTACTAGTTTCAGGTTTCAATCCATGTTTCAAAAATGCGATGATTGACACGACCACGTGTGCATATATTTTAAAAGCTTTCCATTTTTTCGACATCTGGCAACGGAAAATTATTATCACGTCGTTGAAGCGTGAAATAAGGACAATGACCCAAAACGACATTTCTCATAAAGAACACGCACCAGCACTCCATAGTTTTTATAAAAATATATGTAGATTAGTTAACTAAAGTAACATACATAGTCCTATGCTGCTCTTGAACTTAATCAATTATCAATCGAAATATCTGACTGTTGCAACACGTCCTATTTTATGGCATATAAGAACGGCCCTTTAAGTTGGATGTCCGCCCCGCCCCCGCGGTCTCCTCGCGTGCTCGCCGGTCAGACGAGCTTCGAGATGCAAGAATGCAGGGCCATGCAAGTGCTGCGCTTTCGAAATAACTCAAGTCTCGCAACACCCGTAAAACATTTCTTTTATATCCAATTATAATCGATTTTTAACCCTATTTCGATCACTGCGACCTGCTTTAATAAAATGGAGCACTTAATATGTTTCATTATCTATTTAAATGTATCGATTTCATTTAATGTGGAACGTGTTTATTAATTTTCAATAGTAGTCGTATGCAACGGTATTTCCTCATGATTGTTTATTTTACATTTCAAAGCAGAAGGTCAACTTAAATAAAATTGTGACTATTTTTATATTCCGTTAATACAATTTAGATTACTGTAACTGTATTTACGGGTGCAAATGGCAATCGTTTTGGCGCATACATTAATTATGATATGAACCCAATAAATAATAGCTATATGTACTGTTCCAATTGCTATCACCCAGACCTTTATTCACCTCTCCGGTTATAAGTCTACCGTAACTTCTAATCTCGTGTAGTTTTAAGATTGTTTTAATGTCATCGACCCGCATTTGTGGTGGATTGCACTCACCTTCATCATTACATGCTATGCATTTAGAGTTGTAAAAAATGCTAATGATCTGTAAGCGAAACTAGTCTATGGCATAATTGACAATAATAACAGTTAGCGCAGACATCCTTAACAACTTCCTACAAAACCTGAAGGATAATACTAAACAGGATAGCAATTCGCCGGCATCCGGTCCTTTACCTTACTTTTAATAACACATTTATCTCCACTCTAACTTTTAATGGTGATATCATAATCCTTACAAATTATAACTATCACGAATAGTGTTTAAAATACAATTAAACAATTGTGTCACTCACCTTTAAGTTCAATTTCAATATTACCAAAATTAAATAAAAATTGACACTGAAAATTAAAATCCAGATAAGCACAACACGAATCACATATTAGAATGTTTCTTTTCACTTTAGAATATAATAGTATTCTTGTACAAAAGAAATTTCAGAACGATTCAGTAGAGCCGACACTCGGGCGACCTGAAGTGCAAAAGAGTTCAACGAGCGAGCAATACGATGGCTCGCGCTATACTGAACCACGCTTCGCGAGGCCGCACACTATCTCTTCATATAACTTAAGGTACCTGATAACGCATACCGGAGAGTCATCTTGATACTTCGCCTTTTTTGTCTCTAAAAATATATTTTTTTATAATCGCCGCGTTCATATTTGAATTTCGATTTTTATTTTCAACGTGACTTATCACTTTTTTGTGCGGTTAGCGCGTACGCGGTCGAGTGATACAATCATGGGCGAAAAGTAAATGGTTCTTAATAAACGACGCACCGCAAGTGCACTAAGTTAACCTTTTTATCGGGAACTTTAAGCTCGGCGGTGAGTTAAATAAAGTGGTTTCTAAATATAAACGGCGTATCTGGACACGGCATTGGCAGGTGCGAGCCTACGCGTCTCGCTTTTTTGCCATCATCTCTATTTTTTATTGCATTTTGTGTTTTTAAAGGGACAATTTTATAATTAAAGCTAGTGCGTTTATCGTGTGCGGGGAAGAGTTTTACCGAGAAGCTGTGGTCGATGCTATCTTTGCGCCGGCCGACGACATAGCACTACAAAATGGTAATTAATTTTATTTATTATCCATGTCAGCGAGTCGCTTGCGTGGAGTTTATAATTAATATGATGTTTTACAGCGACTGTTAAGATAAGTTAGATCCGACGAAGTTGTTTAAAAATGTTATAAAAATGATTGCGCTGTTCGACCGAAATATTAGATTTATGTTTTAAATGGCTCTTATGTCATACAAAACCACTTCATATCAAAATCGCATTAAAATAACAACTGACAGCCTAGCAATCTTTCACGGCATATTGTTCTTTATTTTTTATTTTTATATGCATACAAGGATTAAACAGCTCTATAAGGAGAAAAGTTCCTCTGCTGCTAGTGGCTAAGAAACCCCTCTTTACAAGATTATATTATGTAAAAATATGAACGAATTTATTTATTTCATCATGTAAATGCGTGTTGGCATACTTCGTGAACACCTTTCGATAATGGGTTTTATATATTACCAACTTTTTTCTTTACAATCAACGCATCGTTTGCGTGAGAAGCTTTGCGTAGCAAATGATAGCGTACGGATACGTATCCAACTTTTTATGCAAATGTGTTCTTGATATGTGTATGTAACACATGTTATTTGATAACGCTTTAAAATAATGTCTTATAAAGGAATACTTGGTAGGCGTATCTACTACTTTAAGTGGATTTGTTAACACGTGTTTTTAACCGACTTCATTATCTTCAATTATATAAGACTAGTTACCCATCGCGGCTTCTCCTGGGCTATTGAGATTGTAAACGTAGTCTTTAAAGATAATATATATGTATACATAGTTGTTCACTTCCGGAAAATGTCCGAAAAGAATTATAATCGTTTCGGAAAAGTTCTCTATATTCATTATCTACCACGTGTAGTTCCTTTTTTTTACTTTTTAGAGATAGTATATATAACAAAAAGAAATTAAAAGAATACATTTTACGAAATAAAACGTAACCACATATATTTCAATTTATAAACAAGTGACGTTACCAAAAATAGTACAAATCATATGTATGTGTATGCATACATATTCATATAATTATGCGTAATAGTAGAGTGTTTGAGTTTTAAATAATAATGTGAAATGGTGTAAACAATAGTTAAATAAAATATTATAATGCTTCAAGCCTCTAGTCCCACGGGCCAGTACCGTTACCGAGAGGAAGGTGGCTAATGAAACAGAGGAAATATTGCACGCTGTGTGGTTTAAGCAGAAGGGGAAAGCGATTTGGAATCAAAATTTCAAACGGCACTAGGTCTTTGTGATTAGGTAAAATATTGCTATTTTTGGTCGTATTTACTTAAAAATAATAGAATTTTACACAGTCTTAATTATTAGAATAGACATAACGGGAAGAACAAATCAAAAAATTAAGCACTGCATGCTCCATGTACCGTAATACCGTAGCCAAATGAATAATAAAAATATTATAAGACAATCTACACACGGTCCTCCGAACTAGGCAGATCCTCTATTACAGAAACCAGATAGCTGATAAGTACTTATAAACTTTTTTTGTAAATACATACATAAATAGATAAAACACCCACACACATGGTGGGAATCGAACCATTGTGTAGTGGCCAAGGTGTCTTACCACTAGACCAACAACTCCGTACACTAACAGTGCTCTTTGCGGTGTTTTGTTCCTGCAGCGAACATATTCTTCACTACTCTATGAAAAGACACTGTGCTTATTTAAACCTTCACTATTGCAATAGGCATGATGACTAATTTTGAAAAAATACTCTATAATGTACTTACGGGTCTACTATTGCCGAAAATAATCATATTTTTGTATTAAATTTACAATTAATAGCAATATTTTCAATTTTTAAAATAGAGTTTGAATTTCGTTCCAAAACGATGGCCGGTGCATGGCGCCATGTTGTGACGTCACTACGGCGGTGTAAATTTTGACAGTTGTTTATTTACACAGGATTGACGTCATTCACTCTGAGCAGCGGTTATTACAAAACGTACACGTACGTAATGGCGATTAGCTGTATTTGAGTAATTTATTTGCTTAAATATCACGAAAATCTCTATATTATTATGAAAATGAGATGCATTTTTGGAATCAGTGCAATCTGTTCTAATATTTAAAACCACAGATTTATTGGTATTGTGTTGCAGTCATCATGCCTATTGATTTTTGTTATATCATTATTATCATCATCATCAGCAGAAGCTAAAAAACGTCCACTGCTGAACAAAGCCTTCCCCAAGGGGGGAAGGGAGGGGTTGCCATAATCCCCATGCTTGGTAGCCGCCTTGGAGTTCGCATTATAGGTGATAGGTAATCCAAGAGAAAAACGCTGCTACCCTTGATTTCCCTTAGTCGCCTCTAACGACACCCAATGCGAGGAGATGGACGGGTGCTATAGTTACCCGAACAGTTTACGAGGTCACCATTTATGTTCAGGTGAAATTGTGGTCATAGGGTTTGACCATAATCCCCTTCGGTTTCTGCCAAACTGTATTTAAACCAATCCAAAATAGTAAAGACAATCTAAAAGGCTTCAAAAAGTTTTTGAAATGCTCGACCAAAATATATTTATTAACCATAAAACATCTCTTTATTTACATCATAACTAAATATATAAAGTTTACTTACAAATATACTTAAACTAGGTAAAAAACTTCCTCCAAGTTGTCGCCTCACTGGGATCTCTCCCAGGGCTTCCCAGGATACCTACAAGACTGGCGGCGTTACCTCTAACAATAAATTATTACTCCCGCTATATCTTACCTTTGCACCAAACAACCTAACCTCTGCTTGCGGCTTGCAGCTTGTACTTAAACCTTAACTAATTTCCATGCCACCCTTATCTAATCTTATTTACTATTATGTCATTGACCTTTTTAAAACATGGACACAAAAACAACTTTGTGTAGTTGACACAAAGTTGTTACTCCCCACGGGATTTGACCCCCAAATCCCGGTTTGCAAAACGAGCGGATTCCCGCTGCGTATACTCTGACAGCAACAAGTAAGCAACAGCTTAAGATATCCTATCTCACTTAATTGTCATATCCTATTCACGATCCATGGAATTAAGAAAAAAAAAACACAATTAGCCGCACTCATAAACCCCAATTAACTTTAATCCTAATTAAGTCACTTTTTAAAATCTATTTATTTCGACTGTCGGAGTCGTTTATGATTAATTTCGATTATTGAACACGTAATAATTGTTATATCTACTCACTATCAGCGTATTAAGTAATAATGGGCGTAGAGTGTCGAAATAATCCGATTACAAAAAACGAATTAATCATCAGTAATATTAATTGACGTTTGTAGGTTCGGCAGAATATCTGCCTTTCTTAATTCCACGTATTTTTTTACCCTTGGAAAATGACTGTAGACATAAAGGTTTTGGTGAGACACTGGTAAATAATTTATAAGTTCAAAATCCTGAAACATAAAAAGAGACTGACAGAGCCAGAGTGCCCTCAGTACAGGAAGCAAAAACGTAAGTAGACCGGCAGCTAAATGGTGATGGAGAGAGTTTATTAATTAAAATCTGCAGCATTATACAATTCGGATTTACGTTTATTTAAGTCTATAATAGATTTGTAACAATTATTACTATATCACATAACTTCTTCTTATTGTCTACGCAATAAGTCAGAATATACAAGCCAGTTCCATTTGCACTTAGCACTTGTACTATAGAACTTCTCTAATAGCCCACAATAGCAGTCACATTTTTGACAGCAGACCCACAATAGAGCATCAAGTTCACTGTGAATAGCATCAAAGTGATATCTATAGAAAGCGTGATAGTTTCCACGACACATCGGGGTCGTCCATTGTGGTGTTCGCTTATTGTGTACAAGTCAGCTTAATTACACTAATTCGCATTTACTTAACAAGCATATGAAGAAGAAACGGAGTTCTTTCCGGCGCTCATGAAATATCTGCAACAAAGTTATAAAAAGCGTAGCGAAAAATATAAAAAAATTACCAGTGGGGTGTCCGGGTACGAATATCACCCTCCCATTTCCTCCAGTTAGGTGTCTGTAAGAGGTGACTAAGGAAAAATAAGGAGAAGAGTAGCAGCGGAAGCAGTGCATTACCTGCCCCCTACGAAAAACAAAATCTATGTATTTTGGTGGCCGTTTTAATTGTAATGTAATTCAGCCAACGCACGGGAGTTTGTCCACATTATTACTACATACATATAGCTAAAAGTACACAACTAAAACTACAGTCGTAGCGCGTGCTATTACCTAATATTGTTACAATATTCGTTTCGGTTTAAGTCAACTAAAATTTCATCGAGCCTCTTGGGAAATTCTCAATGCCTAGAAACTGACTGAATGGTTTGAAACTGACCTTAAATCGTAAACTTGTTACTAATTACATGGTAGAAAAAGACGCAAGCTTTTTCTTCAACATATGTTTCAGTTATATGCTGTAGGATAGTGTTCTATACTTTTCTCTCTTATTCTGGTTCTATGTCGCGACCCTGGATTTTGCGCAACCTACGTGTGGTAGCTATGTAATTTACGAGCACAACGTGGTATAAATCTTCGATCCGCGATCGATTCTTGCCGATAACGATCATTAGTTTAGTTGTTTACCGTTTGATCTATCGATCTGCGTCAAACTCACTAATATCGCAACTCCATATGGTAAAATGCAAAGTAACGACTACGCAGAAACGAATTTTGTCGATTTTGTAGCCATAAATTGTGATCAATTGTATTTAATTTAAACATTATATTTTTGTACCCGTTTACAAAAATATTTACATTTAATATATCCAAACTGTTTATAATAAAGCAATAATCCATTTACACGAATAGTACGTTTTACTACGGATAATTTTAAAGATAATTTTACTAGAATGGTAATACAAATAAATTTTAAAACCACTAAAAAATTTACAACAGCTCAGTGGTTCAAATCACTCAAACGATAATCTAACTCAACACATAAGTAATGTAAGTTAAACGAGTTAAAAATGGAAAGCCGGCAAGTCGATATCGTTACTAAGTAACTGTTTGTTACGTAGGTTGAGTGTAGGGATGTTAACTGTACCAATAAATCATATTTTTTTCTTTTATTTATGCACATATTAACTATTGAAATAAAACTATGTTTACTGATACTAAAGCGGTTTATTTTAGTTTTTGAAGTGAAACTTCTTATGCGACTTCCAAAAATTTTATCACTTAACGCGTTAAACGTTAAGCGTAAAACGTAAAGCGTTATATTTGTTAATGTTATAAAAGTTCTCACGTGACGCCGTCATTCAGTGTCGTTCAGTGTCGTTCGGTGTCGTTCGGTGTACTGACTGACTCGGACTGACTCGGACTGACTCGGACTGACTCGGACTGACTCGGACTGACTCGGACTGAATAGGACTGATTCGAGCTGATTCGGACTGACTCGCACGGACTCGGGCTGACTCGGACTGAATCGGACTGATTCGGACTGACTCGGACTGACTCGGACTGACTCGGACTGACTCGGACTGACTCGGACTGACTAGGACTGACTCAGACTGACTACCACCACCTGATACTGTGGTATTCTTGCTATCACCACACCGAACCACAGCAAGCCAAGTCAGTCAGTCAGTCCGATTCAGTCCGAGTCAGTCAGTCAGTCCGAGTCAGTGAAGTGAAACTTCTTATGCGACTTACGTTCAGCGCTCCTGGGGAGGGGGTATAGAATGAGACAGAGCGAGAATGAGGTTTCACTTCTTCCGCGCGGAGGGACTCCACGCACGCACATTTTTTTTTTTGACGTTTGGAATATTTTGCAGCACCCATGGTTACAGGAACATCTTTAGATCTTCTTAGTTATTAATACTAGTCAATCTACGCAGAAATATTTTAACAAATCATTATCAAAGTAAGTAGACCCTGGTTTCTCTATTGAAATTAAGATGTTTTTAGATTTCAATATTATCACAAATAATTAAATCCAACACCCAGCAAAATACTGTAAGCGGTTTATGTATAGATCAGACATGATTTATCCCGTTGAAGCTTGCAGGTGTTTAATTTGACAACCTTTATGGCTATGTCTTGACCATTTATCATAGGTATGTGTATAAAAGCGTTAAAAAAATCGAAATCTACAATAAGCCTTTTTTATTATTATAAATAAATATTAATAATAATTATTATTATTCTTTATTATGTACACAAAAAAAAGGAAAAATACAATAAAAATATCAACATAAAAAAGTAACATAAAGGGCGAGCTTAACTCAACACGTAAGTTCTCTTCCAGCAAACCCAAAGTGAGCGTGACAGAATGAATGCGGACAAAACCAAGTGTACTAGCAACAAAAATCATAATTTAAATAAGAAAGAAAGCGAAAAAAAAGACTTTAATTTAAAAACACACTTTTTCTTGCGCTAAAATCAAACAGTAATCATCTAAAAAAAAATGATAACTAAATCTCTTTTTCCATATCTGTTCGATTCCAGCATCCCCTTCATATCGAAAACTGGCAATGAATGCGATGCGGCGAGTGTGCAGCCGACATAAAGAAGCGGCTCAAAGTATTGTACGCATCCTCGGAATATATCGCGGAAGCACGCTTATAGGATAGGCGTGGTGGCCAGTTCTTAGAACACAGGATTGGACTTCAGGAGGGATTCGAAATAGTACCTAGGTATATTTAAAACATTGATTAAAGAACAATTTCTGCGCTTAGTTGTTCATAGTTGACGATCTCTGTTCGTAAGCAGAAAGTATAAAAATTACAAGAACACATTTTAAATTAGCAGTGATTATCAACCTTTTGTAATAAATCAATACAACATGATATTTACTAAGTGTACCTTGCGCAAGGGACAGGTATTTACAACTGCAGTGTATCCGCCGCAAAGCCTGTGTTCTGGTGTGAAGGGCTCTGTAGCTGTTGAAATTACTGGGCTCAAGACAAGAGACTAATGTTTTGCGTGACAAGTGGCACTGGAGTATAGTTGACCATAAACAGGTGTATCACTAAGCGAATGACCAGCTTGCCTCGTCACTTACTGCCCCACTTACAGACGTCAATTAGAGTGAACTGTCACTAAACTATTTCTTGAAATCTGAATATTTCGCCACACGCAGACAATAAATATATCAATATACCGATATTTCTCTATCGATCCCCATCGATATCTCACTCCCACAACTGAGGCGATTCTAAAGACATATTAAGTAAAAATCCATCAAGCCGCTTAGGCTGTAGGCCGTGCCAAAGAAAAAGACATACATAAACCCTCTTCTGGGGTAGTCGGGCAAAAAGCATAAACAGCTCTGAGAGTCGAAATAATTAGATTTAAAAAATAGCTTATTTAGAATTAACGATAACAACAACAGATAGTTTAAAAAACCGATATATTACTATTACCGATATATATATATATAAATTACCGATATATTACCGATATATTATTATATATTACATATAACGTACTATTAAGTTTCTTAAAGCTATCATAGTAACTACAAAGCTCGATTTTTAACCTTCAAATGACAATACTAATAAATAACTGGTGATGTCATATGAGACAACCGTGTTATGCAAATTTTAAGGTGGTGTTGCTTACACCTTGGAATTCATCGGTAAAATATCACACCGAACTTATACCATACCTACATTTATGTAGTGTCACATTATGGGCATACAGGTTTAGATATTTTATGCAAATTATGTATAGTATGCGATACACTATGGCAGACAGTTTTACACAGCGACAGCGACTTATCATCTAATACATAACTTATAATGCTCCTTATACATACTGGAAGAAGGAATATAGTTACACAGTTCTAGAGCAGCAATGTAGCTTCCTACCACCACAGCCAGGGTGGTAGTTAGGTAGCTACATGAAGTTATGTTTAGCAGATCCAGGTTTACATAAACGTTCAGTCAAATGTCCGGGTAAATCTTCACTGAGAAAAGTGCACAACTATGAAAATAACTGTCGCCAGCCAAACTGCTCATACACTCATAAGTGCGCTGCAATGAATATGGTCACTATGTCTTATTAGGCAGAATTCAAATTTGTTGTATACCTTACTTTCCCTTAGAGGTCTAGGACACGTGCTAAGAAAAACAGGTTTTCTTACAAAAATTTGGCTTCCATCAAATTTTTGATTTTATTGAAATCAAACTACTTTTACGGATTTTATCGCGGTTTATTTTAGATTTTTACCATACCGACGTTTCGAAAGCTTTGCAGCACCCAGGAGTAGTAGTTTCATTTCAAAGTGGACTATTCGGGTAAATAAAAGACAATATTATTGACGATTTCACCATTATCAAGTAGTTGAACAGCAATTGCAAAATAATTTATGTATATTATCAAGTAATAATGAGAAAATCTAAGTTGAAAAAAATGTCATCGCGGTCGCTACCTTGCTACGATCTTGGTGAAGATGGCGGCCGCGAACCAAATCCCAGAAAAGTTATTGAGAAGGAGTACCATGTGGCGGACGAGAGTAACCCCTATGTAATTAATTTATTATATACATAGAGGCAAACTCCTTACCTAACCGTTTCCTAACCTGCGCTATTGGTTCATCGTTTTGTCTCAACACATAAACATTTATTAAATAGCCGACATCAAAACATGTGCTAGATTTATGAAAATTAAAATTCCGACGATTGCGCTTGTTCATTAACGAAGTTTAATCAACGCCCAGTACTTATTCATAGCAAACACATAAATCAAAAGACGTGCTATAAAAACTTGCAACGTATCACCTCCGACGCGGCTCTGTGCCTGTATGTCTGTGCCTGTGTTATTAAACGTACCATATCTCGCTATCTGTCGGCTCTGAATGGATAATAACGCGAGTCCGGCCTTCTATTCGGAATAGGAACCTCTCTGCCGCCCCATGCTGGCCGAACAGAAATTGAACATAGCACT
Organism: Furcula furcula; assembly: GCA_911728495.1. Taxonomy (NCBI): domain Eukaryota; kingdom Metazoa; phylum Arthropoda; class Insecta; order Lepidoptera; family Notodontidae; genus Furcula; species Furcula furcula. The sequence goes on along the minus strand of OU452256.1, from coordinate 13,969,758 downwards.
TAAGTCTAATTGCTTAGAGATTTTTTACTATTCGAATAGGTTATTATAACTATTGTATAAGGTTTGCGTGTGGTCGGCAAACATATTCCGACTATTAAATAGGCAATCAAATATTAGTTAGTTATAGTTTTGGCAGAGTTCCTTGTACCTTCTAGGTTGATACCACCATAGTTTCAGATATTCTGCCGCAAGTAGCAGTGTGTAAAAATAGTATTCCAAAGTGCATGACAAAGTGTAACTAGTGAAATTAGTGGGCTCAACAGATTTAATAACTAATATCTCGGGTGTGCTTGGTTTTTTTTTTTTTTTTTTTTTTTTTTTTTTTTGGGAATGATAGACGCTGTTAACCGCAGATGGCTATTGCAGCTTCACCGGACAATAGGAGGCGAGCGCTTGAAGCGCTCTAGCCTTTACGGCAGAAGTAGCGACGAGCACAAGGGCACCTCAGGGAGGCACGGCCTCGGCTTGGGCTGTCGCTTAAGAGAGGGCTGAGTTTACCACCGGTTCACAACGCGCCCCCACTGAGAAGAACCGGCAAGAAACTCAGTGGGGTGATGCACGTCGTTGCGGTCGCATACGTACGACCCTTCGGCCTCGCCGGCGAGACCGGTGTCTGATAGCTAGTGTAGCATACGGTTGTCGGGGAGGGGTCGGCGCATCCCGGTCCAATAGGACCGTCATGGGGTCAGGAGGGTCGAGCAGTACGTGCCGTGGTCTGCGGCGCGAGTCAGAAGGACTAGCGGCGTAATCGGCGGCGGCGCGGATTAAACTGTTCGCGTGACGGGACGCGGATTCAAAGTAGCGTTTCGACGCTTCTTTGAGGAACTTACGAAGGGGATCTAATTTGAAATCGGAATGCAGATCTACGTTCCGCATGTACCACGGGGCACCGACGGCGCGACGGAGGAAACGATTCTGGATAACTTGGAGGCTATCGATATGGGTGCGGGCGGCGTGCGCGAAAACTACACTCGCGTAAGTCATGATAGGGCGAATGCAAGCTTTGTATAATGTCAACTTATTTCTAAGCGACATTTTACTCCGCTTGCAGAGAAGGGGATACAGGCGACCTAATACGAAAGCCGCTCGATTGCGGACGGACCTAATGTGCGGGCCGAAAGTCATGCGGGAGTCCAAGGTGACTCCGAGGTACTTAACCTTCCTAGTCCAGGGGATAGGGCGATTGAATAGGGATATTGGAGCTAGTCGTCTGTTGGGCCGAAGGCTCCGCGCGGAGAACATATTGGCGGGTCCCCGGGAGAAGACCACCGCGGCACTCTTCTCCGGGTTCACCTCTATGCGCCACGTACGGAACCATTGACCCAGGGCGTCGACTGCGGCTTGAAGAGCACGCGTTAAAAAGGACATGTTCCTATGGGAATAGTAGAGAGCGGTGTCATCCGCGTAAAGGGCGACGGGTGTGCTTGGAAAGAGCCTCCTCGAATTAAATATGTACGTACGTACCTACCTATATTTTCGCTTGGTGTTGAATAATATAAAACATAATTGTTTTTTTTTGTTACTTTTCTGAATATTACACTCTGCATAAAAACTGAATTTGTTTTTTCTATCAAGTCAAAGTTAAAATATAATTATTATGTACTATAGGCCCCACGGAGGAGCTTACACAAAAATAATTATTTACAAATTACCAACGGATCGTAAAGCGGCCGCTACTGAGAAGACCCGGCAAAAAACTCAGCGGGCTTGTCGTTTTTGTCATAAGGTTATTTTTTTAATTAAATAAAAATTAACTACAACTAAGTATAACAAATTATATAATAGGCTTTAAAATTCTAAACTTGGATGAGTTCGACGGTTCAAGTCTATGTTTTAATTTATAAAAGTACTTTACAAATTACAAACAACGGGCATCTTCTTGTACACTAGACGCACTCTGAACAATTATCCTTAGAAGATCAAGCTGATTGAATCATTCCGGTAAGACATAAATGATTACTGTTCACGACTAAACGTCAAAAGAAGTTAGTAAAAATAAATGAATGCAATAGGCTCTAACCAGTTTCCTAACTACAAATATATAACTCCATACGCTTAGCGTCAGTATACTTTCCGTATGTAGTGTTTTATGTATCCGAAGGTATATTATTTAATTTGTACGGTCCAGTACTAACATCAAATTCTAAGAAGTTAAAGCCTACTTGCTTGTTTAGTTTTACGATCTCAACACGCATTTCATTTAGTTTTAATAGGCTCCAAGTAGATCCAAGTTTCATTACCATAAAATTCTAAGCGTAGCTCTAAAGTAATCTTTAAGTAAAGTTAGGTACTGTAAAAAAATCTTTTAAAAAAAAAATTGAACCTACTTCAATATCACTGAAAAGTATAAAATAATTTAAATATTATTGAAGTTGGTGTTAGCTTACCGGCTGTGTATATTTGGCACCAACTTCAATAATATTTAAATTATTTTATACTTTTCAGTGATATTGAAGTCGGTTCAATTTCTTTTTTAAAAGATTTTATTTTAAACTTTTTAGTGATATTTTCATATATAAAGATTGAACCATCGAAAACCGTAAAATTATCTAGGTAGGTTATGATCACATTATCGTCTACATAGTTTTACATAATTCATGTTTCTTCAGAAAAAAATATCCGGTCGTAATGAAATTTGCATGGAATCATCATAGTAGTTTACTCTCTTGAATAAAAAAAGAATCATCGAAATCGGTTCATAATTGTCAGAGCAATGTAATGGAGAACATCAGTTTTATGGTTTTTACCAGATAAATTCCTCCACATATTTCATGGTCCTCCAGGAAGTTCTTATCCGGTTGTAATAAAATTCATACAGATTCAATACAGTGGTTTCTTCTTTCGAATAAAAAAAGAATCATTGAAATTGGTAAATAATTGCCAGAGTTATGACCATTTTTGTCCTTAAAAAGCGACATAAAGTCATCGATATAGGCTTTCCTGCAGCTCTCAGTGCGCAGTCACCATTCTTGTTTTTTCAGGAACTACTTATTACTAAGCAATAATTTTTTTATGGGACCCAATCAATGGATTGAAGAATGGATGGAAGAAAGATTTTTTCAAATCGGTTCATAATTGCCAGAGTTATGCGCGAACATACATAAAAAAAAATATATATTGAGAACCTCCTCCTTTTTTGAAGTCGGTTAATAATTTAAGTTTACCTGTTTTCGTTCGTTGAAGTTCATTGACAAGCAATTGTATAGGTACCTCAGTACTACTTTGTTCCTTATCTATATCTATACTTATAATAAAACTGTAACAGGTCCAATTCTGTACATTGAAGATATTTTGAAAATTATATTTGGAGGGCATTCTATAACCGATACTGAGGCCGGAAATGTAATTAATTTTTGTCTGTCTGTCTGTCTGTCTGTCTGTATCACGGTTGCGCATCACGCCAAAACTACTGGATGGATTGAAACGAAACTTGGCATAGTATGAGTTAATACTCCGAGGTAGGACATAGGATACTTTTTATCCCGTAATCTAGCACGGTTCTTTTAGGAGAGGGGATTAAAGTCAAAATGGGTACTTGGTTATACGCTTGGTCCGATTTTATCAATTTTTCTTTATATTATAATAAATATTAGTAAGGGAACACTCATAGAGAGTTGTTATCAAGGTTTTGTAATCGATCGGGTTAAGCAACGTTAGGTAAGGTCATTAAATAGATGGGTGACCGTTTAACACCATTTGAACTAAACGGGTCCGTGCTTCGGAGCGCAAGTAAAAAGTGGGTCCCAGTTTTTAACCGACTATAAAAAAGGAGGTTATGTATTCGATGCGAATGTCTGTTATTAAAAGTTTAGTTAACGTAAAAATAGCGCAGGCGGAGCTGGGTGGGTCAGCTAGTTTTATATAAGAACATGCTATCAAATATATTTATATGTAATTAAATTCATACAGGTTTTGAAATTATAAGAGTTTTACTGGAACTCGCCAACGGTCAAATATCGGTGTCTTCACTGATGAACACTATAGATCCTAAATGATAAGAGGAATGAATGATGGAATGAGTTCCAAATAAAAATACTTTTTATAGGGAAGAGGATAGACTACCACCGTATTTAGAATTTAAGCAATATAAATTATGCAACGATCCGAACAGTAAAGCCAATACATAGTATCGAATCCAATACGAATTTGCAATCTTACATCGAACTATATCTTATGTCTTAAGGGTCGGCAACGCGCTAGTGATTCTTCCGGTGTTGCTAGCGTCTATAGGCTGCGGTGTCTGCTTACCATCAGGCGGGCCGCACGCTTGCTTGCCACCTTGGTAGTATAAAAACAAAGAACTAATGGGGTAAAATTCTCAAATACTGGTAAATTCTAAAGATTCTTAATGTTTACAAGTTTGTTATTTCAGTTGTAAGCAAATAAATGTACGCTTAAACAATAAACAACCGAATAAATGTAGAAGAATATATGAAGTCGGTTAAAAATACATAAATATAAAGAATCATTGTCTCAACATGCTTTCATTATGGTTATTCACATCACTTATTAAAGATTGAAATACCACTGTCACACACAATGCCCTCTGATCCATCCATCAAAGTGCTTGAATGGCCACAAAATTGACTCCAGCACGCGAATCAACGATTCATCTCTTTTTGTAATTATTATGCAGTGTGGTCTATAATAATATGAGAGTATCGTTTTTTAACAATGTGCTTATTTGTGTATAAACGTAATCTACTTGTTTACACACAAGTAAGTGTATAAACTTTTTTATAGATTACTTTGTATAGATTACTTTTTTAATTAAATACAAATTAACTACAACTATAAAAAATTATAGTGATTAAAATTCTAAACTTGCATGAGTTGGGCCGTTCAAGCATATGTTTTGAATAATAAAAATACTTCACAAATTACAAGTAGCGCGCATTTTACACTAGGCAACTCATGGACAATTATTAATCATTCAAGTATTCTACTAAGCGACTGCGAAAATTTTCCGGTTTTGTATTGATATAAGAATATTTTTTTATTCTTCCTGGTGACGGAACAAGCAAGATGTTCGCATAACAGTAAGCGATACGCCTGCCTATATGTAGCTGTACATTGTTCTGCCGCTCTTCACCCGAGACTATAGTTATTAATTGTCTTGTGTCCGGCAATTTGAAAAACTAGAAGTGTCCTACTGGAACACAGAATAGTTTACATACTGCTGCTTGGCGGCACAATATCTGACATTGTGGTGGTCCCACCTGGACGGTCCCTTGGACAAGGGACCGATCCTATATATTAAAATGTATTACTGTATTGAATACTGAAACAAAACATTATTATTATGCGTAGCTAACTGTACTCGTAGTACCTACACTACAATATAGACGTAGAAAACTAACAAGACATAGTAAATGTCAAGAGCGGTACATTATCTGCTCAATAGAGCAAGCATCTTGTACCAACCATCAGGGGCCATAAATAATATTGTATTGACAGCGCAGTTGGTTGAATTCAGTCGATACGCCTGATGAACGGTATACTGCACATAAATGAAAAACAGGGAGATATTAATATCAGAGACAGGTATTATAAAAAAAAACTCTACCAGAGTCATTCACGCAATAAATTTGCATCGTCCTACCCACCGGTAACTTGTAGGGCAGCTGGTAGGGCTGCGGCGGCCGCCAGTAATGTAAAGCGACCATTGCGGTGTCTCATGAGATGCACGGTTTGGTGAAATAATTTCATCCAGACTGATCGAAGTCTCAGGAGACTGTCGGGCCGGAAACTTTTTCAGCCAAAGTATAGCTTGCCTATACAAAGAGAAATTGCCGTCAGTCTTTTAGGTGTTCTTCCCTCGCTATGCGGCGTCCACTTTGAGAAAGTTCTTTACTTAGTTTAGGTATATTTGTAAATAAACTATAACATCTAATGCACATTTAAGCCCTTCACCTGTATGCTCTGTGGAAAATTTAGTACTACAATTAAGGACAAACTATTTTTTCCGTGTTATCGAAACTATAATAAATTGTACAGATTTACACTGCATAAAACACATAACATGATAAATTGAAGCGATCAGTCCAGTCGAAGATATAACTATTTTCGATTCCGATGTACTTGTGCCGGTAATGCGTGCAATAAATCTCGAAGTCATTAAATTAACGACTCATTGTGAAGGACAATCCCCACATTTTTGATCTATCTATAAAATTGCTCGGGGCATTCTCTTTTGTTTAAAAAGGTCAAGGCTGGTAGTAATGCATACTGAATATTGTTCACTGGCTCAAAACAAAACCACCGTAGGCGCCACATTAACAAAAAAACACAAAGATCCGCAACCGAATGGCGCGATCAACAAAAGTGTATTAACGAACGTATAATAAATCTTGCATTGCAACTGTATTTAAATTAATAGTCTGTAATGAATGACCATACATAACTAATAGTTTTTTACATTTGCTGTCAGTAATCCGATTAATTATGGTCAGAAAGGTTTCAAGGTAGTAGTATTCACATACATAATATGCATACTGTGGCCAGCTTATAAAAAAAATGTATGAAATATCAAAATTCAAATTTTTCCATGTATGACTTTTTCGGGACCGTAAAGATCGATACGCTTTTTGCTAAGATATAGCCTTTCTTATATCACCTGGTATATTGTATGAAATTCGTTATACAATATACTAGGTGATTTAGATACATAGAATGAATAAATATGCAGAAACCGTCTTGGTAAATTTATATAACATACTACATAAGGTTTTATGTTATACGTATAAAGATTTTTGTGTTTTTTATAAGAAGACATGCACTTAAAATTACTTGATCAAGAACTGTATACATATAGCTTCTCTTTACTACGCCATTCGCTGCATTCATGTGCTGGCTACATACTCGTAACTATACCAATAAACATATAAGTACAAAAATAACTTCTAACAGCAACAAGTTTATCAATAATAAATAAATTATTCCAATAAATAGTACACAAATACGACGCAACATGCACACGATCTGCATATGTTCATAATCTTTGACATCCAACAGGTCCTATAGCAAAAGATTATTTTTCCTAACATCACCTTGCAAAGCTTATATCTGAGATTGGATCTGGGAGGTGATCGCATGAATTCTTGGGCACACCGCGCGGGCTTGTAGATGGTATCTAAACATCTTAAATTATTGTCCCGAGAGCGGCTACCACGGCTCTCATCTAGCGTTATATTCACGATCGACTAGGAAACTCTCGATTAAATGGAGGCGGCAATCGAATCAATACTTTACTCGATTAATAAAAGCTTGGCCGCACTATAGGTTTCGAAGTGGTAGAGCAGCGCAATTTTAAATGTGTGTAATGTGTAAATTGCTGTGTTCAGGTGTGAAGGACACTATAGCTGCTAACATTACCGACCACAATAGTTTGTCTCGCGTAATGAACGATAGTGCAATACAGCTGTCTATAGGATATCGTATCACTTAATATCAGGCGAACGTCTTGCTTGCCTCGTGACTAAGTTAAATAAAAATAAATTCACCTAATAGTTAGCAGGTTATGCAATCATAAATAATACAGCGCACTAGTTAAAAACTAGTGCGAGTAATCCGATTATTATTGATTAGAGAAAAATTAACTTGCAGCAAAAGGGATGACACCTATCAGTTGACAGATTCTAAAAGACCACTGATGATTAGAATACAACGCCACTTAGGATGACTTCAAATATTAAGCGCGGCTGCAGCGCTGCATATGCTCTTCTTTGTAAATCCATATAAATATTAAACACGCGCAGCAGCGCTGCAACCGCGCGCGCGTTGGATTTCCAAAGCAGCACTGCCGCGCTACTATCGCGCTGCAGGTGTGCTGCAAATTTGAATTCACCCGTAAAGGCGGTATTTGGCTACGGTGTTCTATAAGTTGAAAATACTTTCCCATTTAGTTTTGAGCGGCCATGTACCAATGTACAAGACTTACTGCCGCACTCACATACATCAATTAGCTTTAATTACAATTAAGTAATTTTTTGTAATCTATTTATTTCGCCTCTCCGAGTCTCTTATGGTTGACTTTTAGTATTAATTACGAGATTATTGATTTATCTAACTCACTATCCGCGTATTAAGTATTAATGGGCTTCGAGTGTCAAAATAATCCGATTTCACAAAATGGATTAATGATTATTAACATTAATTGACGTTTGTAGATTCAGCAGTTACTCTACCTCCGTTAAATTATATCAGAAAAACTACGCGAGTGATCCCATGTTACTTTATTAGTTTTTGCAACTCCAGAAACTCGAACAAATGCTGTTTATAAGTGCAACGGTGTGAGAAATATTATATTACCTTTATGAAGGCGTCAAGAATCAGGTTATCCAATTTGCAATAAATTTTACCTAATTTCAACATTGCTAATAAGAAGAGTCAGTTAAGGTTTATTATGTGTAAACTCCATTTTGTACTGTTGGATATCGCTATAGTCGCTTCCTTATGTTTCATATTGATTAATAACGTGTGAAGAAGATAGAGCAAGATCATATATTTTGTATTAAGTATTTAACTTCTATGTTTATTTTCTATTACATAAATTATTATTTATCCAAACTGTGTATCTAAAAAGCGAGTGCCATGTAAAACAAGACAAAATGGAAATATTCTTAGATTTTTTTATAACCTCTAATATCCCACTGCTGGGCTAGGGTCTTCTCGCCTCCTCGTAATAAGTGATCTTTCATCTCTTAGGCTAAGTGGATCAGACACATTATGTTGATAATATATTTATTTAAGCAGTGAAGACACACATCAGGCCACAGGCAGCCTCTCCAAATTTTTCATATGCCATCGCCGCAGAATCCCTCAATATAACTAGGTATATTATGTTCTGAATTGTAAATGAGAACATGTATGTTTGCAGTCCATCTTAAGTTTAATAACAAACCACCTATTTTATTAGATGTCACCGCGTATCCAAAATATTCCAAACGTTTAGTTTCTAATTGTAACATTGTTTTAAAATATGCTCAGGTTTTTGACATACGGCAAACATGTTTTACCAAAAAAAATTTCATTACACGATGTGTGACAACGAATGACATCACCGTGCTGCAATCTCAGTCGCGAGTGTGCAAAAATGACCATGAATGACTAAACAGGTCAAGACAACATTTTTGTTTTGGAAATTATGGCATTACTGGTCTTTTGTTGTTCGGTAGCCTATCTTTTCGAGCCGTGTGCAAAAAGAGAGTACAAAACAAAAAACATTATTTTCAATTGTGTCCCTAATAACCTGAAAATAAAAATTGCTATGAACCGGAATTATGCTAGAAACTCTTAGACACATTGATACGAGTTATAAAGTGAATGCAGCTAATACCAACCGACCAATTTTTACCAAATCAAATGTAATCGACTTCAATAGACATTACACTGAAAAATGTGAAACTATAAAAAAATACCATGGTTAAAAGCACGCTTTTGGTGGCTTAAAACATTTTAAAATGCTCAATCATAGGCTAATATCAATAAACGAATTACATTTTTTTTTAAATAAAATAACTATGTTTTAATCCAGAAATTAAATATAGAACCATAAACATACTTTGTACTTATATATTTATTTGTATATGGAATTTACGGGACAAAAAGGCCACATCCAAAATTTATGGGCATTTTGTAAATGTGAACCGCATATTTTGCGATTTTATTGGTATCCGCGTTGAAAGCTCGCCGGGCGCTCCTACTAATACTTGGTAAGGTCAAATTACTGGCCATCGCTGCAAACCAGAGTGCTTAGATAGGCAATGTTCAGATTGCTTTAAATAAAAAAAATGGTTTAGTTCGATTGCGTGGATTCCAATTGAGTTTCGATGCGGCATCTCGTATGAGCCAGGCAAATTCAATGCACGATTTTATCTTGTTTTCGCAAATCTCAATTTGCTTTGTAATTGAAATAAAATAGTATCGTGATCAGAATTCTTAATAAGTTTTTAATTAAATTATCATTTATTTCTTGTAAGGTATTCAAAAGAGTATTGTAATCTGTCTGCATAATTGCGACAATAGCGACATAAAGAACAAAATATAGCGTACAAACTCCACAAGATTTAAAGAACTACCCGGTTTTTAATAAAAATATAAAACTAAATAATAAAATTAAAAGACTAAATACACGAAAATAAACATACATTTATGCAAGAATCCATCTTATTTAAGGGTGAAGGCCCGGTCATTACGATAATTTTAGTAAAAGACATCTTATTTCCAGTAAAATCTATATTAGCTTAAAATAAATTACATATTTTTAGGGCTATTTTATTGTTGTCCATTAATTTTTGAGCTTAATACAATACATTAAGCTCTTAAGGCAGTCATTGCTTGCAGGAGAATCTTGCTTATTTTTAATAAATGTTTTTTTTTTTAATATCAAATCAAATTAAAAATATGAATAATCATAATTTCATTTCAGAATTTGTGTTATTAGCAAATATACAACATGCAACTGATTGCAACTTTTGTTAGGTATGTGTATTACATATAGATATGTACACAGTCGGATCTAAATCCAAACATCTTATTTCAATGTTAAAATGACAGTTCACAACATAAAAAGAACATGCATAGTTGAATCAAACCGTCAAGCCGACGACAAGTGGGCAAGGCCGTAACAATAAAGAGGGGCGATTTGTCGCACCGGTCGCGTGCAACGACAATCGGCCCCACAAATGGGCGATCACTTTCGTTGGAACATCACTGTCTGTCGCAAGCTTTGGTGCGTGCATGTAGGTCGATATTCAGAGCGACGCGACTCGTAATGCCGACAATGTGTATTGCATTGACTTATTTAGATCGGCAATACTTACGTACGGACAGGTTTTCGTAATGTAGGATTTATAGCCTACGTTAATAGTGCAACATTTCTCTAAGGTGATGAAATAATAGATAGATAGATATACTCTTTATTGTACACAAACTCACCTACACATAAAATAAAACCCATAAAAACACTTAAAAACTGAAATATGTACAAAGGGCGGCCTTATCGCTATTCGCAATTTCTTCCAGGCAACCTTGGGATGGAAAAAAGAGAGAATGAAACATAATAGTTATAATATAAGGTTTAGGAAAGAACTGCATTCTATTAATTAACAGGTGGCATTTATTTAGTGGGGTGGCATTTATGTAGTTTCTCCGTGGGGTGCCGGGTTAGAAGAGGCGACTAAGCGAGAACAGGAAGACGGGCAGCAGCGTCTTTCTTTTGGATTTATCTTCCACCTATACTGAGATCCCCAAGCCGCGTGCCAAGCGTGGGGATTAGGGCAACCCCTCCTTTCTAAGGGGGAGGCCTTTGTTCAGCAATGGACGTCTATCGGCTGCTAATGAATAAATTACTATACTATCGACATAGAGGCCAAAACAATTTTTTTTTGGAATTATTGTCTGTCTGTCTGTCTGTCTGTCTGTCTGTCTGTCTGTCTGTCTGTCTGTCGTTCTGTTCGTCCAGGTATCATTTGAAAACCCGTGGATGGATTTTGATAGGACTTTCACTGATGTGTTGTGTAGAAGTCAAGGTGTAAGTTGGTATATAAAACATCACGCTATGTTTCATAGGGGCTAAGCAGTGAAACATTACTTGCACATATTACCACGTAATTTCATTTGTATGTGAATAGGGTAATTATAGACTGATCAGTTAATCATTAAGATATGTATTATTACGCTATATACAATAGGGACTGAGCAGACATTTAGTTTGCATAAGATATGGCATTGGCGAAGGGTCAATTTTTGTAAGGGGTAAGCCGGTCCGGTACACCCAGGACATTTTCATTAGATTTCTGTATTGTTCTAAGTACTTTGCTGATAGCAATATGACATTATATCTTTGAAAAGTTAATCCAAACTAGATTATGTATGTATTACAGTCGCAACAATAAAAGATGCAAAAAACTTAAAACTTTCATTATCGAATATCATTAGACAGTAATTTACGATGTTAGCGTGATTTACATTATGAACAGCGCCATCTATCGGTGAAATTGAACATACAATAACTATAGAACTTTAATCTATATATTATATCAAAGAAAGTCGTGTTAGTTACACTATTTATAACTCAAGAACGGCCTAACCGATTCGGCTGAAAATTGGTGGGGAGGTAGCTTAGAACCAGTAAACGGACATAGGATACTTTTTATCCCGGTAGGTTAAGGTTAAACAACGTTAGGTAAGGTCATTAAATAGATGGGTGAACCGATTTGTATGAAAGTGTGCATATCGGGTAGGTCTGAGAATAGGTCATACAGTATATTTCATACCGCTAGGTTAAGGTTAAGCTACATAAGGCAAGGTCATTAAATAGATGGGTGAACCGATATGTATGAAATTATGTGTGCATATCGGGGAGGTCTGAGAATAGGTCATAAAGTATATTTAATATAGAACGAGAGGAGGGTGCACGAGAGGAGAAAGAGGGAGAGGGGATTCGAGAAGGAGTTAGGTGGAGTAAGGGGGGAGTGAGAAGGAGCAAGTTCGTAGAAGAGAGAGGGGGAGAGGATTCAGAGAGGGTATAACAGGGTAGGAAGAGGGTGAGTGTGACGGAAACCGAAGTGGGTGGGGGAAAGAGAGAGGAGAGAAAGAGCATATAATTAGATTTTTTTTATAAGAGAGAGAGATATGGAGAGAGATAAATCTAGGGAGGAGGGAGAAAAGGGGAGCAAAATGTAATAAAAGCGCGGGCGGAGCTGCACGGGTCAGCTAGTTTTATATATTTAAGTAAGTATAAACCTTTCGTGAAAAGTTGTCTAACTGATGGTAAAAGCATGATTTAGGAGTTATCGGATATATAAGTACAGACAGAAGCGGAATGCAACTTTGTTTTATATTATGTAAAGATAAAGATAAAAGACCAGTGACTTTATTGTATACAAAAACAAATCTACAATTATTTTTGACTGTGTATTCATTTTTACAACTTAATATCAGTGTGTGCATAGGAATCCTGAATCAAGCATCGGAATTAATATTTCATCGGATGGATCAGAAATTCTAAGGTTATAGATGAAACATTTTTTCCGAAGAAAAACGACACTATAAATAGATACTAAGATATTTTCTTCCTCTTGCGGTTGATCTAAAATCAAATCGATTGCCTCTTAAACCACAATTATTTGGAGTTTTGACGTTATAAACTATCCCCTTTCAACAGAACTGCCGATGTGCGATAAACAAAAATGAGCTTAAGTTGTATATGTTAATAATAAATAATGTAGCTCTTTTCGCTTAGCGCCCGCGACGTAAAGCCGTGGGCGCGACGCCCGCGGCGCCTTATCTCCGGGAACAAATTATAATTTCAAAATCCCCATCGATTTATGTTGGCCTCTCATCTGTATAATGCGGTGCTCCATTTTACAGTGCGCATCTTACCATTGTCTCACGAACGCAAAAAATAAAAAGTATTACTATAGCTTTTTATGGATTATCACAGTCCCGAAGCAAGGTAGATAAAAAAATAATAGAACGTACCTAATACATTTATTAATATTTCTGTAAAATACAACGATAGTTTTAATAAGGATTCGCGATGCCAAATCCTTTATAGATTTTATAACGTTTGATAAGCTTACAAAAATAATTGCTACTGTACTATTCTTTCCTATATTTCTTCTTGCCTTCAATGTTTTGTGTTTTCATAAACTATAAAATAAAGAAATAAATAATTTCGAATGTCTTTAGGACTTGTAAAATGACTATACCTAATTTTGTTTATTTTCACTTTAACCTGTCGGCGGTGGACGCGAGATCGCACGCGCTTCGTATATTAGCATGATGGCCGTATAACTTGAACAAGCAGTCTGAGTAAAGAACTTCAACTTATACAAGGCACACATGGTATCACTTTTACTCTATTGTTAATTAGTACTCTAAACCATCCATATCTTCTATAACTGCTTACAGGTGTCATGGTGACCTTACACTAAAAACACAATGAACCTCAGACTCGCCAAGCTTATTTGATTCTTAAAAATAATCTAGCAAACTATTGATATTGCGTTCACTGGAGGGAGGTTACTTGACATGATTCAATAAATAAATACGTATGTGGAATAATTTGATCTATATTAAAAACGAGCGAATCACTGTTAATATTGAAGAAACTACGAGTAGTATTCGACTTTACATTAATCAATTATTGTATTGTATATTATTGTTTGAAATGAAATAACTACAGAAATAAATTCTAGATTTCTTCTTCTACTTAACATAACCCGGAGTACAGGTGAGGTAATGTGGGTTGAGAAATGTTACCCTGAAGTTATGTTAAACAGATACTAAGACTGCTAATATACGGTATACGTATACCATATTATATATGTATACGTTGCTATACGTATCCAAAACGAAGCTTACTGAGGGCTGAGAAGCTCAACTTCAGCACAAAGTGTCATTCAATTCCTTTGCGGTGCGTGTTCCTACAGACGAGTTGAAGACCTTGATATTATAAGGAGGTGATTTGTTCGAAGTGTGTCTTGTACCGGAAGTTCCTAGAGAGTCTGCGGGCTCCCTAACCATTGCAACACGCCGCGTCAACGTGTGTATTTAATATGTATGTTAGATGTAAATTATTTATGTATAAGTTTATAATTTTATTTTATTTACTGTTTTAGTCGTTATTAATTAGTATGAACCGCCTCATTAGCAGTAGTTTTCAGACAATTAATAGATCGCGGATTCGTGCATTATCATGTCTCTTTTGTGCAGAGTCTAAGTGTGTTTGAGTACATATTTACAAAAAAAAAGGATATGTATTTCTATTATTGTTATTGTCCGGTAACAATAGTTCAGGCTTTTAGCCGACTTCAATTGTGTGTAGAGATATTATTATCCTCTTGCGCATTTCATTGCCCTTACTAAATTCCTTCCGGGCATCAACTTCCATGGCTACGAACTGAGGTCAGCCGAGGCAAAGAGAACTTAGTCAAGTGGAAACATAGTGTCACTCATTTGATGTCCGGTCCAACGTGCACAGACACCGGAATAATTCAACACTAATAGGGTGCTACCGACACATTGTTTCATGTGGGCTGTTATCGAAAGCAAAAGAATTGAAGTGCAGGCAGAATGAAAATGAAAAAATATTTATTATTAATTACAAATCTTACGTTATGATTATGTACGAGTATTTAACGAAATTTACAATTTGTGGAAAATAATATGTAGGTACTAAATGCATTTACGCACGGTCCCCTCACAAGGCTCGCCTGTATCGGTCCATTGAGTACGACTCCGAGGTGGATGGCGGCGGGGTTGCGACCCCCGTCCCCGTGAGCACCGTGACTGGTTCCCGCGGGGCTACAATGCGCCCCCCGGCGGCGGGCTCAAAGGCAAGGCACTGAGGGGTCCCGGGTGCAGATCCCACCGGAGAGACTGGGTGTGCTCATGAGCCGATGCAACAGTCGCGGTTTAAGTGGGTAAGAATCCCACATACTCCGGTCGAGCCCCACAGCTCCCGGGGATCATTCGAAGATTTCCCCGCGTCAAAAAAAAAGCTTAAGATAATGGACTGTTAAGTGTCCAAAGTGTCCATATCCGAGGTTATGGTGGTGGTGAAAAATAGATAATCGATTCTTTGCTGAAATAAACGGAAGTCTTTTTTGGCACTTGGGCCTTAAGCTGTCGGCGGCGAGATCGCAGTGCGCGCTTCGCATGTTAATATCAGAATAATCGGAATCATCCGTCGTTGAGCGGTTAGATAGAACTACTAGATATAGCTATATGTTAGCGATAAGTATACGAGAACAGCGAATGAGAGACTCAACAGTTTCTCATTCGTTCACATTAGTGTACATAATAAGTGTGATAGAAACATGATAGAAAGTAGCCACCATCTGTAGAATGAATAAACATCAGCCCAAATCAATTTTACTCGGGGTTTTCGCTATTACAGACGTATTACCTTTTTAAATTGCCGCCATTCGAATTAATTGGTTTTGCTTGTTAATTAATTTAGGCATGCTACTTTTATGAAGGAGTATTTGCGCTTTTTACAAAACCTAATAAAAGTGGCTTATTATTTATATATTATGTGTACCTATTGTTAAGGTTGCTAGGTAACCATTGTGTTTGGAAGATTGTTCCTATAATTGGATTGACTTTGAATATACAAGAGAATTTACAGCATGCTTTACTTTTATTTATACTTTAATACCTATTACTCATTAACAAATCGGAATCATTACAATATATATCGTCCGACAAAACCGTCATTCGGTTTAACTGTGAGGATATGACTTAAAAGAGTTATCCTAATCATGCCCTTAAACTGCTCTACCACCTCAAAGAGCAATATTATTTTCACCTTACTATCTCGATAGAAAGTGACAGAGAAGAAGAAGTATATTTATTTACTCAGCACAATGAGACAGATAATAATAATGTCCTCCTGGCCGAAACGACCACAGCGGCCAATCTTTCACAAGATCAGCCATGTACGCAGGAGATATTATAGTGCACAAGCGCTTGCGTAGACACAAGTGCACTCTCTCTTCCTTTATCTAATACCTCTCATAATCCGATGGGACGGAAGACCGACACGACCGGGGAGAGGTTAGGCGCAGGACCGACTTTTTACATGCCCATCCGACGCATGGATCATCTTACTTTACAGACAATCAGGTGATCGGCCTGCATTGTCCTAGCCAGTAAGGAACAACTACTCAAATTTGTTGCCCCCCGCAGTATTCGAACCCGCGACCTCCGGTTTAAGTACGGCATACACGCGCAGGTATACCTGACAGGTATACCTGTACAGTTCAACTGCGCAGGTAAACCTGAGCGTGTATGCCGCAAAACTGTGCAGGTTTCCACGCCTGTACAGGCGAGTCAAAAAATATGAATTTTCATATTTTTAACTGCGCAGGTATACCTGTGCAGTTTACCTGTGCAGGCAAAACTGAGCGTGTATGGCGCTCGCCTGCGCAGGCGTCAGTTATCCGATGACTGTTAGAGGGAAAGGACGCGCGGCGCTCTAATACAGTATGTCGTCTCGTAAGCGGAATGTAGTAATGGAAGAATTTATAAACATGTACAAGTCGGAGCATTGTTTTTGGCATATTAAGTGTAAAGATTATCACGATAAAATTTAAATAATTTTATTGCTTGACATGATTATGTCACCCTGTAACGATAAAACATTTGTACGCCGGAAACGGTAGAATACTTGGTACCATCTATTATTGTAACATAAAAATATGCTGACAAATAATGATTCTTAATCTTTTAAAAATAAAAAATTAGCAGCAATTATAATAAATAGAAAGAAAAAAATCATCGAGAAAAGTCTTTTCATCTTATTGGAGCCTGTTGGTCTAGTGGTCACGCCGGCTGCTACCCAATAGGTAGTGGGTTCGATTCCTGCCAAGTGTCTAGGTGTTATTTATCTATGTATGTATGTATTTACAAGAAAAAGTCATCTAGTTTCCATAGTATAGGTTCTGCCTAATTTGTGATCTGTGTGGATTGTCCCAGAATATTATTATTATTCGTAGATAATTGCGGTAATAATAATTCGGTTTAAATTTCAATTCCTTCAATAAGTCGACATAAGAGTACTGTTTGCTTTTCACCACTGTTCACGGTGTCGTCGTTTAATATCCTTTTCTTTAATAAAACAAACTATTAATCTATTAACGCTACTGCGTCGCGGTCATGCGCCGCTGTCGGGGCCATGGTTTCAACTGAGAGTTTGTGCAGGTTTACCGTTACGTGTATGGTCTCTATGGAGCTCAATTATACCTGTACAGTTTAACTGCACAGGTATACCTGTCAGGTATACCTGCACGTGTATGCCGTACTTTACAAAGCAAGCGGTTTCCCACTGCGCCACGGAGGCTACAATGAGACACATACAAGTAATACAAAGAAATACAGAGTAAGTAGTAAAATACATTTACAAATAAAGGCTTATTACAAATCATGTGTCACACGGCAGGACTAAACAGGTACCCAAATCAGCTTAGTGTCAAGTATAAACGCTTGAAGCTGGTTTTCATCTGGGCCCTACTCACGGATATCAACCAGTTAAGTGCAATTGAATAAATTCAATAAACCTACTCGACTTTTTATCAAAAATACAGCAGACCTATAAACTACGTTACCCATGGAGCGTCGGGTTAAGAATAGGTGGTTATTTACAGTTTTTATACACATACTGTCCCAACACGCACGAGTGTATTTCTTCTCAGCTTACAAGCACGTTTGCCTTCATAACGAAACCGGTGTGACCTCTGGTAGAGTGCGGAACTCACGTAACTGACCGCGCTACGTACGACCCGCAACCGCCGTGCTGAGAGACATTGCTTATTGATAGGTCAAATAATATTTGTGGCACGTTTTGATAGCCCTTTACGTTCTCTTCTTAAATTCAATTATATTTAAAATAAACTGTTGAATAGACGTAAAACAAGAACCTTTTAGGTGTTAAAAGATGGCTGTTACACAAGACGATGGCAGCATTCCCTCTTTAATCAGTACCAGCCACTTTGATCGCAGAAATACTCAAATCCTTCGAGGTCGCGAGAGCGATATAAAATTATGCGGTCATACTGCTTGAAGGATTAAAAAGTATTGCAACAGCATCATCACTAAAATCATGATTGCTACCTCAATCAAGCAATTTGTGAGAAAATTGTGAAAGTGTCGAAGAAAGAAGATTCATGTATTAAAAATAATACAAAAACAAAATGTTTCTAAAGTTATTCTTAGCTCGATCAAATCAATTCTACAAGAAAAATGTAGAAAATATTTTTTGAAATTTCTTATTTTTGTGTAAAGAATTGATGATATCAAAATCGGAAGGCCTATCACATGATATGTCTTCAAAACCATCACAAAATAAAAATACTTTGTCATTTTAATTCTCAAATAACATACCTATGCATGGCAAATATCTTTTAGAAATTAAATAGTGATTTCTTTTATATTAATCATTATCGAATTACCAACACAAACTCAAACATACGATACTAAATTAATTTATAATAGATGAACAGTAATCATGAAACAAGTAATAAGTTTTAAAAACTAAAACCCGACTACGGATAAAATCGCAATCTAATAATGTGATATTATATAGCCTTATAACCAGCGGGCAATCAAGACGCTTCTAACGACACTCTACTTGTCAAATTATGTTAAGTAGATTAGAAGATATGCGGGAACAGATGAACATACATAGATACATTCTTTTTAAAATCATAACCCTCCCTCCCTCCGTTCCGTGGTCGGGTAAAAATTGCATAAAAATTATCTATAAATGGCTACTATACATTTATAAAAAAATATTCATGCAATTCTTTTGGTATTGCTAAAATATCTATTCAATAATACGTTACAAAGGTTAATTGAACCTAGCGACGGCAGTTCTTTTCACCTTCCATCAAAGGCGTTGTAAATAAATAATATTCATGATTTATAATAATGTGATGTAAATACGGAAGTATGTAATTTATTTGTAAACTATTAAATCGCGGTTACGTATATTAAGGCAACTTAATAAGTATTTCAGACCAATCTTGATTAGATAGATAGTAAATAACTATATAGGTAATTACATCCGTAATTGATTGTGTCATGGGGAGACAAGTAAAAGATCGTAAATAACTAGTTATCATACAAGACTTTTTGCGCAAATGCCCTAGAAGCAGGGCTATGTTTGTCAAGAGTATCTATACTTATAATAAAACTGTAACAGGTCCAATTCTGTACATTGAAGATATTTTGAAAATTATATTTGGAGGGCATTCTATAACCGATACTGAGGCCGAAAATGTATTTTTTTTTTAATTTTTGTCTGTCTGTCTGTCTGCCTGTATCACGGCTGCGCATCACGCCGAAATTACTGAATGGATTCAAATGAAACTTGGTATGATTTGAGATCTTACTACGAGGTAGGACATAGGATACTTTTTATCCCGTAATCTAGCACGGTTCTTTTGGGAGAGGGGATTAAAGTCAAAATGGGTACTTGGTTATACGCTTGGTCCGATTTTATCAATTTTTCTTTATAATATAATAAATATTAGTATGGGAACACTCATAGTGAGTTGTTATCAAGGTTTTGTATTCTATCGGGTTAAGCAACGTTAGGTAAGGTCATTAAATAGATGGGTGACCGTTTAACGCCATTTGAACTAAACGGGTCCGTGCTTCGGAGAGCAAGTAAAAAGTGGGTCCCAGTTTTAACCGACTATAAAAAAGGAGGTTATGTATTCGATGCGAATGTCTGTTATTAAAAGTTTAGTTAGCGTAAAAATAGCGCAGGCGGAGCTGCGTGGGTCAGCTAGTGTATAATATAATAATATAACAGGAAAGAACAGTCACTCATCACTTGAACAATAATTAATAAGCTATGCCGTATGTATTTTATTTAAATAATGTATAATGTATTTACACACTACGTCCCATTCCTTTCTTCCAACTTTCCACTCGCAGGCCTGCTGGAAGAAATTTCTTTAGAAATAAGCAGTGCCTTTGCACTATTCTTTCCTATATTTCCATTTTCCTCTACTTTCATTGTGTGTGCAAAAATTATAAAATAAATAAATAAGCTACACAATAACTTACCTCAAAAAGACCATAAATATGTAGTTTTGCAGTTCAAATTACTATAGACAACTGATTTGCGCAGGCTAAAAATTAATAGTATAATGTGTAGACGCAAATGCACCTCCCTGAAAGTAATCCTGGCGGCGCCGGCGCCCGTGGGCTAATTATGTATCTGTTTTTGACCTAAAATGTTGGGCTTCAGCCGCCATTTCGTATTTTTTTCCTTCCAAAAACATCATTAGGGGAATCAAATGTTAGGTCTTATCGAAAAGACTGGAAATATATAAACTGCTAACTGTATTGCGCCGCTCCGCTTGCGTAATTTTCTAATATTATTGCACAATTTTCTTATTTTTTTATGTAAGAACCTACTACGAAGTATTAGAATACATTTTATAAGAAGTCGGTTAAAAAGATGATTGAAATCGGTAAAGCCGTTGTCAAGTTATAGCGTGACCAGGAGAAATAGGGGTTAATTTTTTTATATAACGGGTGTAAGGAACATCGTACCGAAAACCGATACCAGGGATCCAGAACACGATTCTGAACATCCTAGTATTGAAATTTTTCATCGACTTTTTCGTGAATTTCCAAAAAAAAAAATCACATTTTTTAAATAAAATTAGTATAACATCAAAGCCTAATTTTAATTTAAAAACAATTAATTAATTATTTGTGTTTTTATTTTATTTTTATTTATTTATTTATTCTTTATTCACAAAAACCGTGCATAGGCAATTAATTAATAGGCAATTAAATATTATTATTTTAGAAAATTAGCAATGTAATTTGAATAATAAACATTATTCCGCATATATTCATTACATGCTCGAAAATTAATAAGTTAGTCATTTGTCATTTACCATATAAATGGTTACTGTAATGTTGTAACGGACATTATTTGACGTCTTATAAATTTTTTTTCGGTACGATGTACCCTGTATAGATTACATGCATGTTGTATACGTTTTATGTATGTATCTACAATGTAGTTCAAGAGCATTTGGTTTGGGCTTTATTATACATGTTTTGGTTAGTGGCCAACTTGGTGTCAGTCAGTTGTTCAAGCTGGCGTTAGACCTCTGACTTGGCTTAACTACTGTTGCCTAAATGTCAACAACCGAGTAAGACTTTTAACGTAAGCAAAAGCGACCCTCTAAAGCACGGAGACGCTCAGTTAAAATGCCACTAAATAGCCACCCATGTAAGGACTGACCTTGCTTGACGTAATTAATTGATCGTTTACTAAATAGCGAATACTGGCTGTGAGCGACTCAATAGTGTATATTGTGGACGTGGTTTTAATTCCTTGTATTAATTTATTATATTGATTTCTAATCAGCTAAGATCAAGCGCTGACATCATATTTTAGCGCTGTTTGATAAACAATTAAGATATTATTGATTGGTCCAACAATTAAAAACAAAAGAAAGCTCATTCTATTAAGAATTGCAATTTAAAATAAATATTACTACTATACTAAGTATAACGTTTCCTAAGATATCAGTTGGTAAATCTCGAATGGAGTTCCGCTAATAACGACCTACAAGAGACTGGTTAAAACTTTGTTAGCAATATTGAAACATGATTGCCAATTTAATATGATTATTTAATAGGATCAATGTAGAACTAATAGAACTAATATTTATCTCGCTAACAGTTGTTTTTTAGAGTCAAAGGAAATGAAAAAGAACTGGCGGTGGATCAATCGGACGGATGGTACCGCGGGATAGATTATAGGTGTTGACACAATTTGGTTATATATTGTTTTTTTTTAACAATGCAGGATACCTGCTGTTCGCTCATGGCTACGACAGCCCCACCAGACTAATCATTATGGTCAACTGATACTAAACAAGTAATAAGTTTTAAAAACTAAAACCCGACTACTGATAAAATCGCAGTCAAATAATGTGATATTATATAAGCAGGGGACAATCAACGAACGCGCGAACGCTTCTAACGACACCCTACTTGTCAAATTATGTTAAGTAGATTGCCGCCGATAAGGACAGAAAATAACGGAAAATAATCATTCGTACACTTAACACACGTTATGGATATTTATTCAAATGCGCCTATTATGTAGTATAAACGATATTTCATAATGCAATTCAATTTAAAACTCCAAAGCTAGGTCGTGAACTAGAAAATTTCATGAGTACTCGAAGAAAACGCACCGTAGGTGCACCAGATTTTGAACACACGCTGAGGGACAAAAAATCATATGCTCTGTTTCTTTCTATCACATTTAATATATATAAATGCATCCTTTTCTTGCGCGAATGAGAAAGAAAGTGCCAGCTCTCTATTGGTTTCTTTCTCTAAGGTAAGAGTCAAGGTAGAGCCATAGCCATAGGGAGCCAGTGTCTGCATCAGTTGTGCTATAATATACTATTGGCTGTTTTTATCGCAAATTGGCCGCTATGGTTGTATCAGTCATGAAAGCAATCATTTAATAATAAAATCTAATTTTACTAATACCTTAGACCGCCTCGGCCGCAAACGCGTAATGTAGTCAGACCACGATGCTTAAATGGTTAATACGAATACTGTTCAAATAAAATCTTTTTTAAAAAAAATTGAACCGACTTCAATATCACTGAAAAGTATAAAATAATTTAAATATTATTGAAGTTGGTGCCAAATATACACAGCAGGTACGCTAACACCAACTTCAATAATATTTAAATTATTTTATACTTTTCAGTGATATTGAAGTCGGTTCAATTTTTTTTAAAAAAGATTTTATTTTAAACTTTTTAGTGATATTTTCATATATAAAGATTGAACCATCGAAAACCGTAAAATTATCTAGGTAGGTTATGATCACATTATCGTCTACATAGTTTTACATAATTCATGTTTCTTCAGAAAATAATATCCGGTCGTAATGAAATTTGCATGGAAACATCATAGTAGTTTACTCTCTCGAATAAAAAAAGAATCATCGAAATCGGTTCATAATTGTCAGAGCAATGTAATGGAGAACATCAGTTTTATGGTTTTTACCAGATAAATTCCTCCACATCGTTCATGGTCCTCCAGGAAGTTCTTATCCGGTTGTAATAAAATTCATACAGATTCAATACAGTGGTTTCTTCTTTCGAATAAAAAAAGAATCATTGAAATTGGTAAATATTTGCCAGAGTTATGACCATTTTTGTCCGACCGAGCGAGTCCGAGCGACTAAAACGTCATCTATATAGGCTTTCTTGCAACTCTCAGTGCGCAGTCACCATTCTTGTTTTTTTAGGAACTACTTATTACTAAGCAATAATTTTTTTATGGGACCCAATCAATGGATTGAAGAATGGATGGAAGAAAGATTTTTTCAAATCGGTTAATAATTGCCAGAGTTATGCGCGAACATACATAAAAAAAAAAAAAAAAAATATATATACAGACGAATTGAGAACCTCCTCCTTTTTTGAAGTCGGTTAAAAAGAAGAAAAAAATTGTGCAACAATCTAGTGAGCCTGGTTGTTATCCCCATGGCTCCATTAGCGGGTATCGGCACCTGGTCGGTGGAACCGAACCCCGACACGGCACAGCACCGGCG
The DNA here is from genome assembly GCA_911728495.1 of Furcula furcula. Lineage (NCBI taxonomy): Eukaryota > Metazoa > Arthropoda > Insecta > Lepidoptera > Notodontidae > Furcula > Furcula furcula. The sequence continues at coordinate 13,945,631 of OU452256.1, read as the reverse complement.
TGTCCCCACACATCTCACGAAAGCGCGATAACTACGTCATCGAACTAAAAGCGGTTGTAAATTTTTGCAATCAAGCTCGTTTGATGCATGCGTTGGTGTTCTGTTCGTACTAGGATTACTTAAAATATTTATTTATTTATTTTTACTTAACATTGTAAACTAATGCTTGAATTTTATCTTACCTAATTTACGTGGTTCCAGCCATGGACAGTAATAATTATAGCTCTATTGAAATGAAATGTATTAAATTCGTTTCTTTCAAATAGGCCATAATTAGCACTGTCAATTGTCGAATTATCATATTTTTACATAACCATCAAAAACCCTCGACATAAGAAGATGATTTCGTTTATAAAAGGCTGAATAAAATTGTATTCAACATAGCTAAGACCGATCCCGGTTTAACCATCTTTTAAATATAAAAAACTGCTGTTTCGGTGTGAAGGATGTAGCTGACAGTCGCGTGCACAGAGGGTAGGCAAAAAAATGTATTCGGCTTGTTTCACCTATTTTAAGTATGTTATTATACCATTTCAAATATCTATATGCAAGCAAATACTATAGACATATTATTATTATTATTATTATATATTCAGCGGCTCCATACTGACAAAAATACTTTGCCTACCCTAGGATTTCTCTAAACAGTCTTAATTTAAAAAAATCTTAGTTTGGACATGAATTAACGTAATTATTTTTAATGTAAATGGAAATGTTGGTAATATTGGTTAATTTAAGAATATTTGTGCTGGAACACGAACAAATACCATAAAGCATAAACAACTCGCAGATATTTTTGCCTGCTTTCAGTGCACGCCACTGGAGCTGATATTCACCGGGCTCAAGATACTTAATTCATTGAATATCATTTGTAAAACAATCTGGAGGTTTAAACACAGCATGCCTTAGACGAGCCCCATGTCAAAGTTTGATAGGGGGCCCAAATGAAGGTACGGCCCAAGGTGAGGATGGTGATTGTGGATAACAACTTACAATTTTATGCTTACACACATACGGGGGGGGCCTCTGTAGCACTGTAGTCCGGGGGCCCCGTACCATTGACACGGCTGATACGGCGGTAACTACGCTCCTGAATTGTAGTCTTCTCATTTATTCATCATCATCATCATCATCACCAGCCGGATGACGTCCACTGCTGAACAAAGGCCTCCCCCTTAGACCGCCACAATGAACGACAATTTGCTATTTGCATCCACCGGTTTCCTGCGACGCGAACAATGTCGTCGGTCCACCTAGTGGGAGGCCTGCCAACGCTGCGTCTTTCGGTTCGTGGTCGCCACTCGAGAACCTTTCTTCCCCAACGGTTATCGGTTCTTCGAGCGATGTGGCCTGCCCATTGCCACTTCAACTTGCAGATTCTGAGAGCTATGTCGGTAACCTTAGTTCTTCGGCGAATCTCCACATTTCGGATTCGGTCGCGCAAAGAAACTCCAAGCATAGCTCTCTCCATAGCTCGTTGTGTGACTCTGAGCTTTTCCAAAAGGCCAGCTGTTAAAGACCACGTCTCAGTACCATATGTCATCATCTCATTTATTATAAGCCAATAAATAAACAAATATCTGCTTAAATGTGTTGTACAATATACATAACACTAGAATGGGAATAATACACATCCCACACACATTAAAAAAGTTTTTTCGTCGAATGTAGTCGAATGAATTTTAAGTAGCTGTGCCTTTCTGCTGCTGGCACATCTACCCACAATGAGATGGGTTGAACCAATGCAAGAATGAATGAATAGAAAAATCAGCTTATCGTATTACTCTAGTACTCACCTCATGCGTTGTGTCGCCTTTATGTATCCTCTCTTCAGTTTCTTGCACCCGTTCCGTGATATTTCTGGTTAGGACACGAAGGTCGCGGCTCTCTCGCACTTTGCCGTCTAGGTTCGCGACCACGGTGGAGGTCACCTGCACCTTGGCGTCCACTGGCGCCATTTCACCCCCGACTGCGTGGGGTCCGTCCACTTCTAAGGACAATTTTATATTGTTGCAGATTTTTACTTATAAATTACAGTGGTTAAAGAGAAAATTAAAAATTAGCTAGCGACCCCCCGTAGCATCTCCGACCTTCTATGGGCTGATAGTAGCTAATATTAATTTAGAGTAAGGTCCAAGTGTACTTAACTCTAGATGATATCAACAATAAACAGTCCTAGTAAGCCTAAAAACAAATTTAATATTAAAATCATCATCAGCTTGTAGTCGCTATATAATAGACATAGGCCAATTACACTGAACTGGCTTCGATCTTCAACTTTCCTCATCACATAATTATATCAGCCTAGTGTTATCTAAAGTAGGGCTAATTTAAGAGATCACATTTGACACTTCATCAAAATTTAACAACGTAAACTTGTAACGGCGGGCATAAAATATTATAAAAAATTTTCGAAGTTAGAACTGCACAATTGCTTAACCTTTTTCAATATTGACAAAATAAACAGACAGAACAAGGAAACCGACAGATGTCAAATATGATCAATTAAATTAGATTAAATTGGCCCGAGGACGTCCTTCACTACGTTTGCTAATAAAAGTTTAAATAATTTAAAATTAAAAAGTAAACCTTAAAAGTGTTGGTCATGAGGCATTTTAAAACTGTATCATAATTAAGCGAAATCATTACCGTCAATAGGCGCTCCAATAGCTCCGCCGATTTCATCAGGAGTAGACGCATCTCCTGTCTGATCATCAGGTACTCTGTGCTGTTGGAGAAATAAAAATAGATTAATCTTTGGAAATCAGGGGTCTATCAAAACCCGTAGTTTTGATAAAGTTAACAAACTAGATCAAACTCATACATTTCACACCCGTTTTCTCCATACATGTTACACCAGCGCCCCTAACGGTAACTCTCAAAAACTACTAAAATGTACGGGAGAAAAATGACAGGAGCGCTGGTGTAAAATAGTATGGAGAAAACTGGAGTTACGAAACAGGTGGGACAGTATAGTACGCTACCTCAGTCTGTTGGTAGTTGGTGGTATGTGTGTCTTCGTTAACAGAGGTAGATATTTTGGGTCCAGAGTCCTTGAGTATTCGCCCGTCTTCCAATATCAACTCTCGCTTCACTCTTGTGGCGATCTGACGGGTCGTTGTGACTTCGCTTTTCTTCCGCGTTACCCATTCTTCTGCAAATTTGAAATGAAACAAGTATATTAAAACATATAAATTAGGTATTTACATGAGCTTTATGTAGCACGTGAAAATGTATATACCTTCTTTGGTTGTAGCTATAGTCTCCCCTGGTTCGGCCTGGAACAAAAATAAAATATAAATTTTCAGTAACAATGTCTACATACCGCAGGCCAAGTACGTGCAGCGCCATCTCTTACCGAGTAGTTAAACTTATATAAGTCGTAGTTAACATTATTTGGTGATGTTGCCATGAATTGTAAAAGTACTCGCGGCCGTCGCTTGATGGCGCCATGGTCGCTTAACGTGAAAACTGTCACCATGAAAATTCATAAAATGTTCACTATCGGGGGAAAATTATTACTACACTACACAAAACTGGGTCACAGTTTTTCTACACAGTATACGATGTCTATAATACACATACACAAAGAAATATCAACTATAACTTAATAACAAAAACTATACCGCACTCAAAATTAATTAAAACAAACAAATTATATTTCAATAATTTTCACTGGTAAAAAAATTGCATTGAAAAAATCAAATCGTGCAAACAGGCACTCAGTCGATAGCCGACTGAAGGAAAATCGAGGCTTAGCTGTAATTTAGTTAATGAGCCGTGGATTAACATTTTCTTTTGGCACACAATGTGTAGTAACTTGATGAGTATTCTGCTTGAATGCCGTTGCTTCCGCTGGGACCGCACGATTTTATTGAACTCATCCACAGGGTATATACTAACATCCAGAAGGGTATCGACAGCGAATCGTTTTGCACGGCAACTACTATAACTGATTATATTACCTCTTTTGTATCAAAAACTATCCGATGCCAAATTTCATCTAGAAAAATTCTCACTATGTAAAAATATCTACCCACTTACCTGCTGATCATTTTTTATTTAGTTCACTGGTTTTCATTATTATGACATACCTAATAAAATGTAGAAAATAACTAACTAACGATGACTTCTCGTATTTTTGTTGTTACTTAGAAATAAACATAAAAATCTAAATTAAGTTTTTTATCTCTAGGTATACCCAATATTACACTATTATTAGTAGTCTGTGATAGAAAAGAAATACATATTTTATTTTATTAGGGAATTAATGCGAATTACCTTAAATTTCGGCAAAAAATAACAAAAAAAAAATACTGATACTGTGAGTGTAGTGTGTAGTGGGCTTAACGTTACAAGTGAAAGAACGGGGGTAGACGAAGATATTTCTGCCTCGCGCACGGAGCCGTCTCGCTGAACCAGTCTGCTTGTGACCACGGCTGGTGCAACCCGGCCGAAACGTCAAGCCAAAATATAAGGTAAATCCAAGGTAAATCGCGTTAATTTCCGATTAAAATAAAGTTTGATAATGGAACGCGAAAGTCTAAAAGTATAAATAAATACAATTTCATTGCTGGTCAGCATAGCTATCATCTCCTGAGATCACTGCCCGGGCGTTTGATCCCAAGTCTCGTTACAACAAATAACGATTTAGATCCCATTACAATCGTAACACACTAGCGTAATTAGAAATTGCGACTTTTGCTTAATTTATTTAAATATCTGGACAATAATGTAGATTTTAATTAGATTCATCTATAAACGAAAATAATAGATGACATATTTTTATATCTGCAAACAAAAATACATCAATTCTACTTTTAACGAAATAAAAACTCACTTCAGATCCAAGCAAACGGTGCAATAAAATTCACTTCTAAAGTTACCAACTGTTAAATATTCCAAGTTCTTACTTTCAGTTCATTCAGAGTCAATTTATCAAGTACCCACTAAAATGAATAACGGTCTGGGAGCAGTCTATTCGAAGTTAGTCTATGGACCGCATTGATTATAAACGACACGGAAAGTTTTTCCATTTATGCGCAAACCGCTTGGGGACTTGGAAAATTACGCACGTGAGTGAGAAAGTTATTAGTTCACGAGTAGGTGAGGTTGTACACGACGAGTGGCTGCTAAGAACCCATAATTGAGGGGATATTGTTATGGTATTAGTTACTTAATATAAATTTGAGTAACCACCGGAACGAACGATACTTCGACTGCATAACTAATGTGTACAAATAAAATAACTTCAAAGTTATTTTATTAACTACCTACGTGCGTTTTAATGCATGTATTAAACCACATAACCGGGTTCGTTCGTTGACATGCTAAAGTTTTATGACATAAAAAAGTGATGATATCACTTTAAACTCTAATAAAAAAATATCACCGCTTCCAGTAGCCTATGTCTTTTTTTGGCTCACAAAATGTTGTTTGACAAATAGTTATGTCCCAATGATGCATCGCGTAGGCATTAGCTGTTGACGTTATCGGTACATCGTTACGTCCAACGATCAGTGAAACACGGTTTAACGACTTATTCTTTTTTAACAAGACTGCTTTTGTGATGTTGTTTTCAACACGTATAAGCGAGCTTAATTTAAAATTACTATCAGTCTCTTAGTTTCTTATTGAAAAATATTTATTCTATCACTTTTGGCTGTTCATCTATTTTTACTAACAAAAGGAGGCTGATATTTCTGGGCTAACGCCGAATAAGATGAGTTATGGTTTAAAAAAATGGTTATATTTTTATGTAAAAATGTGCACAAATATCAGCCTCCTAATCAATCTTGGGAAAGAAAATAGGAAAAGGTTTAGGTAACAAATACAATAGAATCGATTATCGATTATCGTGGATGTGTTCAAGCAAAAGTATAAAATCTCCATTTTGAAGAATGCAGTTAGCATTATAATAAAATAAAAGTAAATTAATCTATCGAAATCAATGAAATATAATCAAGAAAAAATATATATTTATACGTAGAGAAATACATATTTACATATCGTTTAATTAATTCGATTTATTGTGTATTTTTAGTCTGTTGAAATCAGACCGTTTTTTACCTTTGTTACAATACGTGACAGATGGCAACTCTATTAATCTATGAAAAATCACTCGTTCATGTCGTATCGTTTTGTGCGTTTGTGTTTTATTGATTTGTTATTCCTCGACTTTATAACTACGGTCTGCTGATCTTGCTTAACTTGATCTAGTATTTATACCGGACACGCGACGACGAATCTCGCATAGCCAACTGAATTGGATTTTTTTACCGGCCGGCTTAACGACTGAATTGTTGTTAAGGATCGATGTGTAAATTGATATAAAAATTATAATACTAGTCGCTACATTAGGCCGACGTGCCTTAGATGACGAAAGGGTACTTTCAGTGATTCGTCAATGGCTTGCACCACAACCTGTAAGTATACACACCTCCCGTCATATATTACCTGAAAGTAAACCAAACCCAAGAACTACCCGCTTATTTGGCCTATATATTGCATCTCTAAGTTAGATCAGTTTTTAAGTGTACTACATATTACTGGTATACTATTTTTAAACTGTAGCTGTACATTTTTATTGTAAAATATTTTACTCACTATGTATTTTTGTTGCAGATAGTAGCAGCAAATCATATATGCTGTACATATGGTCTCTAATCCAAAAACTTCGTCCCGAGTAAGGAGCACTGTAAGCTGCTGCGGCCATATAATGTCTATAATATGGTACCTTAGTTTAGCCAGGTATCAGGTTTTAGGTGATATATTAATCATTAATTCATTATTTAATAATAAGATTAATAAAAAAGTTATATATCATAGTGTCTTTTACTTAAAACCAGTAAAAATAAAAACTATTTACCTAAAAGCCCGATTGCAAACAAAATAGATTTAAACTTAACGTATGTATGTATTTATTTGAAGTAGTCTATTTAAACCACAGATATAGATATACATATATGTATATCTATATCTGTGATTTAAACCGTGGCTAAGTGGAAGTGGGCGGGCCACATATGCCGTAGACAGGACGAGAGGGCAAGAAAGATACTGAAGTGAATACCGCGCACGGGTCACAGAAGCGTCGGCAGACCACTAGCCAGATAGTCTGATGACCTAGTTATAGTAGCCGGACGAAGCTGGATGAGGAAAGCTCAAGACCGAGAAGGGTGGCATGCATTGGAGGAGGCTTTCACTCAGCATTGGGTGGCAACAGGTTGAAAAAAGAAGTCTATTTAGACCCTTATTAGATATTTTTACTGTATGAGAGGACTTGTTGGTCCAGTGGTTGGTCACTCAGGTCCAATAGGTCGTGGGTTCGCTTCCCACTTTCTGTCTGGGTGTTATTTATCTATATACTTACTTTTTTACTTGGTGGTAGGTTCCTTGTGCAAGGAACCGTCCAGGTAGGTACCACCGCAGTTTCAGATATTCTGCCGCCAAGCACCAGTATGTAAGCATTGTTGTGTTCCGGCGTGAAGGGCACTGTAGCTGGTGAAATTACAGGACACAAAGACTTAATATCTAATGTCTTAAGGGTCTGCAACGCGCTAGCGATTCTTCTGGTGTTGCTAGCGTCTATAGGCTGCAGTGACTGCTTACCATCAGGCTTGCTTGCCACCTTGGTGGTATAAAAAAAAAGATTGTATTTGTGCACATCTTGTATCACTTGTCTGGTTACCATTGTACAGGGTCTGTCTGGTCAGTAATCAGATGACCACGTGAATTATGGACATTATTATTATACAGCCATGTCCCTTGCACAATTAAGAGCAATCTAACGACTGAGCATAAGTTAAACCGCTAAGCTTAGTAGGTGGTTCCAAAGAAATAAACATTGCGTGTGTACGCTAGAAAAACATAACCTTCCTTCTGGCGCAGTTGAGTTAAAGTCCCTTTATGGCCAATATCTGAAATATCCTACTATTGTATACAATGAAATACATAAAAATATCCACATCACATAAAAATCAGGTGATAAACTATAAGCCAAATAAGCTTTTCATATCATAACCTCACTTTTGCTTAGTGGCTTATAACTCTGTTCTCAGATTGTCCAATTCTTCAGAATTTTTAGAGATTGTCTGGTATTATGTTAGCTATAGATTGACACCATTTTCATCTTTTTCGATGCATGAAACTGTGTAGCCCGAGAATGTATGAAACTGTATCTTTCTCCTTTGAAATGTTGGATTCATCATAAGCCGACAAGTTCACTGCTGAAAATAGGGAAACCTAAACCTTTTAGGTTTGCCGTAATCGCCATGCTTGGCGGACGCGGAGATGGATATTTAACATAAGACGCTGCCTGCCCATCTTCTGGTTTTCCCTTAGTCGTGTCCTTCCTACGACACCAAACGGGATGAGAGGGTGCTATTTTTGCCCTAACACCCTAAGGGATGACGACGGGAAATTCCGGATTTAAAAGGTTTAAATGGCAATATTTCTACGCGGACGCTAGTGCGATGGATGTTCTTTGCAATGGCATTATTTACCGTCATTTAGTCAAACAATTTGAACATTTGTATGGACTTATACACATACAGGACGTATAAATATTTACAGTATTTATGGACGTTAAAATGATATGAGATAGAAAAAAAAAATTATCCAAACAATAGAGTCAACCATTATTTATAATTCGTTATAGTACGTACTAACGCAAATTCGTTAATAGTACAATTTTTTTCCGTCGGGGAGGAGACTTCAGCACAAGATGATTATTTTGTGCACTGGGTCTCCGAAGGGTGGAGGCCTTTATGTATATACCTAATCTTATCTTATCTTATCTTATCAGCGTACACTGTCCCACTGCTGGGCAAAGGCCTCCCTTCCGTTCTTCCATTCACTCCTATTTCTAGCATTGGTTTTCCAATCCCTACAAAACTCTCGCAGCTCATCGCACCATCTCGTTTCTTTGGTCTACCTCGACGTCGAAATCTACCTAAATATACCTAATAATATAATAATAATAATACCAGCCCTTGTTTATGTCCCACTGCTGGGCACGGGCCTCCCCTCAAGATGAGGGAGGCTTAGGCCATAGTCCACCACGCTGGCCAAGTGCGGGTTGGCGGACTTATGTACTGGACCTTTATATACTGGTGGCCTTCATCGACGCTGCGTGATAGGATCTCGCCAGAATCTATTCAGTATCCCGGTGTACACTCAGGTCTTCTTAACGAGATAAAATAAACCGTGATATAAACCATCAAATCAGTTTTTTTTTTCAATAGATTCCACCTATTAAAAAAGTTAATATCAATGACGAAGAAGAGATTTTCGGTCGGTGCTGGTATTTTGTAGTAGGTACTGTAGCACCATCTACAAAAAGCAGGAAGGATGTAATACAAAAAATCTTGGTGTCAGGTCATGCAATATGTAACATTGCAAATTGCAATTAAAGTAGTGTACTAGGTGTCAGTGACGAAGGGCGCGGCCTTGCGAAGTAGCCAACGCAGCGCGACGCGCGAGGTTGCGAAGTGCATTGTAATGCACCCGGTTCAATGGTGCACCGCGCGTGCAATGTATTGTATTCATTGTTAGGCAGAACTAACATTATAGTTTTAACTATTACGCCGACATTTTTTTCCTAAGCTGTCTTTATTTTTTGATACCTTCAATAATTCCTGGAAGTAACATTATTATGGTTTTAACTGGCGATAACTGCTAGGCAGAGATTTTTGTTAACCTTTATTTTTTTTATCGTCAATAGGTCCCGGGGTTTCGGTGGGCTTCAACTACAATACCTACCCTGTGGGCGGTCAATTGGGGTATTAGCGATCTAACCCACTAAAACCCCTGCGGTTTTCGCTTAGGCACCTGAGCTCTACGATCGGTGGGATCTATACCAGGTGCCCTCAGCCCGCAGCCAGAGGCCACATTACCCCGGTAACTTGCCACGGTGCTCTCGGGGACAGGGATCCCAACCCCGCCACCGTCTTTGATATCGCCGCCACCTCAAACAACCAGTGATTCCACAGTTCTAAGCAACCGAGCGACAAAGCAAGCTGTACGTTAGTCAGCTGCACTCAACGATATAATATTTTATCGATAGCTGCACTACACTGCCACTCCCCGAGACAATAAGTATTGAATCTCTTCATCATCATCATCATCTCCAGCCGGAGGATGTACGGCTGAGTATAGGCTTTCGTGCGCCACAATGAACGACAATTATCTATTTGCATTCATAGATTACCAGCGACAAGCACAATATAAGAAAGAATATATTCACGTCCACCTTTAAGAAATTAAGACTGAAATATTGAAAGTATCTGTATTAGCGGCAGTAAAGTAAAGTTTTAAACAGTTTCAAAACATATTTTATACTTAATGCGATCACAACTGAACAAAATAATATATTATTAATCCACGCCCCGTATGGTGGTAAGTCCCTGGACTTACGAACACATTTATTAATAGCTTTAGTTGTCCGTAGGCTTACATCCTCTTTGGACCCTTGTAGATTAACATATCCCTCTCTTGAAATAAATAAAATTATTTAATGATTTCTGATATTTACGCGAACGACACTATACAAAGTCTGCAGTCTGTGAACATGTTCAGGATCGCACCCGCCATTATATTAGATTTGACATACCAGAAATCCTCGCAAAAGAACAGCGCTACCTACCAAGGATGATTCGAGATGCTATTGAAATTAAAAAGCATCCAAATTTCAATAGAGAAGATGGCTGGGTGCTACCACCAGCTTGGGATCCCGTGATAAACATAGTCAAATCCAAAGACAAGCATTCCACTGCAAGACCTCAAGACACTGTAAGCTCTTTCTGCGTAGATCGGACTAACAATAATAATTAGAAGACCTGAGGGTACCCTAAGACAACTATGACATTTGGACAGCTACCACCTCAGTCCGCCCGTGACCATGAATGCTGTAAAGTATTCGAAACGTCGGGTAATTAAAATCAAGAATAAACCGCGATATTATCCGTAAAATTAGTTTCATTTCAAAATTATTTAACTTACATACCTACTTAAAATAAATTCCAGTTTAGTTTACGTTTACCAGTTTATTAAAATATAGAGTTTAAAACTATTCCATAATCATTGAAGTTAATGAATATTTACTATTTAGTCGTACCAGGTGGTAGGTTCCTTGTGCAAGGAACCGTCCAGGTAGGTACCACCGCAGTGTCAGATATTCTGCCGCCAAGCAGCAGTGTGTAAGCATTGTAGTGTTCCGGCGTAAAGGGCACTGTAGCTGGTGAAATTACCGGACACAGACTTAATATCTAATGTCTTAAGGGTCGGCAAGGCGCTAGTGATTCTTCTGGTGTTGCTAGCGTCTATAGACTGCGGTGACTGCTTACCATCAGGCGGGCCGCACGCTTGCTTGCCACCTTGGTAGCAGTGGCGTGCACAGAAAGCAGGCAAAAATATCTGCAAGTTGTTTATGCTTTATGCTATTTGTTCGTGTTCTATTACAAATATCCTTAAATTAATTAATATTACCAAAATATCTATTTACATCCAAAAAAATTACGTTAATTCATGTCGGAACTAAGATTTTTTTAAATTAATATTGATATAGAATTCCTAGGGTAGGCAAAGTAGTGAGTAGTAGTGAGCAGCAGAATAAACTTGTTTATGTTTTTGAAATGCAAATTAATATGTCTATAGTATTTGCTTGCTTGGATATTTAAAATGGTATACTAACATACTTAAAATAAGTTAAACAAGCCGAATACATTTTTTGCCTAAGGGGTCGTCCATTAATCACGTGAGGCTCGAAAGGGGGGGGGAGGATTTCCGAAAAAATCACGAAATATCACCAGGAGGGGGGAGGGGTATAATGAGACATCACGTGTATTTATTTTTCGTTGAATGCACGATTTCGAAACCAAACAGCGGCACGTGGCCTTGACTCACCGTTGCCGGCAACGACTTTCCATTCAACATTTAATCAGTTAAGTACCTGTATTTAAAGATAATATTCCGAAAATTTCAATATAATCTATATTGAAATTTTTTACAAAAACATACACGTGATTTTGGATAGGGGGGGGGGTAGTTTAAAAACCTCACCACATATCACCAGGAGGGGGGGAGGGGTTAAAAAGTTGCTAAAAAACATCACGTGATTAATGCACGACCCCTAACCTCCTCCGCCTAACCTCTGTGCACGCCACTGCTTGGTACTATAAAAAAAATTGCACCACTAGTATCTAGTAGCAGGCTCCACATATACCTATAGTAAATTAGACGGATATTTTAGTCCACAGGTGCTTGCGTAGGCGCAAGTGCGCTCTCTTCCTTTACCTCCCACAATCCGATAGGACGGAAGACCGAAACCACATCGGGGAGAGGTTTAGCGCAGAACCGACTTTTTAGATGTGCATCCGACACATGGATCTTACTTTACAGTACAGACCTATGCATATATATCACCCCAATACCTAATTATACAGCACATATTCCGTCTATTGTCAAAGGTTTTAAGGATGAATAGAGTCATGGGCTATCGGCAACTACATATCGGCGGCCGCCATCAACTCGGACACAAGCCTCTTCTCGAAACAATGAAGTGTTTAGGACGAACTCCGCGTACAATAGGCACAATATTTAGACCGCCGTTAATGGGGGCTATCGCCTTGTATTTAGGGTTGATAAACCTTTAAACAATAGCTTACACAAATTTCATGGCCCAAGTTAAAATTTAAAAGACAAACTGTGTGCTGGGTTGATATGGGAGAGTAATAATCAATAACAACCCAATGCCTCGAGATATGTTTTATTAAGTACTAGCAGTACCCGCGGCTTTGCCCGCAGATAGTATTTTTGATGAGCTCAAGCAATGTTAACGTTATTGCCAACGTAACGCTTACGTAAATGTTAACGTAAGGCGCTCGTTTAAACCTCACCCTGGGGTGAGCCAAGGCCTTGACTTGATTCAACTTAAGCCATTCCTTTTTTTAACGTGGAGAAATCCCAAGGGTTGCCCATACCATCACGGGAGTGACAGTGTGGGTTCAGTATGACTCCTACTGACTCAAACCCTTCGTGTCCAAATTCCGCTATGTTGATGGACACCGGAAACGTATCTATCTGTATACAATTTCGAGTCCCACCAGCGGCTGGCCAGCCCATCATCTTCCGTGGGTGTAAGTAAAGCCCACGGACCTGCCTGTCGCTATAAAAGGCCCGCAGAATCTCATCAGGTGGCATGCCGGAATACTTTCGCACGCCATAATAGCTAGAGTGAAATATAGTGGTGCACAGGCAGCAGTTCCTCGTTCCTCGTTCCTGCTGTCTGCAGATTCTCGATACGGGGGCATAAGGTTGGCGTTGGTCCGCCTTCTTCCCTTCAGAGTCGCGGGACGTTCGGAGTGTGGGTCCCAGGACGTCCATTGAGTACGGCGGCGACTCCGAGGTGGAAAGAGGCGGGGTTGCGTCCCTCGTCCTCGTGAGCACCGGGACAGGTTCCCGGGGGCTACAATGCGACCCCGGCGGCGGGCTGGTGCAAGGCAAGACACTGAGGGGTTACCCTGGAGCAGATCACACTGGAGAGCCCTGGGCTCTGAGCTCTCATGTGCGGATGTGACAGCAGCGGGGGTTTTAGTGGGTAAGAATCCCATATACCCTGGTCGAGCCCTACAACTCCCACCAACCTTTTGAAAGTTTACCCGCGTCAAAAAATTAAATGGGCCGCCTTCTGCGCCCGGGCGTCTGCTGTCTGCTGAATCTCGGAGATCACTCTCCTTTATCCGCTCTGTTACATGAAGCTCGAGCTGCCCTATTTCCTTTAAAACCTCAGACCTTTAAAGGGCCCTGAGATACTGTGGGGGATCAATCGATGAGATTTGTACCAGGTGCCACTCAGTACCTTGCTTTTGAGCTTGCTACGGGGGAGCGCATTATAGCCCCCCGGGTACCTGTCAAAGTGTTCACGGGGACGGGATTCGCAACCTCGCCGCCGTCCTCCGAGTCACCGCCGCCGTACTCGATGAACGTCTAAGGTCTACATCCCAAACATCCAGCGACCCCTAAGAGTAACTGGAGCCATTCGACCCAGTTCGACCGACATGCAGCCTTCAGTGTCTGTCCCTGCTACTTTTTGATTTGAGAACCATACGCTTACAGAAAAATTGGCATGTTCGTAGCCAGTTATTATCACTGTTTGCAAAGGATCAGTTGGTTAAGAAACGTCATTCCTTAGATGAGTGACCGTTAAGGTATCATTTGAACTGAGCATTTTCGTGGTTCGGCAGGTACGTAAAAAGTCAGTCCAAGTCGTCATCTAGATAGCAGTCGATAAGCCAGGTCGGATGCCTAAGGGTAGCTTGAACTTTTAATTAAACTTTGAGCTTGACTCGTGTGTGTTATTTGAAAGGTGAATTAATAAATTGGGATGCTGACCTCATAAAACACTACAGACTTTTGAAATTTCTTAATGTTCTTGTATACGTTAGCGAAACGTATAACTCATGCTTTTGGGCTCCCCTCTCTTTTTTTATGAATTTGCCAGTAAGCAAACAACTCTACCATATGGCAAATATTTTCATGGTCAGTGAAGTTAATAAGTACCTATGTATGTAGATAAAAACCCACTCCTAACTTTCTCGACCACTTCTCTTCTTCAACTTTGACTAAGGTTAGCCATCCAAACGACGATACTTGGATTATTCATATAACTTGTCCTCGGTAAAGAGTCTAATACTGTGCACATCAGATGACTACTGCCTATGTCTATACTATAGACATTGGCAGTAGGTATAATCTGCAACGTATTCTGTTTAGACTGAGTATAACGCAGAGGGCCTTAGACCTTTTGAACGTCATTGTCACGTTCTTGTAACAGATAGAAGCCCAGTAGCGTCGACTGACACGCGTATGGCGATAATAATGCTGTGCTGCGGCACTATGGTGCTCACGTTGACAGGGAAAACTATGAACTGAAGTGCGCGGAAAGAGCCTCTTCAAATGGCAAAATATTATATTCAGTTTAACGGGCGCAACCTGGCCAACAATCTAAAATATTTTGGTGATTGACCATTCCTTTCACTAAGACATGCAATTGACCGTGGCGCTTTCGATCATAACTGAGTTAAGCTTCACACTCGCCACTGTTACCAAGGAACCGATAAGTAGGTACACAGTGTGTACCGCTTAGCAAAACAGAAGGTGCTTGTCCTTGTGAGGAGATGTTACAGGTGCAAGCTTCACTGTAGCGTTCCCAATCGCTTATAACTTACAATTTCCTTACTTGGTTACTTACTTTCTTTAAATCGAGATGCAGCAGTGGGAACTCATATTTTATAATCTAACTGAGACTATTCTTAAAATGAACATTTTAATTTATTTTATTAAAAATTGAAAGCAATACCTATCGATTTAAGTTGTAGAAGTACCTCGTAATGTACCGGTATGTCGTAATAGTACTATGAAAAGTAAAATAAAAAGGAAAAAAAAAGAAGAGTTCATCCGGGATCGAACCCGGAAACACAAAAATGTCGGAAGACCGTTCAACCGCTACGCTGATTCAGCCGTTAAGCTACATCTCGAAATTCCCTTCCTTATGTAGCATTATAGATAGTTACTGCTTAGCTCCTTATGTTAATATAGCGTAATGATTTTAATTTTGGAGTTTAAATCCACAATTATTCTGTTATATTGTAACATTACTCTAGTTTTTTTACAATTCCGCGGAAAAATTAAGATGAAGAAGTGCTTATTACAATATTGCTCATTCCCTGTAACAAATAGCTTGATATTACTTATATTTAAGTCTGATCAGGTCTATAGTAAACATGTCCGTTAACTATCAACTAAATCTGTTGAACAGTATGTGCACAAATCTTCAACACAAAATAATTTCACGGCAAATTTTAGTAGAAAAAATACATATTTCGACACTGCTCATTCCCCATAACAAATAGCGAGATAATTTATATCCTATAATTTTTCTAGGTTATCAATAAATATTTTTGCCAAATAGCAACTAAATCTGTTCAGCAGTTTTGACGTCAAGTCTACACAAAGCCACAGACATACAGACAGACAAAAATTCTAAAAATCATATATTCGGAATCAGTATCGTTCCTAGAACACGTAGCAATAAAAATTTTCAAAAAATATTCAATGTACAGTTTTTACTTTTCTACGATTTTATTATATTGTAACATTACTCTAGTTTTTTTACAATTCCGCGGAAAAATTAAGATGAAGAAGTGCTTATTACAATATTGCTCATTCCCTGTAACAAATAGCTTGATATTACTTATATTTAAGTCTGATCAGGTCTATAGTAAACATGTCCGTTAACTATCAACTAAATCTGTTGAACAGTATGTGCACAAATCTTCAACACAAAATAATTTCACGGCAAATTTTAGTAGAAAAAATACATATTTCGACACTGCTCATTCCCCATAACAAATAGCGAGATAATTTATATCCTATAATTTTTCTAGGTTATCAATAAATATTTTTGCCAAATAGCAACTAAATCTGTTCAGCAGTTTTGACGTCAAGTCTACACAAAGCCACAGACATACAGACAGACAAAAATTCTAAAAATCATATATTCGGAATCAGTATCGTTCCTAGAACACGTAGCAATAAAAATTTTCAAAAAATATTCAATGTACAGTTTTTACTTTTCTACGATTTTATTATATGTATAGATTAACTCATCATTACACACCTTACACATAACACAAGGAGACGAACTTATTATAAACAGCTAAGTAATATTTTCATAAAACATAAATGACTAACGGTCTCATAAAACACGACTTTCAACTCGGAACTCAAGAAAAACTTAATTTAGTAATTTCGTTTAATCGTTTGGGAGCTTCACGCAGGCAAACAGATAGGTACTGAAATAGACTAATATGGATAGGCTTCAATCTTATTACACCCTATTCTTGCATCGTCATTACCAAATGAACGTTTTGTTTTGATTTGATTTATAACATTCAGCTTGTTAAGCTGTGGACCGTGGTTTGAATCATACTTTTAATTAGTACTAGCTGACCCACGCAGCTCCGCCTGCGCTATTTTTACGTTAACTAAACTTTTAATAACAGACATTCGCATCGAATACTTATGTATTCGATGCGAATACATAAGTCGTACGTCCCAGTTTTTAATCGACTATAAAAAAGGAGGTTATCCTCCTTTTTTATAGTCGGTTAAAAACTGGGACCCACTTTTTACTTGCTCTCCGAAGCACAGACCCGTTAAGTTCAAATGGCGTTAAACGGTCACCCATCTATTTAATGAACTTACCTAACGTTGCTTAACCCGATC
The DNA here is from genome assembly GCA_911728495.1 of Furcula furcula. Taxonomy (NCBI): domain Eukaryota; kingdom Metazoa; phylum Arthropoda; class Insecta; order Lepidoptera; family Notodontidae; genus Furcula; species Furcula furcula. The sequence goes on along the minus strand of OU452256.1, from coordinate 13,928,348 downwards.
GACTACAAAACCTTGATAACAACTCGCTATGAGTGTTCCCTTACTAATATTTATTATATTATAAAGAAAAATTGATAAAATCGGACCAAGCGTATAACCAAGTACCCATTTTGACTTTAATCCCCTCTCCCAAAAGAACCGTGCTAGATTACGGGATAAAAAGTGTCCATGTCCTACGTCGTAGTAAGATCTTAAATCATGCCAAGTTTCATTTGAATCCATTCAGTAGTTTCAGCGTGATGCGCAGCCGTGATACAGACAGACAGACAAAAATTAATAAAAATACATTTTCGGCCTCAGTATCGGTTATAGAATGCCCTCCAAATATAATTTTCAAAATATCTTCAATGTACAGAATTGGACCTGTTACAGTTTTATTATAAGTATAGAAGAATTAGTGATGCCTTGCCCAAGAAACTATCCAGATTACGGTGTAAAAGGAACATTCCCTGGAGTGGCCTCAACGGACTTAATATAGAAGAAGAAGAAGTATATATATTTAGTCAGCACGATCAGACACATACTCGTACAAGTACAAGCAATAGAAATAGAGTAAGTAGTGAAAAACATACATTTACAAATAAAGGCTTATAACGAATAATGTGTCACACGCCAGGACTAAACAGGTACCCAGATCAGCTTAATATCTCATGTATTATTATGTGACGAGTGGCTCAGAAATGTACCTTGTCTGTAAGGCTAGCCGCACACCTTCAATACTATAGTCAATATTCTACAATCCGTCCGTTGTCAATATTACTGAAGGTGTGCAGATAGCCATAGGGCAATTAACTCAAAACTAAATGTTATTGTGCTTTTGAAATGGACAGCCCTACATACAGATACCCACACAATGGGATCTATCGCAGTACGATCTAGGCTCGTTCCACCCGCCGTAATGGAGCAGGGCCATACTGCAGATCATACAGTTTGACAGCACAGTACATCTCTGTAGATACTCTGGTTATTGAATGTAATCAATCATACAAGCATGATTCAGAGTCTCTATAACTAGAGTGACAACCAACAAGGCTATATGCATTTGCGACCAAGAAAGAAATATACATAAGAATAATAATTAAATTTTGCATAGTACAAACCAACGCGGTATCTTACCGAAATACGAAACTAAAAATTGGATATTGAGTAGGGTTACTTTGTGTTATTTTAATACTATTTTATGAATTATATTATAATCTTATAATTATTGTAATTTGAATCTTATAATTATTATAAGATTCTTCTGTGGACAGCCTATAATCAAACCTAATCATTTTGGACCGTAGCAAGGTTTTTATGCTCTACATTGAAAGTTTTTTGTAGAACTCTTATAAACACTTAATTATAAATGATGTTTATCATAATGTTTTTTACACCCTACTTTTACCGAATAGATAAGATATTTTTGGTTATTTTTTTATACAAATAGGTAATGATGCCATCAAAACTTTCGTTTACCATTAGATATGAGATACCTATTTTTATTTGTCTTTCATTGCATCATATTACCTCTTGTTACATGAGATATTATTTATTAAGACTATTTACGCCCAGTAATAACTCAGGCAATAGTGCCTTTTAGACCGAAACATTGCTGCAGCGGCAGAATATTATATAATATACCTAATATAATATTAAAGCATTTAAAACTTCAGTAACATACAAATCTAAAATAAATCGCTACAAAATCCGTAAAAATAGTATTTCGATACATATGATCTGTATAAGTACACACATCAAAAGTGTCTAGGGATCAACATATATTTTTGCAATAACTTTTCTCCTGATTGATATTAATTAAAATTTTCTTTAAGGATTCATCAAATAAAGTGTTTTCGTTTGTCACAGTAACGATAAACCAAGTCACCTTTGCATTAATAAAGAAATTTGCCATTTTCCTAATAAAGGGATTTTTGACATTTGAACCACTAACACAAAAGTTCGAAAAAAAGACTGAAATAACAGTTTTCTTTAAAATTTTATTGGGTAACTTAAACAATTAATAATCCGTGTTTCTACCGCGAACACTAACAACACAAGAACATCGGTTTGGCATACTCAAAATGAGTTCATCCAAATCACGCTGTGGAATGGCCGCCCATGTTCGTTGCAACAACAAAAAAAGGTCTTCTTGCGACTGGATACCCTCCATATTCGGCAGAGCTCTTCTCTGTAGCATATCCCATGCATGCTCAATCGGGTTCAAGTCTGGCGACTGAGCAGGCCAGGGCAGGACATTGATGTTAGCTGAGGCGAGAGTCTGTCTTACAACTCTTGCGGTGTGCGGTCGTGCATTATCATGCATTAACTGAAATAAGGGACCGATTTGCACTTGTAGAGGAACGATGACGTCTGATACAATCGTCTCAGCATAAATTTGAGTGTTGAGGTTGCCTCTGATCCAAATCAACTCAGTTCTTCCGCCGATCCAAATACCCGCCCATACCATGATGGTTCCACCACTATAAGGATGGACTTCCTGGCAGGATTTTAATCGCTGTTGGCGTCCAGGGGTTCTCCAGTGTCGTATACGTCTTGTATCCGGTCTCATACCAAAACGAGACTCATCAGAAAAGCACACGAAACGCCATTGTTCTTCTGCCCATTTTTTTGCCCAAAAATGCTTGATCCCTAGACACTTTTGATGTGTGTATCTGGCAGGTCAGAACGGAACCCCTATGGTAAGATTTTGCTGTTGGTCTATCTGTATGGCTAGCCGCACACGCTCAATATTATTGTCAATATAGTGCATATTGTCAATAATATTGTGTGTGTGCGGCCCGTATTGCGGTATTGTTCAATATTATTGTTGATTTCCAGATATTCTGATTTTGTCGCGACAATATCGGGGGGAGGCAGGGGTATTGTCAATAATATTGACGTGTGCGGGCGCGCGGCAATATTTTAGTTGAAGAAACGATTTCTAAGCAAGCAGACGTTAGTGTTTTTGTTCAAAATGGAGGACGAAAACAGTAAAAATGTTGTAGATTCTACGGCCACCCAAAACTAATATTTATCAGAATTTATAAAACATTCCCCGTGGTATATCCGGGTAAAAATAACACTCTTTCCTATCTTCCCGTTGGATGTCCGTTAGAGGCAACTAAGGGAAAACGAGAAGACTGGCAGCAGCGTCTTTCTATTGGATTACCTGCCACCTATACTGCGATCCCCAAGACTCTTGCTAAGCGTAGGAATTATGGCAATCCCACCCTTCTAAGGGGGAGCCCTCCCTTTGTTTAAAAGTGGCCGTCTTTCAGCTGTTGAAGATCATGATGATAAAACTTGGGATACTTTCCCAAAAACATGGAATCATATTTTTTCAAATAAGGTGATACTAAGGATAATAGTTTTTGAAGGTTGCTCTCTCTCTGAAATCTCTCATTCTCATGTATTTTTTAAAATTATGTTCTGCTGTAACTCGCGGTTCATTTATATTGAAATGATTTAACTTAGATTATCTTCTCAAACATCTTTAATCCATCGTTTCTTTCTGGATTGATTTTTTATATATAAAACGTGCGCACACGAATCTGGCTACTAAACGACTGCGTCACATTATGCCACGATATATTGACAATAATATTGCTTAGTGTGCGGGGGCCAATATTGATGAAAAATATTGACAATATTGTATTGACAAAAATATTGTATGTGTGCGGCTAGCCTATGTATTTACATATTCATGCCAAAAGAATTGCAGATGATTATTTTTTAATGTATAAATTATACTGTTAATAATGTTAATTTTAAGAGATTACGGCAGTAACTTCGAGCAAGTTTTGTACTTAGTTTAAATGTATTTGTAAACATACAGTAGGAGTAAATAAATGTTTATTTAGAAGTCCAATTATATTAACAAGATTTTGATTGACACCTTTTCAACTAAACTGAAATCGACACAAGAACCGCCAAGGAAATCAACGTAAACAATGCTGCCATTAAATTTTTTCCCGACGATATATTGCATTGTCCAGGGTTGCCAATTCAAAATTTACCCATAAAAACAAATAAAACTTGCATATTAAATAATTTAATTCAATCAATAGATTACATTAAAATATAATACAGGTGGTCAAAAAATATCAAAAACATAATTTTATAAGTCTACATATTTATGATTAATGCATATCAAAAAGGAATCATCCAAATCGGCACGTCATCGTCGAATTGAAAACTGCCTCCATTTTTTCTAGTTTTACTCTCTATCCATTTACAAAGAAAAAATATATTTTTTTATTCAACGAAATAGATAATAAAAATAAAATCGTACAATAAGCAACATATTACAAACATTTGCTAAGTGGGATACTATAATACTTGAGTAGGTACTAAACCATTGGTAAAGAATATTTATTGTATCTTCTAATGCCCGATATACACGACAACGATATAACGTAGCGATCTGACTGCGCAGACCGTGTGTGCAGTTTTATCTAACGTGTGTACGAAAATTGTCTCTGATTTTTTTGGTTGGCGCAAACGATCGTGGCAGTTGCAAAATCTCATTCGATAAATGCGATAAATCGTTGCGATCGTGTTTACACAGTTTTTTGGTAGTGTGTGGACGGAAGTCGGAGCAATCGTTCAGTTCGTTCACAACCCTTTCTGTAGGTGCGGATGACATGTCTCTCTTCTGCGTTTCAGCTGGGAACTGACAATCGACGCGTAGTCACTCCAAGGACGTTCGATCGCTACGTTATATCGTTGTCGTGTGTACCGGGCATTACATTAACCACCTAATTTTCAAAACCGAATACTGACAGCCCTAACGAGCATGCTCCACGCAGCTCATTTACGAAACACGATCAAAAGGTCAATCTGAATGAAGGTATTGCCAAAATGAAACGGAGGCAAGGAGCAGACTCCAATTGTGCTTCCTTGACTTGTTACACAAAGGTCGGCAAAGGTCTATGGTAGGTAAATAACGAGTATATTTTGTTGGGATCACATCTTATTGCGTAAAGCAAGCTTTTTGTTATACGAACTTGAATTTGTATTAAAAAAATGTTTACAATATTATGTGTGATCTGTCTTGTACTATAAAACCTAAATGTACGTGATCATTGTGGTAATATGTACAGAGATACCATTTCAGATTACATCATGCTATTAAGCCAAACTAGCGAGTAAAGTCTGCGCGTAGAGTCTCTAGAGCTTACCAGGGCCTTAAAAAACCATATTAAGCTTTTCATCTAAAAAGAATTGTTGGGCCGTGAATTAAAACAAGAGTTTTGGACACTATATAACTGTATTGGAATAAATATAAACAGAGCACCGGTAACAATGTATGTGAAGACGCTATCACGCATAGAACTCAACGGCGACTCACTTCACACCTAAGTTCAGACAGTTCGACAAACTATACATACATATAGTTAGGAATGTAGCTCACATACTTCGTTCTAAATATATAATAGGAATTCGTATACTACATTCCCAGCAGTAACCTGATTCTCGTAATCAAAACAATAACGTTAACGTAGCGACTCAGTCGTTTAAACACTTTTCGTATTCACGTCCGTCGATTTTACTTCAACGGCAACGATTTAAAAGTCGTTCGATTAAACTATCGTTGGAGCGTATTCTGGTATAATAATCGTCGTTCATTCGTTTTATAACGTTGACTAAATGGTATTCTCGTATGAAAATGACGTCACTACCGATCGGATGCCAACGAGTCAGCGTCAAATTCCGCGATTCAAAAGTCGTTGAACAAACGTTGGTTAATTGAGACGCAGATCCTTCGCATTTCCTCTAACTTGTGTAAAATTATCACATATTTTAGGTGAATTATACAGTTAATGCTGCCATACGAGAAACTTACTCATATTAAGATTTATCGAAAGTGGCCTTCTTAGATCCGCAGGTAGAGTTTATTCGTACAAACTCAGTTATCCCCGTGGGGTGTCCGGGTAAGAATAGCACTCATCTCCACCCGTTGGGTGTCCGTAAAAGGCGACTAAGGGAAAACAAGAAGACGGGCAGCAGCGTCTTTTTATTGGACTACCTACCACCTATACTGCGATCCCCAAGCCGCCTGCCAACCGTGGGGATTATGGCAACCCCTCCCTTCTAAGGGAGAGGCCTTTGTTTAGGACGTTTCGGCTGCTAATGATGAACACAGTTGTCAAATAACAATCATCATCATCATCATTATCAGCCTACATCAGTCCACTGCTGGACATAGGCCTCCCCCAATACACGCCATTGAGCCCGATCTTCGGCTCTCCTCATCCAGTCACTGCCAACTGCTTTGCGTATATCGTCACTCCACCGGGTCACAGGGCGTCCTACGCTACGTTTTCTAGTTCGCGGTCTCCACTCCAGAACCAGTCTTCCCCCGCGATCGTCGGAAACAAATAACAATACATCCATTGGCGGTCCTATCAATATTTTTAAGTGGTGCGAGATCTAAAAGTGGCGCCCCTTCAAATATAAAACTGTACTGTTTACGATTTGACATTTGTCACACACGGTTTTAATCGATATAACCATAGATAACACTATAGACGCCATAACCATTAGAATCAATGTATGAGTTTAATGATGTGGTAAATTAGAGACGAGAAATAATAACAATAAATATGATTAACACAGAACAAAAATCAGTACAAGTACTATAGAATGCTTAGATGCAAGTAAGAACCGTAGGCACAGGTAAGAACATACAAATACATACATATCAGGTACACGACAATAGGTACTATACCGTCAGCTGTATTTATCGTCATTTGCGCTTGTAACAGATCAAACCTATTACTACTTATCACTTACATATCAATATAACTCTTGTAATATAACTTTAAATAGTTCAATTCACCTGCCTCGTAGAGGAAAATCTGCCTACGCTTTGTTTAATGGGACCATAGACAAACGCGTAGTGAGACTGAGGATACTTTGATCCCCCCTTTTGTTTATTGGCCCTAACTCTTGAAGTTAAAGCAAATTTGAGGGTGTGATTTGCTCAAAAGGTTCATAATTTATCTGGTTTTATGTTGTATGAAACAAATAAGAATTGAAGTTTATTTCAAATAAAAAGAAAAAAAAGCATCTAGTGTCCCCTATGTGTGGAAGACTTGGTCCCCACCCTCAGGTAGACATGATCCACCCTGATCAAGTCTCCCACACACGTTGGGGACACCTGTACTACGAAATGTGTTTGAATATCTTCTGGACCGGTCAGTAACATAAAAAGAAAGAAATTCTGTATCGGTAATAATATCACTGCTAAAGGGACAACATTAATTTATTTATAAACTTTGAACTATTAATTGAGGCGTCATTGCTAAGGAATTTGCCTTGCCTAACAACAGCGGGCGAAATCATATAATTATTTGTCAATGGACGACCAGGGTGAGCCAGCATCCAACCATCACTCGCTATATTATAGTATTCTATCCCGGGGTCTGCAACTTTCGTGTAAGTATGGGGTTAATACAATTTTCAACAAAGCTTATCTGGCTTATGTGGTTATTCGTGATGATTAAACACGGACTTTGGAGCATCTCACGTATTTTTTAGTGTTTCAAAATCAACAGAAAATTAGTTGCAGCCATCCATAGCAAACTGTAACTAATTATTCGCATTCAGCTGGATACCTGTTACCCTGAAAACTTGCTTAAAATTTCCTTTACATGCAATTTTTTTTTGTTTATGTAAGTTTGTTATGCCATTTTCATCTAAATTCCACATCATAATCATAAATTCCACATCTTGGGCCTCAAAATTGTATCGAGCTTACAGTCTTTGCCAATTTAAAAAAATACTAAAATTATGTTTGTTCAAACTTGTAGCCCGTGAAAGACTTGTCGCTTTGGAACTCTGAGTGACATTAGTATGACTACGCATGAAGCCAATCATAGAAATTAATTTTATTTTATTTTACGATTTTTCGGTTATATTTTTACTGTAAACTGAACTGGAGCTGAGGCTATTAGCTTATTATATGGAAAGGAGTCAACGATGGTAAAGCACACTAGCTTATTAACAGCCTATTCACTACAGCCTTGAAGACAGCTACATTAAGATATAAAAATATGAAGGCAGATTTAAGTTTGTCTTTATTTATTTAATCTCGCTTTTACTTACACGTTTTATCTTATACGGCGTGGCATTTTGAATAATAAAACGTCAAGTATTTATTTAGGTACCTATTGACAAGGAAACTACAATAACATTTCGGGGAGATTTGATCCGGGGATCAAGTCTACCTCAACCAAGAGTACCACTTCTCCCGAATGGCATTTCTTTAAAAACTCTATTATTATAGTTAACCACTAACGATTTTCCATTCACGGCTCGATTATTAGGAAAGCACATAAAATACACAATACCTTTTCCATCTGAACAATTCGTGTAATAAAGCTAACACCAGAAAAAATCGCAATCAAAAACTCAACAATTTTAGTTCGACGCGCTCTTAGACTACACACCGACCTCATTTGCAGAAGTGATAGATTTTGGCCATGAGAGTTTTTTCTTTATAATTTGGCTTCAATTGGGTTTAGTTTTGCTACTTTAAATTAATCTAATATGTTTAGTATTTTCAAAATGTTGGTGTACCTTGTCTCCCACGGGGTTCAAGTATCCTCAGTTTCCCCTAATCTATAGAGATCCTTCCTGTAAGATGATTAACAAGTTTTATTTATTTTGTCCTATTCTATTGTTGGTGGCTTAAAATCGGGCCCGGTAACCACCGGAACGCACTTCGGACTAGTTGGATCCATTGTGCATGCCCTAGCCCTTACTTTGTTGCTGGCGTGTCGAAGAGTTGCCTTAGTTATGCAACGATTGCTCCAGCTTGGAGCTGTGCGTAATCATCTGGTGTAGGATAGGCTACTCCCAGATGACCCAACCTACGACTCGCAAGAGCGACGCAGCCACACAATATGTGTCGCATTGACTCTTTTTCACCTTTACAAAATCTACAAGTAATAGTACCTACTTAGCCTCATTCTATGAAGGTGCTCATTGGTACCGAAATGTCCCGTGAGTGCACCTATTAGGTGTATTATTTGTGATCTGTTAAGGTTCAATAATTTAATCCCACAGTCCACCCTTGACAGTCTTTGTTGATACATAGTAGACCGCAGGTAAGTTTTTATTAGTTTTAATTTACTGAAAGTTCGTTCTCCATTGGCGACAGTACCTAACAGGTAAGTACAGTAAGCAAGATACGAAGCGCTGTCCAAATATCAGGGAAAATATCTTGTCTTCATTTCTTCTTAAAAGTTGAAGAACTTTTATTGGCTCTGCTGATGGAAGATCTTTTAATAATGGATTCAGGCTCACAAGTTTTTCAACCAATTCATGTCCAGATATATTATCACATTTTTCGCCATCTGTTAAAATTACTGATTTGCAAATCAGCACAGCCTTTTTCCAATCTGGATATTTCTGGAATTATTTTTATGTCGTATTTAAAATACCATGTATCATTGAACTTTGACAATTGTTGAAAACGGGTAACCAATGTAGTTATTCTCAATTATATCTATCAATTAATTCGTTTTGAATGCGTTTGCTGAAATAATGGATATTAGTCTCTTTCTTTACAACACGGCGGAGGTGCCCCATCGTCACAGTATCAAATTTTCCTAGTAGTTGCAAAAGACCAAAAACGTTGCCGTTATTAAGAGTGTATAACATTTCAGATCCAGAGCTCCCTCTAAACGCCAAATTATTGCTTGCCAAGAAAAACACTATGGACATCATTCGTTCGAGGATAGCGACCCATCTCGATTTCACATCTTCAATCTGTTTTGTTCGTCTATTCCGCTGAAATTCTTCAATCTCATCGACGCTTCTATCCAACTGTTCATCGCACGTCGGTGATCTGGGGGTGTTTCCTGAGTTTTGAGACATAATTCGCCGCGCCCGACCGATCGTCGCGTCGCGCGTCGTCGCGCGTCGGATGCGGTCGCACCGCTCGCACCGCCTTAGGACCGCCACTGAATACATCATTGAAATCAAACTATCGCGGTTTATTTTAGATTTTACTATCCCGACGTTTCAAATGCTTTGCAGCACCCATGGTCACGGGAGGACTGAGATATTGAACGTCCTTATGTCACAATAATGCCGGTGTACCCTCAGGTCTTCTTAGTTATTACTGTTGGTCCGATCTACGCAGTAAGAGCTTACAGTATCTTGAGGCCGTGCAGTGTTTTGCTTGGTATTGGATTTAATTATATTTATCACAGGATCCCAAGCCGGTGGTAACACCCAACCATCTTCTCTATTGAAATTTGGATGTGTTTTGATTTCAAAAGCCTCACAAATTATGCTAGGTAGGAATCGTGAGGCTATTGAAATCAAAACACATCTCCCGTGACCATGGGTGCTGCAAAGCATTCGAAACGTCGGGATAGTAAAATCTAAAATAAACCGCGATAAAATTCGTAAAAGTAGTTTGATTTCAATGTGTAATATTCGCGTAAGTAAAAGATAACATTATGTGAACAATACATCCGCACTAAAACTTAGAGATAGAGGGTGTCGGCGCCGTATTTTAAATTTTCGTTTGAAATAATCTAGTTTTAATGGAGTTAAGTACCTACAGATTACCTTGATGTATGTAATAGGGATTTTACCACTATCGTCAACATTAAAACTATGGTGATTAGAACTAATAACTAATGATGTTCCTACTACTAGATCTTTGCATTAAATAATTTATCATCTAACAAATCACATTCATCATTCATTGAGCCAAGAATAACCATTACGTCATATATTTACAACAGTAATTGCATAAGATTCATTCTACTTTTATTACCCCTTGTAGGAATGCTAGACACATGATCGCTTTAATCAATACTTTGAAAGATAGTCTACGTAATATTGTCAGACGAGTGAACACTTTGCCTCGCATAGAATTTAAGCAGCTATTTCATTATATATTAGCCCAGATATTTTTTTTTCTGTGAGCTGTATTCATTATTTAAAGAAATATAAACTTCGTACATAATATACCTACTCGTAAAAAAAATCGGCAAAATAGTGAGGAACAATTTCAAATAATAAAACTGCATTCAAACCCTTTTATTTAGAAGATATGATGCCCTAGACACATACAGGGAAAATTTTGCGCCGGGCCGAGAGTAAAAATAGAGTTCCTATGTAACTTGTATTCATAGTAGTTTCTACTTAACGTCTTGCACATACTTACTTAGTAGTAAGGTACTAGTTAGATAGATAGATTTATTTCTTTCTCTGCCACAAATGAAACTTAGTCCAAGAATTAATTTAGATACACACAAACTTAAAATTAAGAGAAAAACACATGTAATAAAATCTTTTTAAAAAAAATTGAACCGACTTCAATATCACTTGGTGTTAGCGTACCTGCTGTGTATATTTGGCACCAACTTCAATAATATTTAAATTATTTTATACTTTTCAGTGATATTGAAGTCGGTTCAATTTTTTTTTAAAAAGATTTTATTTTAACCTTTTTAGTGATATTTTCATATATAAAGATTGAACCATCGAAAACCGTAAAATTATCTAGGTAGGTTATGATCACATTATCGTCTACATAGTTTTACATAATTCATGTTTCTTCAGAAAATAATATCCGGTCGTAATGAAATTTGCATGGAAACATCATAGTAGTTTACTCTCTCGAATAAAAAAAGAATCATCGAAATCGGTTCATAATTGTCAGAGCAATGTAATGGAGAACATCAGTTTTATGGTTTTCCTCCACATCGTTCATGGTCCTCCAGGAAGTTCTTATCCGGTTGTAATAAAATTCATACAGATTCAATACAGTGGTTTCTTCTTTCGAATAAAAAAAGAATCATTGAAATTGGTAAATATTTGCCAGAGTTATGACCATTTTTGTCCGACCGAGCGAGTCCGAGCGACTAAAACGTCATCTATATAGGCTTTCTTGCAACTCTCAGTGCGCAGTCACCATTCTTGTTTTTTTAGGAACTACTTATTACTAAGCAATAATTTTTTTATGGGACCCAATCAATGGATTGAAGAATGGATGGAAGAAAGATTTTTTCAAATCGGTTAATAATTGCCAGAGTTATGCGCGAACATACATAAAAAAAAATATATATATACAGACGAATTGAGAACCTCCTCCTTTTTTGAAGTCGGTTAAAAATAAGAAGGTACATTTGTGAGAGACTGGTGCCCAAACAAAGCCAAGGCCTGTATTTTGGAACACCAGGATCAAAAAAATGAGGATAGTCTGTGATATCAATGATGATTTAAGTAGTAGGTATTTTAATTACATTTCCAAAAAGAAAATCTAAAAAGTATTTACTTAGTTACAGAATACGTTAGGCGAAATGTGTCACAAGTAAGAATTTTATTATAATCTAGTAGCGGTCTAACGGTCTAATTTATTGCATCGTAAATTGAGCTCATAACACGCAGCGGCAACCTTTTGTACTATATTTAGTACAAAAACTACTGTACGGAAAGAACAGAAAACATACTACAAATAGGTGTGTGAAACACACGCATTCTATTACTTTAAATAAATCAATGAATAACTGTTGCATAACACTTTTCTTGTCAAGTGCCTTACGTTGGTATGAAACCGAGAGTGGCCAGAAACGAACACAACTGGCCCAATGACCGGCCACCTGACCCTTCGCCGGCGCAGGCGCAAGGCCGTTCACTCTCAGGCATCATCGACACATCTGCGGAACGAATTCGTTTCAGAAACCACTTATCTCTTTCCTATCAATTATAATAATATGCGTATCTTATCTCTTATAATAGTGTGCGTGTACAATCGCGATGGATAATACTTTACGAAATTATTCCTTGTTTATTCCGAAAAATACAAGCAGACTTGCTTTTCAAAGACATCTTAAAAAATTCATAGCGCCTTTATGGAGGAAAACATTTAGTCTTTAAATTACATTATACCAGCTAGTACCAGAGATACCAGTAATCGTCAAAGTGTGAAAAGTAGATACGTACTTAAGCGGTAGATTATTAAATCTGTGTGAGTAAACTCAACCTCTTAAGCTAATGACGGTACCTATCTAAATAAGGCAACCAGCCGTGCTTTATACGAACACATAATAACGAGTTAAAAGCAATTGTGCCATAAAGTGTTTAAAATAATTATTGTATGTCGAACTAGTGTCTGATTGGTATACAGATTGTGTCGAAAAATATATTTCATTTTATGAGGGCCTAATTTAGCGTAGATATGTCTACGCTAAATCATTTTTTGCAACAAAATTACGGATTAATTATGATTAATCCGTAATTTTGCTGCAAAACATCTCTAAAAATCGCTATCCCATTTTTTTATTATGTTTGTTTGGTTACTTCTTCTAAACGACACGTCTAATGTAGATGCAGTTTAAAACATTACGCTTATTAGAGAGTTTCTGTGTACGGTTTATATGGAGATACCAGCTGGCCCGTGCAGCACCGCCCGCGCTTTTTTATATCACCTAGTAATATGAAATATACTTTACGACCTATTCTCATTCCTACGATAATACGTATACATAAAAATCGGTTTCAGAGGAGTGCAACAAATACCGTGATGCGAGATTTTTATAAATTAAAAACTTGCTGTCCCGCGCAGCTCCGCCCGCGTAATTTTCTAATTTTCTTCGCGACATTCTAAATTTATTAGCCGTATGAACCTTCTCGTGACAATAACGAACACAAAAAAAAGAATTATCCAATTTGGTGCAGTCATTCGGAAGTTATGCGCGTACAAACATTTTGGCGATTCATTTTTATTTAAGTGTAAGTATAGATAATAAATATACTCATGTACCTATATTATGTCCCGAACCTCACTCAAGCATGCCGTTTGTATTACTTGTTTGTTATTTATTATACGAATTGAATGATGAAAATATCTTATAATTAGTCCTTTGTTGCATATGGCCGCAAACCTGTTTGAATTCAATCAATATTACCCTGTCATGACTAACAGGTCTTCACTACACTTCCTGTTTCTTTACCATACGTAACACCTCAAATGAACACTCCTAACGAACTGCACAGCATACAAATACATCGACTTGCAATTTTAAGGCCCAGTTCACATTATAATTATTATCTTATACAATGTATGTATAAATAAAATACATCATCAAAATTTATTTATATGCAAAAAATATTTAATTACACATACGTTACACGAACCTGCTTAAAAATAAGTTTATATAGAGTCAATAAAATCTTAAATTATGACAGAGCATCGCCTTAATATACAAGACTATAGTGACAAGCCCGCTGAGTTTCTTGCCAGATCTTCTCAGTTCAGGCCGCGTTGTGATCTGGTGGTAGTAATTAAAAAAAAAATTACCGTTCAAAAGTGCCCTAGCGTTAAGCCTATTTGAAATAAATAATTTTGACCTTGACTAATTATTAATCTTACTATACCAATTTATTATCACTGTCGCTGGTGCTGATCTAATTGTAACAAACTTTGTTTAAAAAAAATGTGAAAAAATTACAAGCCCGCTGAGTTTCTTGTCGGATCTTCTCAGTTGAGGCCGCGTTGTGATCCGGTGGTAGCTTTTAAAAAATTGACCGTTCAAAAGTGCTAGGCGTTAAGCCTATTTGAAATAAAAATTTTGAATTTTGAATTGAATTTTTAATTTCATATTTGCATGTAATTTTAACGAGCATCGGAAGCCAGTGAACTTAATAAAAATATATTGAAGTCTACCATCATACTGAGACCCTCTCAGTACTTAAATTGCAAATGTGTGTATTAACACGACAACACCAAATAGGTGTTACTTCCGCCCCTACGGAGACCGGGTGCCTTTTGTTTTTTTTTTTTTGGGAATGATAGACGCTGTTAACCGCAGATGGCTATTGCAGCTTCACCGGACAATAGGAGGCGAGCGCTTGAAGCGCTCTAGCCTTTACGGCAGAAGTAGCGACGAGCACAAGGGCACCTCAGGGAGGCACGGCCTCGGCTTGGGCTGTCGCTTAAGAGAGGGCTGAGTTTACCACCGGTTCACAACGCGCCCCCACTGAGAAGAACCGGCAAGAAACTCAGTGGGGTGATGCACGTCGTTGCGGTCGCATACGTACGACCCTTCGGCCTCGCCGGCGAGACCGGTGTCTGATAGCTAGTGTAGCATACGGTTGTCGGGGAGGGGTCGGCGCATCCCGGTCCAATAGGACCGTCATGGGGTCAGGAGGGTCGAGCAGTACGTGCCGTGGTCTGCGGCGCGAGTCAGAAGGACTAGCGGCGTAATCGGCGGCGGCGCGGATTAAACTGTTCGCGTGACGGGACGCGGATTCAAAGTAGCGTTTCGACGCTTCTTTGAGGAACTTACGAAGGGGATCTAATTTGAAATCGGAATGCAGAGTGCCTTTTGTAATGTCCCGTCCCTGGCAGTAAAAAAGATGATAAGTATATCCCTTGTGCAATGGACAGGTAAATACCATCGCAATGTCGGACTTACTGCTGTTTATCCGCAAAATACTAGGGATAAACAGCAGTGTGTAAACATCGGGTTGTTCCACTGTGACGGGCACTGTAGCTGGTGCAATTACCGAACTAATGTCTAGTGTGAAGTGCAATGCAGCTGTATGTAGGCAGGCCGGTCACTTCTGGCAAACGACTTGCTAGTCTTGTCACAAGGTAGAATGTACCTACTAAATATTATAATTTATTAATAGTATCTGTGGCACAGCGGGGAACTGCTTGTTTTATTGGAAACCGGAGGTTGCGACCAATTTGTGCAGTTCCTTAGCTAGAACAATGTAGGCCGATGACCTAATTATCCTGAAAGAAAGACGATTCATGCGTCGGATGGGCATGTAAAAAGTCGGACCTGCGCCTGTCCTCTCCCCGGTCGTAAAAGAAGAAAGAGTGAATTGTGTCTACGCAAGCACTTGACCACTATAATATCTCCCGCGTAAATGGCTGATCTTGTATATTATAGGCCGCGGTGGTCGTATCGGCCAGAAAACATTACTATTATATTTACCGATATACAAAACCGGAGTTGCCTTTAGGCCGTATAGGCTTGTGTGGTTATATAAGTATAAAGCGCGTTCACGCTCCATCGAGACAATGCAACCAATTGACCGGCGCATGATTATATTAATAGATTGGTGTTACGTGGCCGTATATTGTGCCTTTGTTTGTTCTACGTAATGCGATGATGCATTCGCGCCAGTTAACCATTGCACGACTCTACCACTTTTGTTTTCATGTTTTCCTGATAACACGCAGGCCCGCACACAAATCAAAGTCATTATATGCACACGTTTAGTAGAAGATACAAGCATATATTTATATGTTAGCTAGTTTAGTTAGCTTGTCTGTGAACTACTTGTATAAATCTCAGGTTATTTTGAGATCATCTCTAATCTCTCATGTAAGCTTTTCCATTCTAAACAACGGCAATTTTGACGGGCCCGTTGGTCTAGTGGTCAGACACCCTGCCTGCTAACCGATGGGTCGTGGGTTCGATTCCCGCCACGTGTCTGGGTGTTGTTTATCTATTTATCCCCTGGAGGCCCGGCGTTTATACGTGCACACGTCATGTATAGGCACATTGATTTCGCCGCGCCGGGATATCATGTTTCAAACCACTTACGAACGTTATGTAATCTGAACCACTTATCCGAATCGCATTCTGTAAACTGTGTTCTATTTATAAAACTATTAGCTACGTACTATACCCTTTGTTTGAGTTATAAATATTGATTTTTTAAAGAAAAAGTCCGAAGTAGGCGGATTTTCGGCAAAGTTGATTTTACCTATTTTTGATCTCGATTTTGAGGGTAGAATATTGACCCAGGCACTAAGAAAGATCCATTCTTTGCATCCAAACACCTTTTCATACAGGTTTTAAACAAAACACTACCAAAAAAAAAATATATCTCAAAATTTTTTTCAACTGTCGTCATCGCGCGCCATGACGTCATAAAAATTCTATTGTTGAAAAAAAAATTCTATTGTTAGATTGGATTTTATGACTTTAACTTCGAATTATTATCATTATGATGTAATTACGATGTATTTACAACAGTTACATTACAAATAATATCGAAAATAAACCAAAAGTAAACAAACTAACAAATAATGACCCGGGTCAGATTTCATTTCGAAAATATCCAATATTTTGATAAAATACGAACTAACTAACGTCTACACTGCTTTATTATGATGTTATAACACTAAACACAACAAAATAATATCACTTCACCTGAAAATAATACAATATTTACATTAAAAATAAACATTCAGTGACCGCCAAAATAAACATTCAGTGACAGCTACCGCCCACTTTTGCTAACTGAAGTTATCAATGAAAAAGTCAAAACGGCAACTGAACGACGATTTTAATAAAGAGCATATACACTAAAGAACCAATAAAGCATAGGGTTCCCATAAAAAAAATAAAAAACTACCACAAAAAAAACGATGTGCGTCGTATGGTGCAATATGCACCAACGGCCCCCGAGGGAGGTGCGTGTTTTCGTGTATTATGGTGCAATATGCACCAACGGCCCAAGGGTATGTATTTACAAAAAAAAAGTATATAAGTATCAGTTGTCTGGTTTCCATAGTACAGGCTCTGCCTAGTTTGGGATCGGATGACCGTGTGTGGATTGTCCCAAGATATTATTATTATTATTATAATTGTTTAATTTATATGTTAATTATTTGTATGACTTGCTAATTAAAAATTCGTGGTTTTTTTTTTCATTTTCGTATTTTTACCGTATATTCAGAAGAAAATTGGTTGCCAGGGAATTTTGGAGTGCCCTCACTATTATTTATTTATATAATTGCTTAGGGCTTCTTATTCTTCACATACTGTCATAAAAAGTTAAAAGGTTTGCAGCCGACAATACAAAGAAAAATTTAATAAAAAATATTATATATACTCGTAAAAAACAAAACACACACAAACACTAACGGATAGTTTAACGGTGTTCACATAATATACATATATTTCATGTTCATTGAGTTATTATGTAAATTGCAATAAAGAATAATAGACTCTAGTGAAGGTTGTTTAATAACTAATATGTATATTATTGTCCATTATAAATATTAAGGTAATATGTACTATTACAAATGCTTATAGATATTCAAACTTTTTATATACGGTCTTAAGGTTCCTTCATACTTTTAGGTCCCTAAACAAATTTTTGAGTTTAATAACTAATATTATCCGTCCTGTCTTTACTGTCCACATTTTAAATTCTAAAAATATTAAATCCATATATAAAATATATACATGCATTATATCATTAATATATTATATATATACATCATACATACATCTAAACGAACATTGACTCAACAAATCTAACTAATTTTTTGTTCCTTTGTAATAATATAATACTAAGTCCTTGTAATAAAAAGCTTTTAGAATTGAATATTACCCAATTAAAACGGACCACCTTATATGATAAAACGTCAATAAGCCGTACAAATGATAGACAGGCGCTGCGCCGGCGCAGGCGCTCGAGTGGCCATAATATCGAGTTTCGCGCACTGAGTCACCGCAAGGCGATCCCGCCAGCAAGGTGAGTGCACTGCCTAATACGGCTACATTACAAACCTTCAACTTTGATACGTTGGATATTGAATAACATGCTATTAGGACACGTTTTGGTTCATTATATGTGTTCATTAAGCGTAATAATAGATGGTAACTAATTGAAAGCATCTTTATAGTTTTGCCGCTCGCCTTCACTCGTGAGAGATTTGTTCAATGGATTTTACATCGTACAATTATTGTGAGTATATAGCATCTGAGCAACCAGACTTCCCTCGTCTGCTTTACTCTTAAAATTGGCACATAAAAACACAACCCTCAAACGCCGTACAGGTCGAAGCTATTTCCATAAATATTACTCACTAGCTGACCCACGCAGCTCCGTCTGCGCTATTTTTACGTTAACTAAACTTTGAATAACAGACATTCGCATCGAATAAATAACCTCATTTTTTATAGTCGGTTAAAAACTGGGACCCACTTTTTACTTGCTCTCCGAAGCACGGACCCGTTTAGTTCAAATGACGTTAAACGGTCACCCATCTATTTAATGACCGTACCTAACGTTGCTTACCCGATCGATTACAAAACCTTGATAACAACTCTCTATGAGTGTTCCCTTACTAATATTTATTATATTTTATAGAAAAAATGATAAAATCGGACCAAGCGTATAACCAAGTACACGTTTTGACTTTAATCCCCTCTCCCAAAAGAACCGTGCGTGATTACGGGACAAAAAGTATCCTATGTCCTACCACGTAGTAAGATCTCAAATCATGCCAAGTTTCATTTGAATCCATTCAGTAGTTTCGGCGTGATGCTCAGCCGTGATACAGACAGACAGACAGACATACAGACAAAAATTAAAAAAATTACATTTTCCGCCTCAGTATCGGTTATAGAATGCCCTCCAAATATAATTTTCAAAATATCTTCAATGTACAGAATTGGACCTGTTACAGTTTTATTATAAGTATAGATTATAATTGTATGGGATAGGATTGATATGTCGAATGAAAATGTTAAAATTGAAATAAACTAAGAAGACCTGAATGTGCACAGAACACTCGTCACATCACAGGACAAACATCTCATTATGGCGCGGCGGTTGCTAAAAACAGAAAAGAAAATAAACTATAAACTCCAAAAAATCTGATTAAGTTTTACGGAAATTCTCTGCTTTAAATTAATCCGTAACTAAATAATAAATTAATACATAACTGAAGGTGCACCTAGTCTATTACAGACTATGATGTAAACAAGTGCCTACCACCTACTTATTATTGGCGCCGCGTGACATGTTTTTGCATCTGTGATCTATCGCCAGTACACGTGGTGGAATAGAAATAATAAACCCCGGATCTTTCCCGGATTTCAACTTTGCAGTATGGTAAAATATATTTATAGGAAGTATTTGACACGAAAGAAGTAGGTACTAGAAAAATCATTTACAATGTGTAAATTTCAACAAACGTGTACAAATATCATCAGACGTTTTCAAAATATAATTACTTAATAAAAACACACGATAAACTTCAAATTTGAACGTTTTAAAAGTCACCTTTTGACTCGTTAAAGTACAGAGTTACCACCGCGCAAATTAAGTGCCTATATAAGAATTTCAAGCAATTTAACACATGGCCTTTCGGCGCCCACAAGTCCACTGTAATCACCTATGTAGAAATGCGGTAGTTAAATTGTCGGAATTTACATAAAATGGCGCTCCCACGAAGCAACAAGGTGAGCCGTCTATTCTTAAATTGTCGTTCACCGCTGACTCCCGATCTGACTGAATGATGGTTGAGTAGATGCCGGTCCCAATATCCTATTGATCCCTAACTATAGGTTAAAATCATCGATCAAGTCATCGATATCCCGCGATAAACCTCCGAAATGGAGCGATAACTAAAACCCTGATAGACTGTCATTTGAATAACCAACAGTAAGCTGCTAATATGTTATTATTGAAACGGAAATATTTACATATTTATAGCTATCGACAGTAACTATTTTAACTTATAGTAAGGGATCGATGCGGTAACAGCTCAGTGGGCGAGCGCTTGCCTTGGAAACAAGGTGCGCAGGTTCGAACCCCGGCTCGCACCTCTGATTTCTTCAATGAATCATGTGCCAATCGTCTTTGTGCGATTGTTACTAGCTTTCGGTGAAGGAAAAACATCGTGATGAAACCTGCATGTCTGAGAAAGCCTAACTAGCTCTCGAATGACGTGTGAAGTCCGCCAACCCGCACTTGGCCAGCGTGGTGGACTATGGCCTAAGCCCCCTCATCTCGAGGGGAGGCCCGTGCCCAGCAGTGGGACATAAACAAGGGCTGGTGTTATTATTATTATTATTATAAGGGATCGATAGGATATGGGGACCGGCAGTAAGCCACACGCTGTCGTTTACGAGAGTTACATACTCTCGAAAACTACCTACTCCCTATGAGCCAATGAAGGATGAACTACAGTCAGCCCTCAATGCAAACCGAATGTTACAAAGTTCAAGCTTGGAGCTTCCAAAGGAATGGACGGATATGATGCCAAGTTTTTTGCCAATAGCCCAACCTAGTGATTCGATAGTAAACATAAAACCTGAAGCTGTGTAGAGCGACGGTCTTTAAAAGGTAGTAGATGCACAACTGATGATCGATCAGGCTCGGAGTGCCTACTTGGAGATCCGTAAATGCAGCAGTAGGTAGACGGTTTTAGGCAAAAAAGGATTATTATGATAATGCAACACCAAAAATACCTATCTATACTTATAATAAAACTGTAACAGGTCCAATTCTGTACATTGAAGATATTTTGAAAATTATATTTGGAGGGCATTCTGTAACCGATACTGAGGCCGAAAATGTATTTTTTTTAATTTTTGTCTGTATGTCTGTCTGTCTGTATCTCGGCTGAGCATCACGCCGAAACTACTGGATGGATTGAAACGAAACTTGGCATGATTTGAGATCTTACTACGAGGTAGGACATAGGATACTTTTTACCCCGTAATCTAGCACGGTTCTTTTGGGAGAGGGGATTAAAGTCAAAATGGGTACTTGGTTATACGCTTGGTCCGATTTTATCATTTTTTCTTTATAATTATAATAAATATTTGTAAGGGAACACTCATAGACAGTTGTTAACAATGTTTGGAAATCGATCAGGTTAAGTAACGTTAGGTAAGGTCATTAAATAGATGGGTGACCGTTTAACGCCATTTGAACTAAACGTCTCCGTGCTTCGGAGGGCAAGTACAAAGTGGTTCCAAGTTTTTAACCGACTTTAAAAAAGGAGGTTTTGTATTCTATGCGAATGTATATTATTGAAAGTTTAGTAAACGTAAACACAGCGCGAGCGGAGCTGCGTGGGTCAGCTAGTAAACATTAAAATAACAAGCAAATCACTCATGTCTACAGCTGATCTAAGTTTGCGATAGGAACATGCTAACTCTACTTTATTAAGGTACTTTTTATCCAATATCTTCCTTCAGTTTCGATTGCCAGTTAAGATGTAACATTGCAGCAAGATCTATCTATCAACAAATTGTGTTATATTACTAGCGTTGAATATACGTACGTATATATTGGTATATTTTGGTCAAGGCTCCGTTAAGTTTTAGGTAAGAAACCTAATTGCGTAATGGTTTTCAAACTGTAAAAAAGGAAATAGCATAAGTATGTATAGCTCACACACTAGTTATTACTTTTAAAAACGCTGATAATATTTTATTTTATTTTTTGATTATTATTTATTTATTGACAGCCAGTATGAAAAGCGCTATTTCTTTTACTAAGGAAACCGCGTCCTTCATTATTTAGACCAGGACGATAAAAAAATGTTTTTATTACCAATTAAGGTTATTATTAGATGGTGATGTTAGGTACAATAGCTATCTAGCAACTTTACTGCAAGATTATAGAGTCTGATAACATATGCAAGCTAAGAAACAATTAACTCCTTTAAATATATAACTTCCTGTTGAATACAATTGTAAAAACAATACGCGGACATTGTGTTGCACTTCCGAGTCTTGTACGATCGCCTTCAAATTGTGGTAAAAATGTTATTTTAATGTTATACATTTTCTTAGTGTTATTGCCTATAGTTTTCAATGCCTGTCAGTATTTTAGTATTGTACTATTGTAGGCAATGAGGCGCCAATTGAGTTTTTTTTTTTTAATTTTTTTTTTTTTTTGGGAATGATAGACGCTGTTGGCCGCAGATGGCCATTACAGCTTCACCGGACAATAGGAGGCGAGCGCTTGAAGCGCTCTAGCCTTTACGGCAGAAGTAGCGACGAGCTCAAGGGCACCTCAGGAGGCACGGCCTCGGCTTGGGCTGTCGCTTAAGAGAGGGCTGAGTTTACCACCGGTTCACAACGCGCCCCCACTGAGAAGAACCGGCAAGAAACTCAGTGGGGTGATGCACGTCGTTGAGGTCGCATACGTACGACCCTTCGGCCTCGCCGGCGAGACCGGTGTCTGATAAGACCGGTGTCTGATACGTCCATTGAGTACGGCGGTGACTCCGAGAAGGATAGCAGCGGGGTTGCGACCCCCGTCCCCGTGAGCACCGTGACTGGTTCCCGGGGGGCTACAATGCGACCCCCGGCGGCGGCTCAAAGGCAAGGCACTGAGGAGCCCCTGGTGAAGACCCCATGTGCCGATGTGACAGCCGCGGGGGTTTTAGTGGGTAAGAATCTCACATAACCCGGTCGCGCCCCACAGCTCCTGGGGACCTATTGAAGTTTTCTCCCGCGATAAAAAAATGTCTAGCGGTTAGGCACTGTGACCGCTAGGTCGTAGGTTCGATTCCCGTAAAGGATAAACATTTGTGTACATAAATATGTCTGTTTGTCTTGTGTCTCGGTATTATTTATCTTGTATATCTGTATGTAATTACAAAAAAGAGTATCTGTTTTAGTTGTCTGGTTACTATAATTAGCCTAATTTGGGATTAGATCGCCATGTATGGATTTAATCAGGATTATTATATTCATATAACTTCAATATATGTATTTCTTTTTGTGTAAAGGTATTCCTTGATTCACTCACAGACTACTTCTTTCTTTTAGAAACGCTTTAAAAAATCTTATTACTAACGATTAACGTAATTATATTTTTATAGGTCATATACCCGCTGTGTATTTTTTTACTCAATGATGTAGCCGTAAATGAAATTAGTAAAACACAGAGAATAATGCTTTTGTCAGTTTGCTGGATTAAAATTAAACTATCCCTTACCCACCACCTCGGCATCTTACAGTAATAAAAACCTTCGAAATTAACAGTACCTAAAAAAAATAAGGGATACGAATACTAGAATAATTAAACGTAGTAATACTAAATTTTAAAGTGACAAGTACTAAAACTGATTGTAAGCTTTATATCCTCTGAATGTTTAGTGAAATTTGGCATGGGACGTTATATTTATGGAGAAACTTCAAATGCATATGCTATCACTGATAACTAACGGTCTACTGTGTTATTGTTAACGCAACATAAAAAAGAGAGCGTAAAACCGAGCCCACAGCCCAAAAAATAGGTCCGTGAGTACCACGAATATCGTGACTGACGCTGAGAATACTTGCGCGTTCGTGAGAAAATCGCACCCAAACATCGAACACGTTATTTAATTAGACTGATACCAATAAAAAAATAATCAAGGTCTATAAACATATCGAAACCGCACGCAAAACGATTCACTGTATCGCAATAGGTAAACAAACACTTTATGGTCCTATAAAATATTTCATCGATATTTCGAGTCACTTCGGCACGGTTAACACTACATCGATTGCCCTATGATCACATACAGTCACATACACAATTCACACTTATGTCATTTATCACAGATATTTTATCTGAGACCGATTTGTATATATGTATTTTTAATTTCGTGATAACTCGGTATATGAACGAGTGGCGAGAAGGCCGCGCGTCGGAAGCTGGGAACAGAACTAAACTACCAAGCTATTGTATGCAGGTGGATTGTACTACGTCCGTTTGCCATATTATGGACATTTTCCATTCACACAGTGGGGCAATCGCTCGCTAAGTAGTCGATATGTGTCGCTCAAGCGTTTTGGCAATGGCTGAGAAATCGCATGTCAAGGTGACAAGGAATTAGCATAGCGAATCGATTTTATATCTAAATGTCTGTTTGCTATTTCTTCATTATAGTTATCGGTTTCGGTGTGTGAATTTGATTTGATAGCGTTTACATGTGTATTTTTTAGACGGGTGCGTATCATCTATGACCTAACGTTGAGTAGACATGTTTCTTTCTAATCATGGTTCTATATGGTGACGTCTCTATGGTGGTACGGACTTAGCATCTGTAGTGCCTACCTTATTCTCTTATCTATGGAGCCTACCACGGTATAATAGCGATGTTAGATATTCTGTTGGAAAACAGCAGATAATAAATGTTACTGAGTGAAAGGCTCTGTAGCTGGATAAATTATTAGTGTCTAAAAGCTAACTATTGCATTCTCAAATTTTAATATTTTTTTCTAATACATTTCTTAAATTTGGATCTAGGTAACGAGTTGCTTCCCATGTTGTAGGCGAGCGCATCGCTCTTCTCTATGTATCAAACAAAAATATATCAGAATAACGGTGAAATACAGAAAGAAAATAGTCCTTCAGGTTATACGATCGGTTTGGAATCCAGTAACAAACGCAGGGAAGATATACATAGATCTACAACACGTACCAGTGACGGGTGACGAGTTCCCGCTGGTGCAGTGCTCCAACATTATGGCCATAGCCGCAAGCCCGAGCGGGCCGACCACTCTTTTTTTTTTGTAGGAGTAGTTTTGTTGGCCGCAGACGGCGAGCGCTTGGGGTAGTGACTAGCACAAGGGCACTTCAGGGACGCACGGCCTCGGCTTGGGCTGCCGCTTAGAGAAAGTGAGTTTACCACCGGTTCACAACGCGCCCCCACTGACAAGAACCGGCAAGAATCACTCCGGCACGAGGGGGGGGGGGGATCTCTGTCCATACTATGGTAAGCCACATTTGCGAGCAGAGTGTCCTTCTCTGCTGGCCAACGGTAAGCCGTGCTCAATGAGGAGTCGACGCCATCGTTTGCCACTTACGCGTTCGTGTGCCAAGACCTGTGTCACAGGTCCTTGTCTTGACAGTTTTTTTTTTTTTTTTGGGAATGATAGACCCTGTTGGCCGCAGATGGCCATTACAGCTTCACCGGACAATAGGAGGCGAGCTCTTAAAGCGCTCTAGCCTTAACGGCAGAAGTAGCGACGAGCTCAAGGGCACCGCAGGCACGGCCTCGGCTTGGGCTGTCGCTTAAGAGAGGGCTGAGTTTACCACCGGTTCACAACGCGCCCCCACTGAGAAGATCCGGCAAGAAACTCAGTGGGGTGATGCACGTCGTTGAGGTCGCATACGTACGACCCTTCGGCCTCGCCGGCGAGACCGGTGTCTGATAGCTAGTGTAGCATACGGTTGTCGGGGAGGGGTCGGCGCATCCCGGTCCAATAGGACCGTCATGGGGTCAGAAGGGTCGAGCAGTACGTGCCGTGGTCTGCGGCGCGAGTCAGAAGGACTAGGGGCGTAATCGGCGGCGGCGCGGATTAAACTGTTCGCGTGACGGTACGCGGATTCAAAGTAGCGTTTCGACGCTTCTTACAACTTACGAAGAACTTACGAAGGGGATCTAACTTGAAATCGGAATGCAGATCTACGTTCCGCATGTATCACGGGGCACCGACGGCACGTCGGAGGAAACGATTTTGGATAACCTGGAGGCTATCGATACGGGTGCGGGCGGCGTGCACGAAAACTACACTCGCGTAAGTCATGATAGGGCGAATGCAGGCTTTGTATAATCTCAACTTTTTTCTAAGCGACATTTTACTCCGCTTGCAGAGAAGGGGATACAGGCGACCTAATACGAAAGCCGCTCGGTACGAAAGTCGGAATGTGCGGGCCGAAAGTCATGGCGGAGTCCAAGGTGACTCCGAGGTACTTAATCTTCCTAGTCCAGGGGATAGGGCGATTGAATAGGGATATTGGGGCCAGTCGTCTGCTGGGCCGAAGGCTCCGCGCGGAGAACATATTGGCGGGTCCCCGGGAGAAGACCACCGTGGCACTCTTCTCCGGGTTCACCTCTATGCGCCACGTACGGAACCATTGACCCAGGGCGTCGACTGCGGCTTGAAGAGCGCGCGTCAAATAGGACATGTTCCTATGGGAATAATAGAGAGCGGTGTCATCCGCGTAAAGGGCGAGTTGGACTCTGTTCGAACGAGGAATGTCGTTCGTGAACAGGCTGAACAAGAGAGGAGAGAGCACGGAGCCCTGGGGGACTCCGTCCTGTATAGGATGGGGCGAAGAAAACGTACCTTCGACCCGGTATCGAAAGTCTCGTATGATGAGTACGAGCCTATCGGGGACTCCTAACTGAAAGAGCTTATATATCAAGCTGTTGCGCCAGACCTTGTCGAAGGCCTTGGCAACGTCGAAAAACAGGGCGCCTGTGTAGACGGGCTTGGGTTGGTTGAGCCCGGTCAGGATGTGCTCCTTGAGGCGGTGCACCTGGTGGACGCAAGAGTGTCTGGTTCGAAAGCCAAACTGCTCGTCGATGAGGATATTATTGGAAGTGACAAACTCTTTGAGTCTCGCCAGCAGCAAGCGGTCATAGAGTTTGCCGAGAGACTTGAGAAGACTGATAGGCCGGTAGCTCGCAGGGCTGCTGCGAGGCTTACCCGGCTTAGGGATACCTACTACATCCGCGTCTTTCCACTCGGCAGGAAAGACGCAGTGGGACATGGCTGCGTTGAAGATAGTCACTAAAAGACATATCAGATGGACAGGAAGAACCTTAAGGACGCGATTGGAGATGCCGTCGGAGCCCGGTGCTTTCTTAGTCTTAAGGCCTTTGATCAGATCTTCTACTTTGACGGGCCCGTTGGTCTAGTGGTTAGTGACCCTGTCTGCTACCCAACAGGTCGTGGGTTCGATTCCCATCAAGCGTCTGGGTGTTTTATCTATATAAGTATGTATTTACAAAAAAAAAAGTATATATGTATTAGTATCAGTTGTCTGGTTTGCATAGTACAGGCTCTGCCTAGTTTGGGATCAGATGACCGTGTGTGAATTGTCCCAGGATATTATTATTATTACTTCGGTCTGCGTGACCGGGGTGAGGGATTCGGTGGGAGGGAGTGAGGACCTGCGCTCTACTTCCCTATCCACAAGATCGAGGTGCGTTGGATCGACGGGAGCGGAGCTGGGTGTGCACTGACTCTCTAGAGAGTCAGCGAGAACCTCAGCCTTCTCGTCGTCCTCGAACGCGGGTGGGTCGCCTGAAGGGCGGGTCAAGGGGGGCATGGTAGCTACCGTGTCGGGTTTGAGGGATCTCGCGAGCCGCCAGTAAGCCTGGTGTGACGGCGAGATCTCCTCGAGGAACCCTCCCCATCGAGCCTCCCTGAGTTCCCCGATGCTGCGCTTCACGTCCCTCTGCAAAGCACGCATGCGGGCCCGGTTGGCATCGGTGGGATAGGTGTCGTACGCGCGAATAGCCGCGTTTTTAGCGCGGACTAATTCCTTAATGTCATCGGGCAGCTTGAAGCGGACAGCGTAAAAGTTGTCCGTTTCAACCTGCCGGGAGGACTGGCTGATGGCCCATTTAAATATAAATAAATAAAAATCATCATTAAGATGATCGGAGAAAGCGCCGATCACTTGGTCGGTGTCCTGAGGGGACGAGATTTGCGCCGGGAAGCGGGCAAGATTCGGAGAGTCGGCATCGGCTAAACAGGTGTTTAGTTGATGCCAGTCCAGAACGGTCCTAATGACCGGCTGGGAAGTGGGCGGGGCGACCTAGTTCTATTATGACCGGTCGGTGGTCAGAGTCTAGCTCATGGAGAACCTCTAAGGAGCGCAACCGGAGGGTCACACCCTTCAGGAGGGCCATGTCTAAGACATCGGGGCGGTGATTTATATTATTGGGATAATGGGTCGGGCGCATAGGCGCGATGACGTCAAAGTCGAGAACGTCGACCAAGGCGTCGAGGCACCTACCGTTGCCGGTGGTGACATTACAATTCCACCTGACATGCTTGCAGTTGTGTCTTGACAGTAAGCTACTGAGCTTCCATTTATGAATGCATCAGCACTTAAAATCTGGTCGGACGATGACCGGACCTTACCTCATCTATCTACAATACTACAACGCAATAGGTATTTTCACATCAATATGTGAGATAAAAACAGTGGATATAAAAAACTGGATGGTTTCGACATTACTCTCAAACGCGTATCTTCATTACATTAGGATGACATCACTGTAATAGAATTCTCTTGGTTATAAAAAATGGACACGTGGAAAAAAAAACATTGCGGCAAAACACATACGAGTAACTTAGTTACAAAAAGTTCATATTTTTATTAGTTTGGTCCAAAAGGGAAATGATAAATGCTAATGTATAAACTTTAGGAAGAACTAAGTACGATAAACGTATTACTTACACTTTTTATTCTTAACCATGTAAATGTATTAACAGAAATATAAGACCAATTTGATATTAATACATAATTTTTTGGATGGGCTTGTCAAAAGTCGCTACTGTGCCTAAGGTCTCCCCGGTCATGTAAATTTTCCATACCATTAGATTGTGAGATAATAGGAAAACATAGTGCACATTGTGTCTAAGCAAACACTGCGTGTGTGCATTATATAGGTAATATCTATCGTGTAAATTAGCCATCGTGTAACTACATCGTATACTATTTACGAAAATAGAAAATATTTTTTTAGATACGCTCATATCCAGCTGTAATAACTGTTCGGTAAACGATTAGTTGATTGAGAAACGTCAGATATCCACAAGATCGCCCACAAGTCCTTTCCACCGATCGACACTTTTATTCTAGAGTTGTTCGTGAAGCGATTGAAATAAAGAAATATAAAAATTTCAACCGGGAATATGGCTTTAGATTATCAGCTGCTTGGGAACCAGTGATCAAAATGACAAAACCTCGCTATTTGCCGGCGTTTAAATATACAGATACTGTGAGTGTAGTGTGTAGTGGGCTTAACGTTACAAGTGAAAGAACGGGGGTAGACGAAGATATTTCTGCCTCGCGCACGGAGCCGTCTCGCTGAACCAGTCTGCTTGTGACCACGGCTGGTGCAACCCGGCCGAAACGTCAAGCCAAAATATAAAGTAAATCGCGTTAATTCCCGATTAGAATAAAGTTAGATAATGGAACGCGAAAGTCTAAAAGTATATACGTCAGATAAAGTCAGTTCTTAGAATTTGAAGCGTCTCCGTGCTTCGCAGGGCACGTAAAAAAGTTGGCCGTGGTTCTCCTCATCTAGACGGCCGTCGTTAAGCCAAGTCAGAGGCGTAAGGGCAGCTTCAAAAATGTTGATGCCAGGTTGGCCTCTAACTATACGATAAATAATAAGAAAAAAATCCATGTTACATACGGTGGCTAAAGCCTCTTCGTAAGTGGTGGCCTGCAGCGGGGGCGACGCGGGTGGCGTCTCGCGGGACACTGCGGTTATCGGCATGTCAGCACATTACTGGGAACACCTGTAAACAAACCATGATTAAAAATAAACAGCTGGACAAATACATGATATATCGTATATATTCCAAAATATTATATTAGGCCCTGCCTGATGGAGACAGCTATGCTCTATGCACGCAAAGAAACTCCGAGCATAGCTCTCTCCATCAGGCAGGGTAGGTAATCCAATAGAAAGATGCTGCTGCCCGTCTTCTTGTCTTCCCTTAGTTGCCATTTACGACACCCAACAGGCAGACATGGGTGGGTGCTAATCTTACCCAGACAATCTACGGGCTATTATTTAATAAGAAACTAGACAAACATAATATATAATAATAATATAATATAATAATATAATATCTTGGGACAATCCACACACGGTCATCCGATCCCAAACTAGGCAGAGCCTGTACTATGGAAACCAGACAACTGATACTAATACTTATATACACACATCAAAAGTGTCTAGGGATCAAGCATTTTTGGGCAAAAAAATGGGCAGAAGAACAATGGCGTTTCGTGTGCTTTTCTGATGAGTCTCGTTTTGGTATGAGACCGGATACAAGACGTATACGGCACTGGAGAACCCCTGGACGCCAACAGCGATTAAAATCCTGCCAGGAAGTCCATCCTTATAGTGGTGGAACCATCATGGTATGGGCGGGTATTTGGATCGGCGGAAGAACTGAGTTGATTTGGATCAGAGGCAACCTCAACGCTCAAATTTATGCTGAGACGATTGTATCAGACGTCATCGTTCCTCTACAAGTGCAAATCGGTCCCTTATTTCAGTTAATGCATGATAATGCACGACCGCACACCGCAAGAGTTGTAAGACAGACTCTCGCCGCAGCTAACATCAATGTCCTGCCCTGGCCTGCTCAGTCGCCAGACTTGAACCCGATTGAGCATGCATGGGATATGCTACAGAGAAGAGCTCTGCCGAATATGGAGGGTATCCAGTCGCAAGAAGACCTTTTTTGTTGTTGCAACGAACATGGGCGGCCATTCCACAGCGTGATTTGGATGAACTCATTTTGAGTATGCCAAACCGATGTTCTTGTGTTGTTAGTGTTCGCGGTAGAAACACGGATTATTAATTGTTTAAGTTACCCAATAAAATTTTAAAGAAAACTGTTATTTCAGTCTTTTTTTCGAACTTTTGTGTTAGTGGTTCAAATGTCAAAAATCCCTTTATTAGGAAAATGGCAAATTTCTTTATTAATGCAAAGGTGACTTGGTTTATCGTTACTGTGACAAACGAAAACACTTTATTTGATGAATCCTTAAAGAAAATTTTAATTAATATCAATCAGGAGAAAAGTTATTGCAAAAATATATGTTGATCCCTAGACACTTTTGATGTGTGTACTTTTTTTTTTGTAAATACATACTTAAATAGATAAACAACACCCAGACACTTGGCGGGAATCAAACCCACGATCCATCGGTTAGCAGGCAGGGTGTCTGACCACTAGACCAACGGGCCAGTCATATGCATCACCACACCACCACCAGCAGCCAACAGACGTCCACTGCTGAACAAAGGCCACCCCTTAGAAGGGAGGAGTTGCCATAATCCCCACGCTTGGCAGGCGGCTTGGGGGACGCGCGGGGGTGAAAGATAAATCCAAAAGAAAGACGCTGCTGCTCGTCTTCCTGTTCTCGCTTGGTCAGCTCTTACTACAATTAACAAGAGGAGGGGGATGCAATTCTAACCCCTCACGGGTCACCTAATCGGGTCAAATTAATCCGATCTTATCTGAAAGTTAAGTTTTGTATCTGTAACAGTTCATAGAAATATCTAAAAAAAAAAAATTACATCAAAATTTGATTTCAGTGAAAGTCGAAATATGTATAAGCGCAATGGGAGCTCTTACACAGTGATGTAAGGTTCCGGGATAGTTGGTTTGTAATATGTAATAAATCACTACAATCGATTGCTGTGCTTTTTAAAGCATCTTTCATAATCATAATTGCCGTGTGACTGTTTGTACAGGGAACTTATTGCTTCATGCCTAGAGTCTCACAGAGTTTTAATAAAAAAAGTGTGTTTTAAAGTCAAGTCGTCGAAACCCGCCTGATATACCTAGTAAGCAGTTCACGCTGATGCGAATGATGGTATTTAATGCACTTGCTCATTAAAGAAAGTAATAGCCACGAACGCAGCAAAATGGACGAAATATGTGTCCCTAATCCGTCAGAATAATAACTCGGAGAATAAATGGCACCGCACGCAGAAACAACGCGACTGAACGAATATACTTGTATGTAGTGACATCTAGCGTCCAAACATTGAACTATATAGCGAAGCATATTACGGTTCTAGGCGTGTAAATAATATCTCTATATTAAAACAAAACATTAATAATATTATAACATTGTTACTAAAAATATTAAAACTTTTTGTGCAAAGATGTTGTGCAACATTTTAAGTAGGCATTTTTAAACCTAGTGCCACGGTAGGGTTTCATCTTTTTATCCTAAAATAGTCTAACTATAACTCAAAGCCAGGCTTGTACAACACAACATCAGTAAACAAAACATCACGTACTCTACATCAAGAAAGGAAATAACAGGCATTAATAACAACAGCTGTTCAGCAGAATATCAACTAGTGTAACTTATCGCGTAACTAATTATTCGACGAAATAGATATACACTGCTACTCCAACGCGTAAATCTTCATGCGTCAATAAGATAAGAAGAACAATGTAGCGTGTTGCGAATTCGGAATATCTTGTTGGTGATCAAACGTTGGCGTGTTGGATTACAATGGCTGCCGACCTTGGCGGTGTGGCGTCGATGTGACGACTGTATAAACACCCATTACCATACTTGAAGACACCATGACTAAGCCGACATTGGCAGGGTTGTATTTGCGTTAAGAAGGACAGTTCCATGTCATTGAAGTATCTACTACGAGTTTATGACTTAAACTACTATATGTATTATGTGCTAAAACTAGAAATTCCTTGCGGCTACGCCCACAATTTTTTTTTATCCCCTTTAGGAGTGAAATTTTCAAAAATCCTTTCTTAGTGGACGCTTACGTCATAAGAAGAACATACTGTTCAAATTTCAGCTTTCTAGGTCCAGCGGTTTGGCCTGTGCGTTGATGAATCAGTCAGTCAGGACAAGTAATTTTATATGTATAGATGGGCAGTGGTGAAACCAGTTATAGGGGTACCTACGATGGCCTGATTACTGCTTGCAAATAATTATTATGCCTGAAGAATTAAAAATCCGTATCTATTTATTGGGGTATACCCCGTGGGGTGTCAGGGTAAGAACAGCACCCACCCATCTCCTCCCGTTGGGTGTCCGTAAAGGGCGACAAGGGAAAACAAGAAGACGGGCAGCAGCGTCTTTTTATTAGACAACCTACCCCCTATATTGCAATGTCCAAGCCGCCTGCCAAGCGTGGGGATTACGGCAACCCCTCCCTTCTAAGAGGGAGGCCTTGGTTCGGCAGTGGACGTTTCGGCTGCTGATATTTTATTATACACTTCGGACACTGTTGCATCCTCCTTGTTGTTGGACTCGAAACCTGAGGAGGCACTTTCTACCAGTCTGCCTTAGGGTGACGCAGAGATAACCGTGATAGGTGCACAACAAAGATAAAATAAATAGTATTATTAAGAATAACACTCTCGTTTACATAAGTCATCACATAGTAGTGCTACTGAAACAGAGAAGAAAGATTATTTTTTTTATGATCCAGTTATAGTATAATATAGTAAGAAATTAATAAGAGAACAATCAGTAAATTTCAGGTTTATAGACCAAAAGATATGCCTATGCCCTTTGCTATCGAAAAAGACCCTCGAGGCTAACCAGCGGTAACTCTACTTCCATATTTGGCTCTGCTGTCTAATATATTAATTCAATATCTAACCATAAACTGCATCATAATTTTAAATTAGGCAATAATAAATATAAATTTTATTACCTAATTTATCTACAAAATGTACCAGATAGCAGTCTGGGTTTGATTTCCATACAGGACAAATATTTGTGTACCTACATACTTCTGTCCTGTGTACCAGACACGTTTTTTTGTTGAATTTGTTTGTCTAATGGCCTAGGTGTAGGTATATTATATAAGTGATTTTGTGTTGCCATTGATATTGATAACATATGGCACTGAGACGTGGTTCATAACTGCTGGCCTTTTAGAGACGCTAAGATTCACACAACGATGGAGAGAGCTATGCTCGAAGTTAGAATCCAGAATAAAGAGATTCGCTGAAGAACTAAGGTCACTGACATAGCTCTCAGTCTGCAAGTGGAAGTGGCAATGGTCAGGACATATCGCTCGAAGAACCGATAACCAATAGAGAAGAAAGGTTCTCGATTAGCGACCACGAACTGAAAGACTCAGTGAAGGCAAACCTGGACTGATGACATTGCGCGCATCGCAGGCCATCGTTAGATGCAAATAGCAAATTGTCGTTCATTGTTGTCCTTGGAACGATAGTGAATGGACCCCCCATTCACTATCGTTCCAAGGGGGAGGCTTATGTTCATTGCACGTCTTCCGGCTGATGATGCTGATGATATTATATAAACTAAGAGTATTGCGATAGTCCTGAACCAGACATGCCTTCAATAATCAAGAATTGCGGATTAACCCATAGTAGGGGTTAGATTATGCAAAAGAAACAAAGAATGAAACGTTTATTCGACTTGACAATTGAACAATACAATAAATAGTATTTAAAAAAGAGGTTAGCCTAAAAAATGGAAGAAGGATGGAGAAGTAAGTAATAGCAAGTGATGGCACATAAATCGCATTTGTTATTTTACTCGCTGTTAATTCGGAAACTTGTTGTATTTTTTTTTACTACGCGTTAGCATTTATTATACTAAAATTTAATTTTATTAACAAGCTTAATAATAATTTATATACTTAAATGGTTTTCCCAATAATTTCCTTTTTGTAGTCAATGTAGAAAACAACCTTGCTTAACATAATTATGTTAATATCTTTAAATTTTTAAGCACACCTTGTTAAACCTGTCTCCGGTTGAAGATACGCGGCCTCATGACAATAAATACATATAATCAGTATGATGTTGATATATTTTAATGTAATTCTACACGACATTTAAGGTCATCGACACTGACTGTGTCCGTTACCATCCCGGTGAACGATCGTTATCGACGACACATACGAATGAGAAGTCTTGTAGAAACTAAAATAATAAAAATACAATACATAAAGACGAATTCAGAGTAAACAAGACAACAAATCTTAGCACCATCTAGATTAACGTAGCATACAAATAATAAAACTGCAATGAAAGGTCATTCATTCGGGAGCCAAAATATCTCAAATAGGCGTAGGGTTTAAACTTACAACACCCCTCATTTTTGCATATAATAATACCAGCCCTTGTTTTTGTGCCACTTTTGTGCACGGGCCTCCCCTCAAGATGAAGGGGCTTTAGCACTATTGCTAGTTAGGCTTTCTCAGACATGCAGGTTTCCTCACGATGTTTTCCTTTACCGAAAGCTAGTGCCAATCGAACAAAGACGATTCGCACATGATTAATTAAAGAAAGAAATCATAGATGCGATACGAGGTTCGAACCTGCGCACCTTGTTTCCAAGGCAAGTGCTCGTCCACTGAGCTGTTTAAATTGTGGTAAAATTACATAAAATTGTGGTAATTATTAATAATTTTTATAACTGACAAAATAATCTCTATTGTTACTATAAATAATTTTCATGATTTTTTTATTGATATGAAAAAAAAGTCTAAGTATGGACTTTTTTAAAGAATATACAACTACCAATACTTGGCCGCGATCCTACCCGATGGGAAGTGTTGATTGGAGCAGTGTGCTCTAGATGGGAGCACACTAGCTTATTTAATACGCAATCAAAAGGTATCTCTACCGACAAACACTAGAAAAAATATCGATATGTCGATATAGCGATATTTAGGCATTTGGCGATGATCGTCGGTAAACTGCAGGTCTTATTAATCAGGCTCCTTAACTTAATCACATTAAGGTAGTTAATAACCGCAAACGTATTGAATTACGTAACAAATTAGCAGTGTTACTTTACTGTGACTAAACGAATCTAAATCATTTAACCAAACCAGATCTTAGATTATAAAAATAAATTAGTTAATTCAATTTTTTTATTTCACATCTAACAGTGTTAATAATTACTGTGCTCATAAATTTTAGTAAGACATACGCAGATATTAACGGTTTTTTGGTTCAATTGTACCGGCTTTGTAAATTATTTGACCGTAAACATCCTATCTTACATTAATTTTGTACCTTACAACAAATATAATATGGTTCTACAATCAAATTAATCACAAGTAGTATGTTTATATAGAACCTATTATTTTAAACGAACGCTCAAAAATAAATATAATGATGTGTATTTAATCCTCTTTTGACTGTGGTCTATGACCTTCCTAAATAATACCGGTACATTTGATGTTTGTTTATAACAGCTTGGTAATATATAAGAATTTATTTATATATTTTAAACCATCTTTAATAAAAGATCCTCCTCGGATCTCAATTCGTGTGCTTCGCATATAACTCTAGCAGTTATGTACCGAAAGTACGATTCAGCGGACACGTTTCATACAAATTTTATCACGAACGAATTAGCGGTTCCTGAAGGAAAACTTTTTGTAATTAATATAAAATTATGAATTTGTATATTTGCTAATTGCCCTCCAGTTCTAATAATCTAGAGGATAATCATATAAAGTATCATTAAATTACTCATGGGTTTCATGGCAAAAATCCTTGATAAAAGCCTCCATCTCATAGAAACCTGCTCACCTTTGGCAGATTATCAATGGCTAAGAGATACTTAGCTGTGACATTCCGAAGGCATAGTTTCCTCATTAGTACCCTGAGTCTTTGTTACCTCGACTTAAGAATAACATAGTGTGCATAATATTATAACCTCATAAAACTAAACACCTGGAAGATAATATACATGTTTACTTAAACATATTTTTTTTATGTTATTTAAATTGAAGGTCTTACAGAAGTCAGGGTTGCGCTCTGTCATCGACCTTAGTTGTAATTATTTTATTAACGTGGTAATAATATACTTTTTATAAACTAATCACGTATTTTTTTCTGAGAACAGACTGATGTCAGTAACAAATCAGAGAGACTTATGACGAACATGGAGCACTCACAAAAAATATATTACAAGTTAAAAATTTTAGTACCTCTTTTCTCTTTACTTATCATAAGCCAGTGCATGAATGCCTATGCCTGGTGGAGAGCGGCGACGCAATCGGGGCAATAGCTTATTAAAAGCCTATTCACCTTAAGACATTCTAATCATGCGGGTAAACAGACGCAGGCAAACTGTTTCAGTCCTTAGCTATATGTATGATAAATGAAGAAGCAAATCGCTTAGTCTGCACTAAAGAAACGTCCACCATGTAAGGGTGTGTACGCGCCTTGCGTCTACTCCGATGATAGAAGGGGGTTGATATCTACTACTTTCTTATTTTATCTTTTGAAAGGCAGGACACACTGTCGATGTTGCTGATGTAATTGTAGCATGACAGACACTATTTAAAAAAAAGTGGATAAAAAATGACAAGCCCGCTCAGTTTCTTTCCCGATTTCCTACCGAAACGCTACCATGCATTTAAAAAAAACATTTGACCGTTCAAAAGTTCTAGCGTTAAGCCTATTTGAAATAAATAATTTTGAGTTTGAGTTATCTTTTCATCCGTCTTAAATTTTTTACAAAAGAATTCTTTGCTTGTAGTGCAGCCTGCATTAGATACCTCTTCAACTTTATTCGCAAGTACTCTTGCGCCAGTGCATCTTTTGGCGATGAAAATTGATTCATATTTGGTAGTTTTATTTTAATTTTATGACCTATAAAAATTACACGCCGCTTATGGGAAGGATTGCCTTTAAAAACCGGTGCGTTTGCTGTCTATTCCTATAGCATGCACGAGATTTCGACAAAATTGGTTTAGTTATTAAAATTAGCATTATTTTAATGGGTAACAGGTCACTTGTAGACCGTCCAGGTAAGTCTTTGTTTGTGGCGGCTTCGTGTGGCGGGTCACCCCTTTCCCTCTAATATGGTTGAGGGGAGTGATGGCTGCCGCTCGAGTCAACACGTGCGCGGGTGCTGCTTGGTCCGATTACTATCCCTTTGGCCTTTTAGTTTGTTGTAATTTTTGTCGTAATTTATTATTTTCTTCTTTTCTCCCTTGCTTTATGTTTCGAACGGCAGGACACACTATCGCTAATGTCGATTCATTTGTACCAAAACAATGTTTAAAAAAAAATGAAAAAAAATGGCAAGCCCGCTGAGTTTCTTGCCGGATCTTCTCAGTTGAGGCCGCGTTGTGATCCGGTGGTAGCTTTTAAAAAAAAAGGACCATGCTAGGGTTAAGCCTATTTGAAATAAATATTTTTGACTTGACTTTGACCACACAGTGTCAGATTCTGTGTCAGTGTAAACATTGCTGTGTTCCGGTATGAGAGGCATAGTAACTGTAGTTAGTGAAATTTCAACAGGCTTAAGCTAACGTTTTGGGTATCAAACTGCACTGTACCAGCTGTCTAGCAGGCAGGCAGGCGTGTTGCTCACCATCAGGCGAACATCTTGATTGCATTGTCAATTAGTTGAATAAAAAAAAGACATATTTACGTAAAGCTATGCCCACTTTTACATCTTGAAATAAATCGGGTGTCATACATTAGAACCTCTGTTAGCATATGATCGCAACTTCTGGTATGATTGTGTACAAGGTTGTAACATTATTTATTTAGTAACTGCATCACGAAATTCCAATATATAGATTTGGTAACAAATCATTATAACTTTACATATTTAAAAGTAGGAAATTATACAAACATTACATATACAAATGTTGATTGATGACGGAAGACTAACATCGATTTTTTTACTAATTACTCTTTTTAATTAACTGAATTATATGAACATAGTAGATAGGGCGGCGTTGCTTACGAGTATGTTTTTTAAATATATATCTAGTCTCTGCTCAGAGTAATTAGAATGGAGCTAGTATCGCGTCAATTCCCCGAACAAATTTTTCGTGGCACTTTTGCGGGGTGCGGGAGGCGAAGTAAACACACACAGATACAATTTCACGCATATCCACACTATAATAAACTCACAACACATTCAAAAAGATACGCACACAAATAAAGAATGACCTGAACATATGAACAAAATTTGGCAGAGGGGTTAGCGCATCATGATCTCTCCAGTGGTATCTCCTCTAAGAGTCTCTGTCTACGTAATAATAATAATGTCCTCTGGGCCGACACGGCATCACAGCGGTCAACCTTTCCCGAGATCAGCCATCTACGCGGGAGATATTATAGTCCACAAGTGCTTGAGTAGGCACAAGTGCACTCTCTCCTCCTTTTATCTCACAGTCCGATGGGATGGAAGGCCGACCGGGGAGAGATCAGGTTTAGTGCAGACTTTTTACATACCCATCCGACACTTTACAGACAATCAGGTGATCGGCCTGCATTGTCCTAGCCAGTACGGAGCAACTTCACAAAGCTGTTGCTCCCCGCGGCATTCGAACCTGCGACCTCCGGTTTGCAAAGCAAGCGGTTTCCCATGGCACCACGGAGGCTACATTATGTTATACTATCTATTGAAGGACGTAGAGTCGTTTTAAAGTCCTTCAACCATTATTACATTCTTGTATCGTTTTTTGTTAGTTCTCTATATCCGAGAATATGTAATTAGTAAAGTTAGTTGAGATACTGCCTGTACAATAAATCATCTTAAATTTATTTTGGGTACATGATGGTGCATAAAAATTTGCATCAATATCTTTTTTCAGGAACAAGGGGCGTGAGCGATGTATACGTACAAAATTTATCGATTCTGATAACGTGATAAAGATCGAATTAATGCTTATTGATCAGTACAAAAACCGCTCCACGACCATCTTGCCCATATGTGTATACACTCGGAACCTGTGAGGCACTCCGCTCTGGCCTCCATTAATCAGGAAAGGAAACTTGTCATCGGACTTTCTTCAAGTATACGACAAATATTTTTTACGAAGTACAGCAAGTTTTCGCTCAAAATTCAAGCAGCCAAATTGGGAAGATACCTTTTTTATAGATAATCGACATTCAATAATACCACTGTAGGTGTAATATACTATCGCGGACACGAACGGTGTACCAGTTTTCAATCAAAATCGGTTAAACGACGTTACATTCGCTTACCTACCCCGTACACGTATTTTGGGCCGGCTCGTGCAAACGATTATCGTCCTAAAGGTGATACACCGAACTTCACTTATAAATGCCATTGAAATTGACATTAGCTATAGACATGTAATAAATTAACAATAAATTGAAATGATATTTAGATACCTATATTCAATTGACAATATGTAAGTGCCCTCGTGAGGCCTATGCATAATAAAGATATTTTGATTTTTATTAAATGTCAAAATTAAAAGTTAAATAAATTGAACACGCAGTTTATTTTGGGGTCAACCAACATCCTTCTCTATAAGACTCCACTCAGTGGACTATCAGGTTTCGACGCAAATGGTCCACTTCCCATAAAGTCTACTTCGCAAAACGTCCACTTCGCAAATGGTCCACTTCGCAAATTGTCCACTTTCTTACATTGATGCACGCTTTCCAATAAACTACAATCATTCATCCCTTTTGCTGTTAGCACACCAATAAATACCTCTGACACTTGGTCCTATTCCTTGTGCTATTAAGTTTATAATATAATAATAATATTATAAACTTAACTACTACTATTAAGTTAGTGTCTTTCTATTGACTGTCGTACCGGCTTACTATTTGGTGAGATTACGGTCGACTTAAGTAAAAAAAATACATCTAATAATAAAAATTTAGTAACTAACAGAATAATTTTAATATAATATTTATTTTATTTTACTTGGTGACAAGACAGCACCATCACGTGAATGTCTTGCTACGACACGCCTGGGTAAATGGTGTCCTGCATAGTGCAGGTGAGACCTAGTTAGCCTGATTATTTCACCAGCTACGGTGCCGTTTACATCGAAACTGACAATTCGATCTACCATCTAGGTGGTTAATAGATCGATACAATTGTTGAATAAAACATTCGTAAATATTTTCAACAATAAATAAAATGCTTGTACTTGAACTTAGGCGCTTATAATAATAATATAATATCTTGGGACAATCCACACACGGTCATCTGATCCCAAACTAGGCAGAGCCCGTACTATGGACACCAGCCAACTGATACTAATACTTATATACATTTTTTTTTGTAAATACATACTTATATAGATAAACTAGCTGACCCGCGCAGCTCTGCCCGCGCTTTTATTACATTTTGCTCCCCTTTTCTCCGTCCTCCCTTAATTTATTTGTCTCTCCATCTCTTTCTAAAAAAGTCTAATTCTATGCTCTCTCTCTCCTCTCTCTTTGCCCCTCCCGCTTAGGTCCTCGTCACACTCCCCCTCTTCCTCTCTCCGTTGTCCTCTCTCTGAACCCCCTCCCCCCTCTCTCTTCTCCCACCTTGCTCCCCCTCACTCGCCCTTTGCTCCACCTTAATCCCCCTATCCCTCACCCCATCACCCCCTCCGCCTCTCTCTCGTCTCTTGCACCCTCCTCTCGTTCTATATATCCTCGTCAATCATGGTATCTGGGATTCTTACCCACTTAAACCCCTGAGGCTGTCGCATCGCCACATAAGAGGGGGGCCCTCCAGTGGGATCTGCACCAAATACCCCTCAGTGTGCAATACAGCCCCCGGAAACCTGGCATCGTGATCACGGGGACGGGGCTCGCAACCCCGTCACCGTCCTCCTTGGAGTCGCCGCCGTCACCCATCTATGTAATGACCTTGCCTAACGTTGCTTAACCCTTAGACTGCCGTCAGGCATCATGCCAATACAAAAATCCATTTGGCGTTCTATGTGTTAACCTAACGGCATGAAATATACTTTACAACCTATTCTCTGATTATACCCGATATGCACACAAAATTTCATACAAATCGTCTATTGACCTATATGACTATATGACCTTGCCTAATATTGCTTAACCTTAACCTAGTGGTATGAACAACGTTCACAGATTTTATGTCATTGGTGTAAATATTAGTGAAGTTTTCGTTACATTGAAGAAGAGACAAATTCATGCTAACAACAATTTATTATTAGTTAAGTATTTCCCATAAAACGTAAAGGATAAAAAATGGTTATTGTGGGCTATCTATAAGAGATAAATATATACCATCGCGGACTTTTTTGTTTATAGATCTTATTAAGGTGTACAATACTGTACTACATTATTTTGATCTATCTCGTAGGGTTCAGCCAGCGTTAGCAATTTAAGCGCAAAAAAAATGTGTTTATTTACGACATCACATTAGAAACATCTAAAATTATCAGTGTTGCTCTACTATATTATGCATGTATTATACATAAAAACCTTCCTCTTGAATCACTCTATCTATTAATAAAAACTGCATCAAAATCCGTTGCGTAGTTTAAAAGATCTAAGCATACATAGGGACAGACAGACGCGGCGGAGGACTTTGCTTTATAATATGTATATAGATAGATAACACCCAGACACTTGGTGGGAATCGAACCCACGACCCATCGGTTAGCGGACAGGGTGTCTAACCACTAGACCAACGGGCCCGTCATATGTTATAAATAAATTAAACCGGTGCTAGGAAATTATTTATATTTCTCAGATTAGTAGGGCCAAAATTAATTTGGCCTTTTAGTTTGTTGTAATTTTGTCGTATGTTTTTCTCTTTGCTCTCTTGTTTTATCTTTCGAACGGCAGGACACACTATCGCTGATTTTGATCCGATTGTAACAAGACAAACAGTATTTAAAAAGAACGTGAAAACATGACAAACCCGCTGAGTTTCTTGCCGGATCTTCTGCCGGCCGCGTTGTGATCCGGTGGTAGCTTTAAAAAAAATGAATATTCAAAAGTGTAGCGTTAAGCCTATTTGAAATAAATATTTTTCACTTT
This sequence comes from Furcula furcula, assembly GCA_911728495.1. Lineage (NCBI taxonomy): Eukaryota > Metazoa > Arthropoda > Insecta > Lepidoptera > Notodontidae > Furcula > Furcula furcula. The sequence goes on along the minus strand of OU452256.1, from coordinate 13,885,281 downwards.
GACTTTGAAACAGAACAGATAAAAATAATAGCTAATTAATAATAATTTGTTGAAGCTTGTTAAATATTACAGAAACTTGACCTATAATAACATCGTGTACATAATGCGTGATGCATGCAACATTTTATAGCCTCCACTACAAGAAAACAAAGCTAACATAAAGGCTGCTACGAGCACCTATTCTAGAGTAGGTTAAATATTGAAGTATTGCCAACGACCCTACATTTTCGGAACCATCGATAAAATTTAACGCAGTAGTGACCTCATTCGCCTTACATAATTATAGCATACTTCTATATTTGTCTGTACACATATGTAAACGGATTTATATCAACACGTCACGATCTGATTATGTGTGCAGTCAAGGAGGCTGAAATCTCAAACAAGGATAAATACCCAAGGTAGGAACTATTTAAGAAATATATTGACATGTTCCAATGTTAACTCAAGTTTCTATCCTTATTCGCAACAGTTGTGATTTATGTTACACTCATTCATACACTCATCGATTTTTTAGGATTCATTAGGAGCTGTCATGTCAGCGCAGGTCTTGTCGGACTTTTGGGATCCTGAACCTAAAATATCAGATCAGACCTTTTTTTTACTTTCAAAAGGTCCCGGGAGCTGTGGGGCTCAACCGGAGTATGTGGGATTCTTACCCACCAAAACCCCCGCGGCTGTCGCATCGGCACATGCGAGGGGCCCCCCGAGCTCTCCGGTGGGATCTGCACCAGGGGCCCCTCAGCGCTTTGCCCTTGAGCCCGCCACCGGGGGGTGCAATGTAGCCCCCCGGGAACCAGTCACGGTGCTCACAGGGACGAGGGTCACAACCCTGCCGCCGTCCTCCTACCATCTACTCCGTTATCGAATCTTCCAACACCTCAACAAATAATCTAATACATAATGAACACACGAATAACTTAAGCCGCACTAATTCACATTACCAAGTTACTATCGGTGCATAAGCGTGATGTATTACAGTAAAACACGAATTACGACTTCATAATACGAAAAACGTTAACACCTAAGTACTTAATAGTTCCTTTGAATCGTAACACGCGGGTGTACGTAGTTTCGCAACAAGCATGTTCAGGTGCGCATCGCCTGACACAAATAGACCGGGCGTGTCCTAAATACGACCTGTTTCCATGTTACGTAATTAAACACCTTCAATGAAATCGATAATTAATAGCTACCTGCTTACGTATATGTCCATGTCGGTTACCTCGCTCGGTTATAAATCTTAGTTCATCTTATGCATGCCTACCGGTTTCAAAAGACCCGCGTATCTCCAATAACAATAAAATATATAATGTGTTAAAATTTTAATTCTATATTTTAACAGGTTTTTCGGAATCGCATAAAAATCAGACACTTTTTTTCGACGTGTGAAAAGATACCATGCAATAAATGACCAGGTGACAAATTGATTGTTATATGTATATTGGATATTGGTGTGAAACACTGAAAATCGTTCTATGCAATCAATCATCATTGATCTGTGGAAGTATCTCCACTTTACAAAAGATTGCAGCCAAATGACGCGACCTTCGAGTGGCGTTGAAGGTGGGTACCTTTTGCTACCTTAACAAGGGTACCCGCGGGGAACGACAACTCTGTTTTAGTTGTTCCCTACTGGATGATACAGGCCGTTCACAATTGTCTGAAAAGTAAAATGATCCATGCATCGTACGGGCAAGTAAAAAGTTGGTCCTGCGCATGACTTCTCGGAGTCGTCTCAGTGTTCCGTCCAATCGGATTGTGAGAGAAAGAGTAAGAGAGTGCAGCTGTATCTGCGGCAAGCACTCGTGCACTGTAATATAGCCTGCGTAGTTAGTAAATCTTATTACAAAACTAGCTGACCCGCGCAGCTCCACCCGCGCTTTTATTACATTTTGCTCCCCTTTTCACCCTCCTCCCTTGATTTATTTCTCTCCATCTCTCTCTCTCTCTATTATAAGAAAAATCTAATTCTATGCTCTTTCTCTCATCTCTCTTTCCCCCACCCGCATCGGTCCAGTTTTATTATAGTATAGAAGAAGATATAGAAAAGGTTGACCGCCGTGGCCGGATACGGCCTGGAGGATATTACATTATTACTTTCTGAAATTATACTTACACTGTATTACAACTTAACCTCACACGGGATTACGGATAAGTAGGTACTAGCTCCTATTATTTCAAAAAATATTTTTTTATTGTCCTCTGTCTATATGCGATCATCTGGTCGCATATAGACAGAGGTTACAATAGTTGTCTTCATATAAGACTGGTAGATTAATCGGTCAAGCAACTAAAGTTCAGGTATGGATAAAAAATAATGTAATGTCTTTGTTTGTATAAAATTGAGTAATTTGTCAAAACGTTTAGGGAATTTTGTTAATTCCTACTTTGCACTTTCTAGTTTCTAAAAAAACTACGTTGTACTTTTTTTCGAACCAGTTGTCCCAAAATAGATTCGGTCCATTATCGCTAAGCGTCATAAATGCGAAAGCTTTTTAAAATATGATGACTTTGAAATTGACTAAGTTCATGTGTAAATAATGACTTAAGGTTGTCTGGAAGAAATCGCAACTAGTGATAAGACCGCCCAATGCATACCATTGTATTTTTTGTTTGTATTTCTATTTCCTGTACTTTTTGGTACGCAATAAAGAATTGTCTATCTAAGTATAAGAAATAGTTTAGAAACCCCACGCTTCCCGAAAAAATGCCCTTATAGTGAAAACCACATTCAAACGGAAACGATCTTGTAGTTTAGAAGAATGAAACGAGCGAACACTTTAATATACTATTTAGAGATATCCATGACCATGTTTATGCAAAGTACACCACCAGCACATTCTAAGTATCCTCCCAAGGAATAAGCAATGTTAATTGTCGATACAACGAACTGATTAAGCGTGAAGGCTAACGGATTGTGTATAATGAAGTAGCGATTTCATAGTCAGTAATGTTTAACACGTTATACCGAATTTAGAAAACAAACTGAATAATGTTACGTTTTAGCATTGCCCTTGCAATGCTAAAACGTAACATTACTACTTATTATTATTTACTTAATTGAATTAAAATTACCACTGTCTTTGTAGGACGTCACAAGTTTGGGTGTTGAATGAACCTGAGATCTTGAGGTGTCCTGGGAATAAGTGTTTTGGATTATTAAATCTATAAATTTTCATGTCTGGAGCTAGTATGCATTAAGATACGGTAAACAATAAGATAACAGTTTTGTAATAAAGAAAAAAAAACAGGATTATTCCTTTCCTCCTCCTCCAAATAGAGGACGATCCTAATATGCATGATATCCTAATTGAAACAGCCATTATATTTGTCCACATGATATTCTAGTAAATAAACAGAAGATTTTAGTACTTTGGTGTAATAGTCCATGATTCAAAACGCAAGAGATGTCTGATTCTATTCCTGTTGCAGATTTTAAAACTATTTTTTACTTACTGTCTAAAATAGATTTGTAGTAGACCAAATAAATATAATTTCAGTAGTCACAAAATTTGTAACCAATATCTTTTACTAACTAAATAAATGTAAAAAATAAACCCGTTGCAGTAATATAAAGATAATTTATTATTTATAGTATTATATCCCAATCGAACACTTGTAATCATTTTATCGATTGCCGAAACCTCGCCAAACCTGACATCGGATTGGATATCGATGAATTATTCATGAGTCTTCGATCACACAATAGGGTTTGCAGAATCAATATTTATTGATCTTGGTGCGGGGAAAAAATGACGAAACAAATTTTCAACTTCGGTGATTCTGACCAATTTGGAGGCTGAGCTCATTATAAAGGAACCTTAAAACCTGATTCTACAGAAAAAGAAGATGGTTTTCGTTAGAAGATACAATTTTGATGATACAACAAAAGCTTGTCATGATTTTCTTGTTAAGTATAATGTTTTTATCAAAGTACACATTGTAGGTAATAATATGACAACCTTAGTAAATGTGTAATTATGTGGTCAATAACGCACCTAAAATTTAGTTTTTTAACAAACAAAAAGTGTACACCACTATTATTGTCACTATAAAATAAAATTAAAACAACAACTTTATAAAAATATACACATTTTAAATACTTACCTTTATTATAATATTTCCTAATTTAAAATGAATTCCTTGAATATCCTCATTTGCCTCAGCATTTTAAAAATGCTGGAATCTTCTGGAATTAATAGATATGCCTATTCTCCTAGTGCCGATTTTTTTATAAATGAAAAATTATCATTTCAAGATGTAGAAGGACATAGCAAATATTGAACAAAATTATAACGACAAAATGATATTTTTTGTTAAAAGTTATTTATTACGTCAAATTAGTATTATTTATTTTAAAAGCCATTATTTTTACTGTATACTACCAGTTATTTGTCCGTTTGCATATATCACAAATCGATATGCCCAAAATAAATAATGATTTTACCAAGCGGTGACTCTTTTAAACAGCCGAATATGCCGTGAGTATAATTTTCATGTCAATATAAGCGTTTTTATAAAAACTTTGGACGCGATGAATTAATACAAAAAAGGCCAGGATAAATAAAAACTACAGAACATGAACGAATAAGAAGAGGTTTTTATTATAATTTTTGCTCAAATCCCCAGTCTTCGTAAGAACCATGTTTAGTTCCCGGGGGGCTATAGTGCGGGTTCAAAGGGGTTCTTGGTGTAGATCCCACCGGAGAGGCCAGGTCCCCTGTCTTATGTGCCGATGCGACAGCCGCGGGGGTTTTTATTGGGTAAGAATCCCACATTCCCCGGTTGAATCCCAAATACTCCCAGGTCCCGGGGACCTATTGTGTAAACATTGCTGTGTCCCGGTGAGAAGGGCACTGTAGCTGGTGGAATTACTGGACACAAAATAATTTAATTTTGAATCTAATGTCTTAAGAGTCGGCAACGCGCTAGTGATTCTGGTGTTGCTAGCGTCTATAGGCTGCGATGACTGCTTACCATCAGGCGGGTCGTATGCTTGCTTACCACCTTGGTTGTATATTTTTTTTTATAAAAAACCATTATGATGCTGGGTAAGACAGATGTCTCCTACTCGTCATGAGGGCAAGAGGCCATAATCTAAGGCCCAAGCGGGCCCAGTTCAAAATGGTGAATCAGTTTCGCCACTCAAATACACTCGGGGGCATGCCTGGGTTACCTCACGACGTTTTTCCTTTGCCCGCATATTTAGTATCAGTTGCTAAATTTTTTTCCACCCATCGAACCGACGCAGCTTAATTTATAAATAAAATAAGTTTTGATCTAATATACAAAAGATTATAAATTACTATTAAACGTTGATATACCAATTTCAAAACATTTATCAATAGTATAGTTTATTATGACAACCTTCTAACATTATTTTTGATTTACGTAATAAAATTAATATTAATAACAAAATCGTTAAGAAGAGTCATGAATATATTGAATTCGTAATAATTATTTATTTCCATACTGATTTATGCATTCTTTCATATTACCGACAGATTAATATAATAATAACTGGAGTTTTAATTGGATGATAATGATTCTAATTTCTTTCAAATTATTCAACAATTTGTGTGATTATGATCACAGAAAAAATTATAAAGTTGTTAACTCAAAAACTCAAAAATAGTTTATTTCAAATAGGCTTAACGCTAGCACTTTTGAAAGGTCATGTATTTTTTTTTTAAAAAGCTACCACCGGATCACAACGCGGCCTCAACTGAGAAGATCCGGCAAGAAACACAGCGGGCTTGTCATTTTATCACATTTTTTTTTTTTAATCAGTTTGTCATGTTACAACTAGATCAGAGCGACAATGTGTCTTGCCGTTCAAAAGATCAAATAATACAGAAAAAAAAACAATACGACGAAAGTAGGTACAACAAACTAAAAAGCCAAAGGGATAGTAGTCGGACCAGTCCCCCCAAGCAGCACCCGCGCACGAGTTGACTCGAGCGTTAAATTAAAGTTTCTCTGCATAAATCGCAGCTAATAGTAAAATATAACGAAAATATTTGAATTTTATTAGCAATATAATGTTTTGCCTATAATGTTTTCTCTGTAACATTTATATCAAGGAAATAATGAGGTGAGGAAAAGCTTCCTTGACGAGTGGGCGCGCCCTGGTTCAATCAGCCATGGGAAATCTCACCGATTGGCAAAGTGTTTAGGTATCAACAAAATAAAAAAGAAGGATTTTTTAAATTGTTTTTCTTACGAGTATACAATCGAATATATGTGTATTATTTCCATTTCCCAAACTATTTCAAGTTTTACAAACTTTAAATAAAGAATTGTATTCTGTTCAATTCGACTAAGCATCTGCAAAATTTTGTTTTGCAAAAAGCCATCAAACAACTATGTTAGACGTTATGTCACACAGTTATGTAAACCATTTGAAAAGCCTAGTCGTATCTCCATTAATATATTATGCAGAACTGAACACCAGTATAATATGACCTCAGTTCTTCTGTTAAATGTATTACAAGCGCTTGAAATTTAGGGATCTCCTTATAATGGATGTGCGTGCGTCTTCATTCGTGGGAAAAATGTATGCTTAACATAGGACTATTAGTTAAAACTGTTTTATGCAAGAGATACGGGTCACCTAACTGCACACGTTTTGCCAATTAAAGTTTTATAATTGCTTTAAGCTAAGGCTAACGTAATATTAATTTAGTGAGAAATCATGAAGGTTGTATACCTTCATAACATAAACATAAACTATGCATCCTAAATACATTATTGCATCATATACACGAAGTAAATATTAACTTTTTCAATAAACAAAGCTTCTTCCAATAGATTATCGATTTGGCTGTCGGTTTGTTGAAAAACAGCCTATAAGTATACATATATTGCTTTATCAATTTTTTCATTACAACATGAATAATCTTGTACTTTTTTTTGTGAAGAAACATGAATCATCATCATTACCAGCTGAATGACGTCCACTGCTGAACAAAGGCCTCCCCCTTAGAAGGGAGGGGTTGCCATAATCCCCACACTTGGCTTGGGGATCGCAGTATAGGTGGAAGAAAAATCCAAAAGAAAGACGCTGCTGCCCGTCTTCCCGTTCTCGCTTAGTCGCATCTTACGACACCCAACGAGAGGAGATAGGGGGATGTAATTCTAACCCGGCACCCCACGGGATAAAAGAAAAACAACAAAAGACCAACTTGCTTTTAGTTAATTAATGTCGCACTTAAAAAGGTTTTAAAGTAAGATAACTTTAGAATACAGCCCTGTCTCCCATACCGAACCAAATGATACCAAAACCACAAAAAAGAACAATCACACCATTTGTTTTGTTTGCACGTCCTTTAGTGTCGCTTTTGAATTAATGGATCCAATTTATACAACTGTCGGTATATTTATTTTAAAAGACTTTAAGAGCTTTATGATTGTAAATATGCGTAATAAAGATGTAATTAGAGATGAGTGTGTTGATTAATTTGTTTAAATTATTAGAGGCATAGTTTTAGAAATGACGCCATACATAAGTTCCGATGAAGTCACATTTTTCTTTCATAAACATAGTAATAAAATTTGCATTGATTACCTAATAATATTAGCTATAATACTGCCAAATTAGCTTGTTTATTTAGCTGCTCGCCACAAATCAGTTAACGTTATGATATTTACAATTATCTCAAAAACTATGAGAAGGCGTTTTTGTTATTGTGTCATTTTTAAGTCAAGTTTAAAAATATTTTAAACAAAAAACTGACATTTCACACGTACCCCAACCTGATACCGAATCAGAATGCCAAAACTAATATTGACTACTATTCATCATATTATTATGCCTAATAATAGCAGGTGGCTTAACCTTCGTGACGCCACCTTTTCGCGATTAAACCGTTCTATGTAATGTCAGAAATGTCAAAGAAGAAGACAGTAGTGTAAATTTCTGATAGAACTAGAATTAGACTGTTTTTATGAAGAAACAGCAGGCAGTTTTTATGAAGGTAGGCGTCTTGGGAATCGCAGTAGGAGGTAATAGGTGTTAGGTGGTCCAATACATATACACTGCTATGCCAGTTTTGGCTCGCGGAGATGAGTGCTATTATTACCCAGATTCTCATCGAATGGCGAAATTATAATATTTTCGCTCCGAAAGATCTTGATCAACGATTCTATCAGAATATGTATAAACTTAGATAGAAAGATTGTTCGATGATATTCATATCGACATAGAAAAGAAGAATGATTTTATGTAATCTAGCGGTAGAATTCAATACAAAATCTTATACTAGGATAAAACACGGACCTTAGCCATTGGTGCTTATATGGTATTATCATCATCAGAAATCCATACCCGCATTACAATTAACCTCATACCAAATTCGAAACATCACTTGACATTGGGCGTTACCTTCGCAAAATACGCGGGTATTTCACAGTACTTCGGGTCATAGGCGTACCAACCTCGACATTGTCGCAGAGGGCTGTCGCGATACGTATCGTGCTACGAATACAGAATTTATGCGAATTATCCAAAGTTCAATGCCACCGTGTGTGCTTCAGCTGTCGATTTTCATTTATTGATTGTCTTTTGTTCGATTTGAAATAATCGAAGTAAGTTACTTTCAGACTACGCTATAATATATAGCTATATAGTATAGCAAAGAAGGACCTAAATCTATACTATATAGCATGGCGTTCACATTACGCGATATCATCGCAAGCATTTAAAGTTGATCGCTCGTTTCGCTTGCGGGACGGCCGGGGGTGAGGGAGGAAGAAAAGGGGGCCGCGCGATATAGCACAGCATGAACTCCGCACTTCGCACCAATTTATAGCGTATAGTAAGCCAATAATATATAGTACAGTACAGTGTGAACGTGTCCATAACAATGTATGGTGCGCGATATTGTTGTGCTATGAGCTAGATACTATATAGTTATATATTATAGCGTAGTCTGAAACCAGCTTTACTCCCGATTTCTTACTTTCGTACTTTTTTTATCAATATTAGTTAGTGCCTAAGACTAAGAGAATAAAAATAGGTAGAACGAAACTAATACACACATAAGGTAATACAAAATTACAAACTAATGACTACAGTGTAAATAATACTGTTTTGCGAGCCTTTTGTTCGTATTTTACTCAATGGTACCTATCATAAGTACCTATGTTGTTTTATTTTACACTGTGGTTACGACTTTGCAATGAGGTATTACATACTTTAAGTAGCTTCTCTAGTGCCTACTGTGCGCCCTGTCTATTCTTAATCTTTAGCTTAAGCTAGCGCTTGACTACGATCCTATAATAATCCTTTAGTTAGTGACAGACGTGGAAAGAAACGCACAATACTAAGTGCAACGTTTGGCGGAGGTATCTAAAGTGACAAACGACGGTCCTTCAGGCACACAGTGATCCCGGACAGAGCACTGCTCGCTAGTTCCACAGTCTTCTCCTCAAGTAAAACGCGATAAGAACGATACATTTAAAAATTGAAGAAGTTTAGTAGTTTAGTTTTACTAGGTGGTAGGTTCCTTGTGCAAGGATCCGTCCAGGTAGGTACCACCAGGTGAAATTACCGGACACAAAGACTTAAAATCTAATGACTTATGGGTCGGCAACGCGCTAGTGATTATTCTGGTGTTGCTAGCGTCTCTAGGCTGCGGTGACTGCTTACCATCAGGCGAGCCGCAGGATTGCTTGCCACCTTGGTAGTATAAAAAAATATTTTTTTTTCTTTTCTATTGCTAACCCTAAACCTAAGGCCAGATATAAACTTGTGCAATCTCTGATTCATATAAAATAAGCGTATTTTATAAAATTTGGTGACTTTTCCTCACTCGTTGTGTTTATTATGTTGTGTAGCACCTTGGCCATGTGTCGAAATATAGTTATAAAGCCTAGATATGGAAGATCCATAATCTTACCCGGACCGTGACCTCTTCTTCTGTCGGACCGTTTTAAAATATTGTAGACGACCACGCGGCATCGTTCTTTTTTGTGATGAGTACCACAAAAAAACTAGCAGACACTAATGACAAGCGGCAACCACAGCTTATGATGTATGGTGTCAATCTTAATCACTTACTGTCTTATTAATAAAAATCGCTTATTTTTCTCTTACTCCAAAGCTACATCGGAAGTAGTTAATTCTAGACTAGTCACGGAATAGCTACGTCTTAATAACGTTATTAATAAATACGAAGTAGGTTCGGACTAACAATACAATTCTTACACTGAGACTAAGGTGTATGTTATGGCAACCCACTGAAATTAAAAGTAAAAAAAATGAACAAAATGACTAAAAAGACACTGGCAGTTAGGTAAATTTTGATATTTGACACTTTTATTTGACAATCACAACTTTCACTCTATATTTATCTTACATCATAATATTCTATATTTCTCTTACATCATAATATTCTGTATTTCTCTTGTTGAATTCAAGATAGTGGTTTTAGAATTTGTGTTTTTTTATTAGCAGAATATTATCTATAAATCAAGAAAGTATATAACAAGTAGGCCGGGGATCTAGCCTGTTACACACCGTCCCTAACAAGAAACTACAGTGCACCTCAAAAAACGCGTGTAAGAGCAGAAACCACGGTGGGCCTCAAGCACGAGCCGGCGCGTGTAATGCAAAACTTGCTGACAATGCAACCTATCCAAGAACAGAAGGGCTATTGTATGGACGCATCCAGCATGTGTACCGAAAACCAGCTGACGGCGCACAACTAGATCCATTGTATGGACCCATAGCGACGGAATCGGCTCTTCACTTAGCTTCTAACATCGAAGCGGTCACTACATATTTAAATTAGATATTAAAAATGTAATTTTAATTAATAAAAATTAGTTTTAAAATCTGTTCTAAGTTATTTCTGAATCATCCGGCTGTAGCCTACATAACTAGCCTAATAGTTTAGTTTATTGAGACAGTTTATTTACCTCTCCACGAGCCCAAGTCCTTTTTGCAGCTAAAACTTTCAAGTGAGGTGGTATAAAGCCTACTGCATCTCCAGCCAAATCATTCTACCATTTCAGTAATGTAATATGCAGTTGAGCGTGTAAATCTATATTTATATTTAAACTCGTCTTCAAGGTCTTCAAAAGGGATATTGCGAGGTTTATACAATTAGGTTATGTTTAGTATATATAATTATCTCAATGGAAGTTAGAAATACAATACAAATCAAACTCAAACGTTAAACCATGGGGCTCCGCGGAGTAACTTTTACTCCGGGACTACATTTTGATTAGTTAACTCCGTCCTTACTACTAGTTTATTAATACCATAATTGCCTAATCTTTGCGTAAGTCTTGGAGTAAAGTTGTTCTGACGCTAATCATAGTTTATTAATAAGGCTGTTAACGTTGGTAAATATAAAGGCGATGCCACATTGCAGCTACTGTTAGCGCCGGAATTTTCGTCTTTGAGCAATTAAACTAAACACAATAATAATTATTACGGCCTAAGCCGGAGCTGGTATTATTATTTATTATAATAATTATTATATCCTGGTACGATCCACACACGATCATCTGTTCCTAAGCACTAAGCAGCACCTGTGAGCACCTATACTATGGCACCCAGACCACTGATACTAATACTTGTATACTTTTTTTGTAATTACATACACACGGGGGTACATACTTAAATAACATAGGTCTAAGAAACGAACCTCTTGCCTACTTCAACTTATCTAATTTTTTTTAATTAATCAAAAAAGTAACTTCTTGATCCAATGCACTTCATATATTCATATCGGAAAGCTTTTGTTGGAGGAGGAATGTTTGGTGGAGGAATCTAGCCTGACCTTTTTTTTCTCTTCGGGGAAACCTTTAAAAGATCCCGGGACTTGTGAGGGTCTACTATGTGGGATTCTTACCCACTGAAAACTCCGCGGCTGTCGCATCGGCACCTGAGAGGGACACCAGGGTTCTCCCTTGGGATCTACACCAGGAGCTTCAGCGCCTTGCCTTAAAGCCCGCCGGGGGGCGCATTGTAGCCCGCCGGGGGGCGCATTGCAGCCTCCCGGAATCTATCACGATATAGACGGTCCCATATAAGAGACCTAGTGTATTTTATGTAGTCTCTTCGTACAATGCTAGTGACGATAAGTTTTATTATTATAACTTTCGATAGATGTAGCGTGGCTCATAGCTCTATATTGACGTTTACTGCTGACCACGTGACCTCCCCTTTATCTACATTGTATAATGTATTGTAAGCATGTTATGCTACAGATGACAGTCCGGTTGGTTGCGCTTGAGTAGTTGACACGCAAAAACAATGGCAAGGCTGTCGCGGTCAACCCGCGACCATCCAACGAAGGTCTTAGGTTTTACTTAGCAGGAAAACTAATCTAGCTGTACTGCCTATTTAATTTAAAAAAAAATACAATTTAATAATAAAGTGGTTTTGCTTTCGCGTGAATTTATTTACACAAAAGCGCACTCGTATCTTCGGTACACAAAAGCGGGAAGGCTACCTACCTCTTGATTCAAGCGGCTATGAATCATAGAACGTAGATTACGATCATAGTGTCTTCGATCTACCACTACCCACTTCTAAATAAAGGGATTTTTTAAGTTAGTCGTAGAATGGGTAAGAATATAGCAACCACCCATCTCCTCCCATTGGATGTTGTAAGAGACAGCCAAGGGAAAACAAGAAGACGGGCAGCAGCATCTTTCTATTGGAATAACTACCATCTATACGCCTGCAGAGTGTGGGGATTATGGGAACTCCTCTCTTCTAAAGGGAAGAATATTGTTCAGCAGTGGACATACTTCAGCTGCTGATGATGACGATTTATGTTACTAATCTTCTTTTTACCAAGTAGCAGTTCTCTTGTGAGAGAGACCGTCCAAGTATGGTACCGCTGCAGCTTCAGCAAACCCAGAGTGTATAAAAATTTATAAGTTTTTACAGGGTGCTGGGATCTTGTGGCGACTACGGAGAATTTCCGTGCTTTCAAGCGTTTCATCGAAATCCAAATATATGTAGGTCCCTTCAACCTAGTAACTTCCGTGGTGCCTTACAGGTGGACTAACTCTAGTTGGCGCACCTGTAAGAATCTTTCGTTCTGCGGTTATATCGACCTGTGTGATTTTTACTTGTCTCCCGCCTTGCGAAGTGGAGAAGTGGAATTTATATTTTTCTAACTCCTCCTATATACTTTTCTAATTAAATTTGTTGCGGGTTCCAAGACAATTTAGCGTGTCCGCAGGACTCGCCGAGGGTCAAACCTTGGACCACACTGTGACCACTGTAGATCCTGGCTAACAGGAGTCGCAGTGGTGGGCATGAGTGATGGGATTAGTCCCAATAAAAAAAGGGTGCTGAAGCTGGTGCAATGCAGCTAATGAAGTTGTGTGCAACTATCCAAAGACAGGCACTTCGTCACAAAGAATAAGTTATTTCACAGGTACGGTAAGGTTATTTCCATAAATCTATCAATCTATATCTATACTTATAATAAAACTGTAACAGGTCCAATTCTGTACATTGAAGATATTTTGAAAATTATATTTGGAGGGCATTCTATAACCGATACTGAGGCCGAAAATGTATTTTTTTTAATTTTTGTCTGTCTGTCTGTCGGTCTGTCTGTATCACGGCTGAGCATCACGCCGAAACTACTGAATGGATTCAAATGAAACTTGGCATGATTTGAGATCTTACTACGAGGTAGGACATAGGATACTTTTTATCCCGTACTCTAGCACGGTTCTTTTGGGAGAGGGGATTAAAGTCAAAATGGGTACTTGGTTATACGCTTGGTCCGATTTTATCATTTTTTCTTTATAATATAATAAATATTAGTAAGGGAACACTCATAGATAGTTGTTATCAAGGTTTTGTAATCGATCGGGTTAAGCAACGTTAGGTAAGGTCATTAAATAGATGGGTGACCGTTTAACGCCATTTGAACTAAACGTCTCCGTGCTTCGGAGGGCAAGTACAAAGTGGGTACAAGTTTTTAACCGACTTTAGAAAAGGAGGTTTTGTATTCTATGCGAATGTATATTATTGAAAGTTTAGTTAACGTAAACACAAGGTAAGGTAGTTTAAGTTTAGTTTACTTATATAGTTTGTTGCACCACGATTGCCCATTGCATTTAATATATTTTCATTCTGTCCATTCAAAGGTTGTCTGGAAGAGATCGCCATGAGTGATAAGACCGCCCATTGTACTTTTTATACTTGCTAAACTTGTACATTTATTACTATCTATGTGTGCAATAAAGAGTTTATAAATAAATAAATAAATAACACAGCGCGGGCGGAGCTGCGTGGGTCAGCTAGTTTAAGAATATAGTAAAAAAAATCCTAAATCTATGGTTATTTCACAGGTAAAACATAGATTAAAAAATCAAAATACAGATAGGCCTGTGCAGATGGCCAGTTACAGAATATTAAAATTACAAAATATCATTGAAGTCACAATTCCATAAACCGTTATCATCATAAAGCACATTTTACCGCAAACAGATTTAAATAATAAACGTGTAAGAAAAGCAGACAAAACTGCAAAAATTGTGCACTAATAATTATGTTAGCACACTCATCCGGTAAGCACACCAATTATGTAGATAAAACTCACAACTTAAGTAAACAACGAAGTCATTATTCTTAAACGGAATTCTTGCGGTTAACCGTCACTACGCAGAAATAGATACAGCATTCCTTATTTGGCTATATTTATTTTAAGACATATCATAGTCCGCTTTGACGTGATTAAAATTGAAATATACATTGTTTTTTTTTTATTTAGATTGAATATCATTTTTCAATCTGTCTATATTCCTAAAACAATGCGATTATATGAAAGAAGCGCACTAGCGTATTACCAACGTGAGGAAAATTATACTGTATCTGAGGTATAATCGCTATGTTGGCAGCAATAAGGATACGCAACGGTCCATCAGCCGCTTGCAACAAAATTCTATGTTGACTACGATCTTCTAAGATAGACCTACGCACCCCCTGGGACATACTCTAGCGAGCGTGTGAAGTTTTCCACACATTATCATTAATGATTAGATAATGACTCATCAATGAACTCAGAGCGTGACATAACTTGTAGGTTGACAAACAAGGATATCTCTACTTTGATCTCTGCCTAAGAATAAGGAAGATCACTACTTTAGAAACTTGTACCCGGAATGGTCATGTTAGTGTTTGGTAGCTTGTACTATTCTTTCCTATATTTCTTATTTCCTTTAATGTTATTGTGTGTACTTACATAAAATATATAATTAAATTTTAATAAATAAATAAGTCATCTTGTTATAATTACCACTCCACTCTTATTATAATTGCTTATTCCGAATTAAGCGATTTGCTTCTTCATATATAGTAAGGACAGCTAAAGACTGGAACAGTTTGTCTGCATAGGTATTCCCGTCCGCTTACAATGTGTGCTGTCTTTAAAGCTAGAGTGAATAGGATTTTAATAAGCTAGTGTGCTTTACCATCCTCGATTGCTGCTTTCCATCAGGTGGGATTGCTAACAAGTACTGGTTTATGTTAAGTAAAAAAACCCTTTTACTTTTTTAGCTATAAAATCCTCCAACCTATTTTTTTTCTGAGTTATTAATGGTAAAAGGTCATCTAAAAGCCTAAAACCAACTAATAAGGCCAGATACAAATTTTACTTGTAAATAACAAGTTAACAAGGCGCCGTCGGGTGTAATCTTGTATTGCAGGTAGTAAATAATCACCTTGGTCTGTCCGAGCGAGGAATGCGCTCAAATACGGGCCCTAGCCTGCGGCCAGCTGCATATCTGATCACCGATACTAATGAATACACCTTACCAACGGCGATTTTGAAATAACGTTTTGACTCGTTTTCGCAAGGTATAAACAAAAGGGTCTTAACTATATATATGTGAATGTTTGTCTGTGAGTCCTTTATAGAATCGTAAGTGGCTGGACCGATTTACATGAAATTTTGTGTGTACATTTTAATGGGTTCCTGGATGGTTTGGAAATATAATATGGCCCGGTAGGTGGCGCTGCTGTCGATTTGTCAACAATTTAAACTTACTGGAATTACTTGAAAGAAGGAAACAATCATAGACAGGCTGTAATCACTGTTCGGAAAACGTACAGGTTTAGCAACGTCGGGTGAGGTCAATAAATAGATGGGTGATCGTTAAGGGGCATTTAAACTGATAATCTGGTAATGTTTGTCTGTATGTCCTTTATAGAATCGTAAACTATGCATTTGATCATGGCATGATCTTCAGCAAAGTGAAAGAGCGCGAGCGGAGCTGCGCGGGTCAGCTAGTATACTATATACTTCAATCAATGTATTATTATGTAAACCCATAATTTTATTCGTTGCTTAGTAATTTTATCATCGATTTTGTTCGTGAAAAAAAGTAAAGCTGCATATCCACTATCCCGCGAAAACCCTCTAACATCGACTCGCTCAGCAGCCACGTTTAATTGATGGATTTACTCCAAGTGGCATGTCCAAAATTGCCGAGTTAAGCGTGGTTGGTTTTTAAGCGGCGGAGCGAAGGAGCCTCTGTGCTGTGCGTGTAGTGTTGATGATCTAGAATCTAGATCATTCTAGCTAGCTCTGACCATCTAGATTCTAGACGGTCAGATCCTTTCTGTACAGCTGCACGTGGCTTACGCAGTTAATTAACAAGACTTGCACAAAACGTGCTCGCGTGGCGGCCGCGCGTAATCGATGCACAGCTTAATAATCATATTTTTTTAAATTACTCACTGCAACTACATACAATAAATTAATAGTTTAAAAAACTAAAAATACACGCTTTTATAGGGACTACTGCACTAAAGAGTAATAAATAAATTATCGAAACCGCTCTTTCTTTCTTTTTAACCCGTTTTTGTAATTTATGGATTATATTTATTATCAAATAAAATGAGCCCAAACTCGATGTGTTTACTAGTAGCTATTCCAGGGTTCCGTCACCCACCTTCCTGTTCCATCATCAGGTCTTCATTAATGGTCAAAGTGAAAAGAACTCTTTAAAACAAATCAAACTCGATTAGTTTACTAGTAGTCATCCAAGGGTTCCCTTATCCACCTTCGAGCCCCAGCATCAGATCAGATCAGATCTGGATGATACCAAATTATTGTATTGTCACCGGTCTTTGATACATGTGCAAAATTTCAAATTATTTGAACGTGTAGAAGTGGGGCAAAATTGCATCGCAAGATTCCATTACCATCATACATACATACATTCATCATTTTTTACATCATTTTTTAGAGAAGTTCAGAGTCACACAACGGGCCATGGAGAGAGCTATGCTCGGAGTTTCTTTGCGCGACAGAATCCGAAATGTGGAGATTCGCCGAAGAACCCAGGTCACCGACATAGCTCTCAGAATCTGCAAGTTGAAGTGGCAATGGGCAGGCCACATCGCTCGAAGAACCGATAACCGTTGGGGAAGAAAGGTTCTCGAGTGGCGACCACGAACCGGAAGACGCAGCGTAGGCAGGCCTCCCACTAGGTGGACAGACGACATTGTGCGCGTCGCAGGTAACCGGTGGATGCAAATAGCCAATTGTCGTTCATTGTGGCGTTCTAAGGGGGAGGCCTATGTTCAACAGTGGACTTCTTCCGACTGATGATGATGATGATACATACATTCATACAGGTCAAGCTAATAAAAGCGTGTTAAAAATACAAATTATACCTAACTGTACTAACCTTTATAATTGTGATACAGTCAAGTAATTTACTGGTCAAATAATTTTATAAATCTCAATGATTTAGTCATTTGTCTTTGTAATAGAGCCGGAGTCCATTGTAATCGTTATGTCATCGTCACAGATGTATTACGATAATTTAAAATCTCCTTGGTCATCGTTGTTGACATTGAGCCGAAGTCGTATGGAAATAAAATCGTGGCGCGAATTACCAACGTGGGTTACTTAAGAGCTTAAAAAATAACTTCGAAATGTGTGTAGGAGGATAAACATAAACAGACCTACTGCGTTTTAATATTTGCTAATAAGTGATAATTTTGCGGTTTGTGTTCTTACTTTCTCTGCATGTTCTGAATGAAACCATTCTCAACATAATGCGTTACGTATAGTAATTTCTTAATATAATTATTTCTGAAATACTAATTGTCTCCTCTCCTAGTATAGGTGTTGTATTGATTTGGATTCATTAACGGACTCTGAGTGCGACAGTTCGGATACGGTAATGATACAATAATAAATACCTGTATAAACTTAAAGAATTACTTATTGATTATGACAATTCAATATACCTATACTAGTATTTATAAAACAGACTGCCTGTTTCTTCGTTAGACATTTTCAATACTATATAAAGTATTTATTTCGGTTTTCACTGTCATTTAGAGAATTTAAAGCCTTCATTTGCATGAAACTCTAGATTAAAAATGCGGGTTACTAATATTTATATAAATTTATGTGCACCTAACAGCAGCGAGCTTAGATAATCTAACTCTTCGCCAATAGCTTCCTTTTCTCAAACGTTAAACTACTCACTAACTGTAAAATTGTTACTCAATGCGCAATCAAAATTCAGCTCCAATTGCTGGTTCATTAGTTCGCCAACGCGTACATTGCCTAACGAGTTTATAAGAACTTGTTTCCTTTAGAAACATCTAAATAAACACGAAACATAGCTAAGTATGACATAGGTTCTTAGAAAACGATCGCTTATCGTGTACGGATGTGACTAACATAAATCCTGTGCAAGTTTTTTACTATTATTAGCCGCGGTTAAGTACTTACGACCACGGCACGATGCTCTTGCTGACAGCTGGCAAGAAGCGTTGGCTATTGTTAGAAAATAGTTACAATAGTGGAGTGACATAGGCGTAACATATTTGATTAGCTACATATGTTGACAAAGGGGCACTAGTTTTTTTTTACTAAATATGGAAGGACAAAGAAACCAAGCAGGCAGGCCACATCGCTCGAAGAACCGATAACCGTTGGGGAAAAAAGGTTCTCGAGTGGCGACCACGAACCAGAAGACGCAGTGTAGGTAGGCCTCCCACTAGGTGGACAGACGACATTGTGCGCGTCGCAGGTAACCAGTGGATGCAAATAGCCAATCGTCGTTGATTGTGGCGTTCGAAGGGGGAGGCCTATGTTCAGCAGTGGACGTCTTCCGGCTGGTGATGACGATGAAAGAAAACAAGAGAGAGAGAAAGAATGAGAAAGAAAAAAAAGTACAATTATTTTGAGACAGACATAGACCACATTGGAGTGCCTCAATACGTACAGGTGCGTAGAGGTACTCCGAAGTAACATGACTAATATAAACATCGTAGTAAATCAAGTTTTTCATGACATAGCTAGCGTATAGCACTAGCAAACTAATAAAAAAGTAATAAAATAAAGATTGTTGTATGTCAGACAGCCATTACAATAATTTTACTTGATACGACTCTTGTAAATTACTCATATATGCTGACAAAAAACGGACGCAAAACATTGGCAGAGGCGTTATTATATTAGATTGAAGAATAATGGCAGTGTGGTGGTTTTCTGGGCAGTGACGCGCCTACGCACAACGTTCGTCAAATCGATGTGTATTGTTACCGAGATAATAAAATAATGCTATTTCCAGATCAATGATCTTTGACATTAGATCTTAATTCAAGATCATTGTGTCGATTACTGGTTTGGCGGAAATTATTTGCTCTATTTCATCAAAATCGTTTTTGACCCATATTGAGAAACGCTAAGCGTTACTTGTATATTCATTAGAACAAATCTTATTAATTCACGCACGAAATCAGTTCTTAAACCTTTGTATGTTCCTGGGTATAAGATAACTAAAAGAAAATAGATTGTTCCTGGGTGTAAGACAGCTACAAGAAAATAGGTTAGGCATGGCCTTATGATTTGGTGGTGGACATTTTATCGGTACTGTCGAGCCTGAAGTAGGTTTGGAACCGATGCTTTACGTGTGCCTCAGTATCCGTACCTCTAAGCCACTTCCAAACTTTTAGCGTCTTATTACGAAAAGCACTTTAACGATGAACCTTGGTTTAGAGTCGGGTTTAAGGAACAATTTCCTGAGTTTAAACCTAGGTTCATCCCTTTTTGAAATAAAACGGTTATAGTTTAATTAAATCTTGTCATTTAGAGCATTAACTCGCAACCTAGAAGCCAATTAAAAAAATACCGGTCAAGTGCGAGTCGGACTCGCGCACCAAGGGTTCCATACCATCTTTGGACGTATTAATTTTTAACGTAATTTTACTATTCATGTAACACCTCAGATAGCAAAAAAACCAAACCGTAACACTATTACAAAACTGTTGGTTTATTACAAAACTGTACTACTTAGAAAGATTATTTTATTTTTCCTGTAACATATAGATAACCATGTATTATTCATAATTATTTAAGATCCCTCCACAAACTTCGGAGATAAGGTATTTTAACGGCTTTTTTTTACATTTTTGATTATCTGCCAAAAACTCCTTGACATAAACTTTCATATGTCCCCACTCGATATAGTAGTCTCACTTTGAAATTTTGATGACCCATTTCGACCCCCATTATAAAAAAAAAGGAAAAGAAAAAATATATATTTTTTATTTGCAATGGGGTTGGGTAAGTAAGATCTAAAACTATTCCAAGTTTCAAATCGATTGCATGTGTTTCCTGAAATATAATATACAGGTGTGACAGACAGACAGACAGACGAAGTCAGAACATAAGGGTTCCTTTTTTACCTTTTAGGTATGGAACCCTAAAAACAACAATGGATATCAAGAATAGAAAAATCAAATTAAAAACAATACACGGCTTTAAAAAAACATACGAACAAAAAATTCTAGCACATCGTGTTTGTACACGTAAATAGCTGTTCTTGAATGTTTAATTAAGCTGTTTGTCTGTATTTGATTATATCGATGATACCGATCTGCTGCCAGTACACACGACATAGTTTGTCTGCTTTCTATTATAAAGCGAGGGTGTCAATTACTCAAATTATTTACTAATAAAATAAATAATAATATAATTTATTATTTACTAATAAATTATTTACTCTACTGGGGCTGTATAATCACTGAGCTTATTGAGGGATCAGTGCCGTAGTTTGCCTTAAACGGGCTCTGTATCAACATTTGTTCGAGGGCCCAAATGAAGATACGGCCGTAACGATCCACAATCGCCGCCACTTGAAGCTAGAAGCGGCTACAAAAGAAGCAGACGCGCACGACAGCCACTTGTGGTTCATGTTGGACACTTGCGGTCGGTGGCCGCTACTTTTTTTAACTCGTGTTTGCAGTGAAATGAAGGGAGCCACTCGCGCGATTCCCCACCCCTCTCGGGTGGGGAATCGCGCGAGTGGCTTGTGTCGGCGTTTTGTGGCGGCGTTTTGTGGCGGCGTTTTGTGGCGGCGTTTTGTATCCGAGCCGACCACTAGAGGCGAGCAGTGGCGATTTGTGGCGTGTGGCGACCACCGGTGTTTACAGTGTGCGGCGAGTCCATGCAAAATGTATGAAAACAACATGAAATAGGTCGGTGGCTGCGTTTTGTGGTTGTGGCTGGTGGCCCGTGTGCGGCAACACTAAGTGAGATTGTGGATAACATCTTACAAATTTTTCAAATCAAATCAAATACATTTATTCATATTAAATGGAGTACAAAATTAAATCTAGTAACATACGAATTTATGTCCATTTGGCCTATAATAGGCATGTGAATATAATAGTGAAGTTAACAATTTACTAATTTTAATTAAAACATGTTTTTCTTACACAAGTTCGGGGCCTCTCTAGCCCGGGGCCCACCGTATTATTGATATGGCTGTTACGGACGGTGGTAGCTATGCCCCTGTTAGGGATGTATTCCTCACACATCCTTGCGTTTTTTTATGAGTTACTGCGTTTTATCATTCACGTCTGCAACATAACTCACCATCAGGTGGAATTACCACTGACTTAAGTGTGTTCTAACATCATTCGCCGGAAGATGACCACTTCTAAACAAAGGCCTCCCACTTAAAGGGGCTGTGATACGCTTTTTTAACCTCATTTGCGCTAGTTAACATCTTCATCCCTGGAGCGTATTAGCTCTTTGGACAGTCATTTAAGACAAGATTCCTGCCGACGCAAGTGCCTTGAGTTCCTACTAGACTGACAAAAACATGGCGAAGTGGGGCCCTAACCCCCTCTTGGAGCACTCGGACCAGAGTTACCCTATGAGTAAAAACTCATCATTAGTTAGTCACAGGCTATCCAACCATATTATAATATGTAACCAATATTCATACTTCAAAACTTTTAGCGTTTTTTAGAAGTCGGTAGTACTTTTTTTTTCAAGGAGTTTCAGAATACTTAATGAAATATAATCACTGAAGACCAGAGTTATCGACATGGCTCAGGATTTGCAAGTTCAAGCGGCAATGGGCAGGCCACATCTCTCGAAGAACCGATAACCGTTGGAGGAAACGCTTCTCGAATGGTGACCTCGACCCGGCAAAACAGGTGAATCGACGAAATTGTAAAATTTGCGGGCAACCGGTGGATGCAAATGGCTAATTATAGTGGCGTTCTAAGGCTTTTGTTTCGTGGACTTCCAGATGATGATTGTATTAGTTCTATTTTTTATTCGATTTAGTCACGAGACAAGCAAGTTCACCTGATGGTAAGCGACAAGTCTGCCTATACAGGGTGTAAGGGACATCATGCCGAAAACAGATACCAGGGATCCAGTACATGATTCTGAACATTCTAGTGTTGAAATTTTTCATCGGCTTTCTCATGAATTTCCAAAAAAATAATTCGCTTTTTTTATAAAATTAGGATAACGTCATTATTGGTATGATATTAAAGCCTAATTTCAATTGAAAAGCCATAAATTTCTTATTTGTGAAAAATTAGCAATCATCAGCAGCTGAAAAGTCCACTGCTGGACAAAGGCCTCTTCCTTAGAAGGGAAGGGTTTGCCATAATCTCCACGCTTGGCAGGCGGCTTGATTGAAATCAGCAAAGTAATTTGAGAAATAAATATTATTCCGCACGTATTCATTACATGCTCAAAAATTAACAAGTTAGTCATTTGTCATTTTCCATATAAATGGTTTCTGTAATGTTGTAATGGACAATATGAGAAATGTTATATATAAAGTTTTCGGTACGTAGTCCCTTACACCCTGTATACAGATGCATTGCACTGCCGCTCGTCACACGAGACATTAGTTGTTAAGTCTCTTATGTCCAGTAATATCAATAGCAACAGTTCTTTTCACACATCAATGTTTACACACCGCTGCTTCTGCCACCACCAAAGGACTGCCCAGGTAGGTATACCTGGGCAGTCCTTTGCACGAGGGACCTACTTAGTAAAAGTTTATTGCATTTATTTTATTTACAGCATATAGTAATTGTTTTTCCAAAAATGCTATTGAATCACTAATCCAAATCCAACTCATATCAGTTCATACTTGTAGACTTTCGCGTTTCATTATCAATCATCGACGCTTCGGCTGGGGTACACCAGCCGTGGTCAAGCTAAAATAAGGCGAATCGCGCTAATTCCCGATTAAAATTAAGTTTCATGACAGTCCGTTACGTTTTCTATGTTTGCGTACCTCGCTTATCCACTATCCATCGACAGGTAGGTATACTCGTCTGGTAGCTTACTTTATGACTAGATTACTTTTATGACTTGCAAATTACTATAAATGCAAATCTATTTCGTGGAATGAACCATATACAGTGTTTTTGTCCATATCCTTTTTATTGATTACGTAAAGAACAGGTAGAAGCACCTGTTTTAGGCATATGAAACCTGTTAAGGCTCATTTTATAAACTTGTAATTTAAAATCTTTTAGTATTTTTGACCTCTGTAAGTAATGGTGTGTCGACTTTCTTACCTGCTAAAGATTTTGTCGTAACGTCCGTTAGATATTTTTATATATTATGTATTCGTGTTTCGTCGACTCAGGAATTCAGGTCTATGAAATCAAGGCCTAGGACTATAATAGGATAGGAGCAACAATGTTAAGGCTATTATTATTTCATGAATAATTTATTCTAGCGCCAATACAAAATAAACTAGGGTGCCTAAGGCGTAATATGACTAACGACTCCTTCTGCTCCTACAGGTTCTACACAAACATCTATAGGTTGGGTACGTACCGATTTTTACAGGTACGTTTGTACCTAAATTGAGGATTCCGTGATTTGCAGTTAAATTTTATTTTTATATTTATAGTCAGAAACAATCATATGTATTTCATAATTTTATTAACACCACAAATCGTTCAGGAAACATATTGTCATAACCACGTTTAAACAATATGAAGGCATTATGCTAATTTCACTTCCCGCCAAGACCGAGAGCCACCTACATGCGTCAATGAGCAATACATTATTTTATTTAAAACAGCAATACTTTTATGGTAATGGCATTGCCTAGTTTAAAAATATTTATTAACTGCGTCACATTGATTTAATATTAAATTGATCAAGTTATTGTTTAACGATTCTAAATATTTATTAGTAAATGATTCGGTCTCCTAAAATGCTATAATTTTTACTGTCGCATATTCTTTAGATAAACATTTTACGATATAATTATACACATTAACCAAAAGCTAAATGACAACAATCGCATACCAACCTTTTACAAATAAAAAAGTAACAGCTGCAGAATTTTCACAATTATCACAACAAAATCGTAGCACTATTATACTGAAACTTTCAGTCACAAACACAGAATGTAAACAATGAAAAATCAAATACAACACTGTAAAAATTAAATTAACCCAGCACTAATGTAATGGCACCAACATTCCGACACGTAAGGGTTATTGTTCGCACAATTTACAAGGACTTTTCATTCAGAAAAATAAGTAAAACGTATCGATGGAAATCTATGGTGATCGATCGGACGCGCGGTGCCGAGCGAGACAGAGAGACTACGAGTATGACACGGGCGAGCCGCGCCTCGTGGTGTGCGCAAGAGTGGGGGCCACTAGGACCAACATGGAAAACTGCGTGGACGCAGCCTCACCCGTCAACATTTATGTCATACTTCGCTCATGGTTTGCGTAGGGTTGGCGCATATAATCTATACTTATAATAAAACTGTAAGAGGTCCAATTCTGTACATTGAAGATATTTTGAAAATTATATTTGGAGGGCATTCTATAACCGATACTTGGGCCGAAAATGTATTTTTTTTAATTTTTGTCTGTCTGTCTGTATCACGGCTGCGCATCACGCCGAAACTACTGAATAGATTCAAATGAAACTTGGCATGATTTGAGATCTTACTACGAGGTAGGACATAGGATACTTTTTATCCCGTAATCTAGCACGGTTCTTTTGGGAGAGGGGATTAAAGTCAAAATGGGTACTTGGTTATACGCTTGGTCCGATTTTATAAACTTTTCTTTATAATATGATAAATATTAGTAAGGGAACACTCATAGAGAGTTGTTATCAAGGTTTTGTAATCGATCGGGTTAAGCAACGTTAGGTAAGGTCATTAAATAGATGGATGACCGTTTAACGCCATTTGAACTAAACGGGTCCGTGCTTTGGAGAGCAAGTAAAAAGTGGGTCCCAGTTTTTAACCGACTATAAAAAAGGAGGTTATGTATTCAATGCGAATGTCTGTTATTAAAAGTTTAGTTAACGTAAAAATAGCGCAGGTGGAGCTGCGTGGGTCAGCTAGTAGTTAATATTCTTTTACTGCCGGTCCCAATATCCTATCGATCCCTTACAATAAGTTGAAATAGCTACCATCGATAGCTATAATGACATTATTCCGTTTCAATAAACAAGGACAGATAAGAAATCTACCTTTACTAGAAATGACAGTCTGTCAGGGTTTTAGTTATCGCTCCATTTCGGAGGTTTATCGCGGGATATCGATGACTTAGTAGATGACTTTAACTTATAGTTAGGAATCGATAGGATATTGGTACCGGCAGTTAGTAAAACTGGTAGATCCGCTCGTGCCCTTATATAATTGGGGCAGACCTTCCATGACTCTGATCTCTCTGACGGAAAACGGTCGGTAATATAAAAATGTAAATCAAACAGGGATAAAACGGTAACATAGTTTCTTTAAAATTAGTATATTATTCTTTTTTCGTGTTGTGTCGTCGTGATATTATGCGTATTCCACTGCAGCTCTCAGTCCGTTAAGCAGCGACGTACACTGTTCTATGCTTTGTTTGAAGCCAATCCTCCTGAATACCAGAAGTAAAACAAGCGGACCTAATGATATCTGTAAAGTAAATGTGTGAGTGCACCAAATATTTTACAGCAGTTTGAAAAAAAGTGTGGTCATAAACCCCTTCTGCAAGTGATTATTCCGGAAAGTACCACGTTAGTGGAAGATCTTCTATAAAGCAACAATGTGTAAACATTTCTGTATTCCGGGTAAAGAGCAATGTAGTGAGATAAATTACTGATCCTAAGCAACTTAATAATTAATGATTTCCACTGATAAGCAGCAGTACAATACAACTATCCTTAGGCAAGCGTATCGCTTACTATTAGGCAAACGTATCACTAGCCTCGCACACAACTTTATTAAAAAAGGTATTGTATGTATTTTTAATCATCATCAGCCTATAGCCCTCTGCTAGGAACTGGCCTTTTCAATTGCACACCACTGGTTTCGATCTACAGCTTTCCTCATCCAGTTCTTGCCTTCCTCTTTACGTATATATGCCTGAGAAAATCCTACGCTTAGTACGTTTGTTGAATTGTGAAGTTACTTTTTTAAAATTCAGACTATTTGTAGTCTGTCGATATTACGTGATTATAATACATAATAGGTAATAAGGATTCAAATTAATGGTGTTAGCAATATGGCAATAGTATGGGAATGGGAAATATTCTCGTTTTTCAACCTTTGAACAGGTTTTATATTTAAATATATCTTATCTATACTTATAATAAAACTGTAACAGGTCCAATTCTGTACATTGAAGATATTTTGAAAATTATATTTGGAGGGCATTCTATAACCGATACTGAGGCCGAAAATGTAATTTTATTAATTTTTGTCTGTCTGTCTGTCTGTCTGTCTGTCTGTCTGTCTGTCTGTCTGTCTGTCTGTATCACGGCTGAGCATCACGCCGAAACTACTGAATGGATTCAAATGAAACTTGGCATGATTTGAGATCTTACTACGAGGTAGGACATAGGATACTTTTTATCCCGTAATCTAGCACGGTTCTTTTGGGAGAGGGGATTAAAGTCAAAACGGGTACTTGGTTATACGCTTGGTCCGATTTTATCAATTTTTCTTTATAATATAATAAATATTAGTAAGGGAACACTCATAGAGAGTTGTTATCAAGGTTTTGTAATCGATCGGGTTAAGCAACGTTAGGTAAGGTCATTAAATAGATGGGTGACCGTTTAACGCCATTTGAACTAAACGGGTCCGTGCTTCGGAGAGCAAGTAAAAATGAGTCCCAGTTTTTAACCGACTATAAAAAATGAGGTTATGTATTCGATGCGAATGTCTGTTATTCAAAGTTTAGTTAACGTAAAAATAGCGCAGGCGGAGCTGCGTGGGTCAGCTAGTACAATCATATGTAAGTTCCTATCATGTTTTATGGCTCAATAACATAAAGTATAAATTCCTCAAATATCGTAATGTGATTATCTCACTACTGAATCATCATTATAAATAGACACGAATGGGTCTTGACAGATTGGCTTGATGAATTTTCTGTGATTTATTATTACTGTCTTTATAAATTTAATACTACAACGCACGCACCTACATATTTTGTCTTTATACTAAGTCACGATCGGGATGGATAGAAAGAATATAAATCATATTGGCAGATGCTTAAAGCCGTTTCTAAAAAATAATTAAAATTTTAATTAGGTATGAATCGATTAAATTTAACTGACTAAGCTTGAACGAGGTAGGATAAGGAGTTTCATGAACAAACTAAAAGAGCACACGAATCTTACAAAGTTATACAATTATTAATTACTAGCTGACCCACGCAGATCGGCCCCGCTGTGTTTACGTTAACTAAACTTTCAATAATATACATTCGCATAGAATACAAAACCTCCTTTTTTAAAGTCGGTTAAAAACTTGGTCCCACTTTGTACTTGCCCTCGGAAGCACGGAGACGTTTAGTTCAAATGACGTTAAACGGTCACCCATCTATTTAATGACCTTACGTAACGTTGCTTAACCTGATCGATTTCCAAACATTGTTAACAACTGTCTATGAGTGTTCCCTTACAAATATTTATTATGATTATAATGAAAAATTGATAAAATCGGAGCAAGCGTATAACCAAGTACACATTTTGACTTTAGTCCCCCTCTCCCAAGGGAACCGTGCCGAATGTCGGGATAAAAAGTATCCTATGTCCTACCTCGGAGTATTAACTCAAATCATGCCAAGTTTCGTTTCAATCCATCCAGTAGTTTCGGCGTGATGCTCAGCCGAGATACAGACAGACAGACAGACAAAGAAAAAAAACAAAAAAAATTGGCTTTAGTATCGGTTATAGAATGCCCTCCAAACATAATTTTCAAAATATCTTCAATGTACAGAATTGGACCTGTTACAGTTTTATTATAAGTATAGATTAAAACAAATATACTGTTTTTAGAAAATATCAAAACAGACTTCAAAGGAAATAAAAGCATTAGATAACGTACATAATATATATGTGTGTAGTGAATATGATGCATTTTTTCAACATTTCGTATTGTTTAAAGTATACACGTCAAGTAGAGAACCTGCTTTTTTGAAGTCCCTGGATATTTTTCTCATATAAGAAACTAGCGACCCGCCCCGGCTTCGCACGGGTGTAATTGAGAATAACAAAATGAATAGGTAATTTAAAGTTACTGCCTTTGATTATAGAATTTCTTCATAAATAATGTTTGTAGCTGACTTTTCGTAACGCAATATGAACAAATTTTGTTTAGAAGATGGCTATATAGGACGTATAGCTGTCTGTTCATGGGCAAAGAATTCAACGCTTAGGTTAAGCCTGTAACGTTGAATCTCTGAGCTTGTGATTTGTTAATTGTATTTATAATTTTACTAGCGACCCGCCCCGGCTTCGCACGGGTGTAATTGAGAAAAAAGAGAAGTGAATAATTTAAAGCTACTGCCTTTGATTATAGAATTTCTTGGAATTATTTATCAGTTTGTAGCTGACTTTTCGTAACGCAATATGAACAAATTTTGTATAGAAGTGACGCGTGAAAGGGCTACGTATAGCTGCCTGTCCATGGGCAAAGTACTCAACGCTTAGGTTTAAGCCTGCAACGTTGAATCTCTGAGCTTGTGATTTGTTAATTGTATTTATAATTTTAGAAACTGCAGACGTGTACGGGTGCACAATTTGGGTGGATTAAGGACACCATTTCTTTGAAACTAATTTATGGAAGCAATACGGGCTTCCTTGTTCGGTTTCATCGTTAAGACGTAAACGGGGGTCGACCGGGGAATTCTTACCCACTAAAACCCCCGCGGCTATCACATCGGCACATTAGAGGGCGGACCTGGGCTATCTGTCGGGATCTGCACCAGCTGATACCACTCAGTGCCTTGACTTTGAACCCGCCGCCGGAGAGGCACATTATTAGTTCCTCGAGAACCTGTCATGGTGCTCACGGTTACAGGGATCACGGGGAAGCCTTTAATGGGATTTACGGGACCCTGTTGGTGGTCAACCGGGTATGTAGGTTTCTTATAAACTAAAGCCCCAACGGCCGTGCAATCAGCACATAAGAACCCCTTCTTGGGCTATCCGGTGGGATCTGCAACATTATACCCTCAGTGGCTTGCCTTTGACCCCGCCACCGGGGAGCACAATAAAGCCACCTGGGAACTTTTCACCGTGCTCACGGTTACAGGGGTCACGGGGGAAGCCTTCAATTGGTCCCCGGGACCCTGTTGGCGGTCAACCGGGTTATGTAGGATTCTTATACACTAAACCCCCAACGGCTGTTAAATTAGTACATAAGTAGAAGACCTGGGCCATCCAGTGGGATCTGCACCAAGATCCCTCAGTGGCTTGCCTTTGAGCCCGCCACCGGGAGGCACAATAAAGCCACCCGGGAAACTATCATCGTGCTCAAAGATACGGGGATCGCGGGGGAAACCTCCAATAGGCCCCAGGAACCTGCGGGCGATCGACTGCAGTATGTGTCCCCCACGGCTGTCCACACAAAAGAGTGTGCACCGTGTACCCCTCAGTGCAAGGCAAGGGCCTTTGAAGCCGCCGACGGGAGCGCATTATAGCCCTCCGGGAATCTGTCACCGTTGTCACAGTTCAAGGGAGTAGCGGGGGAAACATCCAATATGTCCCCGGGATCCCGTGGGGAAGTCAAACTGGGTATTTGGGATTCTTACCCACTCCCGTGGCTATCACATCGGAACATGAGAGGGAAACCTGGGTTCTCGGGTGGGATCTGCACCAGGTGTCCCTGACTGACTGACTCGGACTGGCTGAATCCGAGTCAGTCCCGGTCAGTCCCGTCAGTCCCTGTCAGTCCCGGTCAGTCCCGGCCAGTCCCGCTCAGTCCCGCTCAGTCCCGGTCAGTCCCGCTCAGTCCCGGTCAGTCCCGCTCAATCCCGCTCAGTCCCGGTCAGTCCCGGTCTGTCCCGCTCAGTCCCGCTCAGTCCCGGTCAGTCCCGCTCAGTCCCGGTCAGTCTCACTCAGTCCCGCTCAGTCCCGCTCAGTCCCGGTCAGTCCCAGTCTGTCCCGCTCAGTCCCGGTCAGTCCCAGTCAGTCCCGCTCAGTCCCTCTCAGTCCCGCTCAGTCCTGGTCAGTCCCACCCAGTCCCGCTCAGTCTCGGTCAGTCCCGCTCAGTCTCGCTCAGTCCTGCTCAGTCCCGCTCAGTCCCGGTCAGTCCCGGCCAGTCCCGCTCAGTCCCGCTCAGTCCCGCTCAGTCCCGCTCAGTCCCGCTCAGTCCCGGTCAGTCCCGCTCAGTCCCGCTCAGTCCCGGTCAGTCCCGCTGAGTCCCACTCAGTCCCGCTCAGTCCCGGTCAGTCCCGCTCAGTCCCACTCAGTCTCGGTCAGTCCCGCTCAGTCCCGCTCAATCCCGCTCAGTCCCGGTCAGTCCCGCTCAGTCCCGCTCAGTCCCGGTCAGTCCGAGTACCACACCGTACCACACCGTACCACACCGTACCACACCGTACCACACCGTACCACACCGTACCACACCGTACCACACCGTACCACATCGTACCACACCGTACCACACCGTACCACACCGTACCACACCGTACCACACCGTACCACACCGTACCACACCGTACCACACCGTACCACACCGTACCACACCGTACCACACCGTACCACACCGTACCACACCGTACCACACCTTACCACACCGTACCACACCGTACCACACCGTACCACACCGTACCACACCGAACCACACCGAACCACACAGAACCACTCACACACTCACTCACTCACCCACTCGCCCGCTCGCCCGCTCGCCCACTCGCCCACTCGCCCACTCGCCCACTCACCCACTCACTCACTCACGGACGGCATAGGAAGTCGCATAAGAAGTTTCACTTCAAAAACCTGTCACCGTGCTCAAAGTTTCGGGGACCACGGGTAGACCTCCAATAGGCTTCCAGGATCCTGCAGGCGGTCGACCGCGGTGTGTGGGATTCTTACCATCTAAACCCCCCACGGCTGTCCGCAAAAAATATGGGGCTGCACCGGGTACCCCTCAGTGCAAATGTCCCTGGGATCCTGTGGGGGATTCTTACCCACTAAAACTCTCGTGGCTGTCACATCGGCACATGAGAGGAGGTTCTCCGGTGGGATCTGCATCAGCTGTCCCTCAGTGTCCTTTGTTATATTTGCGAAACAAACAAATGATACCACTTATTACTAAATATAAGATCCAATAGTACAAAAATCAATTCAGTTTCCACTAATAACTAAATCATAACATTAGACAGAAGTTAACTACGTATGCATGATTTTAAATTTTAAAAAAGTATTAAATATAAAAATATATTAGAGATAAAAAGTGCCGGAGTCAATATGAGTTAAATATTTAAAACATCGAATCTCAATATAAATAAAAGAATCAAAACAAAGTTTAAAAATACAAAAAAAAAATCCGCACACGGGTAGCGAACCCGGACAGTCCGCACTTAGAGGACGCTTCCGTAACCACTTGACCAAGGAACTTTTATTTTATCTTTCGAATTATCGTATCTTATTGTGGTAATATATTTGTACCGCCATCGGTTAAGTAATAATACTTCTTTTTTACCCTGTAAAAGGATAAATTATAAAAAATATGAAATACTAATTCAATTAATTTTCTTAACGAATGTCTGTGCAAAATTTCAAGTCAATAGGACCAAGGAATCGCATTCTCCCATACAAACTTTACCCCCCTGTTTCACCCCCTTAGAGGTTGAATTTCACAAAATGCTGTCTTAGTGAGCACCGACGTCCTAAACGAAACCCCATGCAAAATTTGAGACTCCTAACACTTGTAGTTTCTGAGATTTCGTGATGAGTGGGTTTTTGTCTACTCTTTTATATAATAAGATTAACGTAAAGAAAATCTCGTAAGGCTAGTAATAAATTCTGCAATACATATTACTCATCTCAAAAATGTATAATTAATGTCTCATAAAATACGCGGCAGACCAACCGCTGGCTTATTACTTCGTGAAAAACCTCATGTCAGTTAGTTATTTAAAAAAATTTTTTTTTTTTTTTTTTTGAAGTCAGTTAAATATACCCCCGCCCTGGCCGCATTCGGCCAGGAGAATTATCAAAAAAAATCAACCTAGTTTGAAATGCTTAAGTGCTTCGACGCTTAAGTGTGAACAATCTTAGAATAGAACTGAAACTATACAACGAGCTTGCATTAAGCGTTCGGTGGGTGGACCGGCTGCCCACTGCTCTTGTTTATCAGGGCCTGCTTGCATGCCAATGAGACGTGGGCGGCGTTCTGCATAAACATTACCAACTATGTCATAATCCAAGTCACCAACACACTGAAGGCCCGGGAATTGGATCTGTTGCTATAAATAGTCACATTACTGGCTTTTATGATGTTGTTTCTCTTAACTGATATTTACTGTTTATTTACTAGGCGGTAACCACGTATATAAGAAATCGAATCCAGGGCCCCAAGTCTGACAAAAGTTCTCCCCCTTAGAAGGGAGGGGATCGCAGTATAGGTGGAAGATAAATCCAAAAGAAAGACGCTGCTGCCCGTCTTCCCGTCAAGTCTGATAATTTGTTATAAAATGACAGAATTACCATTCCAGCGACAAACAATTGAGACTCCTTTACGATCGTGACAAATTCGGTCTTCTGCTAAAATAACCATTATCAATGGTGTCACACCACTGGGATGCCATTATGGTTTTAGTTCTTATTAGTGTGTCTCTGTAATGGCAATTAATTGTCATTATATTAGAATTGGCAGCCTTGGGGCCCGGGTCATTATCAAGCCACTGGCATGCCACTGGTCTTATATTTTTTTGTCGTATGTTTAGCAGTGGCGTGCACTGGGTTATATGACAGGGTAGGCAAAAAGTGACTTCAACCTCATCAGCAGCCGAAACGTCCACTGCTGAGCAAAGGCGTCTCCCTTAGAAGGGAGGGGTTGCCATAATCCCCACGCTTGGCAGGCGGCTTGGGGATCGCAGTAAAGGTGGTAGGTAATCCAATAAAAAGACGCTGCTGTCCGTCTTCTCGTTTTCCCTTTGTCGCCTTTTACGGACACCCAACGGAAGAAGATGGTTGGGTGGTATTCTTACCCGGACACCCCACGGGGACCTAAATTGACATTAATGAATGATGTGAACACAAAACATTTGATGAGTACCTAATACTTATGTTTTTATTTCGAATAAATATATATTCTATTTCACTTCCACTACTAAGACGACACGTAGGAAGTAAGTACCTACGTTAAAATCCATCCAGCCATTTAGGCCGCAGAGCGTCTTAAAGAACCAGACATACTACACAGTCAATAAAAACAATAATAAAGTAAAAATAAAAAAAACTTACAAATATGACTGCGAGTTACTTGTCTTGCTTGTACACATACAATAAGATGATTATAAATATGCCACCTCAAAATATCAAAAAATTAAATGATATTTAGATTCTATGTTTCCAGCTGGCTAACCGATTGTAAATATACTTTAAATCTAAATATTTTAGATTATTTATCGTGTCGAAAACGCGTGAATTTTTAATTTTTCTATACACACTTGGCCAGAACATCAATCACACGTTACCACTTCCATTTTCTACTAAGTTTTATAATTTGGAAACACAACACATACTGCACCGAAAACAATCGTTATCAATCGTATAATAAAAAAATATAGAGTAAAAACCAACAAAAAATGGATGTCATTATGAAATCTTGAAGTTTGAACAAACTAGGTATTTTATAATTTGTAGTATTTTTCATTCATCGATCACCCATTCTCACTCATCCATCCCGTTCGATGCATTGGGCTAAGATTGAGCTGCTATTGGTCGACATTTCTTTAGTCCTTCCTCCAAGGTCGTCATTGCTGCCGAGAGCACCCGAGCAGACCCGAGCACACCCGAGAGGCACTGTCTATTTTTGCATGGTGTGCGTGACATTTATACTGTTTGATTGGTCGGCGTGCCTACTGGTGTGTGTAAGTTTGTTAGAAAAAAATCTGTGAATGTGTGGGAATTAAGAGTTTCGATCTTAAAATCTTAAAATTTTGAGTAGCGGGCCTCGCGGTTTGGCGCGCGGGAAATTTAAATCTCCGCGTATCTAGGAACTAGGAATAGTTTAATGCCCGTTTTTCG
Source organism: Furcula furcula (assembly GCA_911728495.1). Taxonomy (NCBI): domain Eukaryota; kingdom Metazoa; phylum Arthropoda; class Insecta; order Lepidoptera; family Notodontidae; genus Furcula; species Furcula furcula. Next base: position 13,850,488 of record OU452256.1, on the reverse strand, counting down.
CGAGCTTTTGCTTATTTATAATGATGAAATAATTCAAAACAAAATGTTATTGAGCAGATAAATTATTTTTGTTATCATGTATTGTTCCGGAAATCACAGGGTAGGCAAACACTTTTTGCCTATATGGACTGCACGCCACTGATGTTTAGTGGCCAACCTACCGTCCTTTTTTTTTTGGGAATGATAGACGCTGTGGGCCGCAGATGGCCATTACAGCTTCACCGGACAATAGGAGGCGAGCGCTTGAAGCGCTCTAGCCTTTACGGCAGAAGTAGCGACGAGCTCAAGGGCACCTCAGGGAGGCACGGCCTCGGCTTGGGCTGTCGTTTAAGAGAGGGCTGAGTTTACCACCGGTTCACAACGCGCCCCCACTGAGAAGAACCGGCAAGAAACTCAGTGGGGTGATGCACGTCGTTGAGGTCGCATACGTACGACCCTTCGGCCTCGCCGGCGAGACCGGTGTCTGATAGCTAGTGTAGCATACGGTTGTCGGGGCGGGTTCGGCGCATCCCGGTCCAATAGGACCGTCATGGGGTCAGGAGGGTCGAGCAGTACGTGCCGTGGTCTGCGGCGCGAGTCAGAAGGACTAGGGGCGTAATCGGCGGCGGCGCGGATTAAACTGTTCGCGTGACGGGACGCGGATTCAAAGTAGCGTTTCGACGCTTCTTTGAGGAACTCCTAGTGTCCTGATGGCAATAGCCGGGACCGACTTTAACTTGCACTCCGAAGCACGGAGACGCTCAGTTCAAATGCCACTAAACGATCACCCATCCAAGGACTGACCTTGCCTGACGTGGCTTACCCAACTAATCGTTTACCGAACAGTGGTTCCAACTGGCTATGAGCGTCTCCTTATACAGGGTGCAAGGGACATCGTACGGAAAACCGATACCAGGGATCCAGTACATGATTCTGAACATTCCAGTGTTAAAATTTTTCATCGGCTTTTTCATGAATTTCCAAAAAAAATGTTCCATTTATTTTAATAAAATTAGGATAAGATCATTATTGGTATAATAATAAATCCTAATTTCAATTTAAAAACAATAAATTACTTATTTGTGCAAAATTAGCAATCATCGCCAGCCGAAAAGTCCACGGCTGAACAAAGGTCTCCCCTATAGAAGGGAGGGGTTGCCATAATCTCCACGTTTGGCAGGCGGCTTGATTGAAATTAGCAATGTAATACGAAAAATAAATATTATTCCGCACGTATTCATTACATGCTCAAAAATTAACAAGTTAGTCATTTGTCATTTTCCATATAAATGGTTTCTGTAATGTTGTAACGGACAATATAAGAAGTCTTATAAAAAAGTTTTCGGTACGTAGTCCCTTACACCCTGTATAATTGGACGGGCCCGTTGGTCTAGTGGTTAGTGACCCTGTCCGCTAACCGATGGGTCGTGGGTTCGATTCCCACCAAGTGTCTGGGTGTTATTTATCTATTTAAGTATGTATTTACAAATAAAAAAAAATGTATATAAGTATTAGTATCAGTTGTCTGGTTTCCATAGTACAGGCTCTGCCTAGTTTGGGATCAGATGACCGTGTGTGGATTGTCCCAAGATATTATTACAAAAAAAAAAAAAAAAAAAAAATTAGTAGACTACTAAATGGGTTAAACCATCCAACGGACACTAGCGATACTCGATTGAAGCGTCTGTAAGTTAGGAGGCTTGGGTACGGTCAGCCAAGAAAGTCGTTTACCAGTTTTGACAAAACTTCCTATGCAATCAAAATAACACTAAGGTCTAAAATTTCTATCAGATGCGACAATTTAAACTTGGAACACAAGTCAGTGTTGACGTTAACGATAAAGAGAGCATTATTAACTGTATGAATAATTGCAAGGGAAAATCAATCTTGTTGTTTTATGATGTGCATATGAACTTCAACCGTAGGATGGTAAACCATATTTTTGGCTGACCGTACCACCCACCGCGCGTCTAATAACCTGGCGCTAAGCTGCTGCTTGGTGACACAATGCTATGAGAACATGGTTGAAGTGTTCTAGTGAGAAGGGCACTGAAGCTGGTGCAATTATTAGACTCAAGAAATTGAGCAACTGAATATTCAAAACTATCATAACATAATACATCAATTTTAATTTATCATCCAGTTATGATATATTTATTCATTCGTTAAATTTATTCAATCAATTATGTTTATTAAGTCCGAAATCATCAATATTCTAATAGGTAAACATGTTGCCCAGAATCATAACAATAAATACAAAAAATGAATAAATTAATATTTAATACTTACTTACCTATTCTTAACTTATTATAAATTCGTTGCGGTAATATTTTAGAACCGTTTACTAAAGGAATATTCGGTAAATTAATTTAATTAAAGATGTAACATATTATGCCGCCCACGTATTGTGCATACGCTCAAGCTTATGCTCTTTGTTATAAATAGTTATTAATTATAGAGCAAAGACCTCTAAAGCAATTATTTTAATAATTTTGTTCGAGGCTACTCTCACATTACCACATTGTAGCCTAATGTGAGAGTAGCCTCGAACAATATAATAGAAAACTTCGGAAACTCAAACTGACCAATCACGGTATTAATCTAAACATATTATTATTCTCTTAACATACATACATACATACATACATAAAATCACGCCTTTTTCCCGTAGGGGTAGGCAAAGCCCAAGGGCCGCTTTTCGCCTCCGTGAGAAACGAGACGTGATGGGTGGCGTACCACATCGCCGCCATTTTGGTTAATTAATTTATTTATATGATTGACCATTGCGTTCTCACGAATAAGGAGGGAAAGGGAAGGATAGGTGTTGTGAAAAGGAAGATTGGCAAGTTAGAGTGGGAAATAGGAAAAGTAGGATATTACCGCCCAGGAGGGCAAGGGATGGGACAGTAATAGCTAGGGAAGCCGGGGTCGCATACCCGTATACTATACCACAACTACCGGACAGGTAAGTTGGGATGAGTATCCCATAACCGTATGTCCATGACCATGATGTATTCTCTTAACACATAATTTTAGCTCTTTCCTTGGGATAACAAACAATTGCACACTTAATAAGTATATATAAACAATTGAGCATGCTACATTCAGGTAATCGCGTAACTATTATCCACTAGGCAAAAAACTTCCTCAAAGTTGTCGCCGCACTGGGAGGGAAGGCTACCTAAAAGACTGGCGGCATTACCCCTTTGTATAGCCAAGCTTATAGCTTTTTCTACAAAGCTACCAGCCCGGCGGTCTCCTGAGAAACTTCATCCAAACTTATCGACATCTCAGCGCCGGGCTGGTAGTTTTTAAATTAATTAAATTATACAAAAATATATCAAAGTGAAATTGTCATTATACAACTTCATCAGCCGACATAAAGGAGCTCGTCCACCCGCGTTAGTTTTACATGGTTAGAGCGAGCAGATTATCATCACCAGCCGGAAGACGTCCACTGCTGAACATAGGCCTCCCCCTTGGAACGCCACAATGAACGACAATTGGCTATTTGCATCCACCGGTTACCTGCGACGCGCACAATGTCATATGTCCACCTAGTGGGAGGCCTACCTAAGCTACATCTTCCGGTTCGTGGTCTCCACTCGAGAACCTTTCTTCCCCAGCGGTTATCGGTTCGCCGAGCGATTTGGCCTGCCCATCGCCACTTCAACTTGCAGATTCAGAGAGCTATGTCGGTGACTTTAGTTCTTCGGTGAATCTTCTCATTTAAGAGTTTATCGCGCAAACACAAAAGGATCGTGAATGTATTATTTATTTATTGTAAATTCACGATAGGGTCTGGTTTGAGAGTCTTGGTGTAAAGAGAACTAACATCCAAGCGACATCCTTCCGTCACATCTGCTCAAGGTGTAGACGATCATGTCGATCTCGCATTGGGTTATTTAGCCATCAAAGAAGGTGTCAAATCTTACACACACACTGTAATAGATGTAGAGTCCATTAATAGTAGTAGGTATCATTATCATCATCAGAAGCTAAAAGATATCTACTACTGAAAAAAGGCCTCCAACTTAGGAGGGGTTGGCATAATCCAAATGCTTGGCAGGCGTCTTGGAATCTCAGTAGTAGGTATACTTCACATCTATACATACACATATTTATTACATAGTATACATCAAAGTCACGCCCGCTGTTTTGTACGCTTAGATCTTTTAAAGTACGCAACGAATTTTAATACAGTCTTCAGTAATAGATAGATTGATTCAAGAGGAAGGTTTATATGTAGTATACTATACATGCATATTATTTCAGCTGGTATACATACTTACTATGGATATATGATTCAATTTATATTAAAATGAATCCCTATTACCCTTGGTCACGCCATAACTAGAGAACGACTTTACCGATTTCGTCCATCTTTTTTTTAAGTTTTCTTATACTTTGTTTTGTAATAAAAACCTTCTGTTCTTATAGAGAAAAAAAAATTAAGTTTCCGCAGAAAATTACGCGGGTGGACCTACGCGGGATAGCTAGTTTATTATGTAAAAAGAAAGGATCTTGTATTTACTGACTTTGGTTAAGTAGATGATTATTAACGTCGTTATTAACTCCAATGACAAAGACAAAACAAGCATACAAATTGCTGCACACACGCACCGTTATCTCTCAGTTATCCAATCAGAGGGATCATTTTATTTACCCGTAGTCCTTTTATGTGCCCTGCAAACTGCAAATGGTCAGTGGGGCCAATCTTGATAGGCTTTAGGTAAGCGATAAGCTTGAGTATACATTTCATTTGCAATTCTGAGATGCCCACTTATTTCCTAACTTTATCGTGCAGTCGTATAGTGACGTTGTAAGACCTACATACATTGGCTTGAAATCACCATGTTTGGTAAGACAGTATTGACTCATAAAAAATATCATAATCATATCTATCTATTGAATAAATTAAGTGTCTGATTTACGGCCAAAATAAAACAATGAATTTCGATTATAAAAATAGGGGCTGTTTGGTATTTAAATTAATCATGCATTTCTGAACGCTCTCTTGTGACGTAAATGACGTATTTCCAAATCAACCAATCCCGTTCTTCCTTGAGTAGCATATATCCGCTTAGTAACCCTCTAACCACGAACCTAACAGCGCGCCGCCACCGTTCGCGATAGTGCTTCTATTGCCTATAACTGTGAATTTTTGTGAACTTTTGTGTCGACACATTGTGCCTGGTACCAGCTAATCATCAGGTGAGTGGTGCTAGCTGTTTCCTGCATTTTTCCTTGCCTTTTACCTGCGTTTTACAGCGTCGAGTAGCGTTCATTACCTACTAATTTAATACACCTAATACAGTCCACAATTAAAATATTAAAACCGCTATTTTTTGGCTTCTAGCCATATTTTAAACCCGCCACCTTTTTTGGTCCATCTCACCGGATTTGATACCTTTTTTGGTCCCATCCAATGGTTTCATTATTCGATTATCTAATCGCTATAATTATCTATCTGTCTGTGAAATAACATTTAAAAGCCTATTTAATTATAAATTATTCCCGCCCGCTTTGATAATATACATAAGTCATAAGTATATTCAATCGCTTCTAGATTTCTGCAATCTAATTCGCAGGCATTTATTTGTGTTGAAGGACAGTGCTTATAGATTGATAATCGTAATTACGTACTTAAAATTATTTTCTTTACAATCATACGCTGTATGCAGGTAGCATTCTGTGCCCCGCTTGGCTCGCGTCGCAGCTAATACGTGCCACCTACCTACTTAACGCGCTCATTTTCACTTCACAATACGCTAAGTTATTAATAATATTATATTTTACGCTCGCTAATTATTTAATTGGTTATAAGCTATTAAAGCTAATTAAATAATTTCATAGGTGCATATCTCGGTAGTTAGGGTAACTCATTCGCTTAGTTGTACTTAATCGTTTATAAATACTTAGGTACCGCTTTAATTTAATAGCAATTGGTTTTTAAGCTATTAAAACCAACAAACGCATACTTTATTTATTATCGCCTGCTTTTATTAAATTAATCCGCTGAATAATGAGTAAATCTAGGGGTGAAGAACGGTCGCCATGCCGGGAGGACCCAAAGGTTGTCATTCTTCGAGCAAAACGAGAAGCAATGTTCTCGGGTTTGCAAAAAAATTACGAATTGTCGCGATCGGCTATCGCTGATGAACAACAGCGTGATACATTCTTGTTAAACGCAAGTAATGTAGATACGTTACGTACTGATTTCGAAAAGGTTGTTGATGATTATAATAATGTCTACTTACAAGCCAACCCCACCAGTTCCGTTGATTATCAAACCTGGATCGCATTTGAAGAGTTATACTGTCATATAAAGTGGGTTCTTTCTAAGTTACAGAAAGACTCTAATATTCCGATAAAGACTGAATCCAAGTCTTCTTCTTACCACAATAAGTTGCCGCCTATTGAATTACAATCGTTTGATGGCGATATTCGTCATTGGCCTATGTTTTATCAACAATTTAAAAGTATTATTCATGATAATCCAAATTTAACGGATACTGAACGCGTATATTATTTAGTTGGTAAACTTACTGATAAAGCCAAAGCAATTTGCGCTGGGCTGTCCGCTACGCCAGAAAACTATCCCATAATTTGGAATAATCTTATACAAAAATATAACGATACTCGTTCACTCGCTGTCTCTTATTTTAATCATATGTTAAGATTTAAACCGCTTACTTCTAGTTCCGCCGCAAATCTAGAATCATTTATTAATAATTTTGATTCCTCAATCAAAGCGCTAAAACAGTTAAAATTAAATGACTTAACAGACTTTATGTGCTTACAATTAGCATTGCAAAGATTAGATGCAGATACTGTTAAAACCTTTGAATTGTCGCAACGTCAAACTGATATACCTACATATCAGAGTCTTATCAGTTTCGTCCAGGAGCAAAGTAAGACACTTAATAATATACAAAAACAATTTGAACCTACCGCAAACAAACTTTCTAATAATAATAAAAAACATAGTATACCTAGACCTAACAGTGGTCCTACTAGAACTTTTATTAATACTGATAACAATCAACCGTGCGTTATGTGTCAAGATAAGACACACACACACTTGTTTAATTGTCCGCGCTTTTCTAAATTAACGCCTAAGGAAAGGTATAACTACATAAAACAAAATGGTTTTTGTACGAATTGTTTAAGTAATAAACATAAGTCCAGTTTTTGTAATTCGCAACGTACATGTTTACATTGCAATCAACGCCACCATTCCTTATTACATTTTACAATTAAATATAAAGCGCAAGCGCTAGATCAAAAACCGGTTTCCCAGCCGGCCGTCTCGGGTATTCGTAATGCTCACTGTAATTTAACCTCTAATCCTTCCACGAATAAGGTCGAAATTAATTCGCAGTCCAACTCGGGTGATAGTGTATGCACTCAGGGCTTGGAGTCTACTACGGTCTTGTCGTCGTTTAGTATTACAAACCTTAACAATGATATTAATCACACTCAAACCGCTGCTTTATTAGCGACCGCAAAAATAAAAGTAATAAATAATTATGGACGTGAATATTATGTAAGATGTTTAATAGATCCAGGGTCACAAAGTGACTATATTTCGCTTGATTGTTGCAAACGTTTATCTTTACCCATATCGGGAAAAAACCGCTTTACCGAAGTTCATGGCATTGGTGGTTCATCGCAAAAAATATTAGGCGTTACTCACGTTAAATTCACATCTCGCTTCGATAATGAATTCGTATATGAAGTCGAACCGTTAGTAGTGCCTCACATTACCGGGAAATTACCGGACGTTAAGATTGATTTAAATAAGATTAATTATATATCTTCGATACGATTATCTGATGACCAGTTCTTTGTACCTGGGGAAATTTCCTTACTTTTGGGGGTAAATACCTATTGTAAAATATTACTGTCAAATAAAATAATTACGCCGCACGCGCCTATGGCGCTAGAAACAACGCTAGGTTATGTAATAATGGGCGACGCTTATGTGGAGTCCCCTACTCATAAATCGCATTCTTTTCATTTAATTAATCAAGAACCGCTTGATGAGATGCTTCAAAAATTTTGGATAATGGAAGAATTGCCTTCTACCAAGTATATAAGTCCGCAAGATAATGAGTGTGAAAATATTTTCACCTCTAATACCGCTCGCAATCCTGATGGCAGTTACGTTGTCGCTTTGCCATTTAAGGATCCACCAGAAAAATTAGGTAATTCGCTTCAAATCGCTGAAAAAAGATTTTCTCTTCTTGAAAGAAGATTTAGTAGAAATCCTGAACTTCGCGCGCGTTACAATGACGTCATTAGGGAATATTTAGATAAAGGGTTCTTAACACTTGTTCCGCAAGAAATGATAAGGTTTGATGTGCCTTGTTTTTACTTACCTCACCACCCGGTTATTCGGGAGGATAAATCATCCACACCGCTCCGTGTAGTAATAGACGGCAGTTGTAAGTCGGATAACGGTTTATCACTTAATGATATTTTGCATACCGGTGAAAACTTACAAACTGATATTTTCAATATTTTACTCAATGTACGAATATATTCTATTGCTTTTTTCGCTGATGTTCGTAAAATGTATTTTTGCATACATGTACAAGATTCGCACCGCAAGTTCCAACGAATTTTATTTCGCTTTTCTGATGGCGAACCCTTGCAAACGTATGAATTTACTCGTGTCACTTTTGGTCTTCGTTCCTCACCTTTTCTCTCTCTTCGCGTCATGCGCGAGTTAGCAAAAGATGAAGGAGCTAACTATCCTCTCGCAGCTAGTCTTATTGAAAGACAGCTCGATATATACATGGATGACCTTGCTTCCACAGCTTCAACGCTAGATGAAGATGTAGCGACAGCAACACAATTAATCCAACTTTTTAAAGCCGGTGGTTTTGATCTAGTTAAATGGACGAGTAATTCCCACGAATTGTTGGAACACATACCCGCAAGTCATCGTCAACAAGAATATATTTCTTTTAACGATAATGACACTCATAAGATTTTAGGCCTTCGCTGGCATCCCGCTACTGATAATTTTACTTTTACTGTATCTCAACCGCCCGCTATTTGTACAAAGCGTTCTATGCTATCCGCTACCGCACAACTTTATGATGTATTGGGTCTTGTCGGTCCCATAACGCTATTCGCTAAATTATTAATTAAACAATTATGGCTCCTCAAAATTGATTGGGACGAGTCTCCGCCTTCTTCTGTTGTCAAGTTGTGGCAACAATATATTTCAGAGTTACCGCTAATCTCGGGTCTTCAATTCCCGCGTCATATGGGTATTAAGGACTCTTCTGTCGTTTCGCTAATCGCTTTCGCTGATGCTAGCGAAAAAGGTTTTGGCTGCGTTATATACCTTCACGTAGCTAATGAAGGTTCTCCCCCTATAGTCACGTTAGTTTGTTCAAAATCCCGCGTTTCTCCGGTAAATACCGTGACTTTAGCGAGACTTGAACTTTGCGCCTTAACACTGCTCGCTAAGTTAGTGCGTTCAGTGGTCAATACATTGTCAATAAGACACCCAATAAATAATATTTACGCATTTTCTGACTCTGAAGTCGCTCTGTGCTGGGTTCACTCTTCCCCACACAGATTTAATACTTTCGTCACCAATAGAATTTCGCAATGTCAATCTTTATTGCCAAGTGATCATTTTTATCACGTCGCAGGAGTAGAAAACCCCGCGGATTATGTATCTCGCGGGCTGCTTCCCTCACGCTTAATAGAGAATAATCTCTGGTTCCAAGGCCCATCTTGGATGTCTTTTCCTATTAGTGAATGGCCAATTCAGCAATTTTCACCGCAAAGCTCATGTTTACCTGAAGAAAAAACATTATCTCACGTCGCTTGCGACGCCGCCGCCGCGCAAACTGAGCATCTACTTCTGACATTAAGTTATAGAGTATCCTCGTGGAATAAGTTACTTCGCACTGTAGTGTATGTGTTAAGATTTCTAAGAAAATTGCCCCGCAATAATGTAATAACCTCGCAAGATTTAGACGCTGCTGAACTTGTTATAATTAAGGCCGTTCAACACGCTTCATTCGCTGATGATATTAAACTTATAGAAAAAGGAAAAGGTTGTTCCTCAGCTCTTCGCAAATTAACGCCATACATAAATGACGGCATTCTATATGTCGGAGGTCGGTTAGATAACGCATCATTAGAAAAATTACATAAACATCCAATATTGTTGCCGAAAAATGGTCACATAATTAATTTGATAGTTGACTTTTATCATAAGAAAAACTTTCACGCCGGTCCGCAACTACTACTTTCAATACTGAGACAACGTTTTTGGATTTTATCCGCCCGCCGTATTGTTCGTTCCCGCATACATAAATGTAACACATGTTTTAGGTTAAAACCAAAAGTGGCATCCTGCAGCGTCCGGTAGTGTGACTTTGTCCGCTACCAACGCAGTAGTTTTCTTTATGTTATCGCTAGTTTAAGTTACAATTATTATTGATATAAGCACTATCCTTCGCTCTAGTTTTTGTCCTTATGACTTAGTTTATATTCCGCATTATTAGATTATATTACAACACGCATACACCTAATTTAATGGTGATGTTCTTATATATGTTTTCCCCCTTTTTGGGTTTATTTTTATTTTGTTTTTGAGGTTACCTCAAAGCCGGGAGGTTGTTTGGTATTTAAATTAATCATGCATTTCTGAACGCTCTCTTGTGACGTAAATGACGTATTTCCCAATCAACCAATCCCGTTCTTCCTTGAGTAGCATATATCCGCTTAGTAACCCTCTAACCACGAACCTAACAGCGCGCCGCCACCGTTCGCGATAGTGCTTCTATTGCCTATAACTGTGAATTTTTGTGAACTTTTGTGTCGACACATTGTGCCTGGTACCAGCTAATCATCAGGTGAGTGGTGCTAGCTGTTTCCTGCATTTTTCCTTGCCTTTTACCTGCGTTTTACAGCGTCGAGTAGCGTTCATTACCTACTAATTTAATACACCTAATACAGTCCAGGGGCATTTTTTGAAGCAATTTCGTCAAGAGTATCATTTTCATTGGCAGCTAAGTAAATCTAAGAGCTGTAAATCAACATTATTCATTAATTTCGGTCAATAAAAGCTACTTATCCTGGTGACTTGTAAGATAAACATAACTATTCTGATACTACTTAAATCGCACAGCCATCGCCTCTTACTAAAACTAAACAAGACTAGGACTGGAGTCTCTCTTTAAATGACTTACTGTTATCGCCACTTACTAAAACTAAACAAGACTAGGACTGGAGTCTCTCTTTAAATGACTTACTGTTATCGCCACTTACTAAAACTAAACAAGACTAGGACTGGACTCTTTCTTTAAATGACTTACTGTTATCGCCACTTACTAAAACTAAACAAGACTAGGACTGGACTCTCTCTTTAAATGACTTACTGCCACACTTATAAACGTCAATTAGTGTTTCTCAATATCAATGGTTCGGTCACGATCTCCACCGTGTTGTTGATATTGGTGACGATGGCACATCCCAAATATCACACACACACACTGTTTAGTATTGATGCTTCGATCACATTTACACCATCATGCACCACACTCTCACACCATATACGTATATATCCTCTTTTCGTATTGAGCTGGGAACAATGGGAACAACTTTTACAAATCAGAAGAAAAATTTAACGCCCTGAACCAACGCCAGCGCCTGCGGACTCGTTGGGTGAACAGTTTCCGAGCCAACGCGGTGGCGAGGACGGTTTCCCAACACACACACACAAGTCAAAAGTCCGCACTTGCAGTGTGGCAACGAGCGATGGAGCGCAGTATATTGAGAGTAAACCTTACCGACAGTGTAAGGAACTCTATATCGCGCTCCGTAACGCAAATTGCTGATGTGGGTCGCAAAGCTGCACAACTGAAGTGGAACTGGGCTGGATATATCTGCCTGGGGTGATTCATGGGCCAAGACGACCATGCTATGGGTCGGTGCCACTCACTGGGATACGACATCGTAGTAGGTCTAGACGGAGATGGTGGGATGAGCAAGACTGTTATAGGAATCAGACCTGAGCTCGGGGCTATAAACAACGGGCAATAAACGTGTGGGCCCGTAGGACATCCATTGAGTACGGCGGCGACTAAGAGGAGGACGGCGGCGGGGTTGCGACCCCCGTCCCCGTGAGCACCGTGACTGGTTCCCGGCTACAATGCGCCCCCGGCGGCGGGCTCAAAGGCACTGAGAGGCCCCTGGTGCAGATCCCACCGGAGAGACCTCATGTGCTGATGCGACAGCCGCGGGGGTTTTAGTGGGTAAGAATCCCACATACCCCGGTCGAGCACCACAGCTCCTGGGGATCTTTTGAAGATTTCCCCGGCGTCAAAAAAAAAAGACATAGTAAAGACTGGGCACACTTCTATGGATCGAGAAAAGTGAAAAGAGGAAAGGGAGGCCTTTGTCCTGCAGTGAGCAGTAGTGGGTATATTATTATTAGTGTGTATGGTATCGAAACCAGATAATGCTAAATATGTAGTATAAACGATCATAATAGGCTACATGACAAAAAAAAAATAAGCCCTTCATTTAGATTATCAAAAAATATTGGACACGTTTTTTCTTTTGTCGATTAAACAAAAAATTACGAAGATATAGTGCTTTGAAATGCCGCGTGACGTCACACCGGTGTACAATTTTTACTGAGGAGTGACGTCAAAAGCCCCCACTCCCGAACTTAGACGCTCTGTATCTATGCCAATTTTTATTGAATTGTTAAATAAAAAAATAGTTCTTTTTTTCCCAGTCATTATCCCTATTGTTCAAACATGACCTGGCATTTCCCTTTTAGGCCTAATTTTAAAGCTCTTGATACTAATATATTATTATTTTATCTAACTCCTCGAGACGACCGCACCAGGTGCTCACCTTTTTTCTTTTGTACGGTCATACCGAATATAATTTGGCTTTCGGTAACGATGTCTGCGAACTAATTGGACGTGGGCTGCGTTTTTTACCAATGTTCATAGTAGGTACGTGAACCCTGCATCTGTCAGCTAATATCATACTTTATATACTTATGTCATAGGTAGGTATAATCATGTTATTATGCTAAGTATAAGCGTAAAAAAATGTCTTATAATCGTACCAATTATTATTATTTACAATAATCCGCTGGTCGAGAAATATTAATATGATTATCGAGATAATTATTATGAATTTCCATTTTGAAGAGGTAGGCTTAGGCTTATGTAATGTAGCGATTTACGCGGATATTACACATTAAAATGAAACTAAGTTTACGGATTATAGAGCGGTTTATTTTTGATTTGACAGTCGGATTCATGGTCACGGGCAGACTGAGGTGAGCTGTCCATACGTCATAGTTGTCTCAGGGTACCATAAGATCTTCTAATTAGAAGAAAAACATTTATTCGTAGACGATAAATCGTCGATCGATCGATCGTTCGATCGATTCGTAATTATTATTGTTAGTCCGATCTACGCAGAAAGAGCTCACGGTATCTTGAGCTCTTGATGTGGAATGCTTGTATTTTAATTTAATTATATTTATCAGGTAATAAAATAAAAAGAAACCGCGATATAATCCGTAAAGTTAGATTGCTTTATGGTTATTTTGCTACTACTTATTCAGCAGTGGATGTCTTTTGGCTCCTGACAAATATAACTTCTGAACTATCGTCAGTGAAACGTAATCGTAATACCTTTACCTATTAATAAACCGTAAAAAAATATTCGCGCGTAACCAACCACACGCAATCTATCTATCTATCTATCTGGTTTTCGTTTCAACAACCGAAGCCACTTCGTAATTCATTCGCTTGTTGTTGTATGATTACGACGGCTATTGCTTTATTGTGTGACTGTTTAAACAGCTGATGAAAGTGAGAAATGTTCAAGAGCATCCGTGTCACCGGCGAGTTATACGCAAAAAGATGTAACAGCCATGAACGCAATGTTTGTAGGTCATCTACAAAGAACCACATAATATTATAGTTATGTAAATACTTTTAGTATTAAAAAGTATTATGATTATTAGAGGCATACTGATAGTGTAGTTGCGTAGCAATGAATAATAACTATTAGTAGGCATTAGATAGCTAGTTTCTACCTGCAGTTAGCGTACCCCAGAAATCAAGAAGAAGTAATGTGGAATACAGCAGGCCAAAAAAGGCCACATTAAGGATTTCATCTAAAAGGAATTCGTATTCTGCATTCCGAGCAGATTCTTCGCAATTCCTGTAATTTTCGTAAAATGATCACACATTTTAGGTGAATCGTACTCAATTCATTTATTAGCACTAATTAGCAGACTCATATTTGGTGTTCATGCTGTCATACGAATAAAAATTGAACCGTAACTTTCTCATAATATGATTCACCGATAGTGGCTTTAAGACCCGCAGGTCAAAATAAAAAGAAAGAAAAATAAATAGGACTTCTTAGATGTACACTTCACTTGCTCTCACACTATACTTTCCTTTTCCTCTACCACTCTGTAGTTTGCTGTCAGAGTCAAAGTCAAAATATTCTTATTACATATTAAAGAAAAAAGGAAAAGGAAAAATGATTTTTGTGTAAGTCAAACAAAAAGAAAAAATGCCGGTCAAGTGCGAGTCGGACTCGCGCATCGAGGGTTCCATACCATCCTTGAACGTACTCGTATTAAAGTTATTTTACAATTAATTTAACACCTCAGATAGCAAAAGAACCAAACCGCTAAAATAAGTTTGTCGAGGTTTGTAGGATTACTTACTAAAAAGCTACTATTTAGAATAATCGTTTTATTTTTCCTGTAATATACTATATATAGACATGTATTACCCATAATTATTTCAGATTTTTCCCTACACAAACTTCGGAGATAAGTGGGGAGAACGGAATTTTTTATTTAATTTTTTTGACTTCCAACTTTAGACTGCATTCATACGCTTCGCCAGTTTATACAAAAGACCGAGGAGTATAATCGGCCATTATGTCTAGCGTTTATGGACTACGAAAAAGCTCACGATTCAATCAAAACCTAGGCGGTAGCCAGCGAAGCCACATTGAGGGTTATCGAAGGGTTGAAGTGTTTGCACAGCAACGCTACCATGTCGATCCGACTACAGAATGAGAGTACAAAATCAATCCGATTGCAGAGAGGTGTAATACAGGGAAACTTTATTCCTCGGAAACTGTTCACGAACGCATTGAAAGACTATTTTAAGCTCTTGGACTGAAAAAGGGATTTGGCATCGAATTCATATCACTCACCTTCGATAATGTACTCATTATGGCGGGGTCGCTGGAGGACTCAATACTATATGACCTCAGGAGCGTTTTCCAACAGGTTGGTCTTAAAATGAACACGGACAAGAAGAAGATCATGGCTAATTAATGTCCATATAGCACCCGTTCCGTAAACTGCCCGTCTTCTTGTTTTCCCTTAGTCGCCTCTTGCGGACACCCAAGGGGAAGAGATGGGAGGGTGCAATTCTTACCAACAAAAAGACAAAGAGAACAAAGAGGTTGTCAGAAAAATATTTAGAGGAGCTAAACCTTTCAGACACTCTTCTAACATGGTTGCTCTCATCCTTGTTTTTCAAAATTATTTTGATAACCTATATATTTTTAATTTAATTGTTTCGGCGTTTCAAAGAAGGAAGTTAAATTTGTCGATTTGACGTGTAAGATTTTGGGATTTTGGGGGGGGTCATGACCCCTACGGCCAGCCCCCCCCCCCTCTCGGACCGCCACTGGCTACATAACAAAAAGAAAAATGAAAATCAGCTTTCAAATGTGTAAACAAACATATGATACCCCACTCGATATAGTAGTCTCACTTTGATATTTTGAGACCCCATTCAGCCCCTATTAAAAAAACTAGTGTTGTTATTTGTTTTTCAAAATAAATATTTGTTAAGGTTGCTAGGCAATAAAAGTGTTTGGAAGATGGTTCTTGTAATTTGACTTTCAATATAGAACAGAATTATTACGGTATGTACTTTGTACTTTAACAATTTTTTTAACGTAACTGTACTACAAGTATAAATTTAGTTTTTTAAAGAACCACCGACATAGGTAAACGAACTCTTAAAATGACTTTCCTGTGCTATTATCAGACTCCAGTATCTGTCAAATTACTCGTCAAGATTTAACCATGCATTTATAATTCGGTGGGTCCTATATATAAAGGAGCCAAATTCCTGTTGCCACCTTCCTGCTTGCTCCTATCACCAGACTCTGATCAACGTTTTTCTACCTACTCCTCGCAGCAACCTCTCCAACGAATCAAAATTCGGTGGGTCTACGTTTATTAGTGCAGAGATCCCGTGACCACCTTCCCGCTCCATCATCAGACCCTGATCACCAGTTTTCTAGCAACTACTCGTCAAGACATATCCAACGAGTCTAAACTCGATGGGTCTACGTTTATTTGGGCCGAGATCCTGTTACCACCTTCTTCCTGGAGACCCTGGTGAAGGTTACCATTTTATTTAGTATCATCGGATTTACATATGTTTTTTTTTTATAATAAATAGGTTTGCGCTTGACCACAATCTCACATGATGGTAAATGAAGATGTGGTCTAGGATGGACCGCGCTTACCCATAAGATGCCTGTTCACTCTAGACTTGAATACACCCAAGTTATATTTATCAGGGAAAACGTTGTCAGGGAGGGTATTCCACAGCTTGGCCGTGTACATGAGAAAAGAAGAAGCGAAACGCTTACTGCGGCAAGTTGGATATGTTCTAAATTTCAGATCATTCAGACTAATAGAAGTAATGAAAAATGTCTATTGTATACCAAATCCCTACCTCGACTCGGATAAGAACTGATGGTCTTGAATCGGCTAGACCGATTTTCATGAAACAGCTAAGAACCATCTCGCTTAAACTAGTATTCAAATAAATAAAAAAATCTCATTCAAATCCGTTCACTGGTTGAACCGCTACGATGCCACAGACAGACATACATACAGAGTCAAACAGACAGACAGACTTCCGGAAATAGGCGTCAAACTTATCCTCTCCTCCTCCTCCTCCTCCTCTCGTTTTTGGTCGGGCGTTAATACTGAGGGTTAATAATAGGCATTCCGCGAACGATAGATCTGAATTTCAAAAATTTGGCGAGTTGCGTTGTAACTGTGGCAAAAATAAACAAGGCTCTATGATATAAGTACCTTTGCCTGTCTTTCGGCGAGGTTAAAAATAAATAGACCATATGTTCACAGAATATGTTAACGATTTTTTTTGTAGTATGACAGACAGGTTATATATAAAAAGTTAAGTTTTAATGTTGTCCGTATTTTTAAAGTTGTTGAGATATACTATCTTGTCGGCATAGTGATTTTATCCCAATTGGTTGTTGATCGTAGTATCTCTTAGTACTTAGGTTGTTATAGATTGTTTGTTAATGAAGTTATATTAAAGTGCATGGATTTCGTGAAGTGTAATTATACTTTAAAAACCGGTCAAGTGCTAGTCGGACTCCCGCACCGAGGATTTATATCATATTTGGACGTATTAAAGTTATTTTACTATTCGTCTAACGCCTCAGATAGCAAAAAAACCAAACCGCAAAACTAAGTTTCTTTGTCGAGGTTTTTTTAGGATTACTATAAAACTGTACTATTTAGAAAAATCATTTTATTTTTCCTGTAAAATATAGACAGACATGTATTACCCATAATTATTTCAGATTTTTCCCTCCACAAACTTCGGAGATAAGGGGGGGGGCGGGGGATGGTATTTTTTTAGACATTTTTGATTATCAGCCAAAAACTGCGTGACATAAACCAAAATAAAAATCTGTTTTGAGATGTGCATATGAAGCCCTTTCATATGATACCCCTCTCAATATAGTAGTCTCACTTTGAAATTTTGATGACCCATTTCGACCCCCATTATAAAAAAAAATAAAAGAAAAAAATTTTTTTTTTCATTTGAGATGGGGTTGGGTAATTAAGATCTAAAACTATTCCAAGTTTCAAATCGATAGCATCAGTGGTTCCTGAAATATATAGGTTTGTGACAGACAGACAGACAGACGAAGTCAGACCATAAGGGTTCCTTTTTTACCTTTTAGGTATGGAACCCTAAAAAGGAAAAGGAAAAATGATTTTTCTGTAAGTCAAAGAAAAAGGAAAAGGAAAAATGATTTTTGTGTAAGTCAAAGAAAAAGGAAAAAAGGAAAAGGAAAAATGTTATTTTTTTATTTTGCTGTTTCACGGCAGTACTTACACGAAAATCATTTTTTTCACAAACTACCACTGGATCGTAACGTAGCCGCTACTGAGAAAATAAAGAATCATTTATTTCTTCTCCCTTTTTCTATAGCAGGTAGTAAAAATATCCTCCGAGTAACATTGTGTTTCTACGGTTGGTATATTACAGCATATTTATTTCTATCAGCACAGCGATACCTTTCCTTTGTTTTGTTAAAAGGCTAGTGCACAACTATCTATACCAGTATCACCACCTAACAAAGAATTATTGACCATTAGATAGAATGATTGATGAGGAAGGTTTTTTTGTTTTAATATGATGCGCAGGTCAGCCAGCTAGCTTATCAAACGAATATATCATAATATTATTAATATTATATACGAATATATCATAATATTAATAAAACTTAGTGATAAGACCAAAAAGACGTTACAGAATATAAACAACTTCTTCTTCTTCCGATGGCGCTACAACCCTTTATGGATCTTGGCCTCCTGTACAATCTTCCTCCAGTTGCTGCGATGCTTGGTGACCCTCTTCCAGTTGGTATACTTTTTCAACTTCCACACAGTCAACCCAACGCTTTTTAGGCCTGCCCTTTGGTCTCTTTTGTTGCGGCGTCCACCTTGTCATAACTTTCGTAGCTTTCGCGTCTGGCATTCTCTCAAGGTGGCCCGCCCATCTCAATCGCTGGGACTTGCAGAGCCTGACGATGGTCTCGTGTCGAATAAGTGCATCCAGTTCATGGTTCATTCGCTGGCGATAAGAGCCATCTCGCTCTTTTATAGGACCAAAAATTTTCCGAAGCACTTTTCTTTCGAAGACGGCAAGCTTTAGTTCGTCTGAATATAGACAACACGCCTGCCTATAGTCAGCTGCAGTGCACCACTGCCTACTGCTCATCACCCAACTTCCTCGTTCACAGATAATTAAAATCTATACTTATAATAAAACTGTGACAGGTCCAATTCTGTACATTGAAGATATTTTGAAAATTATATTTGGAGGGCATTCTATAACCAATACTGAGGCCGAAAATGTAATTTTTAAAATTTTTGTCTGTCTGTCTGTCTGTCTGCCTGTCTGTATCACGGTTGCGCATCACGCCAAAACTACTGAATGGATTCAAATGAAACTTGGTACGATTTGAGATCTTACTACGAGGTAGGACATAGGGATACTTTTTATCCCGTAATCTAACACGGTTCTTTTGGGAGAGGGGATTAATGTCAAAATGGGCACTTGGTTATACGCTTGGTCCGATTTTATCATTTTTTCTTTATAATATAATAAATATTAGTAAGGGAACACTCATAGAGAGTTGTTATCATGGTTTTGTAATCGATCGGGTTAAGCAACGTTAGGTAAGGTAATTAAATAGATGGGTGACCGTTTAACGCCATTTGAACTAAACGGGTCCGTGATTCGGAGAGCAAGTAAAAAGTGGGTCCCAGTTTTTAACCAACTATAAAAAAGGAGGTTATATATTCGAAGCGAATGTCTGTTATTAAAAGTTTAGTTAACGTAAAAATAGCGCAGGCGGAGCTGCGTGGGTCAGCTAGTACAAAATAAGCATCTTACAACGCTAATTATTAATCAGTAATCAACTATGTAGCTGAGACATACATCCGTTTTACACACACGCCGCTAATTCCTCACAAATGGGTCTGCTTTTATGACGTATACGCTATACTCGTTTCCGTCCTTGCAATACCAAAAAAGCGTAGACAACATTGAAGTAGTTACAAAAAGTTGGTCGCATTGATTAGATCGATGCATATTAAATAGGAGAAATAAACTCAACAATAACTTATGTGATTAATAACTGCTGCTACTGCTAAGATTTGGCTATCATTTTAACTAGGTGATGTGCCAGAGTCCAGGTACCAGGTACAATACCACAATTCTTTTTCTTCTTTTATAGAATTAATGGCTTCCATCAATTAACAATGATCCAGCCAGTGCTCAGAGTAATTAAAATGGAGCTAGTATCGTGTCGATTCCCCGAACAAATTTTTCGTGGCACTTTTGCGGGGTGCGGGAGGCTAAGTAAACACACGCAGATACAATTTCACGCATAACCACGCTATAATTAACTCGCAATACATTCAAAAAGATACGCACACAAATAACCTGACCATATGAACAAAATTTGGCAGAGGGGTTAGCGCATCATGATCTCTCCAGTGGTATCTCCTCTAAGAGCCAGTGTCAAGTACTTAAATAGCAACAGTACAATACAAAAGTTTCTGCGCTTTTCACAACTTCTTCTTGTTTTATTAAATTACTAGCGACCCGCCCCGGCTTCGCACGGGTGTAATTGAGAAAAAAAAGAAGTGTTTAATTTTAACTTACTGCCTTTGATTATAGAATTTCTTCAAAAATAATGTTTGTAGCTGACTTTTCGTAACGCAATATGAAAAAAAATTGTTTAGAAGTGACGCGTGAAAGAGCTACGACCTACGTATAGCTATCTATCCATGGGCAAAGTACTCAACGCTTAGGTTTAAGCCTGCAACGTTGAATCTCTGAATTTGTGATTTGTTAATTGTATTTTTATTTTTATTAGAAACTGCAGACGTGTACCGGTGTACAATTTGGGTGGATTAAGGACAGGAACAGAACACCATTTCTTTAAAACCAATTTATGGAAGCAATACGGGCTTCCTTGTTCGGTTTCATCGTTAAGACGTAGACGGGGGTCAACCGGGGAATTCTTACCCACTAAAACCCCCGCGGCTATCACGTCGGCACATTAGAGCGCGGTCCTGGGATATTTGTCGGGATCTGCACCAGTTGATACCACTCAGTGCCTTGACTTTGAACCCGCCGCCGGAGAGGCACATTATAGTTCCCCGGGAACCTGTCACGGTGCTCACGGTTACAGGGGTCACGGGGGACGCCTTTAATGGGATTTACGGGACCCTGTTGGTGGTCAACCGGGTATGTCGGATTCTTATTCACTAAACCCCGTTGCTACGGCCGTTAAATCAGTACATAAGAAGGAGACCTGGGTTATCCGGTGATATCTGCACCAAGA
The DNA here is from genome assembly GCA_911728495.1 of Furcula furcula. Taxonomy (NCBI): domain Eukaryota; kingdom Metazoa; phylum Arthropoda; class Insecta; order Lepidoptera; family Notodontidae; genus Furcula; species Furcula furcula. The sequence continues at coordinate 13,829,263 of OU452256.1, read as the reverse complement.
TCCCTCAGTGGCTTGCCTTTGAGCCCGCCACCAGGGGTCACAATAAAGCCACCTGGGAAACTATCATCGTGCTCAAAGATACGGGGATCGCGGGGGAAACCTCCAATAAGTCCCACGGATCCCATGGGGAAGTCAACCTGGGTATTTGGGATTCTCACCCACTAAAACTCCCGTGGCTGTCACATCGGCACATGAGAGGGAAACCTGGGTTCTCGGGTGGGTTCTGCACCAGGTGTCCCTCAGTGCCTGGCCTTTGAGTCCGCCACTGGGGGGCAAGCATATTATATCCCAGATTTACCTTATATTATTTGGAATGATAATGATATATATGTAGAATAAACTTCTCTAGTACTTGATTGTTAAGTATGTACCTCTTTAGGTTTTTACTTACTTAGATAAAAATTCTAAATAAATTCAGTTAATATATTAACCTTGAAAAAATAAAAAATTATTAAAAATAAAAAGTTTAAAAGTACACAAAAAAATCCCAATGAGAAATTTAAACCCGGACTCTGCTGAGCTTAGAAGAGGCTTTCGTAACCTCCAGACCACGGCTACTCTAATTCTATTATTTGAATTACTTGATCATATGCTTGTTATATGTCTGCTCAGTCCCTATTGCATGTAGCGTGATATTTTATCTTATGTATTAAAGTTATACGTGTACAGTACCTAATTTACGTACTAAGCTAATCTAAGTGAAAATATTTGTACCGCCATCGGTTGAATAATAATATTGCTTTTTAACCCTGTTAAGGGATAAATTTAAAAACAGATCCCCTCAGTGCTTGCCTTTCAGCCCGCCACCGGGGGGCACAATAAAAAAATAACCTGTCACCGTGCTCAAAGTTTCGGGGATTACGGATAGACCTCCAATAGGCTCCCAGGATCCTGCGGGCGGTCGACCGCGGTGTGTAGGATTCTTACCCTCTAAACCCCTCACGGCTGTCCGCACAAAATATGGGGCTGCACCGGGTACCCCTCAGTGCAAGGCAAGGGCCTTTGAAGCCACTGCCGGGGGCGCATTATAGCCCTCCGGGAATCTGTCACCGTTGTCACAGTTATAGCGGTAGCGGGGGACACGTTTAATATGTCCCCAGGATCCTGTGGGGGATTCTTACCCACTAAAACTCCCGTAGCTGTCACATCGGCACATGAGAGGGGAACCAGGGTTCTCCGGTGACATCTGCATACGTACAATACATGCATATTGTATTCCTACCCAAACAGACATTTTGGAAATATATTTTCATTATTTTATTTTTATTATATTTGGGAAACAAACAAATGATACTACTTATTACTAATATAAGATCCAATAGTACAAAAATCAATTAAGTTTCCACTAATAACTAAATCATAACATTAGAGAGAAGCTAACTACGTATGCATGATTTTAAATTTAAAAAAAGTATTAAATTTAAAAAATATATTAGAAATAAAAAGTGCCGGAGTCAATATGAGTTTATTTAAAACATCAACAACGTTTCAACGTTTATTGTTTTTATTTGAGTGTATTTAAAACATCGAATCTTAATATAAATAAAAAAACAAAGTTTAAAAACACAAAAAAAAATCCATACACGGGTAGCGAACCCGGACAGTCCATACTTAGAGTACGCTTCCGTAACCAATTGACCAAGGAACTTTGATTTTATTCTTCGAATTACCCTATCTTATTCTTGTGATATATTTGTACCGCAGTCGAAAGTCTGTGCAAAATTTCAAGTCAATAGAACTAAGGAATCGCGTTCTCCCATACAAACTTTGCCCCCCTGTTTCACCACCTTAGAGATTGAATTTCGCAAAAACCCGTCTTAGTGAGCACCTTTGTCCTAAAAGGAACCCCCATGCAAAATTTGAGACTTCTAGCACTTGTAGTTTCTGAGATTTCGTGATGAGTGGGTTTTTGCTTACTTTTTTATATAATAAGATGGCTTTCATTAATTATCGATGATTTCACCAGTCTTACGTAGTTAAATATCCTTCAGTTACTTAATATTATATAAAATACATATGAAAATAAACAGTACCTAGTCTCATACGCTCATTTATTTATCATAGTGAGATTTGCAGTACCTTTTTTTACTGCAACTTAGTGTAGCACAAAAATGAGTAAGTATATTTCTTGTTATTTTATGTCGTTAAATGAATTATCGTTAAATAAATAAATAAATTAAGTATCATTAAATAAATTATATGTCGTTAAATAATTTATTTCTATTCTATTCTACAAGTATAAATTATAAAAGCATAAAAAGCCTGACTGCGAACAAACAAAATGGTCCTAAATTACATTATATATATTATACATAATACGTATACATATGTATATACATATATATATATTTCAACTCGTCTCGTTCACCTTTCATTTGATACCCGTATTGATGTTATTGGAACTATTTTTTTTTTCTTTTTAAATATAATATAGCCACATCACTTCCACAACTATGACGAATCTAACGACATATTATAAGTCACTGTCCGTCACGCCATTTAGTCTGTAGGCGGTGCCAAAGAAAAAGACATACATACATACATACTCTTTAAAAACCATAACCCTCCGCCTAGGCATTCGGGCCACAAATATTTTATTAGTGCTCACGAACGCTACTTGACTTATTTTCCTTGCTCACTGTGGTCGATTTATTCATAAGTACTTACTTAAAATATATCTGCTAATAATAAACCCATCCAAAATCGATGAAACCACGTTGACGTCACTGACGTAGAACATATATTTGTAATGTTAAACACATCTATTAAATCATCATGTTACTAAATCATCATTGTGTAAACATGACATGTGTAAACTTTGACGTAATGATCGACCCATTACGATCGTTTTGGAATAAGTTCTCTAATAACCGATGAAATAAACGGCCACCTGTAATTACCGTTTTTCGCTTACTTCGTTATTATAACAATTAAATAAAATGTGGTGGGTTTTTACCCGAACGCCCTAGGAGGGGGGTTTTCGAGAGTATTTATGTATGTACGTATGTCGTATGTATGTCTATTTCTTTGGCATTGTCTACAGCCTAAACGACTTCATGGATAGACACTTATAATATGTCGTTAGATTCGTCTTAGTTGTGGGAGTGAAATAGGGTATATATTTTTTTTAAAAACAAAAAATATGGCGGCCGCCAGCCACCATTATATTGGCAAATTTTTTCTTCTTAAAACATCTATATGGGTATCAAATAAAAGGAATTAATGAGACTAGTTGAAATATATTATATACATGTGTATACGTTTACCACCACGAACCGGAAGACGCAGCGTTGGCAGGCCTCCCACTAGGTGGACAGACGACATTGTGCGCGTCGCAGGTAACCGGTGGATGCAAATAGCCAATTGTCGTTCATTGTGGCGTTCTAAGGGGGAGGCCTATGTTCAGCAGTGGACGTCTTCCGGCTGATGATGATGATGTATACGTTTAATGTATGTATACATTATTTATAATGTAAATTTAAGACCATTTTGTTTAGTCGCAGTCGGGCTTTTTAAATGTGGTTTTATAATTTATACTTGTTAAAAGATTAATTCTGAACTTGCATGTTTAAACAAACGGTCAGGAACTCTACATATAATATAACTATGAAAAACAAGTCGTTTAGAAGAAGTAAACGTACATACAAACTTTGATTTACACCATTTATTTAGACAAGAGACTAGTGGGGTTCAGCAGCTCATCTTCCAAAGCACAGCGGGTAAAGCCCACAGATTAATAGGATGGTAAAGTCAGTGCACAAGCATTGCTAACCCACTGGAAATAGGCTTGTTGAGATAATATCAATTTGTATTTTTTTAACGATATTTGAAATTTCGATTCATTGATATAAAATACCAAGTATCGAAATTGTATCAAAAACAATATGTTTGCCTGCAGACAGCGACATAATAGTATTAAACCCGTGTGTTGTCTTTGAATTAGTTTGACGTTTAAATAATGTATTAGTCATACGGGGACTAGGTAAAATACACTACCTTCGGAGTCGCTGGACATTCGGGGTGTGGACGTCCATTCAGTACAGCGGCGACTCGAAGGAGGACGGCGGCGGGGTTGCGACCCCCGTCCCCGTGATCACCGTGACCGGTTCCCGGGGACTAAAATGCGCTCCCTGGCTGCGGGCTCAAAGGCAAGCCACTGAGGGGCTCCTGGTGCAGATCCCACCGGAGAGCCCGGGTGTGCATCGGCACATGGGAGGGGTCTCATGTGCCGATGCGACAGCCGTGGGGGTTTTTGTGGGTAAGAATCACACATACCCTGGTCGCGCCCCACAGCTCCCGGGGCCCTATTGAAAGTATCCCCCGTGAAAAAAAAATCATATTATTGGGTTTTTTTGTAAACGTTCCCTTTTGTTTGCATACGGATTATTTTGTATTGCTATAGTAAACTATTTCAACACAATCACCACAAAAAATATCGCCGCTACCGTCGTCATTCGTCACCAAATAAAGTTATGAATGAGTCACACACTTGAAAACATGGATTTCGTTTTCTTGAGTATAGAATCTGAAGTTGGAAATAAAATCGAAAGCTGATTCCATATTTGTGAATTCACACGGATTATATGTATGCCATCGAAGGACTAATCTGCGGCAATACCTTAAGCTGTATCAGACGCTTGGCAAACCACGACAAGCGTTCACAAGCGCAAATATGACACTTGTTTTTTTTTGCTTTATTTATATTAAAAAGGGTACATATCAGTTTATTACAAAAAAGTATCTCAAGAACCCTAAATCGGGTTTGTCTGGATACCAAACAAAAGGTACTCGTATAACATTTTTTTTTTAACTTATAGTTAAGCTGTCTATAAAATAATAAAATAATCGTTATAAACTAATTGTTATGGCTTCCCAACGCGTAAGCGAACTATTTGACTTGGTGTGCTTGCGTAGGCGTCGGTCAGTGGTAGCGATTGTAAGTGGCTTGAGGTTTTCGGCAAACCACAAACGTGTACATCCGGCATTACTATCTGCCCACGACTGCAGTAGGGCTGTAACTTTTTTATTAAACCGCAGTTTTATACGAAACATAATATGTATGTATGTGTATGTATGTATGTATGTATATTTTTTTTATTTTTTTTTATTTTTATATATGTACGTAAGTATTATATACATTATTTGTTGTTAATATAATACTTTTTGTTTGTTTAAATTGTATTTTTATGTTTTGATGACTGTGCACTACACTGCAGATCTATTTTTGTATAGCTCCTTCCACAAAGGTTGTCTGGAAGAGATCGCTTTGAGCGATAAGACCGCCTTTGCTCACATTAAAATGTACCTGATTCATGTAAACTGTCCTTTATAATGTGTGCAATAAAGAATTTATCTATCTATCTATGTAGCATAAAACCTTTATGCTCCGAGCTTAATGGTTGGAGAAACAGTGCTACAGCGCGACGCACTTTTATTTTTAATCATCGATGACAAAATAATAATAATAATTAATATAATATCCTGGGACAATTCACACACGGTCATCTGATCCCAAACTAGGCAGAGCCTGTACTATGGAAATCAGACAACTGATACTAATACATATATACTTTTTTTTTGTAAATACATACTTATATAGATAAAACACCCAGACACTTGGTGGGAATCGAACCCACTGTTGGGTAGCAGACAGGGTCACTAACCACTAGACCAACGGGCCCGTCAAATATATAAATAAATTAGTATTGGTCATCAGCAGCTAAAAAAACGTCTACTGCTGAACAAGGCCTCCGTCTTAGAAGGGAGGAGTTGCCATAATCTCCACGCTTGGCAGGCGGCTTGGGGATCGCAGTGTAGGTGGTAGGTAATCCAATAGAAAGACGCTGCTGCGTGTCTTCTTGTTTTCCCTTAGTCGCCTCTTACGAACACCCAACCTCCTCCCGTTGGGTGCAAATAGAATAGCAACCGCTATTGTTACCCGGACAAACCACGGGCAATTTTTATTTTTATTTTAGATTCCTGGTATAGATAGTATTACATTCTACTAATATAATAATTAGTAGTGATTTCTACCTTTATAGGGTTCCATTCCTAAAAGGCGAAAAAGGAACCCTTATGGTAAGACTTCGCCTGTTTGTCTGTCCATCATCTGATCCGAAACTAGGCACATCCTGAAACCTGTACTGTGGCAACCATGCAACTGATATTTATAATATGTACGTATTTGACGGGTCTCTTAGTCTAGTGGTTAGACCCTAGCCACTGCCCAATAGGTCGTGGGGTCGATTCCCACCAAGTGTGTGGGTGTTATTTACCTATTCGATTATGTATTTACAAAAAGAAAGTATATAAGTATTAGTATCAGTTGTCTGGTTACCATAGTACAGGCTTTGGCTAGTTTGGGATCAGATGACCGTGTGTGGATTGTCCCAGAATATTATTATTATTTATAGCTACTTCGCTCCAAACACAAAAGAGACAGATTACGCTACTTTTAGTTATTTAAATGCCTGGCCTAATTTCAATTTCGGAGTGCTTATACGAGAATAATATTGTGATTTATGGTAATATTGTTTTGCTATGAAACACGTTTGGAAGTTGCGTGGGCTATTATGAACTATTTTATGGTCAATCTAATATACTGAGTTATCCTTAATCGACTCGGGCATAAATTGTATAAAACATTGATCGAAAAATGCAAAAAAATGTAAAGTATCTCATGCTTATATCAAAGTATCTCATGATTATATCAGTCGTGAAGCTACACTTGCCTGAAAAGTAGTTATAAATTAATATAAAATCAAAATCAATTTGTTTTGTTTTTGTTTTTTTTTTTAGCAGCTGGGCAAAGGTCTCCCCATGACCATCCATATATTATCTCTGTCGTGTGATACTTGAGACCAATCCTTTTTAAATGCGTTTAAGTCATCACGCCAACGTTTCTTAAGCCATCCTAGGTGACGACGTCCATCCTTCGGCACCTATTGCGTAACAACTTTGGCCCATCTGTCTACCTTCATTCGATAAAATAAAAAAATTATAATACCAGCCCTGGTTTATGTCCCACTGTTGGGCACCTCAAGATGAGGGGGCTTAGGCACAAAATACTGAGAGTACAGAAGGCAAGCTCATGTATGTACCTCGCTTTTCATACCTACGCTCGGCGGTCGCGCTTGGGTTATCAACTCTGGCTTATGCGAAAAAACTAACGTGATTGTGGTACACGTATCTAGTTTTTTAATTGATTCTTGAGAATAAAACTGGAAGCACGGAAATAAAAACTAATAATAACTAAAATAATTCGCTCGCACTAAACCGAGATAAACCGAGATATCGTGTCCATGAGCAATGTCTATGTGTGCGTTGCTCGAACGCTCGTTGTATGAAGCTTGCCTTCTGTACTCTCAATATTTTGTGGCTTAGACCATAGTCCACCACGCTGGCCAAGTGCGCGGCGGTGGCGGACTTCACACGTCATTCGAGAGCCAGTTAGGCTTTCTCAGACAAGCAGGTTTCCTCACGATGTTTTCCTTCACCGAAAGCTAGTAACAATCGTACAAAGACGATTGGCACATTATTCATTAAAGAAATCAGAGGTGCGAGCCGGGGTTTAAATCTGCGCAACTTGTTTCCAAGGCAAGCGCTCGCCCACTGAGCTGTTACCGCATATATTAATATGCGCTGTGCTTCATTCAATAGATTTTACTAATTTGATAACATTTAATCAACATTATGTGTATGCACAATTTGATCACTCGACGGTAATTTCCACCTGTTCGTAAGTAATAGTAGTAAAAGATCCTGTGGATCAGTGCTTATTTCCAGTTCCAGGATTTTCTATGCATTAAAACTATGTACTATGTATAGCGTCGCTACCTAATTATTTTTCAGGTATAATTTTATTAAAATAGGCACCAACTGTTCAAAGAAATTAAATCTCTATTTATAGCTTGTCAATTTTTACCTGTCGTCTTAAAAGGATTCTAATATTATAAGATCGGATACAAAAACTAGTTTCTGTCATTGATACACGTGTTGTTTAATTAACATTCCATAGTACCAGTTAGGATGTTGTCACTAAGAATAATTACTTCACGGCCTCGAAAGAATCGATTGTCATCTAAAACAAGTAGGTACGTGTAGCAACATCATAAATGTATGACAATGATCTCATTACACCTACGTGAACGCACAAGCTTATATTATGGGCAGCAAGCAATTCCTATGACTGGATTTCGATAAACGTCTTGTATGAAACGGATTTAACAGTGGACGTTTTTCGGGCACTAGCTACGGAGAGCTTAGATGCCTAATGTAATTATTTAGCCAATGTTTCGAATGCTAGACCACTTACTAGGCGAAGCAGATAGATGCAGACTGTGCAGTCTCTCACAACTGTATCGGAATCAGTGCCGGATTAAGACAGCGCGGGGCCCGTAGCAAATATGAAGGCCCTTGACTTGCATAGTTTTTTGGTTATTATAGTGAGGTTATTTACACGTTCTCTACTTTTTTTTACTATATCATAGGAGCTAGGGTTTGCTTGACTGTAATCCCAGATGTTAAAGCACCCAAAATTATAACTATATTTAATCTAGTCTTGAAAACACAAACAATTATAATTGACTGGGCAACTGGCAGGAAAAACACGCTATTCCAGTCTTCATTTATAAATACTGACCAAGCAAACTGCTTTGTCCGTTCAGATGGGACGTTTACAACGTAAGAGTGCGTAGCTACGCCGTGGATCTCATCGTCCAGTGATAAAAAGGAGAAGGTGGAACCCTGTAAAAATCCTTCCTACGTCGTAGGCTTAACACCCACGGACCTGTTTGCGAGTGTAAAAGCCCCGCAGACTATCATCCGGTAGCGTGCCGAGACCCCTTCGCACGCCAGCCTCCTCGAGGGCGACTTGTCACTGTGCAGTGCACAGGCAACAGTTCAACTGATCTCGCTGCCTGGCAACGGGGTCATAAGGTCAGCATTGGCCTGCCTTCTGAATAGGATGCCTGCACGGGCCTCCTGCGGCATAGCGGATCAGCAACGGGATCGCTCTCTCTAAACCGCTCCATTGCTTCCTTCTGCGAAATAAATCTTTCACAAATGAAGGTCATTGTCAACCACGCCCTTTCACTGCCTATTATGTCTTGTATCAAGGCGGACAGCGACATGTCGGTCCCAATTGTGGCGCACAGCTGTCGCCCCACCGTTCACGCCGTGCCTTCAACCTCAAGTGTGTGCTGCGCCATGATCTTCAGTGCAGTTACTCTTATGGCAGCTGGGGTTCTCCGTTCCGGGTGTTTTGTAATAGTAGGCTGGAGTAACTATGCCCCGACAGGATCAACATGTGCCGCTGGAATGTGAGGGTACCGTATTTTCGCTCCTGTGATCACACAAGGGAGTCGTCTAGTGCTTTCCTTCGCCACCACTTAACTTCAATAGGAGGTGCTCCATCCCGGCTCCGCACTTCTGTGTTCTGTCAATAAACTGCGGTCAACACCAGTGCGTCCAAGCCCCAGAGTAGCTCGCCACGACAGCCCACATGAGGCCTCGCACGGAATTGTGCGGTGACCACTATGACTCTCTGTGGTCGTTACAACGGGGTCTTGATTTAGGCAGTCAGGATTTCGGCCCACACTGGTGCGCCATAAAGGGACATTGTTCGTACTACCCCGATATACAGGCAACGGCAACTATCACTCAGGCCACCCGGAATCGGAACGAGCCGCGACAGAGGACCTACAGCCGATCAGCTTCGGCTAGACCCTTGAAATGGACGACGAATCGACATTTCGGTTCGAGGACAAGCCCCAAATATTCATATGGCTCCCGACTTAGTTCGTGACACTCTCGGCAGCTGTTCCGACCCATGAGGGTAGCCTCTTCCTAGTTCCATGGAAACACAGGGCCTAGGTCTTATTCAGGGCTACCCTCAAATCCAGTCGTAACAAGTCAAGTCAAAGTTCAAGTCAAACGAGCTGGAGCCCGCAGTGTAAATAGTTATGGAGCACCCAGACGTATGCGATGTTCCACAGAAGAGGGCCGAGCACCATGCCCTGCGAATACCACGCGCCATGGGGCAGTGCACTAGACCGTCACTTCCAACGCAGGCGACACTTCGGTCCACGGTCCTCGAAATAGGACCCTACTCGCCTAAAATAGGCCAAGACCTGATGGTAAGATACCATAGCCGTAGCCTCCATCACACATCTGAATTGAAGTGTGTTGAAGCATTGGTGATGTCAAGAGACACCGCCAACATGACACCACCCTGAGGCACTGCCGCATCCGAGAGGGCCCTGAAGGGAAGGGTCGTGTCTATGTTAGACTGATCCTATCGGAATCCGTATTGGGTGTTGGAGACTCGGGCACTACTTTCTAATAAGAAAGTAGCAGATAGACTATCAACAGAATACTATTTTAAATGGTCGGTTTATACGAACATTCTGTAGCTAACAGTAAGGGCTATTTAACTTCCTTCCAAGGACAGGCTTGAAGACCAAGTTGAAGACACTGGTTAGTATTGTATTGTCGTATTGTCAACTTCTAAAATCATAATAATAGATGCGGCCAATGATGACTGTTAGAATAACTAATGAAGTCGGTTAAAAAAGAAAAGAAAGAAAGACAATTTTATATGACTGATATAGACTCCAAATAGACGGCGGATGGTATAAACATTATCTTATTTACTTGATTTTTTTTCTTTCCTATATGTGCGGGGCCCTCCAAGGCGCGGGGCCCGTAGCATTTGCTGACCCCTGCTATATGGCTAATCCGGCACTGATCGGAATTCGGTGGAAACAATTTTGGTAATATCTTTTAAACGCTATTTTTTTTTTAACGCTGTTAATTATATTTGGGATAGTGATCAGATTGGTGCATAACGTTTACATTATAGGTATCACTTTTTACCTGGAGGATAAAGCTGCGTGGACTCGGACTGCTCAACTCATGCAAGCTTAGAATTTTAAGGCAACTTTTGTATAATTTGTAAAACAGTTAACATTATTGTTTTAAAAAAAAATATGACAAAAAAGACACGCCAGCTGAGTTTCTTGCCGGATCTTCTCAGTAGCGGCCGCGTTACGATCCGGTGGTAGTTTGTAAAAATGATTTTTCTGTAAGTGCCTCCGTATATACATAATAAAGATATTTTATAGATTTTTTTTAGTATATAAGTATTAGTATCAGTTGTCTGGTTTCCATAGTACAGGCTCTGCCTAGTTTGGGATCGGATGACCGTGTGTGGATTGTCCCAAGATATTATTATTATTATTATTATTTTGACATTGACTTTGACACCTGAAACATTTTCATTGAATTCCGAAGTTTGTGTATTCCGAAATACTTCCGAAGTTTGTGAATACAGTCCATTGACGTCCATCGACGGCGGCGTCTCTGAGGAGGATGATGACATAGTTGCGACCCCTCATCCCCGTGCACCGTGATAGATTCCTTCAAAGGCAAGATACTGAGTGGTGCAGATCGCACGCCTGCCAAGCGTGGGGATTATAGCAACCCCTCCCTTTTAAGGGGGGACTTCTGTTCAGCAGAAGACATCTTACGGCTGCTGATGATGATGAAGTGTTTGTTTGATTTAATTAAGTACGAACAAATTTATTTATTTTGAAAATTTATACCTATGGATTTTCAGTGGCCTATAATTCAATGTTTTTAAAAAAGTAATTGTATTACCCGGTTAAATTAAGAACGCTCTGTTTACTCCAATACAACTTGCAGTAAGATACTAATTTAACTTTGTAGGGATAATTCTATTACGCACTAGTGCGTAATGTCATCATTACGCACTCGTGTCTTATAGCTAGATTTATGGCCCTAAAAGCGATGTAATAAGGCTCACTTTACGAGCAAGTGTGTTGAAAAATAAATAGACATTGTTCTTAAAGTGCCTGATAATATGGAGCCTGAATACGAATATAGAGGTAATGAGCTATATGTTTTGAGTTCACTTAAAAAGCGTGTTCGTAATCCCTAGTTAATTTAATATCGGCTAAGCTATAAATAAATTCAAATTCAAATTTCTTTTTTATGCATAGGCCTCACGGGGGCTCTTACATATTGTCATTTTTTACAACTACCATCGGAACGCGGCCTCCACTGAGAAGATCCGGCAAGAAACTCAGCGGACTTGTCTTTTTTCAATTATATTTTTTTTTTTAAACAAATTTACATAAATATATCTTAAACTATAAGCTTGTAAGAGTCCTGCAGTTCAAGCCCATGCAGCTTTCTCCTCCAGGTAATCCGAGATTTTATAATAGCCCTTTTTAGACAAATGGCTGTTATTGGTAGTTTTAATTTTTTTTATTGGTAGATCTCGTATATCCTGGGGCAGTTTATTACAAAAATAATATGTAGTCATAATAATAAGCAGCCCAGTTAGTACGTTCCTTATAAGGGACAATCGGCAGTAGGCCGATCGCACAGCAGTAAGGTCAATACCGCATCTTGCCAAAAAAGGTAGTCTCTACCGACGAAATAAAATTGTTTTGTATAGTAATAGTGGTTTACTGGTGGTTATGTAGATTTTTATATTATGTTTAAGCATATGAATAAGATTTAAATAACATACATTTCTATTCAGTTATTTAAATGTTATTCAATATTATAATAAACGCTGCAAGTTTCAATACCTAGGTGTAGGTATTTTAGGCGTTTGGGGTAGAGACGATGCACCCATGGGTGCCAAGACCCCACCAGGTGTTCCAACAAGTTTCAAAACTTCTTGTTGGAACATCTGGAGACCAGAACGCTGGCATATATTTCGGCTAACAAATAACCATGCCATATCTGTGTGGCAATGCCACCATAGTTCTCGCCTCGAAGTGAGGACCAAGTGAGGCTTTTAGTTGCATTTATTGTTGTACTAAGTATTATAATACTGTAAATTCTATAATTAAATACCTGCAGTACCAAAAATTTGTTATTTATTTATTAATTAAACATTTAACAAGTAAATGAAGTCCAAATTATGATTATACCTAAATGATACATTATTCTGCCCTTAAAGCATTGCATTATATACGTACAATTATTATTATAATTAATCTAATTAAGTATGGAGTATTGATATTTTCGGAAATTTAATTTTAAAATAATGAAGGTAAATAGTATAAACCTCCCACTAGGTGGACAGACGACAATGTGCGCGTCGCAGGTAACCGATGGATGCAAATAGCCAATTGTCGTTCATTGTGGCGTTCTAAGGGGGAGGCCTAATGTTCAGCAGTGGACGTCTTCCGGCTGATGATGATGATGGTGATGATGAAATAGTATAAATAATATTATATTTGATTATTATAACATTTGCACTTGCATATCTATTCAAAAATATTGGTACAGTAGTCACAACGGATCTTCGTGTGTCTAAAGTTAGGTTTGACGAACCATTGCGCAAGTACAGTCGTGAGTTATGAATACAACACAATAAAAACTACTGCGCAGCGTCTTGCAGCCAACTTCAGACCCGGAAGATCCGTTGTGACTACTGTAACACCCGAATTAACCATGTCCTTCAAATTCCTTATGTCCGGACTAAGCGATTTGCTTCTTCATTTATAATAAGGACATCTAAGGACTGGAACAGTTTGCCTACGTCGGATTTCCCGCCTGATTATAATGTGGGTGTCTTCAAGATTAGAGTAAATAGGCTTTTAATAAGCTAGTGTGCTTTACCATCCTCGATTGCGTCGCCGCTTTCCATCAGGTGGGACTGTAGTCACGTACTAGCTTCTAAGTAGTAAAAAAAATCCATGCAAATAAAATGGTTAAAATGCACAGTTATTAATTTATTAGTCGCATATCGTAGCGTGGGCAAAACACGTCGTAGAAGATAAAACGTAGTCCGATTAGCGTGGGCAGTCTTTGTGTGCAAATTGGGAGGAACAACTAGCTAATAGCATAAAAATATTATAAACATTCGTCACTGTAACTGGTAAATCAAGAATATTATAACGAATATAAAAATACACGTTAGGATTTATTAAATTAGCAAGACTTCGTATTTTGTTTGTGGAACAATTTACCGCTACATTGTTTTTTTTTTAAACAACTGACAGCACGCTTTTGTTATTAATTCATAATGTCTAGAAAAAATGCAATCGACTGTATGTACACTAGACACTTTACAAGCTTGAAACTTTTAAAACAGAACTTGAAATTCAGTTCTGAACGTAAGAGTGGGTTTGTTACCAGACTGCCCTAGGAGTGCTATATTTTTCTAGCTAGTGTATATGTATTTGCATAATATGTATCTATGTAAGTATTTATATTATGCATTTCACACCTGCGCCTCTAATGGATACTAACAAACGACGAGTAAAAGGTATGAGAGAAAACGTTTACGAACCGAACTCGTACTAGGGGTAAATTTAACGAAAGATGAATCAATTTTGTTCGCGGTAAGGTGTATTACTTTCTACAAGCTTTTATTAAAACTTGTTTAATACATTACTTTTTCTCATAGAATAGAATACTCATACTCATAGAACAATGTATACAAACTACGTAGCAAAAAAACAGATTAAAAATAGTTTTGAACTTGTTTTTTGACCAGCTGATGAAACCTAATGAGAATGTTTATTCGTACAAGTGTGTAAAGCAGCGTAAAAAGGCGTGCGATTCGCGGCATGTAAGTGACAATAAATTAAAAAATAAAATCCGGATAGGTTTCCGAAAGTTACTTAATTCAGTTTTATTTTATTTTTTTGGCTACAAAACCACCGGAACGCACTTCAATTGTTGGCTACTAAACCACCGGAACACACTTCAAAACAGTTGGATTAATTGTGCATGCCCTAGTCCTCTATTGCTGACGGCTCTATTGCGGCACATTCCGGCCAAGCTTCAGCCTATGTTGACTTTAAAAATGTGGCGTTTACTGTGTAAAGCTCCGTAGCGACACTCTCTAGTTTATGGCCGAAAGTTTATCATTGCGTAGGTATCTACTCACGTTACACTATGTCAGATTTTACTTGTAGGTAACCTTTAATGTGGACAACATGCCGATTATATAGTTTTAAGATAATTCTCCCGTAGGGGCCGTAAGAGGCAACTAAGGGAAAACCAGACGGGTAGCAGCGAGCGGCTTCCTATTGGACCTATACTGCAATCCCCAAGATGCCTGCCGAGAGTGGGGATTATGGCAACCCCTCCCTTCTAAAGGGTGGTCGTTGTTCAGCAGTTTTTCGGCTGTTGATGATGGTGAAAAAATACAAAACATTTATACAATACAGTTTTATCGGTGCGTGGTAAATCTACAATTATATTACTATGCGTTTCAACTAAGAATGTGACCGCCATGATGATCGCGACTGCGGAACTTCACTCGTTTTTTACGATTTTTGTACCGGCAACAGAGTAAACACAAAATGAAAAATTCGCCCCGGTTTTGATTATTTATTGGAATGTCTTATTTTGCTATTTATTTTTGTTAAAACATCATTTTTAGTAATTATATATTTGAAATGGCACGATGGCGGCCACATTCTTAGTTGAAACGCATAGTAATCAAAGATGTTACCTGTTTACATACCTATACTTACAAAAAAGTTGTGTTAAAATATTTTCAAAACATCACAATTCTTTATTTTTTGCTCTTTTAAACGTCACATAAAGCCTTAGTCACGATCGCGGGATATGTACAAAAGGCCGCTGCTACTTTGAGCTTGTAACCTCATGTTCGCTACTTCAGAGGTGTAATCGTGGCTTTTAATCAGTCGGCTTCGCGATCAAACCCAGGCGACAGCTGTATCTGATGGACTGCAAACAAAGAGGTTGGACGCACCCTGAATAGGGCTGTTACATCAGTATTTATTTAAGAGCTTAGTAAAACTTCATTAATTTCGTTGTTTTTAATCACAAAAAGGGATGGTATGGCACACTAGCTTATTAAAAGCCTATTAACTGTAGCCTATTGACGCTAGAAACCCCAACTTTATTCGAACTGTTCCAGTCACAGAACAAAAATCATTACAAGTACTATAGAATGCTCAAATGCAAGTAAGAACCGTAGGCACAGGTAAGAACATCAAAATACATCAATATCACGTACACGACAATAGGTACAATAACGTTAGCTGTATTTATCGACATTTGCGCTTGTGACAGATCAAACATATTACTACTTATCACTTACATATGAATATAACTTTTGTAATTTAACTTTAAACAGTTCAAAAAACCGGCCTCGTAGAGGAAAATCTGCCTACGCTTTGTTTAATGGGACCATAGACAAACGCGTACTCTATTCTTAATATATAAACCCTATGCCATAGGGCCTATGGTTCCAGTCGTTAGTTGTACGCATTATGAATGAATGAAATCACGTCAGGGTGCGTACGAACCGCGTGTCTCTTCGTCCGATGATGAATCAAGCTATGTCCAAATGTAACCTGTAAGATATTGTTTATACACCACCAGATAATACTCTCACCACATGATACACCAAATATGGGCTCCCACACATAACTGCGAATTCGCATCGCACCGCAAATATCTGCGAGAAACAAATGAATATTTCCATACAAATTCCTGCGATGCGGCGCCGCATCGCATCGCATCGCAGTTATGTGTGGGAGCCCTAATAGCCTCAGGGTTCGGACAGGGGTCTTGACACTGTGTATAAGCTACTTGTAATGTAGATGCCACTTTATGGTAACTGTTGACGCTATCGTGGATGGTAAAGCGGCCTAGCTTATTAATAACACTGGAACCAGTATTAGGGAAATCGCTAGCAAAATTAGCGAAACTGCGTCTTCTTATAGAGCACTGGAATCCTTACTGATCGCAATTTTACCTCAGTCTTCTAGAAAATAGAGGACTTTCCTAGTCATGTTGCACCAATTTGTATTTAAATAAATACAAATTGAAGGCTTACGTAAATATTTTTTTTCTCGTTACTAAACCCTAAGTTTGGAAAGGTATCAGTTTAATAGTGTACCCATAATATGACACTAAGAATCTTCTATTCATGATCTACCATGGACTGATGCTGTTACAATCCTTCCTAGCGATTCCATTGATATAATTCCAGGAATGGTATACGTCCTATAACATCGTTTTTCAATGATAATAATAATAATAAAAAATGTTATTTAAATTAATTTGTATGTATATATATAGTTTATTGGAAAATGATGTATTCCCCATATAGTTGATTGCCTGTCGAAGAGACAGGCGTCAGGCGCATGTGGGTCGCCAAAGGAACAATCAAGACAGCTGCTGCTATCACACAAGGATCGACAGGACGCTGCGTCGGCGACCGGTATGGCCGTCACGTATTCTAAGTCCGTTTAGTGCGCAATAAACGTGAATGAGGAAATGCCTTCCTTGTCGTTTACTCTTTTTATAGGCATAATAACGCTGTCAATTTCGCTTCCTTTTAAGACATATTGAGAGATACAGGTATACATGTGTACCTAAACATGAAGTAAACCGAGAGTCCAGCCATCAGTGTATTATCTATGTTCTATTAGCTGGTGTATAGGTACAACTGGGTAGGAATTAGTATTTTCTGTCTTCATGCATTTGTTGGAGTTTTAAATTTATTTTTATTGTTTGCCAAAACGCCTAAATCTGTAGTCAAGTTCTGAAAATAATTTATTTACTCATCGTCTATAAAACTTGTATTTAGCATTAGAGTTACTCAATACTAGATGGCGTTAGTATTATATAGATAACGCCATCTGTGAGAAGATAAGAGCTTTATTATAATACTCTACTACGCAATAGATGGTGCTGGTCTAAATTTCCATTTTAATTCAACTTTAGAACACTAGATGGCACTACTAAGCAGTAAATAATAATATTAAGCGAAATGCTGGGCGGCCAAACCAACGAACGTGAGTTTGTGCGAATGATAATTGGTTCCACATAAAATTCTCGTCTTAGATGAAAAGATTCTCGTTTATTTTTTTTATAAGCAGAAACCAGCTGACAGACAGATGTGCAGTTAGCGATTCTGTTTTATAAAAACTATAAATGAGTTTCTACAATTTAGCAATCCGATCCCGATCCCGAAGGAAAGGAAAGGAGAAAGGAAAATATCTTGAACGTGAAAAACCTTTTTATCAGTATTGTGACTGATGCTACAATTTCCACTTAGTCTTGATCTATATTGTTGCAATGGAGGATAGATAGGGTCTTGTAGGGTCCTATGCCAGCGGGACATAAAAAAAAAAACAAAATACTTAATTGATAAATACTTATTTATTATAAGAAATAACATTTTAATTCAGCAATACCCATAATAAATGCTTATTAAATGATACTGTAAAAGTAATCAGGTACCCAAGTAATTAAACCATTTAAAATAAGTAAATCTTTTTCTACCCAATGAACTGAAAGTAGACCTTACAATGACTATACCGCCCCAAACTTAACATTAAACTATCTCATAATTGTCTAGGCTTTAACAAGTGTTATTTCTTCTTTGAAGCCAATAAATTCATTTTCTTATAAAGAAGAGTGGCGAGGGTGACGTTCACCACGTAAGTTGATACGCAGACGACGCAAAAATCATGAAGGATGAATGCCAAGATATAGGCTAGGTAGAAGCACATAACCACGGAGACCGCTGATAGCAGGAACTGCAGCCGCACCACCAGTAGCTGGTCGAATGTTCCTGGAATAATAAAAACAAATTACGTATTCACAAGAGGTCTGAGACGTCTGGCGTCCCGTGTTGATGGTAATAAAAGGATTGTTGAATAATTCGATCACTATAATAATTTACTCTTTATCGTTTCTACTGTTCGTATTCAATTTACAAAATAATTAATGTCACGTCAGACGCACGACGCGATCGTTCCTGCAGTCTGCAATAAACGATTGACTTCTTCAGTTACAAGTTTAAAATACCTATTCATCTAAGGTTTATACGTAGGTACTGGAACAACGTTAAGGACTGGAACAGTTTGCCTGCGTCGGTTTTCCGGCCTGATAATAATGTGGGTGTATTCAAGGCTAGTGTGCTTTACTATCCCTGATGGCGTCGCCGCTTTCCATCAGGTGGGCATGCAGTCAGGCACTGGCATATATTGATTAAAAAAGTATCTCTCTTTAATATAATTCCTTTCAATAAATTTGTTTATTTAGTATTAGTTTCTTCATTTTAAAACCTCTCGACGCAAAAATGTTGTTTGATAAAAATCAATTCAGGCGTTGTTTTTTTTCTATTTATACTAAGTATACGTTACTGCCAACATTAATAGCTTACATTTAATGAAACATAAATGTAATTCTCTCTCTAACAAGAATATCACTGTGTCGTTCGCGTCTTAAAGGAAAGATAGGTAAATCAGCATGATCTACTAAGGCGGATTGTCCAGGGTCTCTTTCCACGTACCTAGCAAGATCAGATAGCTTGGTAATGATTGTATGTGCGTGGGGCAGAACTTATGTAAAACTGCGATTATGGGACCGCCCGATAGACCGAGCAAGCCTAGTCAAAGGGCCGCGTTTTTAAGCATTTTCTACTAATTAATTGTTTTTTTTTAAACCTTGAGTTTTATTTACTCATATGAGGAGGTAATCTGTAACTCATTTTAATTTTGATAAACATTTTCTCAACTATTCTATTCATAATATATAGATTCTTTATATAAATAAAAAAAATGTATGAGTACCATATTTTTCTTTAGATGATCAAATTCGGAACAATAAATAAATGAACACAGGAATGATGATCGGTGGCCAGCCAAAGATAATTGGCTGGGTTGAACTTGAATATGTTTGATCTTGTAAAGAAAAACAGGAACATAAACATTTTTAAACGGTTTTTAAACATTATTACATTATTAGCTATGAAGTCAAATCGTCCATGTAACAATTATAAACAGCAGACTACGAGCACTAACACAACAACAGAGATCAAACAAAGCGGCTGTGGCTTATTTCAATATCAGACTAAAATAACACAATGGCCACTACAATTCGAACCATTTACGAGCGTGTTTCACGGAATTAACATTTTAGCGAAGCAATAAAAGCTCACGCAAACCCTCTAAATATTTAAATCGAGTAACATTTTATTGTTATGGACTGTAATGCTATCGGTAGTATTAAATAATTCAAACTCTACTTTCTCAGGCTATTGAGTACGGCACTCGAAAATTTACGATATACTCCCAATTGTATTTAAATTTTAATGAAATATCTAAAGGGCCTAATAGATATTAAACTATAAAACAGAAATGAAATTATGCTATTTCAAAACGTAGTAGATCATTTTTGTTGTACGTGTAAATCATATTGGCGTAACATTTCCCACTCCGGCGGAATACGTACCTACCGATACCAATATTAGCCTATTACGATAACAGTTATTCACGACTCGTGAGCTACCAAATAAGCCTGGAGTAAGCAGTTTGAAGTGGATTTCGCAATATTTTTCTCATGGTAAAGTCACGAAGCCGGTAACCACGAACCGCGCCGCATTGATGCGCGAATTGCATAGCATCTCGTCGTAACGAGCGTTGATGCATCGTTATGTTACATCTAATTTAACCTGTTTTTCTTTACAAGACCAAAAATCACTCCTGTGTCCATACATTTATTGTTCCGTTTTTGATCTTATAAATAAAAACAGGGCAATAGGTATTGATATGTTAATATCACTTCTAGTTTAACAAGTCTATGTACTGAAATGATAAAATTACTAAATAATAGGTCTCATAGAATAGTAAACTACTTTACTGGTGTCCCGGTTTGAAGGTCACTGTAGCTGTACAGTGACTTAATTAGTAATGTCTAGGGTGACGAGCGGCAGTGCATTGCAGCTGTATATAGGCAGGCGGGTCCTTTACCATCAGGCAAACGCCTTGCTTGTCACCTTGTTGAACAAACAAAACATAACACGTCTTATGAAGCAAATGAAATCTTCAAATGAAAGAACCGGCTTGTAAATAAGAAACTCATTAAATTTTGCTCATTTGTTTGAAGGCTACAACGCCACACACAAACAGAGAGCTTGACAAACAGGCTTTAGTATTCAAAAATAAAATTGTAACCATTACATTATCTTGAAATTCAACGAGTGTTTCTTAAATATATGTAAGGAACTGATTTATTTATTTTTATTTAATTTACCAATTCCTTTTTTTACAAATGATAGATTTATTACAGTTCTTATACTGGCATCGTTAAGTGAATGGCATTTATTTTACTAGTACCTAGTTATTTTATTGGCTTCGGTTCGATGAAAAGGAAACTGCTGCCAAACGCGTTTTATTCGCGCGCAGATGTTTCAGAACTGTGGTTTTGCATCGTTATCATTATACTAGATATTACACTTTTATTGCAAAAAAAATCTATTCATACGCACCTAAAAATAACATGAGACAGAAGAAAACAGTTCCATAAATGCAATTCGGAATTTTCCAAATTGATTCTTCTGCTACAACACCAAACCCTTTAGCAAACCTGAAATAGAACAAACACAATCATAAAAAAATCTGAAGTTGAAAATATCTATGATTTATATACTTACTTACCTACTTATCAAGTGTGTCCGTCAGGATGACCGGACCACAGCACGGATTCACGTGAAACTTTACCAAGATTTAGTACCTATTTTGTACCTATGTTTAAATATTTTGTACCTCAGTAATAACAAAGTTATTTAATAAATAAAGTGGGAAGCCATTCTGACGTCAGGATGGCTTCCCACTTTTTACTTTGGGTACTTACGGTTCATATATTGCTGAAATCTTTGCATAATAATTTAGTACCTTTTTTGTACCTACGATAAATATATAAATACTTAATGTATTCCATTTAAAAATTACTTTTATTTCATTATAAACAATTATATATGGAGCATCATTCATCTGACATATTATATTTCACAAACCATGTAGTCCCCTTTCCTGCATCCAGGCAGAGGAGTAAAACCCATACATTTGTTAGTTCTAACATTGACGATAAGAACTTCTGCCACCTGTTTCTCTAGAGTTTGGGACGGATGCGTGGACAGCCGCGGGGCGCGTAAGCGACCGGTTGTGTATCTTGGCGGGCCCGTTGGTCTAGTGGTTAGTGACCCTGTCTGCTACCCAACAGGTCGTGGGTTCGATTCCCACCAAGTGTCTGGGTGTTTTATCTATATAAGTATGTATTTACAAAAAAAAAGTATATATGTATTAGTATTAGTTGTCTGGTTTCCATAGTACAGGCTCTGCCTAGTTTGGGATCAGATGACCGTGTGTGAATTGTCCCAGGATATTATTATTATTATGTGTCGCGTGCATTTACCGCAGCTGAAAAACACTGTTCTCAGATTGATCGCAAGGCGCTGGCTATAGTGTTTTATTTAGAAAAGTTGCACCAGTATTTATATGGGTGACGTTTTACATCGCGTACCGACCACAAACCGTTGGTGACTATTTTTGGGCTTAAGCAGGGTGTTCCCTCAATGGCTGCGACTCAGTTACAGCGGTGGGCTATTAAATTATCAGCACACATACGACATAGAATATGTAAAGTCAAAAGAAAATAGAGCAGATGGGTTATCAAGAATGCCAGCTTTGACTAAAACTACACAAAGCGTTTGCGTTCCGGAACAATATTATTTACATTTTGCGCAAAGTGCCATGTTACTAGATTATAATGATATAAAACAAAAAACAAGCCGTGATCAGTTATTAGGCAGAGTATTAAAATACATACGGGACGAATGGCCCACTGAGAATGAAATAATGTCTCTTCGGCCTTACTTCAATCGCAGGAAAGAACTGTATGAAGAAATAGGTTGTGTGATGTGGGGCCATAGAGTGGTTGTGCCAGAAGCTTGTAGATATAAAGAAATCTTTCGCTAGGAGCTACGTGTGGTGGCCAGGTATTGACGAAGCTATCGAAACAATCTGTCGAGATTGTCGGATCTGCATTGCAGAGTGAAGCGCCGCCCCGGCAATGCCCAGCATATGCCCTGTATCTGGCCATGGCCAGATAAACCCTGGGCTCGCATACACATGGATTTTTTGGGCCCTATCGAGGGACGAACATTTTTGGTCATTATCGATGCATATCGATGAACTCGATATAGTAGGCACACTTTGAAATTTTGACGACCCCTTTCGACCTCCATTGAAAATATTTTATTGTTTTTTTTTTTCCTAGTAATATGTTTTAAATTAATTTCCTGAAGTTTGCAAGCATATGAGAATGTGCCCTTTACAGATCGTATAAGATTATATTCTATATTGCTAGAATTATATAATATATTCTGTATAAAATGCAATTCTATAATTAATAATGTTTAATTTATATACTTTTAATTTTTTTTTTTATTTACTTATGTACTTTAATTTATAAAAAAACTAGCTGTCCCGTGCAGCTCCGCCCGCCTAATTAACTACTTTACTGTGCAACTTTTTTAATTATTTTTTTTCGTAAGAACCTTCGTCTGATAATAATGTAATGTGGGTGTCTTCAAGGGAGTAAATATCATGTTAATAAGTTTTCGATCAGGTGGGATTGCAGCCAAGCTAGAGCTTATGACTACAAAAAAGACTTGCCGCCGTATTGATGGACGTCTAAGACCCACACTCAAAATTTCGTAGCAACTCGGAAGTGCAAAACTTACCAAAAGTTCTTAGGGCCAATTTAATAGATCACATTTCATATCTGTCAGTTTCTTTTGTCATTATTACAATAAATATGTATGACGGGCCTGTTGGTCTAGCGGTCAGACACCCTGCTCGCTACCCGATAGGTCGTGGGTTCGATTGCCACCAATTGTCTGGATGTTATTATGTATTTAAGTATGTATTGACAAAAAAGTATATAAGCATTAGTATCACTTGTCTGATTTCCATAGCACAGACTCTGCCTAGTTTGGTATCTGATGACCGTGTGTGGAGTGTCCCAGAATATTATATTATTATATGTAATCGAAATTGAAAAAAGTTAAGAAATTGTGCAGTTCTAACTTTAAATTGCCCGCCGTTACGATTAAATTTAATCAGAGAGGGTCGAATGTAGCACATGATTGTTACTGTATGAATGTGAGCCGTGATGGAGAATTATGAAACCCTAAGCGGGGTCGGAATACCCTAAAGAAAATACTGAATACTTGCTCTGTTTTGCAGGATAGGGGACTACATGTTACATTATAATATGTCAGACAAATGTCAGATGAATGATGCTCTATATAATATAATTGTTTATAATGAAATAAAAGTAATTTTTAAATGGAATACATTAAGTATTTATATATTTATCGTAGGTACAAAAAAGGTACTAAATTATTATGCAAAGATTTCAGCAATATATGAACCGTAAGTACCCAAAGTAAAAAGTGGGAAGCCATCCTGACGTCAGAATGGCTTCCCACTTTATTTATTAAATAACTTTGTTATTACTGAGGTACAAAATATTTAAACATAGGTACAAAATAGGTACTAAATCTTGGTAAAGTTTCACGTGAATCCGTGCTGTGGTCCGGTCATCCTGACGGACACTTATCAAGTTATTCGGCATAGAGTATAGAAAAATTAAATGCACTGCCGACAAGACAACTAGGTAAGTATATAAGTTTTCTGTAATAAGATGGTAATAAGGTAAGAAAATACAATCAGACTTGCAATTTGTAATGAACTTGCTACTTTTAATATTTTAATCATCGATAGTATGTCGATGATTTTAATAATTAGAGGCCACAAAGATTTCATTCAAGCTTGAGGCGAGCTTTCCATGCTATTTTGTGATTGCTTGAAAATATTATTTTATAGTAGATACCAATATATCGATTCAAAATAGCTAGCGGTTCTGCTATACTTCCAAAAAGCAAAAAATGTAGTTATTTTTTTACAAAAAGCACATTTAGAGTTGTCACCTTCAGACGATGTCGGTTTAAGAATAAAGACTTAAATAAAATTTTAATGCATATTTATTTACATGCCTTTGACATGGACGGTACTCAATATTGCATAATATTTATATTAATAAATGAACTCTGTTTTTAAATTATCCGACTAGGCACCAACGCTGAAAGCGGTTACAGTAATTTACGAATGCGTTACATCAATAAAGTAGATGACTTACTCGGAAGATAGCACGCGAGAACAACTCGCGTGCTCAGAAATATCACAAAGAGCTTTGTATCCCGGATGCACCTCCACTGACATTTCCACATACAAAGCGTACGTGGAGACTAATATGCCCGCAATACAGGCCACTGTGAAGAAGCGGTTGATAGTTTTTTCCCTCATTGTCAAAGATTAATATTCTGCAACAAAAAAAACTACATTTCTACTTTTGACATATGTACTTATAAGTACTTATATTTGCTACGACTATAGAATAACTTCTAGAATTGAAACCCACGGTATGAGTATAAATATTGTTTGCGATACAATATCCAGAAATTCCCTTTTTCGAAGCAGTCCCGAACAAGACTTTTTTTTTTTACAATTCACACTCGGTCATCTGATCCAAACTAGTCAGAGCCTGTACTATGGAACCAGACAACTGATACTAATACATATATACTTTTTTTTTTGTAAATGCATACATATATGGATAAAACACCCAGACACTTGGTGGGAATCGAACCCACGACCTGTTGGTTAGCAGACAGGGTCACTAAACACTAGACCAACGGGCCCGTCAAAAACTTAATTATATTGAATCGCTTTGTTCCCGAAAATAAATCTAATCTAAATAATAGATTGGATTTATTTACTTGGATTCGAAAACATGAATGTCAGACTATCATGAATATTTTGAAATTAATGCCCTGAGGTTCTGCTGAGATCTGCTGAAGGAATCCGATGCACGTTATGAGTTGGATTGGACCTTATTCGCGTCATTTAGAGGCTGAGACTCCCATGCCGTTTTTGATGGGATGCAAGCCAATTCCACTTGGATACATACATTAATGTACCCTGTAGCTTATGACGAGATCATGTTGGTACCATTTCCTCGGAAAATAGAGGCGTAATTGAGTCTATCCCATTGTAATTAAGTCCCTATTTATCTTTACTTTAAATAATATTTCAAACAAAAATCGTTTAATATTATTTATTTATAAATCCAAGAGATAATATTCATATTCATATTATTCATATTCATAATAATAATAATAATTGCAAATGAGTTGATTATTCATTCATAATTGAAGCGTAATGAATTGAATTTAAACGTGATTTGGTGGTAGAGTTATTACGCTCTAGGCTACGCCGAGGCTGTGGTGCATCCCATCCCTGAGGCACAAAATATAGATTTTGTGCCTGAGGTGCCCTTGAAGTCGTCGCCCATCTGCCCTTGAGGTAGAAGCGATTTAAGCGCTGCCAAAAAAGAACATCTCATATATTAGGACCTTCGCGTTTGTGTTATGTTTCATTCAAAGTATCAAAATTACTAAGTGTTAATTATGATTAATTACTATGATAAGAGATCAATATCAAGCAACCGCTTATTAAATATTAACAAAGGTAACGAATGCGTTATAAAACTTATGAATAATTCTAATTTAACGACTACAATCAATTAACACGTTATCTTGTAAATCTACTTTACCGTAGAGTGGGAGAACCGCATATTAAACAACGAGGTTGAAATAAAAGGGAATAAAATATACGGCATTTTGTCCCGAGTTTGTTTCGCCACCCCTTGGTGAACAAGCGGCATTCAATGACCGTACGGTAGAAAAAGATTAAAAAGAAAACAAACAAAGCTCCGTTCACGTCGGAGGTTAACGTTATTTTAACAAAAAACAATAAAATAATTAATCCAAGAACTCTACTTAAATATTGTAATTTGAATGCTTTAAAGTTAAGGTGCAGACAGACTTGAGCATTCACTTGTTACAGAACATTGAACGTTCGCCATTTTTAATTCTCTCGAACTGAACAACGGACAGAGCCAAGTATAGAGCCAAACATCGCTACGAACATTTTCACGATCATTCTAGCGAATAGCGAACGCTCTAGTCAATGCTCGTCAAAAAATATTCTTCGGCGGGACAATGACATAATGGATCGGTCCAGTAATAAGTTCGAAGCCACTGTCTCTTCGCTAAAATGCTCGCTAAAACGCTCCCGTTTATCTTTCTTTAAAGGTGGGTTTAGACCAAACGAACGAAGAGCTAGAGCTCAAGAAAGAATGCTCTTGTTCTAACAAGAGCATTCTTTCTTGATCTTTATGTGTAAACGAAAACTCGTATTCAGCGTTTACATATAACGAACAAAGAGGTAGAGCTAGAACACAAGAACGCTTTGAAGAGACCGCTCAGGGGCGCGAGCACGTCCGAACACGCAAGAACGCTGTAAGCAACTGTTCGCGTTCGGGCGCTCGCCGTTTACATCGAGCGAGCGAGCATTCTTAGAATATTCCATAGAATATTGGCGAACGCAATAAGAACAACGAAAGAATGTTCTACGCCTGTTTACACTATAAGAATTTGATATAGTGGGGATAGAATGAGCATTCGCTCGTCTGATGTAAATCGACCTAAGTATATCGACCTATGTAACATTTTCGCTAGAATGGTCATTACAAGTGAATGCTCAAGTCTAAACGCGCCAAAACCTAACATGTTTGAGAAGATACAAAAAGGAGAACTGGGAAAGTAGGTCCAGATAAGGACCAAGTAGGTCCAGATAAGGACCCAAGCTTGACCCAAGTCAGATTCTACATTTCGGCCTTAGGAAGTTAGGTCACTAAGTATTTACATAACATTAAAAAAAAATTGATCGGACTTTGTGCTATTATTGTTAAAACTTGTTCTTATGTCGCAGTTCCTTGAGGCGGAATGACAACGTAACAAAAGCGTGTTAAAAAGGCAAAAAGTCTACATATTATTTTTGTATAAACCAGCCTGAAAATGATAATAATAATACAGTTTAATCGCAATCTCGTACTTAAAATATTTAGCTTCTTGCTTGTAGCTTTGTAAAGGATTTTAATGAAATTGGCTACTCACATGCACTTATGCAGTATTAGATTTATTCATGTAGCTAACTTATTAAATTCATACACTCTCTACATTTAATTTAAGACTAGAGTTAATTAAATGACCAAAAACAACATACCCTTATCAGACTTTTAGTTTATGTCCACGTTGTGGGCCGAGATAAAAAAACACGTAGGTATCTAAAGATAAGTTAACTAAATATTATTAATGAGTCTCCAATCGTAAACACGTTTTCAATATCATGTACAAAAAATATCTTGCACATTCTACACAAGGTCTTGTATTGAACTAATCAAACTTATATCTTATATTATGATGTTTGATGACATCATAAACGTGAGAATTATGCTAAGTATATAGATGTAGAGTAGGTAGGTACCGGCATCGTATACTTATAGTTTTTGCTATACATACATGGTATAAGACCTTGGTAAAAAGCGAAACTGTTTCTAGTAAGCCCTAAATAAGGTTATCTGACTGACCTGTGGGGGTCAACCGGGGTATGTGGAATTCTTAAATACGGCTGTCGCATCAGCACGGGAGACGTGGGCTCTTCGGTGGGATCTGCACCAGGAGTGATTTGCCTTTGAGCCTGCTACTGAGGTGCGCGCTTTATAGCCCCCCTGGAACCTGACCCGGTGCACACGAGGACGGTGGTCGCAACCCCGCCGCCGTCCTCGGAGTCGCCGTAGGGCCGACACCCCAAACGTTACGAAGGAGCTTGAATCTTATAGATTGATGAATCCTATGTTTATCCAGTCAATAACTTAATTTATATTTTTATAATTATCTTTTGAATATCAAGATATAAGTACTTCAAAGATTTCGATATCTATCACATATACGTACACAGGTTTTATGGAACCATTATATTTTTTAACACTATGACGCCATCAATAAATTGAAACCACAATCTTGTGTAAAATTGTAAATGCAGAAAACCTAAATAATATCTAAATAATTGAAAATAATACTTAAAAAAAAGTACTTACCTGATTAAAAGTTAAATATACTTAGCGTCGGATTCGAGCCTGAGCTTACGGCGCTTTCTAAAAGCGTCCGTAACCACTGGGCAGGTAAGCTTACCATATAGGTATTTACCTTACCATATGCAAACTAAATGTCTGCTCAGTCCCTATTATATGTATATAGCGTAATCCCTATTATATATTGCAAGTAATGTTCCACTGCTTAGACAAACATAAACATAGCGTGATGTTTTATATACCAGTTTATGCCCAGACTTTTACAAAATACGTCAGTAAAAGTCCTATTAAAATCCATCCACGGGTTTTCAAATGATACCTGGAGACCCAGACAGGCAGACAATAATTCCAAATAAAAAAATGTTTTGGCCTCTATGACGATAGTAGTAAGTGCCGTAGTACACGTAGAAATTTAGGAAAATATTCAATTTACAAAGTGCACTTGAGTTTTATTATAGTAATATGTAGATATAAAAGATTACTAGTTGTCCCGCGCAGCTCCACCCGCGTGATTTTCTAATTTTCTGCACCACTTTCTTAAATATTTTTCCGCAATTACCTTCTCCTAGCAAATTTGGTGCAGTCGTTACGAAGTTATGCGCGTACATACATTTACAAACTGTAGCTTGTTGCTGTTGATTTATGCTAGTGAGTACCATCTCTAAATAGTATTATAAGTTATAATACTATTTAGAGATGGTACTCACTAGCATAAAAATAAATACAATGACGCGAATAGCAGATTTTGTTATAATTTATAACAAAATCTGCTATTCGCGTCATTGTATTTATTTGTACGCTTACATATACATGCTTACTTCACTATGGCTTTGGATGCGTATATCATGTGGCCTGTGCATATAAATAATGTAAGTAAGTACTTAGTTATTTTTTCTCGCGAAGTTAAGTAGAAGTGCGGAAGGAAAAGATTTTATTAATTATATTTTACAGGAAAAATAAAATTATGTTTATAAGTAGGTACACAGCACAGTTGTCTAGTAGGTAATCCTTAAAAAAACTCGACAAACAATTCCATTTAATTTGTTTTTGCCCGAATGCCCCAGGAAGAGGGCTATATTTTTCGAGAGTAAGTATGTACTTATTTATGTATGTCTATTTCTTTGGCACAGCCTACAGCCTAAACGTCTTGATGGACAATGACTACTAATAATATGTTCGTCTTAGTTGTGGGAGAGCTGTAATATATTTTTCCAAAAAAATTATATGGCGGCCGTCATTCGCCATTTAGTCTTTTTTTTTTGGTTTATTCCCATCTCGGCACCTTCCCATCTCGGCACCTATGAATTTATTTACCATACCTACGAAACATTCCCATCTCGGCACCCTTCTATAATCATTGTTAGGTACACAGTGTAGAAAAAATGGAAACAGTATCAATATAGTAAGTAAAAAACTTGATTTTTTACTAAAACAAAATAAACGTCGTGAAACATGATACAAGGCGGTTTGCATTTAAAATTATAATTTTTTTCAAGTATAACATCCCTATTACCAAGAAAAAGGAGAAAGGTACGTAGTAGTACGTACGTATGAAAATCGTTCGATAAATTTAAAAAGCTGCATAGAAAAACTATCTGCAATAATTACCTTATTTGTTTCCTGGACGACGAGAAAGTAACTGTGATTGTATTTTTTATTTTAAATAATGTTTGAAATTATTGCTATTATTGTATGAAAATTATTCGGCTCGTTGAACCTATTTTAAGTATGTTAGTATACCATTTCAAATATCCATAAGCAAGCAAATACTATAGACATATTGTTTTTCATTTCAAAACATTAATAAGTTTATTCAGCGGCTCTATACTGACAAAAATACTTTGCCTACCCTAGGATTTCTCTAAACAATCTTAATTTAAAAAAATCTTAGTTCTGACATGAATTAACGTAATTTTTTTGAATGTAAGTGTATGGATATGTTGGTAATATTGATTAATTTAAGGATATTTGTTCTGGAACACAAACAAATAGCATAAAGTATAAACAACTCGCAGATATTTTTGCCTGCTTTCTGTGCACGCCACTGTTGGTACTGTTATGCTGAAACTGCTCATTGTATTTTTTCTGTTGATTATTGTAATATGTATTTAAATTGCTGTAAATATTTTAAAAGGACTAGCTATACGACCTGTAGATTTTTCATACATTGTAAGATTTGTTAAGTTACTGCCAAAACAGAGATAACCTATCCTCTAATTAGAGCGATTCAAAGGCTTGTCTGTAAAATTCCCATAAAATATATTTTTCACACCACCTGCTCGATAATGTAGCATTATGTGTCATATAAAGATGACATAAAGTACCACATTATATCCCTATAATCTAGCCGGGTAATAATGTTGTACTAAACTCCCTTGGGTAATAATGTGTACTTGTTGTTGCTAGAATCCTTCGTTGTGCTCGCGATTCAATTTAACGCCCGCGACATAAGACACCACTTTATCCCCTTGGTGCATAAACTACTATTACGTTGTTCACTATTTACTAGTA
The DNA here is from genome assembly GCA_911728495.1 of Furcula furcula. Taxonomy (NCBI): domain Eukaryota; kingdom Metazoa; phylum Arthropoda; class Insecta; order Lepidoptera; family Notodontidae; genus Furcula; species Furcula furcula. The sequence goes on along the minus strand of OU452256.1, from coordinate 13,797,871 downwards.
TTTAAAACTAAACTTATTTTATAAACGGTAATTTCTGAAAAATATTTATTTGGATTTAATAAATAATCAAGTTGATTTACTTACTCTACTGATACTGTGTTTCCAATTTTTCTACACTGTGTACCTAACAATGATTATTGAAGGGTGCCGAGATGGGAATGTTTCGTGGGTATGGTAAATAAATTCATAGGTGCCGAGATGGGAAGGTGCCGAGATGGGAAGGAACCGAACTAACTAATGACATCAATATGGGTATCAAACCCAGAGTAATCAATCATAGAAGTATCAAATGAAAGGTCATAATGAGACAAATATATTATAAGTATATACATGTCTATACATTTTATATATATTTAAGCCCATTTTGTTTGTTCGCAGTCGAGCTTTTTGTGCTATTATAATTTAGACTTGTTCCATCCAAAGGTTGCCTGAAAGAAATCACGAATAGTGATAAGGCTGCCTTTTTTACATATGTTCTATTTTCAAGTCTCTTACTTCCCAGGTACTCCCTTGCGCGCTACTGTTCTTTTGAGGATAAATAATTAGAGGTTACCATAGCTGTATAGCTATCCACCGACCATACTTCAAGAGAAGCGTATCCTCCGCGCTGTGATGCAGGCCATCCATAAGGAGCTCGACACCGAACTCATCAAAGCCGACCTTGAGGCGCAATCTCTACAGTACTGGAGGTACACCAAATGTACCCCTCAACCGCTCAGGTGACCCGTACGAAATGGTCCTGGTACACTTGGAGCGTTTAGATGAAGGCAAACTGGGTACTGGCTTCAACGTACAAATAAGCCTCACAAGCATAGCCGACCTGGAAGTGTCACTTCAACTGCCAATTGCAGTATGCCCACCATATACTATAATACTCTGTGATGCCCACTCGTACTCGTAGCCTCCCACCTGTGTTCTCATTACCAAAGCGGAGAGCGATGTTTGCTAAGCATTTATTTTATTACACTTGGCTGAATTTAGCCTTCTAAATTCAGAAACAAATTTAGAAGCTTCTGATCACACTGTCTAATTTAGTTTCTGAATCAGTTACCCAAAGAGGACGTAAGCGTAAACCTAAGAAGAGTCGGAACTCCCATACATTCGATATTCCAAGCATTGTGTACATAAAACTTTATTCTAATCGGGAATTAACGCGATTTACCTTATATTTTGGCTTGACGTTTCGGCCGGGTTGCACCAGCCGTGGTCACAAGCAGACTGGTTCAGCGAGACGGCTCCGTGCGCGAGGCAGAAATATCTTCGTCTACCCCCGTTCTTCCACTTGTAACGTTAAGCCCACTACACACTACACTCACAATATCTGTATATTTAACCGCCGGCAAATAGCGAGGTTTTGTCATTTTGATCACTGGTTCCCAAGCAGCTGATAATCTAAAGCCATCTTCCCGGTTGAAATTTTTATATTTCTTAATTTCAATCGCTTCACGAAACGTCAAGCCAAAATATAAGGTAAATCGCGTTAATTCCCGATTAGAATAAAGTTTGATAATGGAACGCGAAAGTCTAAAAGTATATATTGTGTACATAGTTTAGCTAACCTAATGAAACTATCCAGTCTGACAATATCAGCTTAAGTAGCTCCATCTAATGATCATAGTTGAAACTAAATAGCATGTAGTACATTTAATAGCATGTAGACATCGTACCGAAAACCGATACCAGGGATCCAGTACATGATTCTGAACATTCTAGTGTTGAAATTTTTCATCGGCTTTTTCATGAATTTACTAAAAAAAAACCGCCTTTTTTATAAAATTAGGATAACATCATTATTGGTATAATAATAAAGCCTAATTTCAATTTATAAACAATAAATTACTTATTTATCCAAAATTAGCAATCATCAGCAGCAAGTCCACTGCTGAACAAAGGCCTCTCCCTTAGAAGGGAGGGGTTGTCATACTCTCCACGCTTGGCAGGCGGCTTGATTGAAATTAGCAATGTAATTTGAGAAATAAATATTATTCTGCACGTATTCATTACATGCTCAAAAATTATAGTCATTAGTTATTTTCCATATAAATGGTTTCTGTAATGTTGTAACGGACAATATGAGAAATCTTATATAAAAGTTTTCGGTACGTAGTCCCTTACACCCTGTATGGTAATTAATAAAAGCATAATAAAAAAATCAGTTACAAAGCAACTTCCTTACAAAGATTTGAACCCGAGCCCACACCTCGTTATCACAAACAGAATTCCTTAACCACCGCGCTTATAATACTTACATCTTCAGATTGTAAAATTGGTGTACTTAGAACTCTGTGATAATGATATTTTATACATATAGATATGCGATTAGCGCACGAAAAGTGAAACAACGAAATTCACCGAAATTGTGTGAACTAGCCACGCGTCGGTAAAATATAACGAACGTGACGTGTAAGAAAATCAAGTAAAATGCCATCATGCGTATTTAGCAAATGCATAAAGTAAGTGCTGTACAAAAGTAAATTATAATGAAAGGATATCATTTTAATTACACGAGTCACATTTTTTAGCGCACATTAGTATATTCAGTGTTCGTTCAGCATGCGCGAAGAACGGCTGCGTTGCCTTACCCTAGTCCGTACTCGTGTATTGCGCTTGCGCAGCAAAAACAGTGTCGCGAGTAATCGTCACCGGCCGCCGCGATGGCCCAGATTTTTACAAACGTCGTGAATCATAAATACTAATATGCGTAAATATTATTAAGGCGAAGTTATATTTGAATAAAAATGTCTTTGCAAAATACAGTAAGGCTTCAAACGGAAACCGAACATCTTCTGTATCAACGTTTTACTGAACAACAAGCCCATGTGGCTTGTAAGGCATGTTGGCATGTAAGGAATTACAAAATTTAGTTAAGGACTTACATTGCCAAATTGAAGAGCTTCAGCGACAACTGGAGCACTACAAGCAGAAGAAAAATGTATCTTCAGCAGAAGACACCATAACTGAGAAGGCCTCTGAACAAGTCCATTATGAGACTGATGAAGAGGAACTAGCCAAGGAAACGGAGTGGATTCGTCAGCAAAGTCGAAAAAAAGAAAGCTGAACCAAACACCGTCACCACAACAACAACAAGGAGCAAGCTCCAGTGAGATAGACAAAAAGACACCAAAAGCTAAAAAGTCTCCCCAACCACCTCCTATAATCGTAGAACATGTTAAAAATTACCAAAAGTTCTACGATTTTTTAACTACAACTGTATCCAATGACTCATTTTTAATTAAAATGCGGAACGGTGAAAGTGTCAAAATTAATGCCAACAACGAGGAATCGTATAGGGCAATCACAAAGTTGCTTTTGGACAGCAACGCTCAATGGAATTCCTACGAGCACAAACAGGATAGACCAGTCCGGGTAGTGGCAAAAAAATTGCATTTCTCATGCAACCCCGAAAAAATAGTTGAAGACCTAACATCCAAAGGTTATAAGATCGAAGATGCCACGAACAAGCTGAATTGGAGGACTAAAGAACCTCTTAACATGTTCGTGCTGTCATTTGATAAGAGTGAAGACATCAATAAAATTTACAACATAAAGTCTATTCTTGGTTGCAAAGTAGACATGCAACCAATTAAAGCGTCGAAATTGATCCCACAGTGCAAAAGGTGTCAAGCATACGGGCATACTCAGAAATATTGCTGTAAAGAACCCAGGTGTGTCAAATGTACAAGTGCTTCTAACAAAAGACTGCAATAAATCTGCAGACACTAAGCCTAAATGCGTCCACTGCGGTGAAGCACACCCTGCTAGCTATCGGGGATGCATAGTAGCAAAAGAACTACAAAGTTTAAAAAATAAGGCAGTTAAGAAACACAAAGTCCGTACTCAACAGACCCCAAGTATTAATATCAATAAAAAGGTACAGAGCCAACCTGTTACAAAAAATCTGTCTTTTGCTCTAATAACAAAAGGTATTCAGGCGCAACAACAGCCACAGCAACATCAACAGCCACAGAAAACATCAAACTTAGATGATAAATTAAACAAAATCCTAAACGTCATAACATCATTTGACGAACGGCTGAAGAAATTGGAATTTAGCACTAAATTGGCTATTACTAAACAAAAGTGATGGTTAACTCGCTAAAAATTATTGCATGGAATGCCAATGGACTGCGTTAGCATCAACATGAGCTGATAGTGGTCCTAAATACAGAAAACATCGACGTGTGCCTTGTATCTGAATCACATTTTAGCACTGAATCCTACGTACAAATGAAAGGATACAAAATATATCACGCATTGCACCCGGACAACAAAGCGAGAGGAGGCAGTGCCGTCATAATAAAGGAAAACATTTATCATTATGAGTTATTTAAGCACGAAGACCGTGATATTCAAACTGTGGCTGTATGTGTCAAAACTAAAAGTTTTCCGGTTACTGTATCTGCTATATACTGCCCTCCCAGGTACTCGATAAAGGCAACGCAATATGAAAGTCTCTTGAAAAAAACTCGGCAATAGATTCATTCTTGGAGTTGATTTTAATGCAAAAAATATCTATTGGGGATATAGATTAACCACAACTAAAGGGAAAGAACTCTTAGGTGCAATCAGAAAAATGAAATGTGACGTCATATCAACGAATAAGCCAACCTATTGGCCCACTGACCCACAAAAAAATCCTGATTTGATCGATTTTTTTATATATAAAAACATCTCGTCAAACCTTCTTTCTATTGAAGAGGGTTTCGATATGAGTTCAGACCATTCACCAATTCGACTCAGCGTTAATGAAGACATACTATACAGAAAAAGACATCCAACTTTGGTCAGTAAAAATACAGATTGGGATAGCTTTAAACATGATTTGGACTCCCTAGTAATTCTGAATGATAAAGAAACCAAAGCAAATAGAATTAGAAGAAAGAAAATTTATAACAGATATCCAACAATGTGCTTGGCGAAATACCCCTGATTTAAAAATAAAATCCAGTTCCAGAAACTACCCGATGTAAATTCGAAATCTTATATCAGAAAAAAGAAGACAACCAGATATCCACCGGACAAAACGCTGCTAAATAATCTTACGAAGCAGTTAAAAAGAGAAATACAAAAATTCCGTGATGAAGCTATGCACACATACCTTTCACAATTAACGAGTGGTCGTGCCATAGACTATTCATTATGGAAAGCTACAAAACACCTTAAAAACCCATTACCCAAATCCCTCCTATTAAAGAAGTGAACGGAAAATGGGATGTAAATAATAAGCAAAAGGCAATCAGATTTGCACATCATTTGAAGGACACATTTCAACCAAATAAACTTGACACTGCAGAGCTTATATTTGAAGCAATAACACAAGATGAAATTGATATAAAACTCGCCACACCAAAAGAGGTTCACACAGAGATTCAACATTTAAACAAGAAAAAATCCCCTGGCTATGATCTCATTAAAGGGGAAGTTCTCAGTAATCTACCACATAAAGCTATAGTGAAACTTACGACACTTATAAATGCTTCGTTCAGATTAAAATTCGTACCTGATATGTGGAAAGTTGCTGAAGTTATAATGATACCAAAGCCTGCTAAACCACCTTATGAAGTAACTTCATACAGACCGATCTCGCTGTTGCCAATAATATCTAAATTATTTTAAAAGATCCTGTTGAAACGATTGAAACCTATCATAGAAGCCAGAAATCTTATCCCTGACTATCAGTTTGGTTTTAGGGAAAGACACTCTACAATAGATCAAGTTCACTGAATTAAAAACATACTTGAAAAAACTTTAGAAGAAAAGAAAGTGCGCTCAACAGTTTTCCTGGACGTGGCCCAGGCATTCGATAAGGTGCCTCATCAGGGCCTCATACATAAACAAAGAAAAATATTGCCAAAACAATTCTCAGATATTTTGGAGTCCTACATATCAGATAGACTGTTCAGAGTAAGGCAGGAAGATGCTTATTCTGATCTTGAGCAAATCAAAGCTGGAGTACCACAAGGAAGTGTTCTAGGTCCGGTCCTGTATCTATTATACACCTGTGATATTCCAGAATTAGAAAACAATACCATCGCAACCTTTGCTGATGACACGGCCATTTTGGCTACAGGAGTCACTCACGCGGAAGCTGTGGAGAATGTTCAAAGCGCCGTTAACACCATTTTTAATTGGACAAGAAAGTGGCGAATAAAATTAAATGAATCAAAGTCGGTTCATATTGTTTTTACCAACAAAAGGTCCAACTATAATCCGGTATACATAAACGATATGAGAATACTGCTAAATACTTTGGCATGACACTTGACGCAAAGCTTCGCTGGAAGGCTCGTGTCAAAAAGAAACGCGAAGAATTAGGCCTTCGCTACAAGAAACTGCACTGGCTCCTTGGAAAACATTCCGTGTTGTCTGTGCAAAACAAAATCCTTTTATACAAGCAAGTCCTGATGCCAATATGGACTTATGGTATACAGTTGTGGGGCTGTACCAAACAAAGTAACGTACAGACAATACAACGATTCCAGAACAAAGTACTCAGAGGCATTGTAAATGCGCCCTGGTACATAAGAATAAAGGACCTCCATCGGGACCTCAAAGTGGACCTCGTTGCCAAAATTATTAAGGATTATGCTGAAGCTCACCAATATCGGCTTCATCACCATGTGAATGTCGAGGCTATCCAGCTCCTCGACAACACGGTCATAGTGAGAAGACTGAAAAGGACAAAACCTTTTGAGTTAGTTTAAATATTAAATTAGTGCAGTGTAGAACACAATAACAAAGTGTCTTCGCCTTAATAGAGACAATAAGAAAAGTGCCATTGGACACATTCTTAAACTATTTTAATTTATTCGTTTAGGTCAAATTAATATTACTGATTAGTCTTTAGGCTAGATTGTAATTTATATGGTGTTACCTTACGGTACACTACAGCATTAAGAAAAAAAAAACGTTAGTAGGGATATAACTATCCTTCATCATTCTCCTCACCTTATCCCATCAACTGGGGTCGGCGCAATATGTTTTATCCTTCCATTCATCTCTATTTGCAGTCATTTCCAAACTTACTCCAGCTACTTTCATATCATTCGTAATACAATCCATCCATCTCTTCTCCGACCTTCCGCGCGCTCTATATCCATCCACATTCAAGCTCATCATTCTTCTCGTGACATGCGCCTCCTCTCTCCTCATTACATGCCCAAACCAAAATAGCCTCCGACTCCGAATTTTATCGGTGACAGGCGCTACTTTCATACTTCCTCTTACATACACATTCCTCACCTTATCCATTCGCGTCACTCCACACATCCATCTTAACATTCTCTATCCTATATATAACTATCCTTGCTCTCTTGAAAATTATAAATTAGTTCTGTTGTTTTTATTATTATACCTTTTATTAACATTTATTACAATTTCTGCATCTGGCCCTTGATCCGGCCTTCTAAAATGAGCCTCTCGAGGTGGCTCGTGAGGTATCGATGCTCTTGGCCATTAGGCCGCGGACAGAAACGACTATGGGTGTAATGATTGCCTCATCAATGTCCCACTTGTCCACAACCTCGTGCACGAGATCAAGATATTTGCATTTTTTATCATTCTCCGCCTTCACGAGGTTCTCGTCATCGGAATAGTGACGTCTACAATCATTGCACGAAACTTGGTGCGATATATATATATATATATATATATATTATTATTCTCCGTGGGGTGCCGGGTTAGAATTGCATCCCCCCATCTCTTCCCGTTGGGTGTATCGTAAGAGGCGACTAAGGGAAATCAAGAAGACGGGCAGCAGCGTCTTCTGTTTGAGATTCATCTCTTCATATATACTGCGATCCCCAAGACGCCTGCCAAGCGTGGGGATTATGGCAACTCCCCCCTAAACACACAATGACAGATACGTCAATTATAATTAATGATAATTAATACATTTTTTGAAATCGTATTTTTTCGACACTCGAAGCTAATTAATTAATACCTCATACGCAGATAGTGAGTAGCGATATCAATTATCTCGTATTCAATAATCGAAAATAATCATAAACGGCTTCCAAAATCGAAATAAATAGATTTCAAATAGTGACTTAATTGGAATTTATATTAATTGGCATTTGTGAGTGCAGCAGTAACTTGGTAAATGCGATTACACTTTAATAAATTCAGTAGCTGGTACTGAATTTAGACGACTAAATTACGGCAAGTGTAACAAGTGCTTTAAAATTATGCACTCCCAACTCCCCAGTAGGGATGTTAAAAAATAATCGATTTTTATTTAAATCGATTATTATTTTCTTATAATCAATTTTTTATTTTCGATTTTTATAATAATATTAATCGATTATGTAAATAACGTGTTTAAATCGATTTTTAGAAACAGCTCGCATATATGCGAGATGGATGAAAAAATCTTGCAGTAAGTTTCAATTTTATAAACAGGGCCATCTATGCGTTGGGTGAAAAATCTCGAATTAAGTTCATACGTTTATGTTCATTAAATTAAAACAGCGCCATCTGTAGGTGTGTATGTATGCGTGTATTCTAAAGTAGTTTCAGTGCAGTGTGACCAGCCTTAGCAGAATTCTGCTATTTTAGCAGAATAGAACCCTCATTTTAGGGTTTAGCAGATTATGTCGCAGAATAGATAATTTTAACAGTTTTTATCAGAATCTAATGAACTTCAGCAGAAATACAGAAAATTAAAAAAAAAATTAAAATTAAAATTAAATTAATTCAGAATACGGTAGTTAAACAATAATTAACAAGGTTTTACTTGAATTGTTGCTGAAATATAAATCCAATTTCTATTTACGTCTGATTATTCTTCATCTCAAGATGCTAGGCAAAGGTCAGAAATCACAACATTCCTGCAACGTATGTGACGTTCTGGCCTTGATTTTTTTTTATTAAACTTCGCGTTAATCTAAAACTGCACTTACCTCAATTTCTTGTTTTATATTCAACTTTAGCCAGTACGATTACGAGTAAACCTGATTTAGTATCATGGTCTAATACCTATCTCATTTATAAATAAAACTGATACTAATATTTAGAAACTTGTTAATGGTAATGGATATGTACTTAAATTGCATTTAGCATGTACTTTTAGATAATACAAAAAAAAAACGATTATTTCGCTGAAATCGATTATTTATTTTTATTAAAATCGATTTTTGACAAATCGATTAATTTTGAATAAAGAAAAATCGATTTTTATTTAATCGATCCTTTTCCATTAATGTCACATCCCTAGAGTAGGGATGTGAGATTAATGGAAAAAAATCGATTAAATAAAAATCGATTTTTCTAAAATTAATCGATTCGTCAAAAATCGATTTTAATAAAAATAAATAATCGATTTCTGCGAAAAAAATCGATTTTTTTGTTTTATAAAAAAGTACATACTAAATGCAAAAAATCTGGATGTTATTCATCTACTTAAGTACATATCCATTTTCAAAAACAAGTTTATAAATATTATTATTGTTTTATTTATATATTAGACTAGCTGACCCGCGCAGCTCCACTAGCGCTCTTTCCCTTGTGAATCTAAACCATTCTCGAATCCCTTTGAACACACACAAACAATTTCATCAACATCGGTCCAGCCGTTTAGGAGGAGTTCAGTGACATACACACGTACAGTAGAATTATATATATAAAGATAGGTATTACTATTAAGGTACTGCCCATGATACTAAATCAGGTTTACTCGTAATCGTACTGGCTATAGTTGAATATAAAACAAGAAATTACCTCAATTTCTTGTTTTATATTTATATTTCTTGTTTTAGTTTTATATTATTATAAGCGCAGTATTAGATACACACAAAGCGCAGTATTAGATACACACAATGTTTAAAAAAAAAATTGGATATATAATAAAAAATTAGACGTTGTAGGAATTATGTTATTTCTGGCCTTTGCCTAGCATCTTGAGATGAAGAATAATCATACGTAAATAGAAATTGGATATATATATAATTACGTTTTTTGCAAAACTATTCAAGTAAACCCTGTTAAATTATTGTTTAACAACCGTATTCTGTTAATTTCTGCCGAAGTTATTAGATTCTGCTAAAAACTGCTAAAATGTTCTATTCTGCGACATAAAATGAGCCCTAAACCCTAAAATGAGGGTTCAATTCGGCTAAAATAGCAGAATTCCGCTAAATCTGGTCATCATCATCATCATCATCATCACCAGCCGGAAGACATCCACTGCTGAACATAGGCCTCCCCCTACGAAACACACATACATACGAGGTATGTATGTATGTGTGTAAAGTACTGAAACTACTTTACACACATACATACATACCTACAGATGACGCCGTTTTTTTAATGAACTTATACGTATTTTATTTTTATTTTATTTAGGAAACTCTACAGCTTTTTTATAAAAACAATTATAGGTGTCTTTAACGGTACACTAAGCCAAAATTGAGTTCCACGACAATTTATGGAATAGTAATAGGAGTAATAATGTGGTTTTGCTCTGTCTTACATGTAGTTAGCTATATAATAAAAAGTAAGTAGGTGCATCGATACAGTGAAAAACGAAGATCAAGGAAAACAATGAAGACAAAGTTACTTTAGCTATCTTCATACTATGAAATCTTTAAGATATGTGTTACAGTATAAATGAACTTAATTCGAGATTTTTCACCCAACGCATAGATGGCCCTGTTTATAAAATTTAAACTTGCGAGATTTTTTCATCCGTCGCATAGATACGAGCTGTTTCTAAAAATCAATTATAAACGATTTACTAAAAATCGATTAATATTAACATAAAAATCGATAATAAAAAATCGATTATAAGAAAATAATAATCGATTTAAATAAAAATCGATTATTTTTTAACATCCCTACCCTACTCCCCAGCGCTGTTCTCGTTCTCTTCTCGACAAGTTCGACAACCCTCTATCTCTCTGGACAAATTGACTACTACTTTTTCATTCTTCATAAATTGCTCATTTTACACATGTTTTACACCATAAACATTCACCTTTTAATAAAAAAGATAAATATATCATTTCAATATTTCCAAAAATCTAATCTACACATTTTATTTCAACATTTTACAAAATCTACACATTTTATTTTAATATTTTATAAACATGAATAAAATTTTAATTCTTTATTTCCGAACGCAACATTTCACCGTCGGAATGCTAATGTCAAAAACTTCACGTTGAACTTTTCAAACCTCCGCTAATGAAATAAAACGATGCACAGTGTATTTTTCGTCAAGAACACAAAGCAGGATTGAATCACAAATGCCTCAGAGTGTCATTAGTTGAAAAACAACGGGAGGCACATCGAGCAAACCTTGGAGAGCAAACAACAAACGTCTCGTTCTCTCTGTCTCTCTCCAAGTACCAACGTAATAATTCTAATGGACATATCCTTATTTTTATATTAATCTATAGACCTTGTAATTAGAATTTATACTTCATAAATAAAAGAGCTTTAGTATGACGCTAAAATATTACGAAATGCATAACTATTCTGTAACTATTATACTATTTAGAGACTGAAATATGATCATAATTTACAAAAAAGAGACAAACATACCAGTTAGAAGAGCAAGCACGAGCGCCACATTGCCAATGAGGAGCCCAGTATCCGCGGAATGTTCATACGTTAGGTTGGCACTATTGATTTAGTTCACCATCGCGACCGCAACGTAGCGTTAGCGTCGTGCAACACCTTTCATTGTATTGACTATTGACTGATTCTGAACACAGAGAATAATGTATAAAGTTAATTCATCGTATTATTGTCTTAGTTCTTGTTAAAATATATTGTAATATGTTTTAAGTTCAGTGTAATAATGCCTCCGTTTACGTGAACGTGAAAGAAAGCAGCCCGTGGAGTGCTACGCGGCCATTTTACTTGCAATGCGGCAACGGTGTACGATCCGCCATTGGAAACGGCCTGTGTCTTTTTCTGAGTGCGAGTTTTGTATTTTGTAAAAGTAAGGCGGTGTAGATACGACGGATAACCATGTGTGATAAAAGTGTAGTGCGGACTTTAGTGTAGTGAAGCACGGTGGTCGGGTGTTTCGAATAATGTGTGAACGATGGAAAACGAAGTGAAGCAGCGCAATCAGAGAAATAGACGACGGGAGCGGGCACAGCGCATGCAAGCACAGCGAGAGAGCAAAGTTAAGGATGGGGACAGCGGCGAGGACGAGTCTCCCACGAGAGAGAAGCCGCCTCGTCCTCCTGCCAGGAGGAAGAAGTCGCGGGAGCCGCTGGGAGAGGAGGAGATCATCGATGGTTTCGCCATAATGGCATTTCGCACCTACGAAGATCTCGAGGTTTGTCTTTTTATTATTATTATTGTCGAAACTGCAACTTTCCTAGATGATAACAAAGGTCCACATTGGCATGTTAATGTAATAAAGTAGGTATTTACTTATGTGCTTTTTGTCGATCTATTTGATAAATTATTAAGCACCTACTGTACTGTTTACATTTACATAGCTAATAGACCTTATCTAAATCCTACAAATCAATAAAATATTGTTAAGAATAAGACAGCTGCTTATAAATACAGATACGTTTACATACATAATGTAGGTATGTTTCTACATGCATAGGTTTTCGTCGCTAAAGAGATTTTAATTTTCTTTATCAGGTACCACTATTTTTAATTTAGTTTTGTGTAGGTTATTCAGATGCTATTTTATTTATAACCCTATTAAAAAAACGGCGCTCCGTAATCGCTTTGGACGTCGCCTCGGAAGTGCATTGACCCATCGAATGAACCCTGCGTGTAAAAAGTAGTTAGTGAAATTTAGGTATTTTATTCAGATGACTCTCTTTGTTGATCTTCTGCTATAAAAGTGTTTATTTTATTGGTAAGTGATACTACGTTATCTATACGTAGGTACGCGTTTTATTCGTTATGTGTTATGTAGTGAGCAGCTGACTGCCGACAGGCGCGGCAGTCGGAACACGGGGCACCGCTCGCCGAGCGAAGTGCAGCCGCGGTCTCCCACTAAGTGTAAATTTGGTCTAAGTGGCTTTCGCTCGTTTGTGCTCATTTATCGCGCCGTCCTCGAATGGCAATATGTTGTGTATGTTGAAGTCTCGTATGTGCACAATAAAACAACATTCCCCGCTATCGTTTTAAATTATGGCGACAGGCTTGCAGTTTGTGGCTCGGTGGAGCGGCGAACGCGTATATTATAGGTTCGAACAGGTTCCTTTGGTCCTATTTAATTCACCACATGCGGTGTGCAACGCTTATGCAATTTCCACTTACAATGGCTGGAAGTCAATTTACTGCAGCTCCTTCGGTTACGAACTCGACAGATGGTCGGTCGATACGCTTTGTAACAAACAAACCTCGCGTATTACGTGTTGTTCTGTTAAAGTTATGATAATATAAATTAAACTTACATAAAAGCATAATATGTTATGCCTAATGTAGGTAATAACGAAACTTAAATACTTTTGACCGCATATGATTCTAGGTGGTATTTTTCAAGATACGTTTGTAATCTAAAGGAAAAATCATTTCCTTCAGATAAAACTGGGAATAGGTAGGTGTTATAGCATACTTTAGCCATCACTGTGTGACTTAACGTGTAATTATTGTTGTTTTAGTTGTTGTTGTACGTATTGTTAATGTCTTTAAAATAAAACGTAAGGGTTAGACTTGGGCAAAGATTGCTTTATCACGAGATTATGTAGGGTAATAATAAGTTTTATCCAAGAAGCCTATTGCTTTTTCATACCTTAGTAACTCGACCACTTTATCGCGATCTACTGTAGTCACCAATAAATACACGGAGATTAGACTATTCTCAGCAAGGTCCCGCGTTTCACGCTTAATTGTTTTTGAATTGTTTTTCTTGTTACTACGACTGATGATGAGTATTGAAATAAAACTACTTTTACGCAATATATCGCGGTTTTCCCGACTTTAGAATACTTTGCAGCACCCATGGTCACGGGTGAACACCGCCCGCCCGTCCCGTCGGGAAGGTAAGCCGTAAAATAAACCGCGATATATTCCTGATATTCCGTAAAAGTAGGTTTATTTCTGTGTAGTATTCGCGTAAAAAAGACAACATTACGTAACCGCAACCTATAACGATGGTCACTAGAAAAGCCAGGAACATCTCTTTTGCATCGTCCGCCCCATTGTTTCAGATAAATACCACTTTAAAGATACTTAATACAACACAGGTAGGGCTCTTCTGCAACAGTAGATGAAAATTGAAAAAAAAAAAATCCGACGGGAATTTTCACATTAAACAAGCTTTGATTGGTATTGTTTTCCTGGCATGAATTAGGTTTCCAGTTCCCTGTGAGGATAAGCTGTACGTCTGAAATCCCATTTGCTACTGTCATACCTCTGACATGGTCAGTTTCATTGATTTTCAATAGGCTAGTATGTTTTCATTGAGGAATCGCGGATATACACGCTTAGCTTATATCGAGTAAAAATAAATTTACATAGATACAAGATACGCGCGAAATACATAACCCTTGCTTGGCAGTCCGGTAAAAAGAGTAGGCAGTGCTATATTATAGCACCGTCTATTCTGCTAACAAACGAAAATAGGTGCGTAATTTAAACACTCTTAGTGACGTCTACGACCTACTGCATACTGCATGCAATTTCAGTGTATGTTTATATAAATAAACATTTCGTTAAATTACATGTATGTATGTAAACAGTTTACCATCAGTAAACTATAATTATGCGAAATAATGCTTACATAATTTACTACCGAATTTTCTTTGTACGTCCAAATGTCGCTAACGCGTCTTCTTTTTGTTTTACTTGAACAATGACATCAAATTCCATAATGTAATTATATGGATATAATATTATATCGATGTTTAATAATGTAGCTGTTTATTCAATGATCAATGAAGTGCAGTGCACTGCAATTACAGCTGCAGATCTTGTATTAACTATGCTTTATCTAAAGTCAAAGGACATTATACCTTTTGCCTATCTAGAGAATATCCAAATCAGTATACAGGATTGTTATTTAAGTCAATTAATTTATTTGTTTGTAAATATAGGTACATGTAGATGTTAAATAAATATTAGTAGAATATAATCTGTTATGATGTTGTATGATCCAAATCGATCTTATTTTAATATAACTGCTTGTATATAACCCTCAAGTTACATGTATTCAATGCACTATTCCTAATTCTATATCACTTTGCACCATTTCCATGAACTTCGCCAACGCAAAATATATATATCAATACTGGCGGTAAAATTGTTTATACGTATAGCGCGCGACATGAGGACTAATTTTACTTTTTCTATAATAAATTGCCTACATAAATGTATCATGTTGATCGATAGCGCAGTATCTATCAACAATTTGCGTGATCAATACTAAGCAGTACTGACTAATGCGATATATTTATTCGAGAATATACCTCTCCAAAAAAAAATACATTTAAATCTGTACATATTTGCCAAACCATACGCGACGAATAGAGAACCTCTATATAAAAACTGTTAAAAAGTTTTGAGTGTTCTAATTTGAACTCTGTAGTACCCCACTAAACTGAACTCTGTAGAACTGTACAAAATAACGTAATAAATACCCTTTTAGTTAATTACGCTATCGTAAATTAAAAACCAATTCAATTACTTGTTATTTAAACACCTACAATCGTAACTTGATAACTTTTTAATACTTTTTATAGAGTTACGTCCGATATCTTTATGAGGGTGTTATAGATTATTAAATTATGCGCGAATTATACGATTACGTTATAATTACCATATTTGGATTAGCTGACAGTCTGGTATGTAGTTAGATTGATCACTGATAGACGACTGATTTCGTTAGGAGAGTACATCAAAACTCAATAGCATAAAATTGTGAAAAATAAACAATACGTATAATACCTACTACTCATTATCTTACCAAATACCAACTACACATTATCTTACCAACGGCTGCTATATATTTCTATCATACGCTGGTAGTAACGAATACTTAAGTTAACGCGTAATCCATTAGCTTTAGAGTAGGATTCCGCCTCGGGTCAAAATGTTGATATGTTTAACTTTTATTTGGTTTAGTTATTTGATATGATCTTCTGATATCATTCGGCTAGTGCATTATATTATGTAAAGGTCATCAAGACTATAAAATAAATTATATTAAGTATGTCATTAAAATTGTCACCATAGTTAATGTATCCTATCTAACCCTGTTAGCGGTGGTTTAAACAAAACACTAGCACACAGAATACATAATTGGCAATCAAATACCACTTATTAACCCCTTGGTGCAAAATGGAGGGGTGTCTGTCTAGTGGCATCGTACATACATACATACGTAGCTCCAAACCGAATTAGAAAGCGACTTTTCTATCTGAAAACTACTTCAACTTTCAATTAATGCTTATTGTAATATGATGAGAAAAACTTTCAGTTTATACTTGTGTTAAGATATGAACTTGTTTATGATCAAGAAAATGTCAAGAATTAATCATTGAAAATAATAACATAGGTACATAAAATGAATAAATTAACAATTAATACCTCTGCTATTAGAGAAATGTACGTTATACGTATACGTACGCTATGAGGACAGAATTGGTTTACTCTGAAAATTTAATCAAAAAGTATACAAATAGTATATCTTACGATACAATAAAAGAGAATATAAAATTATCTTTAAGGCTCCCGAAGAATTTGTCTTGTTTACCTTACAGTATTTTTATTTACTAATAGGTACCAAATGACAAGTATATTTTTTCGGGTTCTCGCGGTTTTCTACTTAGGTTGAATAACTGTTGAATCGCATGTGATATCTACCAAGCGGTCTCACTACAATCAAGTTGCAGCACCTAAAATCCATTCAATAAAAGTTCACTGCCTTTCAAATTTTGTTGATTTAATTCATTGTTAAAAGCGATTCGACCTGACTGAACTTCCCAAGCGTTCAAGTCGAAATACTGTTTGAATTCAATGGAAATTTGATTATTTATATCATATCTGAACAGAATTTGCACGTTTGGATTCGACATCGTGATTAACTTTAGAGCTAGATGAAGATGATCTTCTATTCTTACCCGGGCACCCCACGGGCCCCACGGTCTAAAAGGTGTAAGACGACTAAAATAAAATAACAGTTACGGGGATAAAATACACGGTGGAGTGTGACGCCTGATGACGGGCATTTGACGCCCGTGACCAACTCGTATTGTAGTGACCAACTAGCGCTTGACTATCTACGGTTATTATGGTGTTTAGTTTCCACTTTCCCATGGTATTGCTATTACAGATGTTATAGATTTAAACACAGATAAGAGCGTTTTTATTTGCATCAATTCGCAAAATGTAACCTATATTCCGCATTTTATCATATTCAATAAATACAACTTTCGCCTCGTCTAAAGCACGAAAAGCGACTACGAACTTTGTTTATTAAAAATAAAAAATGAAGAATGTTTAAAACTAATTTAAAAAGTTTGACAAGACCCGTCTACCTGATAAGCGGTCGAGAAAGATTGGTTGGGGCAAGGAGGAGTTAGCGAGCGTGAAATATCGTAGACATTGAATTTTAGCGAGGTAATCCTCTTTGGGATCAATTTTCTACGGATAATTTTTTTGTCGGCTCTTTGAAATAATGAGCTTCTTCTGTTAAACCCCCTATTGAACATTAAGTGTTGATTCTTTTTCGTTATAAAACACCATACCCTTGATCTCACTGTAACAAGAACAAAATTTAAAGAATTTTAGTAGTTATTACATTTAGAGCCACAACAAAATTTTCTTCTACAAATTATGTATTTTAATAATAAGCGTCACGGTTAACACATAACAAAATGATTTTACACCACACTCACGACTGAACTACTAACTACTTAGTAAACTGTCGAGCAGTAAACGTTAATTATCGCTTATATTCTAGAACTAGCTGACCCACGCAGCTCCGCCTGCGCTATTTTTACGTTAACTAAACTTTGAATAACAGACATTCGCATCGAATACATATCATTTTTTATAGTCGGTTAAAAACTGGGACCCACTTTTTGCTTGCTCTCCGAAGCACGGACCCGTTTAGTTCAAATGGCGTTAAGCGGTCACCCATCTATTTAGTGACCTTACCTAACGTTGCTTAACCCGATCGATTACAAAACCTTGATAACAACTCTCTATGAGTGTTCCCTTACTAATATTTATTATATTATAAAGAAAAATTTATAAAATCGGACCAAGCGTATAACCAAGTACCCGTTTTGACTTTAATCCCCTCTCCCAAAAGAACTGTGCTAGATTACGGGATAAAAAGTATCCTATGTCCTACCTCGTAGTAAGATCTCAAATCATGCCAAGTTTCATTTGAATCCATTCAGTAGATTCGGCGTGATGCTCAGCCGTGATACAGACAGACAGACAGACAGACAGACAGACAGACAAAAATTAAAAAAATTACATTTTCGGCCTCAGTATCGGTTATAGAATGCCCTCCAAATATAATTTTCAAAATATCTTCAATGTACAGAATTGGACCTGTTACAGTTTTATTATAAGTATAGATTTTCCCACCGACAAAGGATATACGTAATTTAACGCTTAGAAATAGTTATCAAGTTAATCTTTACCCGTTTCAGAGCTATCAAAAATCCATATAACCAAGTCGAATTTTATGTAAATCCATTTTAAGTTAATTGAATCTATGCTCAATTATAAATCTCGACATACTATAGGTACGTATATTCATATTACTTTACAGCTCGTATCTCGTATACGTATCATAGTTAGTTTGTCTTATAATTTTAATCCATTAGTTAGTGAAACGCTCCCATAAAATAGTAAATAGTAAAATAATAATACATTTTTATTAATTTTTAAACAAACTATACTACAGCCATGTACCCAAGTATTAGGCACCTTATAATAAGTTACATTTTACGTGTCTGATTAGTGAGAACGGTAAACTACATATAATATTTCTGTGTATAGTTAGGTATACATTTGCTTCGGTGATGTGTTATAGATTTAGTAAATGTGATTTGTTTATGATCAAATAAGAGAATTTCATAATGTTTACTTGAAATCAATATCAACTCCCTCAAAAAACACACACCGACTGTAGAGCAACCGAGTGTTGTCGGCTAACTGAACGCCGCGGGCCACCCCTTTGGGCATTGTTCCCCTGAGGTTTAATACTAGCACCTGGTTTAATACTTACCTGGGTAAACTTTAAACCTCTTATGTTTTTTATTTACTGCCACTCTTCGTTACATCTTGTATTTGCGCGAATCTTCGGTTCATTGATTAGATGGTACAATGTGATGTTACTATTAATAATGACAATAAGTAATTACGTAACTGGGCTTGGCCTGCGTCAAACCAAGAACAGTGTTTCATCTTCAAAGTCGTCTAATAAAAAAAAAACTAGATTTCGGCTGTTATAAAACCATTACAGGTTTTCTGTCAGATTCCTCATTATCTACCTACAGATAGTTAAATTTTACCTCATTGGACAACAAGAATCCACGAAACATAGATAAGACACAGACTTTAGCAGTGATCAATAAATAGATTCTCTCAAACACATACACTTAATAGAGATACACCTACTTAATGTTGAATGTGGGTGGGCACTAGTGGGCAGCAAATTGCACAAATTGAAGCAAACCACCACAGTGGCGTTGCGGGAATTCACGTCCTTGACCGTAGTTAAGCACTTAAATGTGTTCAGTATAATGTCTGACCTATTTACCTGACTATCCGAAAAAGTGGGCTATGTTTTACAAGTTATATTTGCCCGAATGCCCCAGGGAGAGGGTTATGTTTTATCTATTTCTTGATTTGGTATCATAGAATATGGCACCCATCAGTCGCCATTTTGGGTTAATAACACCCAGACACTTGGTGGGAATCGAATCCACGACCTATCGGCTAGCGGCCAGGACATCTGACCACTAGACCTAACGGGCTCGTTAATCTGTTTTATCTTTATCAGTTGTTGGTGCAAACTGTCCATGCAGTGGGGTCCAAGTTCTTTAAGACCCCACGCCGTAATAAGCCTCAGAAGCTCTCCAATCAAACCATTAAGTTAATGGAAACCCGGACTGAGATGAGACTGCAATCTTCAGCTGATATGTCAGAATATGCTGAACTCAATAGACGAATCTCGAAATCCATGCGTCACGACTTGCGTTCCTATAATACAGCATGTATTAAGGACGCAATTGAGCGGAACCAAGGCTCTAAAGTGTTCGCAAAGAATTCGTCTATTGGGCGCAGCCATATGACCAGGCTGAAGATCGACGATGGCAGTGTCATCTCATCGAAACCGGAGATATTGAGAGAGCTCGAGAGGTTTTACGGACAGTTATACACCTCAACACAGGAACCCATTGCCAGAACAGCTCAGGACACCAGAGCCAAATTAACCCGACACTACACTGAGGACATCCCAGACATCAGCCTGTACGAGATTAGAATGGCTCTCAAACAGCTTAAGAACAACAAGGCGCCGGGTGAAGACGGAATCACAACAGAACTTCTGAGAGCGGGTGGAAAACCGGTACTATTAGTCCTCCAGAAGTTATTTAATTCCGTCTTACTCCAGGGTACTACGCCAGAAGCATGGCACAGGAGTGTGGTGGTTCTTTTCTTCAAAAAAGGTGATAACACCTTGTTGAAGAATTATAGACCCATCTCACTCCTGAGCCATGTATACAAGCTGTTTTCGAGAGTCATTACGAACCGTCTCGAACGCAGGTTTGATGACTTCCAGCCTCCCGAACAAGCCGGGTTCCGAAAAGGCTTTAGCACCGTAGACCACATACATACGCTCCGCCAGATTATACAGAAGACCGAGGAGTATAATCGGCCATTATGTCTAGCGTTTGTGGACTACGAAAAAGCCTTCGATTCAATCGAGACCTGGGCGGTACTGCAGTCCCTCCAGCGGTGCCATATCGACTATAGGTACATCGAAGTGTTGAAGTGTTTGTACAGAAACGCCACCATGTCGATCCGACTACAGGACGAGAGCACGAAACCAATCCCATTGCAGCGAGGCGTGAGACAGGGAGACGTTATTTCTCCGAAACTGTTCACTAACGCATTGGAGGACGTTTTCAAGCTCTTGGACTGGTACGGATTCGGCATCAACATCAATGGCGAATACATCACTCACCTTCGTTTTGCCGATGATATAGTCATTATGGCAGAGTCGCTGGAGGACCTCAATACAATGCTCAGCGACCTCAGTAGCGTTTCCCAACAGGTGGGTCTTAAAATGAACATGGACAAGACGAAGATCATGTCTAATGTCCATGTTGCACCCGTACCGGTAGTTGTTGGGAACGATACAATCGAAGTTGTTGACCACTACGTATACCTAGGACAAACAATCCAGTTAGGTCGGTCCAACTTCGACAAAGAGGTCGCCCGAAGAATCCAACTCGGATGGGCAGCGTTCGGGAAACTACGTGACATCTTCTCATCAGAAATTCCGCAGTGCCTGAAGACAAAGGTTTTTAACCAGTGTGTGTTGCCAGTGATGACTTATGGTACTGAGACGTGGTCTTTAACAGCTGGCCTTTTGGAGAAGCTCAGAGTCACACAACGAGCTATGGAGAGAGCTATGCTCGGAGTTTCTTTGCGCGACAGAATCCGGAATGAGGAGATTCGCCGAAGAACCAAGGCCACCGACATAGCTCGTAGAATATGCAAGTTGAAGTGGCAGTGGGCAGGCCACATCGCTCGAAGAACCGATAACCGTTGGGGAAGAAAGGTTCTCGAGTGGCGACCACGAACCGGAAGACGCAGCGTAGGCAGGCCTCCCACTAGGTGGACCGACGACATTGTTCGCGTCGCAGGCAACCGGTGGATGCAAATAGCAAATTGTCGTTCATTGTGGCGGTCTAAGGGGGAGGCCTATGTTCAGCAGTGGACGTCTTCCGGCTGGTGATGATGATGATCTTTATCAGACTTCAGCTATAATAAACGTGATCATTTCATAGTGAAGTTAGCGATCACGCACGACACGAGGTCCTTGTTTGAGATAGCGGCATTTGAATTTTATTTTACTAAGCGAGGAAGTTAATTGTTTATACAAAGTTATTTTTGCTTTGCGAATTACAACTGTGTGTAAAGAAAGGATTATGATTTATTTTATGTTCGCTTTGCATGCTGTTTTAGTTGTATTGACTAAAAAAATATGTATAAAGGTGTCTGCCCACTACACACGATCATACCATAATCTATAAATATATACATATCAAGAACCGAAAATAAGTGACGCACAACACATTTCATGAATATTTGGACGGCTTGGTACATGACACGGATGGCTCGATCTAGTGGAAGTTGCTTCGCAATAATTCATACAAAGTCTTTTCCTGCCGGATCCATTCATGGCCCGGTCTCGGTATGGTCCGATGTACTGGTTTGACTCCTTAAGTCGTTCATTGGGTCTCAGTCAACTTGAAGTAGTACAAAAATAAAATATTACTGAAGTTCACTATTATTTTAATCTTTAGCGTGTTCCAACATTATAACTAATCTAACACGATAATGTCACGAAATTAACATTAATTAACATGCCACTTAATATCGGTATTAATCTATTGCCTACTTAAATGATTCAATGACTAACTTATATAATTTAAATCGCGAATAGTATATTTAAATAAAATCTATATACATGAGGAGATCTTCTATTCTAAATATAATTATCATGTATATTGATTTACTAATTGGTAGTTTTCTCGTATAAGGCAGGTAGCACCACAGTGTCAGATATTCTACCGCCAACAAAAGTGTGTAAACATTCCAGCTTTCCGATGTGAAGGGCACTGTATCTGGTGGAATTACCGAACTCAAGAAATTTAATAACTAGCTAGTGGCAATGCATTGTTGTTGTCCATAGGCATGCGTGTCGTTTACCACCAGGCAAAAGTCTGGATAGTGACGTCACTAGGTTGAAAAAAAAGCTTAAATACGTGCTTACGTGTTTCACTTAAAATTTTATTGACGTTCTTATGTTTATTCACTTGTAGTGAACCTCCACACGGTCCTCCCCCGTTTAGCACCCGCTACCACCCCTCTTTTCCCACCCCTCCACTCCAAACGGCGTCGGTGCATCTGGCAGGAGTATAAATACTCCGCAAGAACTTTACTGCTACCGCAAGTCTATGTTCCGTTGATAAGAACTAGTTTATTCCAAGCTATTACAAAAGTTCTAATGGAATTGCTAGCTGTTTTTAAAAGCAAAGGTGGTCTCTTTTTATACATATCCATTATCCATTGTTTTATAATTATTATATCCATGTATTCTAACAGTATACTATAAAATGGCATTAGGTGAATAATAATGTTCTGGGACAATGACTGGACGGTCATCTGTATACCCTGATTTTCATATTTGAATATGACATATTGAACCCTACCAATTGTCTTTGGCTGGCGGGTCAGCCATCACTGTATTCAAATATTTATTGATCTTGTAAAGAAAAATAGGGCTATTCACATACGTCGGAAGTTTCCGTTTTCGAATCTGATAAAAAATATTTCGACGATATCTTGTAAACGTTATTCACAAATCTGATACTAATATGAAAATACATCGTCATACTATAGTAACCAGACAACTGATACTAATGCTCATCAAATTTCTTTCTTTTAATTCTCTATTGTACACACAAAAATTCAATAACTTAAATAATAATAAAGTTTGATGTACAGAGGCGAGCTTAAATCATAATGGGTTTTCTTCCATTTCTTTGTAATTGCATACATACTTAAATAGACAACATACATTATATTACATACTTAAATAAAACACAAACAACTTGGTCGGAATCGAAGCCACGACCTATTGGGTAGCTGACAGGGTACTAACCTAACCACTAGACCAACATGTAAGATCAGACTTAAAGGATAAGTTCCTTTCGTTAATAAATCGCAAAAATAGGGTATACGTTTAAGACGAATTAGCATTTATATACCCGCTGAATTTGAATAATTGCTGATATAATATCAAAACGCAAAAAAAAAAGATTTGCTATTCAAGATCAAAAGAAATAAAATGCCGTCCAATTCAGATAATGTTAAATGTATTACCCACTCAAGATACTCGTTATAAGATGTGTCAAGTGCCCCAAGTGGCAAGAATCGCAATGTAGGTGGGGGCGGCGGCACCGACGCGACGTCAGGAGATATTGGGCCTCGTTGGGTGGCTGGGGCGGTCGCCACGTATCTCGGCGATCTGCCCACGATCGTCTATACAGGCTCCTCTCGGCCATCGTGATCTAATACAGTGAAGAGCCACGAGTACCAATGTGAATATGTCGCTGTGGATGCCGCTCCTTTCCCTGCTACTTGACTTTGGACTTGGATACTCGACGACTGTAGTGCTTTGAGCTCTCTTGTCGGATTTATGATTTTATCTTTGCACGTGTATGTGTGAACAAATATTACCGGTTTTATTGCAGATAATTTTCCTAGCTCAAGTTAAGAATCTTGATTATAGCAAAAAAAGGGTCACAGACAGACAAAAAATGGTCCTATACAAAATAAAAGAAACGGTAAGCTTTTTGTAAGCAAATAATTATAATTTCTACAAGTTGTTAACGGTATCCACCGTTCACAACTTTCTGCACTATTATCACAATTAATTTATTCAATAGGTACTTCGTGCACGTTACACGATATCTGTAATGAAAGAAAAAAACACTGTAAACATGGGCAAGATTGTAACATAAGAAATGTATAATATTCCATAGGAATATTGATTATCTACCGTGAAGCGTGTTCATAGCGCGACATAATATAAACATTTGTAAACGTATTACTGCATTATCGCTAAACACACGTCAGCCAGAGTAAATGTTTACAGAAAAGTTAGTTAGCCGCGCGACGCCCCGCCGACAAGTTAGACCAGTCGCGTCTCGCTGCTAATAATTTTAGTTGATAAGCAAATAGTCGGAAGAACTATGAATATCTCTGTGACATTCAATACTACCATACTAATGCTTGTAGAAATAGCTTTGTTGTCAGATATTTAATATTCTGCATATAAATAAACACGACCACAGGCAAGGCATTCGACTCGACAAATAATAAAGGCTGCGTTTTATTTTCGAATATTATGCAATATCCGTATCTTAAAACAAGATATTTTTTTTTTGGTTCTAGTAAAACAAGCACGATGAACATCTTTCCATCATCATTAGTGTTATCATTATCACATTAGTATCTTTTACATAATATATTGGTGGTCGTATAATACAGGTTATGATTAGAAGTATTTGAATTCTATTTGTTTAGCCAGGCGAACAAGTTTCGAGTTGAAAGATCAGATATCGCTCAATGATACGCGATCTGTACACGGCGCACATTGAAATCTATTAATCAATGTTTAATTAAATCTCAGTTTGAGTATTTGCAAATAGTAATATCAATTGTTAGCGAGTGAACAATGTAAAAATATATATTAGTGTTTAATTGGCTGCTGGCTATGATTGTAGAAAGAGTTAAATATTATATTACACAGAGAAACTGCGGTTCATTCAGGGGCCCCACCATCAGCTTTTATGGCAGTGTTAAAATAATCCTAATTTTCCATAGGACAGTGACGCAGATATACGCAGCTTATAGCTCTGTTCCTTTCTGTCGCGAAAATAATATTACAATAATACTGCACTAACAGATTGTGGTAGACCCCCAGTTCTCGACAAAAGTTTGTTAGGTACTTGACTTCATACATAAATTAATTATAATTGCAACGAGTTTAGTTGCAGAGATTATAATGAAGCCTAATGTTTTTTTTGATTAATTAAATTATAATTATTTATTTATATTGAACGAACAGAATATTCTATTAATTAACAACGATAATACGGCTATTATTAATACCCGTTTGATATCAAAACTAGATTTTTCTAATTCGGGATCTAAATCAAGGACGTTACATTATGTAGACCTGTATAGACCGATAAACCTTAGGTATATGGTTTATCGGTTTGAATTTGAAAGTGGCCGAAATCCAGATTTGTTTAAAATTGTTAGTGCAAGAGGTCTAAATGAAAAGTAGACTAACAATGTCTTGGGATACTTTGATGGTAAGTTTATACGATGAAATGTCCACAATAGTTAATAAATGGTATTGTTTTTTATTTACCACTTTGTTAATTAAGAATACATTATTATTATTACAGTTTAATATAGTTTTGACTAAAGGTAACACTTAGCTCACTAACCAATGGCTAATCAGCGAGCGTAGCGCTATCCCACGGTAAGGTGTTGACTCATCTGATGACTGAATTTATGACCCGCAGTGTCGCTGTTAATTAAATAGCTCGGGCAAATTGAACCTCATGCCGGAGCGGCAGCCGGTAAATTAAAAACAAAATGCAATTTGGTGCGCACCGGCATCACGCGACCCCGGCCGCCAGGGTGATTAAAGCGCAAGGCCACGTATATCGTCAACGACTGCGATCTTCATAAAATTTTCGTATTATTCATAATAAAACGTAAGCGGTTATTTTAATCCAATTGCCGCACTCACAAACGCCAATTAACTTTAATTCTAATTAAGTCACTTTTTGAAATCTATTTATTTCGACTGTCGAATCCGTTTATGATAAATTTCGATTATTAAACACGAGATAATTGATATCTCTACTGACTATCTCCGTATTAAGTATTAATTAACGGGCTTCGAGTATCGAAATAATCCGATTTAGAAAAAATGGATTAATGATCATTAACTTTAATTGAAGTTTGTAGGTTCGCACAGTATGTTTTTTGACCCGAAAATCGGACATATTCGTTTTATTCACTTATTGGATAGAACAGATAATTCTGAAGCTAAGAGTAAAACTCCCGTGTGCCAATTTTGTTCCAAACTGAAGATATATTTATTTATTTATTTTTCCTATGGCTCCCAAAAAAAACATCAAAATCGTTGAAACTTCAGCCATGTTTAGTTTTTGTTATACCACTCATTGTATTTGCTTAATACATTATACCATCTATATTATTATGAAAACACAGAAAGTTTATCATTAATCAGGAGTGAGTTATTGCGAATAATACATCATTTCGATTTTTATTTTTTTTGGACGTATCTATAGGATAGGATCCAATTTATAAATTAAAATATTCTTTAGACATCAAGAAACACCTCTTAAAAAAATCATATCCAAATCTCATAAGATGGAAGTTTTTGACAGTAGGGGTTTTAATCTTAGCTTCAGAATTATCTGTTTTATCGAATAAGCGAATAAAAAGATGCCCGATTTTCGGGGCAAAAAACATACTGTGGTTCGGCAGTAAGAGTGACTTCAAATTTGCAGCGCAGCGCTGCAGCCGCGCTGCAAATTTCAAGTCATCCTCAATATAACCAGATTTGTTAGTTTTCAATAAAACTTTAATTTCGTCTTCAGCTAACTAAATCATTGAAATTAAACTACTTTTACGGATTTTATCGCGGTTTATTTATTGATTTTACTATCCGACGTTTCGAATGCTTTGCAGCACCCATGGTCACGGGAGGACTGAAAGTAGTTTAATTTCAATGTGTAATATTCGCGTAAGTAAAATACAACATTAACTAAATCATGTTACTTGTAAGTATTGTACACACATATATTCGGAATTCCTGCATATATTAAAAAATAATGATATAAGTTACCAGCCATAACGGCTAATTGTGTGTTTGGAATGATTATACGGTAAAGCTACTTTAAGCTAGTTAAGCTGCGAGGTATCAGAGCCCTCTTGCGTTGCTTGTCTAAAGAGGTAATTGAGCATGTAGTAAACATTTTTTTAGTCGCATTGCTACAGATAATTTTAAATTTATTCAACAGAGAATAATCTGTCTAGTGTAATTATTACGTATTTAATTACTGCCGTATTGTGAGAGTAATGGAATAGTGATTGCCTTTCCGTATATGCAAGCATTTGTTCTCTACATCTCCTGCTTTGATGGCTGATCTTGTGAAAGTTTGACCGCTGTGGCCGTATCAGGCCAAGAGTACATTATTAATTATTTCACGTATGCGAATAAAACATGTTGCATGAGCAAGGAACACCAGTTTCGTGAAGAAATGAAGACCTAACCTTTCGTTATAGTGCTAAAACTATATTATTTACACTGTTGTCACTGTTGTTTTCTTTTTGATAAAATTGTTGCTCCTAATGCCATAATTTTAGTAACTAATTTGACTCGCACCTTGTTAATTGATTGTTCGATAAAAAAAATGTTTATAGTTAATTTTGTCAAGCTACGACCAACGGCAGGTTGATTAATTAAGAAATATATTCAAAAGCTAAACATAATAAATTAATGTAACTGCCTATTATGATGTTAATATTGCTTTATAATGGTGATATCGATGCTGTCACGTTAGTGATTAATACGTTGTTGGTGAGGCAATTACGGCAAATGACCGTTGTCAGCGAGTCGGTCGGTGAGGTGCGGTGCGACCGCTAGCGGCGCGGCGACGCGGAGCGTAACGTGGTTAGACGATTACCTTGCGGCCTACTGAGTTATTGACTGCTGCTAATTATTTGACAGCGCCTTGTAAACATAGCTCGTGCGTGACGTTTATAGGGTGTTAACACGTTAATTGGTAAATCGTGAACATTTGCGTCTAATACCCACCTACTGTTTACTAATGTTCTAGTAGAGTACAATTTATTTGAAATGGAATAAAATCATATATCAAAACATGCACGTGATAGCGAAATGTGTGACGGTCGACAACGGTATCTAGAATCAAACTGCCTTTCCCACGGGGAGCGACTCCGACGGCAGAAAAATAGCTTGCCCGATTTCTGTGAATTCGTGATAACTTTTTTATGAGTCTGCAATGAATTGTATAAAATCTTTTGTGGAAGTCACATAAAGTTCTCGAGAGAATTTTGCTTTCGTCGCAATTCTGAAGAGAGATTTATTCCTTGTAAAATGAAGTTTATTCTTCGCTTCTTTCTTTTTATTACCCTGTGTGGCCAATTGGGTGTCATTTTTATATTTATACTCTCTATTCAATTTAAATGCTTAATATTTTGTTTTGTATTGTACTTATACAATAACACAATTTTGTTTATTTTCAAGTTGAGCAGATTTATTCAATGTATTTAATAGCTGTTATTGTAATGCAACCAAATTACCCCTGTTATTTGTGTGCTTTGGCATTTTAACGAAGCAGCCGCTACTTTAATATTATGTTAATTACGTCGTTAATGTTAACAAATGTTGCGAGTTATCAGCTGCGCTGTGGGTGTGTAACTGTCATTTTATGTTATTATTTATTCACGTTAAGCTGTCACAGTACACGTGGGCTGGTCTGTGGCACGCGCCACAAACGATACTATAAAGATCCATAGATAAAGAGAGTCTCGTCCTTGTTAAACAACCTGACTAAACACTCACCAATTCACCCTGCACCCTCTATTCATTTAACCTAGGGTTAAGTGTGTACATTTTGTTAAACAATCAATTGCTGAATTTTGTTGTAGATTTGCATTGGGTTATTTGAATATGAATATTTTTATGCAGCTTCTTCAGATATGTGTTATCGGACATATTATGCCACTTGAGGCATTACTTAGATTTTTTTCACTTTTCGGTTTCCGAAACACATCGTTTACATACTAATGCTTAGTGTAGCGACAGATTATCTGTCACCAATATCAGAGAGGTGGTGGTATCTTCCCGGACGGTCTTTTGCACAAAAGGGAACCTAATCACGAATTGAATACAATTTTACGTCATGAATACGGCATTATTCATTTCTTAGAGGAAAAATAGGCCAAGAAGCATGATCTTCTAGGCCTGAACAATCTCTAGGCTGCGTGCGCCAAGCTAATGTATATAATTACACCTTTCGGATAGCTTTCGAACACTTCATGACACGACACATGAAATACAAATGATGGTAATCCGCTATCCTTCCTACCGAGCTTACCGATAATACTACCTAACATTAAACGTTTTGAATTAATGGCAATTTAATTAGAGAAATAGATATTTTCACCGGATTGAGAATCTGTAAAACTATTTTTTCCTGTTTTGTTGATGTTAATGATTAATGATTTCGCGGCTCCAATTTATTTAATAAATCTTCCTAAAGATAGTTTGATAAAGTATTTCTGTACTCACATGCGCTTCCAGTTTGTATATTCTCCGTCTCTCGGCTCTAACTCGTTTAAACTATGATTAAGTGCAACCATAACTTGAACGGTGAAAATTCGAACGCTACTTAGCACTGTCTACAACGGTTCCGTGAGTTTAATTGATGGATAGGATAGTTCAAGCTTGAGCACAAACGAGCCTCTTGTTAATTTAGTTAAGACACGTTGTTAGGGCACAGATGTAATGAGGTTGTGAAGTACCTAGTTCTAACAATTGTATTTAATTTCGGTATGTAGTTAGAGCTCTTTGAAAGTTCTTTACTTTTTTGTTGTCAGGCTGCTGTAAAATGTGCTTCCTCACCTCGTACGAATGCCCTATCGACGAAGCCTCGTCTGCCATTTGTGGCACTGGCGGCCGAGTCGGGGCGAAACCACCCTCCCAACAACGTCAACTCTCATGTAAGTACTTTGTTTTTATTATGTATACAGTAAATAAATTAGAAAGCGTTTAGTCATCCAGTGTAAGCAAGGCACAAACCAGAGACTGATAGTGACCTATGACCGAGTTCTGTAATGTCTATGAACACGTCAACTTTTTTTTATGTATTCGGACTTCAACAGTCGGTTTTCGACTGTATGCTTACAGCTGCACACTAAGATGAAACCGCACGGGTTACGTTCTACACAATGAGCTAATTTAGTAAAAAAATTAGTAACGCTCTTTAAGTATAAATCATACCTTCTATAGGGAACACTGTTCTACACTTTTTAACATACCTTCGAAGCATAATATTATGTCTACGTGAGAAATAAGACAGCATGATTTATTCAGTTATACATAAAATTTAAATTAAATAAATAATAATTTAGTATATAAAGCACCTAAGAAATATTTTTAATGGCTAACAAATTTTACTCAACTTGTAGTTGTTTATAATTCACACCTATATATTTTTTAATAAATAGCATTTTTAGTTACGTGTATTAACTGTGCCAGTGTTGCCCACATACTTAATGTACTTAATTAAAATTAAATATATTCCTTTTGGCCTTTCATATTCTAAATTTGACAAACCCAATACGGTATTTAAGACGTTTGGTCTATGGAAAAAAAGCCAAAGTAGTGTTACTGCATTGAGGTTATTTATGAATAAAAAATCGGTTTCTCGCATGAAAACAAGAAGATGCAGAAGTTTCTCAACATCGGTTGCTAAGTTGAATGCGTCGGGTGATCTCACACGTCTAAATGCAGCGAATCTAAATCTGTGAACCATCGAGTGTGCCTCTTCCGGGATCCGCTTACTCGCAAAACGCACAACATATATGCAAACTGCCAATCATCTTGTCATCTCGTCTCCACTCATCTACCAACTGACTGCTAAGCCAAAAACCCATGCTTCTATTAATACGGAATCATGTTTTTTCGGCCGTACTCTACAGAATTGTATGCACGATGTGTATTTTACTCGAAGGAGGCATTGATAATTAATTTTACTATAGATATGTTTTAACTCCCTCAAACCGCGGACTTGTCTCATTTAATACAGAGAATCTTACAGTTTTACCTGTATATAAAAGGAACCTGTACTGTAGATCAAAATATACCTAGCTTGCGGTAGGTTCCTTTTACTGTGTTTTCCTTAAGGGTCACAATCTTCTTTACATAGTATAAAACAAAGTCGCTCCCGCTGTTTGTACGCTTAGATCTTTTAAACTGAGCAACGGATTTTAATGCAGTTTTTAGCAATAGATAAAGGAAGATTTAGATATATAATTTATCAAGGTTTTATGTAAATTTGTTGAAATATAACGATAATTGTTGTAAGTGTAAAAGGGCGGGCGAAGCTCCGCGGATCAGCTAGTAGAGAATAAAAGCTGGTTTATAAGTGTATACTCCTTAAAGTTGGGAAGGTGCCACAGTGGACCTTCCTTTCTAACGTAGCCTAACCAATTTTATAACCTATCTAACTAGCATAATAATCATTCCCCAAAATAAGCTATAACTCAAATGATTCTTAAAAACCCCATTGAAATCGTAACCATCTAATTTACACTTTCTATATTATGATGAACTATAACCACCATTAAACCTTATGATTTGGTAAAACGATTAATTTATATGAAAACTTTAAATATATGTACATTAATTTTCAATCAATAATGGGCACAGAAAGCTCAATCTGAAATTATAACATAAATACAAAGTGGGAAAGTTGGCAACGAGACTCATATCGAATGCAAAATTACTTATTCATTGAGCCGGTCTGTGCAATTGCTGGGCCGCGTCCAGCCACAGACATAAGTCTGACTATATAATTGGTCCTGATAAAAGCTTTATAACCTGTATTTAAATACAGTTGGATAACATACGCATTACACTACATTCAAAGTCATTAGCCCTTGATGTTTTTTTAAACAATACACTTAGAAGTTGACACAAGTTTCCCCTTTTTACATTGAAATGATTATCTGTAGAAGTGTACCTACTCGACCGACTCCGATTTACATTTCCGATTCTGAGAGAACGCTTGAGCGGAATACGAGCAGTTTACTCGGTGTGCTCTCTTGTGCATTTCGACAGTATGCCGACGTTAGCGAAGATATATCGCAATCCCATCCAATTTGCCTATCGCGGACTACCTACTAGCTCTTACAAAGCGAAAAGTCTTGCTCCGGCCCGCCGAAGAGATAAATTGTACAGCCTACTGTTTACATATAATATTATCTTCTTTTGAATGTTGTTATATAAATTAGCTAAACAATGTAAATCCGATTTGATTGTTATATGAGCTAATGATGATGATGACACTGACTGAGTACGGCATTTAGTATAGTTTTTACATTGAAATCGAAGTGGCTATAATGATTAATTTACCGACATTATATTCACAGTTCAATTAGTTTTTATGCGCGTTAATTGATAAAGTATTTTTGATGATTGATAGGAAACTTTCAGACCTCTGTAGGTTCATGAACAGCAGATAAGTATATCTTTCGGCGCAGGAACGCGTCACGACGCCCGCTACGCTGCGGTGTCGGCTAATAGCTCTTCGCAGATTCAATTTGCCGTCGAATAGAATATAGCCTCCCGGCGCGCCGTACACGATCATTAAGTTACGCTCTCGTCTCCCACGACGATCTAGTAAAATTCACTTCGCACCACTGGGCGACTCGAGCCAACCGGTTCGTAACGTTAATTAATTTCAGTAATTCATTACCTAATTAGTTAGGTAATTATATAGTAATGCTACGTCAATTTATGAACAAAATATGGGTGTACTCCGATAAATCACTAAAGATCATGCACTCTAAAAATTTCCTCCAGAAACCATGAATGCGTCAAGTTATAAAATGAACTTGATGCATTCATGGTTTGTCGCACTAAAGATCATGCACTCTAAAAATTTCCTCCAGAAACCATGAATGCATCAAGTTATAAAATAAACTTGATGCATTCATGGTTTCTCGCTCTAAAGATCATGCACTCTAAAAATTTCCTCCAGAAACCATGAATGCATCAAGTTCATTTTATAGAGCCGAGACCGGAGTGGACTGAGTCAAATCGCAGCATATCGACTAGCAACAATTTCTGACAAATTACATCTGACTGACATGACTAAGTTTTATAAATATAAACTAAATATAATAATTAAACGAAATAGTATTTTTTGGAATAATATTGATTGATTGAATATTTTTGTTTGTGGGAACCACAATTTTAACTACACTAACAATGGCCAGTGTAGTGTTCGGGTAACATTAGCACCCGCCCATCTCCACCCCTAGAGGCGATTGAGGGAAACAAGAAGACGGGCAGCAGCTTCTTTTTATTGGATTACTTACTATATTTTCATTATTTTAATATATTGCGATCCTTAAAAAGTCTGCCAAGCGTGAGGATTATGGCAACCCCTCTCTTTTAAGGGGGAGGCTTATGTTCTGCAGTGGACGTCGTTTTGATGATGATGACTAACAATGGTGAGATGCTAGTTATTCTATAGTGTATGCTTAGTATTATGCAAATGTATTGCTACAACATCTGTACCGAGCTGATCGACACTTAATCATTACAACAATGATGTAGTTAGGTAACATGCAGTCACGATTGCATTTGACGTGTTAAGTTGTATTTGATTTACTGTACACACAATAAAACTATGAACATAATACATTGCTGGTTTGGCAACAAAAAAAATTGCAATCATATATATACCAAGACCGTGTTTGTGTTTTTTCCCAATTTCATGTTAGGGTAACATGAAATTGGTTGCGATTCTTGCGGTGAACACGGATAGCTTTGAGTAGAACAACGACCATATTGTGCTGCGGGGTCTTTGCGTATCGCCACGTCCTGACATTTCGCTCCGCTACAGTCGAATGTTTTTATTCCCTCCTGGCTGATATTGCCGTTTGCTTACGTCAACTTGCCTTATCTTAAACTACAAACTACTCCACCATGGTCAAGTCTAGATAGGTAATTGAAATTATTTTTTACGAAACTTAGTCGCGCAACTAGTGGGACGTTTCCCTGTTGGTAAACGACACCGACGATGGATAACTGCTTTTCCGCTGCCGCTGTACTTACATCGTCAGTACGGAAATCGTCATTTGTAGTTATTCTTTATTTGTTTCATATTTAGTTATGCGTATATTTTAATGCCCATAATACTTGCTAGGTAGGTAAGGCCTAATTCGTTTCCACTACTGTGGCATCTGTAACGAAAACCGTTATTCTACATTAAATAGACAAAAAATTACAATACAACGATCACAGCATTTTTTTAATTAACTCTTATTGAGACCCAATGTATTGTTACAAAATTAATTGATATGTATATTGGTAAATAATGTCTTCATTGAGCATTAATTAAAATTGGACAATGGTTCACAATTTAACAATTCCACGTTCGGTGAACCGTCCGCAAAATTCAATAAATACCTACATAGTTATGCATATCGAACAAACGAATGTGAGGTTAATCAATGTCGCCAGTCATTTCGTTAATTAATTGCATGCACAATAATTCAGTTGGATATTACTACGATGTAATTAATATCAATATCATAATCTTAACAAACAGTGAAAAAGTTTTAATATCATAATCTTAACAAACAGTGAAAAAGTAATTAATATCATAATCTTAACAAACAGTGAAAAAGTTTTAAGTATAATAGCACTTTCTGTATAATATGTCCATGTTAATGTGATTTTCTTACAATGCATTTAGTTGCATTTTATCACTTTAATTTTCAATTCAAAACAAACAGTATGTAACTTTGAAGTATTTGATACAGTAGAGTATACAGTCAGCGGATATACAGCTCGTTGGGCGGGATTTCTTTTCCCATTACCCGTTGTTATGTTTGCCGAGAAGTCGGTGTACTTTGTACTGAGAATTTGAGACCCAGACATAATAAAATGTCAAACAAGTTTATTTAATGTGTAAAGAGATGGCCGTAGAGTATAAGTTACGTTAGAAGGCTGAGAGTATTACGTTGTAAATAGTAATATTTTTTTTATATATTTGAATAGATAATCTTTAGTTATGATGTGTTTGGGTTCAGACCTACAGATTACAGAGTAGAATTATGCAAGTATTCGTTTAGCTATTCATTATACTGTAACAATGACTGCGTCCCAAGTAAAATGTACTGCTGGACGTTACACTTACGTAGAGTCGTGGCGAAAAATAAAACAGGATAAGAGTTTGTTGACCTTTGTATTCTCTAAGATTCTCTCTGCGCACCCGCCATTATTACATTGACATTTATCGTAATGTTGTCGTCAGCATTAAAATCTAATCTCCAAAGAATTATTCATAAGCAGTGGTAATGCTAGTATAAATTTTATATATTTTAGTAATTAATATTAATTAACATAAAAAAAATATTTATTATTTGAGCAGTTTGAGTGGTCTCCTTTTTAGGGGTGTCATACATTAATA
The DNA here is from genome assembly GCA_911728495.1 of Furcula furcula. Taxonomy (NCBI): domain Eukaryota; kingdom Metazoa; phylum Arthropoda; class Insecta; order Lepidoptera; family Notodontidae; genus Furcula; species Furcula furcula. The sequence goes on along the minus strand of OU452256.1, from coordinate 13,761,848 downwards.
ATATTAATCTATGGTCGATGTATAATGTATGTATAATGGCTTGTGCTGTTATAACTTATACTACTTGTTTAAATGACTACATGACAAAAATCTGAACTTGAATTTATGATAGTGGCAAAGTAACGACTATCTTCTCAGTACACTATAACTAAAGGGCGTGCCTGACGTCGATGTCAGCGTCCATAAGAGCAGCTGCGGTGGGATCTGCACCAGGGGCCCCTCAGTGCCTTGCCTTTGAGCCCGCCGCCGGGGGGCGCATTGTAGCCCCCCGGGAACCTGTCACGGTGCTCACGGGGACGGGGGTCGCAACCCCGCCGCCGTCCTCCTCGGAGTCGCCGCCGTACTCAATGGACGCTCAAGGGGCCCACACCCCGAGCGTCCAGCGACTCCGAAGGTTGCCCGTTGTTTATAGCCCCGGGCTCAGGGCTGGAGAAATGTATGGAGCCTGGGCCAACACCATGTACACTATATGTATATACACACATCAAAAGTGTCTAGGGATCAAGCATTTTTAAGCGGATTTCTTTTAAAATTTTAATTAATATCAATCAGGAGAAAAGTTATTGCAAAAATATATGTTGATCCCTAGACACTTTTGATGTGTGTATAACTATTCAATATAGTAACTGTTTTGTAATGTTATCTTTTTTAATATTGCTTCGTTTTATTGTACATTTAAGATATCTTGGTCAAGGAGAGCAACACCAAAGAGATTATAATACTACTGTAGCAACACCCCACAATAATATGATGGATCGGAAATACGCAACTAAAATGACATTTTGACAACTGACTATATACCTGCGATTGAACTTGTTGCGGATTCCAATCCAAATCACAGGCGATAATCAATACAGTAAAGCCCCGGGTCAAGAAAGAAACAGTCAATGGATGTCCGCAAACATAAATAATCACTAAAAACTCCGAAATACATTATGTACTCCACGCGTAAACAATCTATTACGAAACGTCACCTCTGTCAAGTAGTTAACCAACGTCAAACGCAACTGTCATGGCTGCCCTAAAAACAGGGTGGACATACTAAATAACTGCAAAAGTAATCATTTTTGTACAATTGTACTCTGCTTCAAATTAATATATAAGTATTTTTATGAAACTCTCCTATGTTTTTCCTATTTTTCCATATAGTGTACACAGTGTTGGCCCAAAATGGAACATCTCCTTTGGTAGATTTGTTTAGAAGCCCAAATAGACTAACATATATTAATATTACGTATTTTTAATAGTATTACATACATACGCGTCGAATAGAGAACCTTCTTTTTGAAGCCGGTTAAAAAGCATAAAATAACGAAAATATATTGAAGTCGGTGTCAGCTGGTGATTGTGTTAGTTAACATGATTAGCTAGCACCGACTTCAATATATTTTCGTTATTTTATGCTTTTTAGATAATTTAATTTGAAGTCGGTTTTTATTTTTTATAAAATAGTTTATTATGTATTAAATATTCACAGCCCCATTGTTTGTTGGTCTTTACAATAGTACTTTTCAGGCAATCTTAAATATATACCATATTGTCTGGAAAGTAAGATGTTACATGCGTCGGATGGGCCTATAAAAAGTCTGTCTTGCGCTTGAGCTCTTCTCGGTCATGTCGGTTTTCCTCTTCATCGGATTGTAAATTGTGAGAGTAGTGGGAGAGAGAGTGCACTTACATAATAATATGTCTGCCCATTCTGCGCAAGGTCATGTGCCAAATCTCCCGCGTCAACTGATCTCTGATCTTTTGAAAGATTGGCCGCTGAAGACATGAAGTTTGGTTATTAGGAGCAAAACTCTGAGATGATTGATTCGATAATATCTACAGTATTTTTAAAATACATAGACTTTATATAATACTTTACAGAAATTATTTTGAAACCTTGAAAAGACCAAGCGAAACAGGGGCTGGTTGTTCGTATACACTAATACCTGATAGTTACGATAATGTTAATTTAGTCCTAGTTAAACGTAATTACATGCTAATATTGTTGACGATTACAGCTAAGCTGCGTTCTGCATTGCATAATTGTGTAGTCCCTGTTCATGAAAAATGTAATTGAATGATTTATCTGGGCGGTCACGTTCCGCCGCCATATGGACTCTCATGAATAAGTAATGTTCGGCCGCGGTCGTTGTTTCAATTAGCGGTCGTGTCGTCCGTCGGGCCTGAATGCCTTACTTCACCGCATGTACCGCACAAGAATAATCCCGAACACACAGCCTTGGCCAAAAGTATTGAGCACCCTATGAATTTCAAACGTTCGCTAAAAATATTGCAAAAATGTAATCCGATTTTTCCAATTTTTATTTTTTAATTTAGATGTTTTTGATCAATGCTAAAGTATGGTCAAAATGTTAAAATAAGCTTACCCAGATTGTTATGCACAAATAATTATTTAACTGTTTCTTTTATTAATATTAAGTTTTGGCTTGTTTTTAGGTGTACTTTAATTGCTATTATTTACAAATAAATAATGATACAAATTATTTTTTTATTTACCTTGATAATTTAGCACCCTTATCGAAAGCACTGTGGCAACACACCCCAAATACCCGTTACATCTCTTAAAGTCATGACCCGTTCGGGGATTAGAGGGATCTCGCTCGCCTTCGAGCTACGGATTAAATTGATATGTGCCACTGCTTGACTTGTTATATACATGTCTGAAAACAGTCCTACAAGAGGTGGCATAATCTTGCGCGTATGTCATATTGTTTTATCTGAGGGGTACAGGATAAATTATACTTATATTATACAATTAAGTTCTATAGCCGCTTTGGTAAAGTATCTTCCCTCTCAGGGTAAAAAATACTACAATATTTGGTTGATTGGAAAGAAGTAACATACTCAACGCTGTATGTATGTAATCATAATGGAGTTGCGGCTTGCGGTCATGTATTAATTAATATTCAGAAAACCACAATATTTCATATTTTAATCCGGTTGACGACCACTTGCAGAGCGGACCAATTTAATCCTTAATAATTTAATCTGCCTAAATTGTACATAATTTTACAATTAAAGATTTTAAAAAATGCATATTACTGTAACGGAATGAAATTTCCATCTGATCTTGTCTGTGTCGTCATACCTTATTTTTAGTACATATACATTATTATAAAACATTGTACGTAGGTGTTCGACGGATCAAGCCAAAATTCTCTTTTCACTTCCAAATATAATTTGATACTAATCTTGCCCGGTCAAGTTATAATAACACATATTAAGTTCATTGTGCTACCGTGGCCGGGGAGTTATCCATTTGCAGAGAGTTATGCCCGCTTTATTTTCTTTTAGTAGTCTCGGGAAATGTTCGTCGCTGAGCATCACAGTCGCTTTCATCGCTCAAACGATCGCCTTTCGAACCCTACCGTAAAATAGACGCGAAATGTGATAAATGGAAAACTCTTTTTACTGGCGGGGCCCCGGGCACGTTACGTTATGGGTCGGTTCCACTCACCCCGCCCGCACCCTCGTTTTCCCGGCCCGTCTTATCAAGTTTTCTTACATCCTAGTTACCGCTCAATTTTGTGAGCTTTATATAAAAAGCTGTTCCCGTACTCCCCTCTTTGGATATAAGCATTGCTCTTATGCCGTCTTGTACACGAATTGCCATCACTTAGTACGTATGAAATGTTAAGATTATCTTATAGATTTTAAACAGATTGCTAACAAAACCCTGCAATAAACATTTATGTCTCTTGTACAGGGTATTACGCTGCTTCAAGACGCTGGTACGTCGGATGACAGCGGACGAGCGTCAGAAAGACTAACCGGTAGTTCGGTGGCGCCTCGCGATCCCGATTCCTCCCGCGACCGTCTTAGTGACGTAAGTAGAGATCTTACATCACTTCTAACACACATTGTGACAATTTATATTGACGCCCTATTAAAAGCTACACTATTCTCAAATTATAAAGCTCGCGCCGAACGAACCGTCTTGCAATGCAGCATAATAACTATCGACAACCTTAATTATTGACTTTCGTATTTTAAAGAATAGTTTGTGATACAACTTTGTACATTGAACAAATATTGGGTCGCAAATATCGTCTCTGGTTTTGTGCCGTGCTTTATAACAAGGAATAATTGATTAATATTTTTTTTGTATTACACAGAGGTGCATGTATTAAACTTCACTTAGTGTTGTGATTGTCTTGAGTGTTAGATTGTTACTTAATAAATAAGTCACAGCGTAATGTTATCTTCTATTTCGTTGCAAAAATTCCCGTCTCTCCTGACCCTACGGTTTAATAAGGCCCAAGAACATATTGCGGCTTCTTATTGCTTTTCGTTATTTGTTTAGAGACGTATAGTCTAAGGAGAGACGGGACTATACTTCACCACCCTTAGTCAGTCCAATCCACTCATATGTTCGCTTTCTCTCTCCTGCCTACAGGCCAGTAGCCGCTGTAGTTCCGGAAAAGGCTATATCGTGAGTATAATCAATGTTGTCTGTATTTAATGGAGTTGCCAATTTTGATTTTCTGGGTTTGGTATTCCTTGCACTTTATTTTTGCTGAATTTATTTTCTTTCTGTTTATTGCATGCTCCTTTCAGATTAGACTTAATTAACTAATTCACGTCGTTTAATATTCATACAGTTATGACATATCAGAACTAGGAGAGAAATAACTATCCAGTCTGTTACTAAAGACAAGTAACATGTAATAGCTATAATTCTCTATTACTGTGTGCAAATTTACTCAGATCACGCAACGCACATAGACCCTGTTCGATATTCGGCGCGTATCGCAGCTAAATCACAAGATTTGTCGAGGCGGTGCCTCTCCATACTACATAACATTACCTGCGCCCGTCCTGAATACTTCATGTTCTGTATTTATTTGAAATTGTAATATCTCAGCCTGATCCCTTGTTGTTTCCCTCGGCGCCTGAACTTACCTCGTAAATAACGCGTAATGTATTCGTCGATATATGTTACGATAATAGTCTTCTTCTCCCATATGAGTTGGACTTTTCTGAGATTGCTCGAAGTGTATGTATATTATGAATGACTATCTCCCACCATCTATCCAAAGATTAACGCTCTTCTGTATCATCTTTAGAAATCTATTACATACTTTTTATGTGTACTTTACATAACTGATGTGTCTCATAAAAAAATATAGTAGCATCTTTGTCATTTTATGGACACATTAAATTTTAATAATTTTATACAGCCTGCACGCTTCTTACGGTGTGAGTTATTAGTCATAGAAATAATGATAATAAAACAGTAGATATTATCTTGCATGGTACTTTAGTAGCGTAAAAAAATGTTAACACACCTTTTTTAAAATAACTTTTTCTCTTTTTGCAGTGTGATAGTGAAGGCGACGATGACAAGGCAAGTACCTTTACAATATTTATTACGCTTCGGACGGAGTTGATGTTTCTAAACGATATTTAAGATTTGCTTAAATTAATTAAACTGGTCCCAACTCCACGACTTCTTGAGAGTTGGCAAAGTTAAAACAGAGCCTTGGAAATAAATGTCCGTGTAATGTAAGTGGCGAAGTTGCTCATTCCCGGTTTATTACCAGCGGACTCGCTCGCAACGAGTGATTAAACTCGCGGGCCGGGACTCTGTGTGTACCCGAGCACCTGTTTGCTAAATTGTTTAGTTCACTCAAAATAGTCTTCCTAAATGAGTGTTTGTGAACCTTTTTTTTTTTAAAGTAGTTTGAAATTTACCAATTTCGATCACCTAGGGTTTTGATGTTTAACAAATCTATTAAATTGACAGTTTCCGACCGTACATTTGCAGCTGGTGGGAAATGTATAAAGAAAACTCACAGATTGGTTAGTTTCGTAAACTCTCAAAACTCATACTACACCCCTGCTATAATTTGCGAGTTCGAAGTAATTAATTATAGTGCTATCGTCATATTACAGCATGATTTTAATACAAATGTTACGTATCTGTACATATGTATAGTGTATTTGAAACATTTAGTCGGCTTTGTGCTCGGACTGTGCACTCTCCGGGCCTAACTAACTCGTCAACAGGTTGCGAAATGCGAATCAAAAGCCAGGGTTTGGGTGAAGAGCGCACTACGACGCGTGTCGACGCGGCAAAGGGCTGATTACGCCAACGCGCGCCGTGTGGGTCTGTTTAGTAATTACTAAATTGGTTCGGTCTGAAAGTGTCCGTAATTAAATATATGTATAACTGCCTTCGGCTGCTACTAACCCCTGCACTGGTACATTATCACTTAAGAAGACTATAAACAAATACGAGTCCAATTATGATCAATAATGTTTTTAAAGAGTTCGAAAGCCACGATGTTAGTTTTTGGTCAAAATTTTAGGTTGAGGTTTTAGTTGGTACGATATTTTAAAAATATTACAATCGTGTCTTCTTATTTAAATAAATTTTCATGTCACTTAATCGTTAAAAAAACTCACCCTAAGTTATCAATCAATCATTAATAGTCGATAAATTCGCCCAAACCTAATGTAACAACTAGTAAACCAACTTTGAAGTATGTGTAAGGCCGATGCGGATGAAGTAATTGACAACACAAAATGAAGTTGAGGAACAAACTGTTTACTAGTATTACAAAGCAGCGGCAGCGGTACAAATCCGTGAGATTTATAAACCGATAGCTTTGTTGGAAGAGCGGCCGCAACCCCGGCCCGTCCACGTTCCCTTAATCTAATTATCTGGCCGCTTCGCTGCCGACTTGAGCCGAAACTCCCACCCTCCGTTTCTCGCCATTTTCTCCACCCGGAGAACTAAGTATAAAAGTGTTTTATTAAGCAATCCATCCACCGATGTTAAATGGTGTCTCAGATTTAAATACGATTTAGATAGAGAACTTGTAAATGTTGTTTTAACTTACATAACATTTATAATGATTAAATAGGTATTTATTCTTTGTAGGAGAGTACATTTTCTACTACTATATTCATGTTTTACCGAGATGTTATGTAATGTAATGAGGCCGGTATCGATTCCATTACCTTGCTTCTGAAACAGTGACATTTTTATTACATATTTATGTCTTCGCACATGGATTTACAAAAATCCATCTGAAATGGATTGTACTATCGAGGACACGAACGGTGTATCATCAAAATCGTTTGAACGACGTTACGGGCGTTTACCCCGCCCTCACTTATTTTGTGCCGGCACGTGCAAGCGATTTTGGTCCTAAAGGTGATACACCGCTTGTTTGTAAGGCGACAAATCCATTATTTTAGTTATGACTGCTATTGATCTTGTTAAAGATATACAAAGTCCAAAAACAGATCGTGTTAATAAATTAAATGACAAAAATATTTGACAATTTACATATTATGCCTCAATAAATAATCGGTCAGCATACTTATCTAAACACGATGTGTGTGAAGATTAACGATAATCTGACATGTTGTCATAACATAAAACATATTTTCCTACTAATTTATAACACGGAGTTAATTATCACTGTTAAAGAATTAGCAAATATCAACATATCTGACATTTGAAAATTTTCAACAAACCGGCCCATATATCCATGATAGATTAAATAAATTAAATATGTCCCGTTTAATCTAATGTTAAAATATGATTTCCCCTCGTGTCAAGATAATTAAATACGAGGTTGAGCGATATAATAACGCTAGTAAATGGGGTACCTATCTTAGGCGGAAATCAGTCTCGCAATCTGTGTTGTGCCGTGGTAGATTAATTAAATTATCCCGTGAAGTTGACGGCGCAGAGCATATTACTCGGGGCTGTGTCGGTGAGAGAGAGCAGATTCTGTGGTAGCGAACAGCGGCGGTGGATGGCAAAGCTCGCTACACTTAGCTAGAGAGCGCCACTAACTCGATCCGATTCCACTTGGGCTATTTGCACTCCGAGTTCAATTATGCTACACTTTGATATGCAAATCCGGTCGCGTTCGGCTAATTACGTAGACGCTACCGTAACATCGTTTCAAACGTCAACTTACTAGCTCAATATTTCATGTATTTTCATGATAAGTGAACATCTAAACACTTAATCCAATCATTGAAAGTATCTTGCAGATACAATATATGTCTATTGTACAGTCGAGATCTCTACCGACAGAGGATACACTTTGTATACTCTGCATTCGCTTATTACAATCGTAACGAGAAACTGATGTCAATGCCTGAACCTGCATAACTACAGTGTGTACTGGCCCTCTTTCAAGTTTTCGTGATTAGTCCACTTTGGCGATAATATATACCCATAGTTTATACCTATATAAATAAATAATCGCCGTAATAAATGTTAATATTAAAGTGGCGAAAGTTATTTCAGCTTTGCCACTATTTGTTGGAAAGTGAAAATCATTTTAATTAATTTGCGCGATGGGCATAACAAGGCGGTTGGAAATCCGTGCGCTTCCGCGAGGGAGGCTCTTTGGAAACAAGTTCATGAATACTAATCGAAAAACGTCATTAAATTCTTCTTTTTAACCCCCGAGATAAGGTAGGGCGTCATAGGTTTCAAGCCCAACTCTTTGTGTCTATCTGTCTGTAGCGTCATAGTTACCAAAAGGATAGACGGATTTTTATATGCTCGTACAACATCGCGAAGAAGTAATTAATTTAATTTTTATACATTTTATTTAATCAATCACAATCAGGTACTAGAGATACATCATGTCTATAACATTTAATACATAACTGTTAAAAAAAGAAAAGTACTACTAACATTTCGAGCTGCAGTAGTGGCTTGCAAGATTTACCTTACACAAACCTGGCTCGGTTAATTAAAAGAGCTTCTTTATTTTGGTGTAATATTTTACGGCACGGACTGACTGAGCCACGTTGCGGTAACAGCAAAACGATCTTGCTCCTACAGTTTTCTTTAGTGCCCTCTTAATGGTCGGCCGCTTGTCGTTCTTTGTCGGTCCAATTCGCTTTAGCTTCTCTAAACAAGAAAATAATTTAATATACTCCACGAAATCTGAACATAAATTTCTTTTCAACGTTATCTTAATCGCTACTTCCATTTTATTGTCTTCGAACGTTTTGGCTTTTTTCTTTTTTTTTCATTTACTTTATGAAATGCTTCTGAAAAGTATCTCGGAAATTATAAAGCTATTATGATTTTTAAGTAGGTATTTTATATCAAAACTTATTTGACACCCGTTTCAGTAGGTAATCAGAATTATTTTAACAAAACAATATCAATTTCAATAATCCCTTATCATATCAACGTGCGTGTAGAGGAAAACCATGTAGGTAATTAGTGTTAGTTTTGTTTTCGCCCGTGTCGCGTTCCCACATGTACTGCAATAAATCGCCCGCACCCACGACGACGACACTGCGGCACGCGAGATAAGGGTCACCGCAACACCATTAAGTACTACAATGTCACACTTCAACCTATCGACTACATAAACCCTTCACCGCCCAAGGCACGCATAATTTACACTCGTGTTTACTTACGTACTAACCGTCTCCATCAAATAAACTTTAATGTTATACGTTAAGTACCATTATGATTCCAATAAACTACATAACATCGTGATTAACATAATGTCTCCAGAATGTTCTACTTTTGTCTTGTAAACGAGCATAAAGTGAAAGAACAAATTGCGAGTTTCCCCAGTATTTTCCTCGCTCGGAAAAATATATGTTTTATTAAAGCTCGGCATTTCCGAGAGCGAGGCAACCCTCGAGGCGGGGGTGGTGGGCCGTCGTGGGGTGGGGTCGACGGCGCGCCAGTGTATAACAGACAGTAGAGGGATATAAAACATATTTACGCGCCTATAAAGTACTCTCGTACGCTCGCTCTCCACCATTTTCTTTTGTTCCTCGCTCGCAGCCAATGATAATGCTTTCTCCCGTTCGGTTAAACTTATTTCTCTGCCTTCTTATCTGGCTTTTCTTCGGCACTTTTATTTATAACGAAGTGGTGAAATGTAACAACGTGAGGAATAAACGATTTGGGTTTCACTTCGCCTTTTGACACCATCTTGTCTTTTTCTTGGTTTTGCTAAGAAGTCTTTTCTTGTAACTGCAACACAGATGTGTGTACAGATATGTATGTACACGCATTACGTCCCTATGTAAATATGTACGTCTCATACCTTTTTAGGAACAGGACGAAATGTAGTAGCCTTGCGATGCCTTTTTAGAAACAATACGAATAACTAGAAAGGCTAAACTACAGACTTATATTACAAGTTGTGATCTTAGAAACCAAGTGATTTGTACTTTTATCAATAAACGAGAGATGTTTTTTTATATTTCGTAACAATATGACACGTAATTACTGATGCATTTTTAATTATGGTGTGTATTCTATTATGTTTTATTTAATGATTTCTGATATTTACGCGAATACTACACATTGAAATGAATGCTGTAAAGTATTCGAAACGTCGGGTAATTAAAATCATAAATAAACCGCGATACAATCTGTAAAATTAGTTTCATTTCAATGTTTTATTTAGTTACAAAAGTATCTACTATTAATTAACATAATCTACATAACAAAATACCAAAGTGTATAAGCGGCAAGTTCTGGAAGATTTTAAAGTCAGCCAACAAGAAGTGTAGGACCTACTTAAAGCTATTCAGAACGAGAACGGAAACCGAAGCGTTAACAGCAAATCGTGGAGCGTCTTAATCTTGTGCGACTGTATGGCTGAGGACAGAAAGCTCTTGCGTAGGTGAGAGGGTGTAATAACTAGAGTCGCCTTCCCCCCCACATGCCACCGAGACGCCGCGCCGGCAGGCTCACCCGCTTGCAAACTTCTACGGGGATTCGTATTACTTACTCCGTTGCGCTCCATTCTAACATTTCGAATTTGATGGCAATGAAAGGTGATGTAACTGAGTTTTAAGGCTACCGTCCGTGCCTTAGACTGAACTAAATTTTAAAGTGAATTCGATTTTTTTTTTAATGGGGGCGGAACGGGGTCATCAAATTTAAAAGTGAGTGGGATACACATCTCAAAACAGATTTCTATTTTGGTTAATGTCACGTAGTTTTTGGCTAATAATCAAAAATGTCAAAAAATATACCGTTCCAAGACAATATGTTATAACCCCACCAATTAATGGTTTTTTGCTGGCCACCCGTCAGCCACCAGTCCTGTGTACGCGTAGAACCTTCATAACGCCGGGCGGTGGTAGTAGCGTACAATTTGAATTTTGCCTTGCTTGTTTTTACAATATATGGTATTCTATATTTACAGGATATATTTTAAATATCTTGAAACTCTGTAAGCAAAGTATTGTTGCTATTTTCGTAGCGCTTCGCAGGACAAAGAGGCGTCTTCAAAGGGCCGTAATCATCCGTAGGCGAGCGAGTGTTAGCACTCGACGCGGGGTCGAGATATCTCTCGTCGGATCAGCGGCTCACTCGGGATGCACTCTGCGATTCCGTTTGTCACTGCACCCGACTGCGGTCTGAGCTCTCGCTCTGATAAACGCATGTCAACGTGCTTTGAATGTCGAGCGCGTTTAACCACCGTCACTGTTGTCGGAATACATCCTTGCTACTGTGATGTAATTGGTATCTATAGTACATACTCAATAGACATTCTTTCTTACACTATAGTAGGTAGAGTACTATTTAATACAAATGCTTTTTTTTAATATCCGTAGCTGTAGTCTTAATAAACTGTCTCTGTTCTTTATCAGACAGCTATATTTAGTATCTTAGCAGTTTTAAAGATTAATTTTAAAAGACAACGTTTATTGAACACAAATAGAAACTACGTGGGTAGGTACTTAAAATAACTAGATATATTTTTATGTAGCGGTCGACAGCGCTCATAGACAGGTGCATTGCACTGCCTCTTGTCACCTGAGACATGAGTTATAAAATATAAATAAGCCCAGCCTTATAGACTCAAGCTTACGCCCTTCACAACGATTTTCACACACTGTTGCTTTGCTGCACAGTATCTAACACTGCGTTGGTACTTATTTCGATGGCCTTTAGCACGAGGCTATCACCTACTAAACTTCTAATGCCGTTTGTTAGTTACGACTACTGGTTATAAGCTAAAAAAGTCTCGGAACAGTGCTGCTTAGTTTAAAACTAACTGGCCTGAATGACAATATTGTAATGGTTGTACGACACGGGCGTATAACAATTTACTAAGATAAGCCGGCTGGCTATTTGCACGTCGTCATCGTGCTCGACCCGGCACCGGCCGTAATTAGCCGGCCGCAAAGTTCACCGGGAATGCGGCATGAACACTCTGGACAAATTACATGCCTCTCATAGCCGATGAGCTTAATAAGACTATGTTATTTACTCTTAAGTACAATTACCTAACTGCTTGCTTCTTTAAGACTCATTTACATGATGCCATTTTCTTGTAATACAAGAGCAATAAATGAAGCGCAATAATTGACCTTCAAGAATTGCATGTAACTGTTTACACGCGGATACTACACACATCAAAAGTGTCTAGGGATCAACATATATTTTTGCAATAACTTTTCTCCTGATTGATATTAATTAAAATTTTCTTTAAGGATTCATCAAATAAAGTGTTTTCGTTTGTCACAGTAACGATAAACCAAGTCACCTTTCATTAATAAAGAAATTTGCCATTTTCCTAATAAAGGGATTTTTGACATTTGAACCACTAACACAAAAGTTCGAAAAAAAGACTGAAATAACAGTTTTCTTTAAAATTTTATTGGGTAACTTAAACAATTAATAATCCGTGTTTCTACCGCGAACACTAACAACACAAGAACATCGGTTTGGCATACTCAAAATGAGTTCATCCAAATCACGCTGTGGAATGGCCGCCCATGTTCGTTGCAACAACAAAAAAAGGTCTTCTTGCGACTGGATACCCTCCATATTCGGCAGAGCTCTTCTCTGTAGCATATCCCATGCATGCTCAATCGGGTTCAAGTCTGGCGACTGAGCAGGCCAGGGCAGGACATTGATGTTAGCTGCGGCGAGAGTCTGTCTTACAACTCTTGCGGTGTGCGGTCGTGCATTATCATGCATTAACTGAAATAAGGGACCGATTTGCACTTGTAGAGGAACGATGACGTCAGATACAATCGTCTCAGCATAAATTTGAGCGTTGAGGTTGCCTCTGATCCAAATCAACTCAGTTCTTCCGCCGATCCAAATACCCGCCCATACCATGATGGTTCCACCACTATAAGGATGGACTTCCTGGCAGGATTTTAATCGCTGTTGGCGTCCAGGGGTTCTCCAGTGTCGTATACGTCTTGTATCCGGTCTCATACCAAAACGAGACTCATCAGAAAAGCACACGAAACGCCATTGTTCTTCTGCCCAATTTCTGTGTTCAAGAGCCCATTGATATCGAATCCTACGATTGTGCATTGCTATAGGTGGTACCCGTAGCGGTCTTCGGGAATGAAGGTTCACTTCATGCAAGTGCAAATCGGTCCCTTATTTCAGTTAATGCATGATAATGCACGACCGCACACCGCAAGAGTTGTAAGACAGACTCTCGCCGCAGCTAACATCAATGTCCTGCCCTGGCCTGCTCAGTCGCCAGACTTGAACCCGATTGAGCATGCATGGGATATGCTACAGAGAAGAGCTCTGCCGAATATGGAGGGTATCCAGTCGCAAGAAGACCTTTTTTTGTTGTTGCAACGAACATGGGCGGCCATTCCACAGCGTGATTTGGATGAACTCATTTTGAGTATGCCAAACCGATGTTCTTGTGTTGTTAGTGTTCGCGGTAGAAACACGGATTATTAATTGTTTAAGTTACCCAATAAAATTTTAAAGAAAACTGTTATTTCAGTCTTTTTTTCGAACTTTTGTGTTAGTGGTTCAAATGTCAAAAATCCCTTTATTAGGAAAATGGCAAATTTCTTTATTAATGCAAAGGTGACTTGGTTTATCGTTACTGTGACAAACGAAAACACTTTATTTGATGAATCCTTAAAGAAAATTTTAATTAATATCAATCAGGAGAAAAGTTATTGCAAAAATATATGTTGATCCCTAGACACTTTTGATGTGTGTAGTTAAAAAAATTCCGGTTTAAGATTTATTTTATTTCTCAAAGAATACAATTTAACTTAAACTGAGAAATACAATATACATTCTTATAACTCAGTTAAAAAAAAAAAATGTAATTATTGAATGCAAATCTTGTCCAGTAGAGCAAGAATGTGACATGTTGTTCAGACGATGCAAGGCAATTATTGCCTAAATATTATTGTATGCAACAGGCAAGCAACTTGCTTCGTGTAAATGGGGCCTTATTCTAGAAAGCAATTTCGATGTCTTTTGTTGTATTAACAAAAAGTATTTAAAAAGGAAGCCTACTTTGTTTATTACTGGATCTTCCGGACAACAATCCGGTGGTAGCTAGATAAAAAATTGTGCTGTAAGCGCTCCCGTCTAGCCTTTTCGTTACTTACATTGACATTGGAAAGTTGTTTTAGTTATTATTATACATACATACATTATTTTATTTTATTATTCAATTTACTCCATTACATGCTTTTACTATTAAAACTACATAGCGCAAGCCTCAATGGGTTTATCTGCATGTTTAAATGTGTTTAAATAGATATCTAGTGAGCAATTTGGTATTGTTCAATAAACTTTAACTTTACTTTACTTCTTGTATAATAAATAAACTTTACGGAAATAAAAAGATAAATCATGGTAAAAACCACTTTAAAATGTTTTGTTTAGAATAATTAAGTAAACAAACAAACGCGTATGTATAGCGTCTTTGTTTCATATAATCAAGATAAATAGATTAGATAGAAGATCATATACATACATATCCATAATGCTACTATACAAAAAATGTAAACGTTCACTAAGGTCAAACTAAAAGGTGCATGCCAGCCAATAAATGAATATATACAGATGTTAGTGTGTGCAGTTGTAAACGTAATGTTAATCAAGAAATTACTTATCAATAAAGAATGATTGGATATAAAAGTATTAAAAGAAAAACTTATTAAATCAGTAATAAAATAAAGAGATTAAATTAACTTTACAAAGTGTAACAGAAAACCGGTTAGAGCGCGCAAACTCTCGTGTAATATCATCAGTGAACATTCTCCCCTGCTCATTTAAGGTTTTTGTTCCCGACTTGTTTACTTTTTGCCCCTCTGCTATTGAACCTGCATGTCGCTTATGTTGCCACCGGGCTGTATCACATTATCATAACATCAAGTTTTTGTACTCATGTCCTATCTAGCTTCCTATATCTCAATCGCAACAGCTTAAAGGTGTTAAAACTCAATACGCCAGACTAATCGGTAAAACAATATTTATTATATTGCATAGTAATAAATTAACTAACCTATTATTACCAGGCATCGCTAAAAGGTTTAACAAAATGTTTTCTACAATTCTTACTGTGAGCAGTAAGCGCTCGATCACTTGTTATTCAACACATGGTACTTTCTGGAACATACTGGTCAAACTTATAGGCCCATGAAGTATATAGTTTCCTAAAACCACGTCCGTAACTTAATAATTTACACTATAATTAGCATATCAGTTCACACCTTCAAGAACATGCTAAAACGTATCGAATATTTTATTCATGGGGTAATAAAATATCTTATCGACGCCGACACGCCGTTATCTTTCCCATCGTATTGGAATCCACGCCTACGAACATGGCTACCGTTTATAGTAATTTGTTGTCCAAAGTATTAATCATCCACTTAATTTTTTTGATTGATATTGCATTTTTTTTCTAGTGTGTCAAGTGGTTCTTAATAGCTTTGAAATATTGATGGCCGTTATGTAAATGTTATTTTATTAGGCATCAAGGAACCTATCATATTTACGAGTATAATCAGCACCGAAGTAGATACATTATATCTCTACTTTGGTCGTATCAGTTTACTTTACTTTATGTCAACGAGCAAGCCGAGTCCTACCACTTTGTTGTTTTATACTTCGTCTCGGAGCGATTTCATGCGTCGCCTCATTGCTCTTCGCCGTTTCGCTTAGTTTCCCCTCTCTATTTTCAACTCGCGTTACTATGTAAATTTATTTTAAAACTAGCGATTTTCTTACGTCCCCATAAATATACACGAAGCTGTTTTGTTTATGTTTACTTATATTGTTTGTGCATTATAGCGGTTACAGCTATCGTTAACATGTCGGTTATTGTATGCTCGTAATAATTAAAATCAATGACGAACATTTCTAAGTATGTATTTAAAAAAAAAAGTATATATGTATTAGTATCAGTTGTCTGGTTTCCATAGTACAGGTTCTGCCTAGTTTGGGATCAGATGACCGTGTGTGAATTGTCCCAGGATATTATTATTATTATTATTTCTTCAAAAGAACTAACTACACGTAACAAACTAGCAATAAATCATACACAACACGACAATTTGTTTGACTACTTGAGTAGAAATGAAATAGGATTGCGAAAAACGTAATAACACGAACCACCCGCAATTGTCGGCGCGCGAGGTCTACACACGCTCAAAAACAAACTACATTTTTATACGGATAGCAAACAAAATGAGTTAGCAATGTTGTAGCGTCGCTTTTCGCTGTGTTCCAAGCGAGCGAGCTTGAAAATTCGCTTTAATACCTTTGTTCTACAGGGCTTTATAGCTCTCGAGTTTCGTAGAAATATTTTGCAAGCTCAGATTTACTTTATGTGTAAAAAATATTAACTCATCCAGTTTGTTCATTTTAGTCTGTTATATTATTCTGACAATATGTTACAACTACTTGTGTCATGTAATAAATTAGTAATTAATTACATTTATCTATAAGACCTTAATTTTAAATTACCTGTTTTTGTCTGCTCTTATATCTTGCTATGTTTGTTTTGTTAGGCATCTCATAAAATGGAATGTATTTACTGTTCCATGCTAGTGTAGGTATAAAAGACAGCATTAAAATTAATTCAAATATATTACATACCTACATATACATTAGTAGTTAACTATTTGCAGAAACAAAGTGGGTATGAGATATAAATGAGCATTATATTGTTTTAATAAAACGTATCGTAGAAATCAGTTTACAAAGCGTTTGAGGTATGATCGTTCCCATTGCGGAGTTAAATAAAATGATGGAACCTCCCGGTTGAGTTTATTCATTACAGCCCGTCGCTGCCGTGGGTTTGTCGGTGGGGGTTGGGGGAGCCACCCTCTCTCCACTCGCTTTATGGATATAACCTCGACAAAATACCCCTAAAATTGCACTGTTTTTATTACGTTCTCTGTTTATCTCTTTCGGTTTGTTGCTCCTTTTACGGCGTTATTGTTTTATTAGCGAGTAGAGGTATAACAGTGATAGCCAGACTCTTGATCGTGTGTCATTATGAGCACGGATTGTTGTTTTTACAATTGTCAAAATATTTGTCATCGTCCTAAGAATTTAAGCCCGGTGCTAAAGCAGAACTTTATAAAGTACAATACGTAAAAGAGCGTGTTTAGGCACACTGTTCACGCACAAAAATAAAAATAATATTTTTGCACCATTTCGCGTTTAATTAATTCCATGAATCACGTAGGATTCCCACTCTGAAAAACAATCTGTTGTCATAAATAGATGATAATCTCTTTACGGTTCTGATGGAATATTGAAATATCTAGTGTGGTTTTTACGTATCATTAAATGAAAACATTGTTTAGATGCCAAATAGTTCTCGAGAGCGATACAACAAAGCGTTTGGCAATCGACCAAGTCTCGCAGAGCGATACGAGTGGATGGCCATACGATTTGCAGCGCGAACACTGGTTCCTATCATGAACCCAGGTAGTCTACGTGCTTGGTTCAGATTTGCACGGATACATTTTAAATGGAGCTGCCAGTTCGCAATTACTCTCCCTTTGAGCTGCTTTTGCGAGGTGCGTTATATGTCATTCAATTTGGCGCACAGAGCCAGTGTCGAAATTCTCTCTCTCTTTGACACAATCCTCTTATGTAACTACAATTTATTAGTAAAATCGCTGCAATTGTGGAGCAATTTTAATGATAATGTAATTTAATATTGAACATTCGTGTATAGTACGCATGGTTGCCTGTCGTACTGTATATTATTTTATCTACGGAGTGATCCGTGGTAGTTTCCTACTAGGGATTGAAGAAGTATTGCATTAAATTGCAGAATCATTAACTTAGTAAAATCGCCCTACAGTTTTACCATCAAATGATAGCTTACTAGTAGACGGTCAAGGGTTCTGTTATCCAACGTCTAGCTCTACGATACCTACCAAATTATCCGTGTGCAAAATTTTAAATACATACATACAATGTAGAAGTAGGTGAATACAAAAATTAAATATTCGATTAAATTCCTACATAGTTCAAATTAATAAAAGCGTGTTAAAAAAGTGCTTAGTGCGTTATATTTTCTTGTAGATTTGCTCATTCTCATAGTAAATCTTGTTTTGTTGTTTTTGCTACAAATAATAATAAGTGTTGTATATATGACAAGTGAGAGATAAATAGCGCGTCATGTCTCTGAATATTTTAATCGAAGCCGTCTGGCCGCCGCTACATTATAATTTGTTGGCAGTGTGGACGCAATGCGGTATGTCAGACCTGTCCACCTGGCCTGTGGGCGTGTACATATCAACGCTTCCCTTTGAAGTAACGGGAATGCAACATGAGTCGCATTGTGCTACTGATATACAAATAAAAGAATCGCCTCACAATGTAATTAACCCACATAATTAAGCGTTGCCGCTAATTATCGTTCTTGTTTTCTATTATAAATAATGTGATGTGTGATGTGCGCCGTTTATTTGTATTTTTGTATTTTTTTAAATACCGCATAAAATACAATTTAAAATATGATTGACCTATTCATTAGTCATGAAAAGTATTGAGAGAGAGAAGAGAGTATTAGACTCTCTCAAGCCTCTCATTATAAAATCTATTTTAAATAATAAATAAAAAGAACATTCAAAATAAACATGAATATTATACGACAGGGTTAAGTCGTTGTTAATTAATTTAAGCCGGGCGAGGTGAGGCTCGATTAGCAGAATAAATTGGGCTTGCGGCGGGCGCAATCCTCGGCGCAGTAAACAGCGCCGACAACAAAGGCAACGCGGCAGTCGCCCCTGCGAGGGAAACGCGAGCTTAATGCTCACTCATTATTTATTCACGTCTATAACGAGATTGTCAGTGCTTCCAGTCCTTGTCTGCCTTCAGTTCGGCACCTTATTTATATACTTTCACCCACCAATGATATCATATTATATAACATGGTTTCGCACTTTTTACCTAAACATTCGAGGCTTCTGAATAATTCTAAAGTTCAAAGTACTTAAAGGTGACTTCTTAGAATTTCGTTAGATGTATAGAGCAAATTCAAGAGCATCAATTATGTAGACAACCCCCGCGAGTATAGTACCGTTTTATTGAAGATTGAAATATATTTTTTGATCATTCGGTACGTGCGTTTTATTGGCAATACGAGATACATATTGATATTTTCCGATTGCTCAATATGAAAACATGCTCAAACAATAAGCTTCAATACCTACGTTCTATTGATATATTAGTTCAATCATGATTCAATGCTTGTAGAGAACATTTTTAATTTATTTTTCTGATTTGCTCTTTTCACTAATGTTAAAAAAACTTAATGGTACGTATTTTTAAATTAAAATTATGTTATATTACTAGCAAATCGTAATATTAAATTTCAAGTAACATACTTTCGTATTGCAAGCATAATATTACAATTTATGCTAAATACACGACGTGTATTCGTGTTGTTGCATATAATGTTACATAGAAATTGTACTTAAAAGATATAAAAAGCCATGAAGCACTCGCAAACGGCTAGATAATGCCGTCAGATACTCGGCACGGTCGTTGACAATTTTACGTCACTAACGCTGCATCCTCGACTGCATCCCCCCCGCATTTGCAATTCTGCACACTTTTAACGCTGTTACTATCAAAGTACAGTACATAAAACACTTATGTCTTCTCGTATTATAGCTGATATGATAATAAAATTATTCTGCCAAACTGGTTGAGTATTCTTATCTAAAGGGCATCCAGGTGAATTTGAATGCTGTTTTACTGTTGACAGAAGTAAATAATGATTATACTGCAAAACTAATTTACATTAACATCATTGGACTTGACAATATTGAATTAATGAATATCGTCGTTGTCAAACCAAAATCTGCTATGTGCAAAAACTATATTTTGAATTAACGCGTGAAAACATTTTCGTATAAAAGTTTATATGAATTGATAGTTGTCAAATAGTGTATCACATAGCAGATTTTATTCGACAAAAATCTAGCTGCGACACATAGTCAAAGTCAAACAGTTTTTTATACGGTAGATAGGGCTGTGAACTATACGAAAAGGTAAAAAAGTCAAAATCTCAAAAAGTGCACATAGCAGATTTTGGTTTGACAACGACGATATGCAATAATGTGAATGATATAAAATAACAAGTGATATATTTTATTATCGCTAAATAATATATTATAATTATTTAAACGAAACAACAAATGCAGAGAACATTAAGACGGATTTGCATAACATTTACAAATATGTTATGTATAATGAATTTGGTGGCTTTAATAAGTTATGTGTTTGTTTTAATTACACAGCTGTTATGACTTTCAAAGTCAGAACAATGACATATGAACGTTATTTTTATTATACTTAACACTTAAATTAACAGTAAATAAATAGATATAATTATATTATTATTTCTTTATTTATAATTTCAGTTTAAGTGTAAGTTTCTGACTATCATTTCATTAGCCACATATTTAACGAAATTACGTCTGCTCTAAAATACGAGAAATGCAAAAACCCTCTTCCTTATTTTGAAGTCAGTCCAAAAGAGCACAATATGCTCTTTGTGTGGTTGGCGTTCCTCCTTTTTCTATCAACCTCTTATTTCGAATTTTGTCTGAAGATATGACAGGAACTTTCTTATCTTAAGACAAGTTTTCTATATTTACATTTTAGTATTACTATTCAGACAATCATGATCAAATTAAGTCAGATATCGTACGTCCTCATTGTTATTCCGATTGAGCAGACATCAGTCTCATTTGTATGTCTCGTGCGTTACATGAGTCGCTTTGTTATGTGTCCCCATCCGTTCTCTAGAAACACTTTCAAAATTTTTGTCGGCGCTTTCTCTTTTACTAAACGACCTCGCAAACTTCATAGGATTTTTAAAGTTAGTCATTACTACTCGGTTTTTTTTAACTACTTTTATGAGAGTTAAAGAACAGCGTAAATGCCAATACGAAAAAACAAAAGCAGACCTACTGGGGGAGTGTCTATGATACTGAATATCGCAACCAAATAAAATCATCATCATCTTCTTCGAGATGCGCTATTATGCTGTAAGTAATCTCTGCGTCACTGTGTCAACAAATGTTGTAAGGTTAAGCTTTAAATATATATTTCATCCTGCAACGTACATATCTACCCACACATATTTGTAGTACATGTCATTAAAATATTCAAAGAACGTTAAAAACTATAAATATAAGATTATTATTGACGTTCACCGTAATTTGTATGAGATTTAATTCAAGTTGTCTTTCTCTAACTCTTAATAATTCCTGTTTATATCTCTGTCACCCGTGTTGCTTTTAGAGTTTCGTTCACCAAATCGTATAAGATCTAATAAATCCGAAAATAAACATGCGTACCTACAGATACATAC
Organism: Furcula furcula; assembly: GCA_911728495.1. Lineage (NCBI taxonomy): Eukaryota > Metazoa > Arthropoda > Insecta > Lepidoptera > Notodontidae > Furcula > Furcula furcula. The sequence goes on along the minus strand of OU452256.1, from coordinate 13,740,231 downwards.
AAATTCTGCGCTTCGACTAGGTAATACACGTAGTAACAAAAAGAAATAAGGGTCGACAATCTTTGCCCGACCGTTATCGAGGTCCCATTTGCCCTCTCTCATTAGAAGTCGGGAGCAAATTCGGGGCGATCCCTACGGTTCAACCGTCGTAAACCAAGCTTTGTAGTGTATCGTAAGTGTTAATTACTTTTGTCAGTCCGCAAACGGGCGGCTAACAAATCTCTCCGTTACATAATTCTGCCGCTGAGCACTGTAATTTACATCGACTGACGCAACATTGTTTGGATAATAAATTATTATGCCTTGGAGCGTTCTTAACGGGCGGCTAAATCGATAAGCGTCGTTTTTATTGCACCATTAACAAGCAACGCGAGGGGCGAAGTGATTTCAATCTCAGTAATCAATGCCGTATCGCTACGAAAAGTACCTAATTGGTTGGTGTTACAGTTTCAATAATAAAAACACTTGATCAATGGTAGTTACTACTAAAAATATTGTACATGGACTACAATGCATGCATGGACTGTTTGCTGCTTAGTTTTACTATCCTCCTTTGTTATTTCTTAGACGTGGTTTGCTTTCATCAATGCGAGATGCTTTAGTGATAATGGTAGTCTGCTAATAAATATCGAAAAAAATACTTTGTTTCTTTAATAATGTGAATTCGATAATTGCCTAGTTATACGAAGTGGCGATAGGGGTATAGGTTAAATGAAAACACGGATTCTACTAATCCTTATAAAAAAATATAAATAATAAGATAATTGGTATTACCAAAAAAGCTAAGGGTTTTTTTTCAAACAAAGTAAATAGTAAAATAATCGTAGAATCGTGCAGGGACCTGCTAGGGACGTCGTAAGGCGCAGTTTCGAACCCTACAACAACCTTGGCAGTACCAATGTGATTACCATTTTGTATCGAATGCGAATCATAAGTACTAACCAAAAGAGTTACCAGTCTCATACGGTAAAGAGAATCATCGTGAGGAAATGGCATGCCCCAGAATCTATTCGAATAACAAATGTCGGAAGTTTACGTTTTCAAATCCAATAAAACGTTTCCGGTGAAATCTTTTAAACTTTAAGTACAAACCCGATAGTTTCTATAAAATGACATCATCATATTAAATAGAATTGTCAAAACATCGATTCGATGATAGCTACGTGTATAGTGATTGAAGGATATTTTTATCGCATGACAGTTGTGAATAATACTGATCTACCAATCCGAATTTGGCCCGCTTGGTGGATGTGTATGACCTATGTCTTCAAATCTCTCCTGATGCGTAAGAGAGGAGGAACTTGTCCAGCTGTAGGACATTCCCCAACCTATACAGGCCGGAGTCCCTCAGGGCGCCGTGCTCTCTCCCCTCTTGTTCAGCCTGTTCACGAACGACATTCCTCGTTCGAGCAGAGTCCAACTCGCCCTTTACGCGGATGACACCGCTCTCTATTATTCCTATAGGAACATGTCCTATTTAACGCGTGCTCTTCAAGCCGCAGTCGACGCCCTGGGTCAATGGTTCCGTACGTGGCGCATAGAGGTGAACCCGGAGAAGAGTGCCGCCGTGGTCTTCTCCCGGGGACCCGCCAATATGTTCTCCGCGCGGAGCCTTCGGCCCAACAGACGACTGGCCCCAATATCCCTATTCAATCGCCCTATCCCCTGGACTAGGAAGGTTAAGTACCTCGGAGTCACCTTGGACTTCGCCATGACTTTCGGCCCGCACATTAGGTCCGTCCGCAATCGAGCGGCTTTCGTATTAGGTCGCCTGTACTCCCTTCTCTGCAAGCGGAGTAAAATGTCGCTTAGAAATAAGTTGACATTATACAAAGCTTGCATTCGCCCAATTATGACTTACGCGAGTGTAGTTTTCGCGCACGCCGCCCGCACCCATATCGATAGCCTCCAGGTTATCCAGAATCGTTTCCTCCGACGTGCCGTCGGTGCCCCGTGGTACATGCGGAAGTTGCGGAACGTAGATCTGCATTCCGATTTCAAGTTAGATCCCCTTCGTAAGTTCCTCAAAGAAGCGTCGAAACGCTACTTTGAATCCGCGTCCCGTCACGCGAACAGTTTAATCCGCGCCGCTGCCGATTACGCCCCTAGTCCTTCTGACTCGCGCCGCAGACCACGGCACGTACTGCTCGACCCTCCTGACCCCATGACGGTCCTATTGGACCGGGATGCGCCGAACCCTCCCCGACAACCGTATGCTACACTAGCTATCAGACACCGGTCTCGCCGGCGAGGCCGAAGGGTCGTACGTATGCGACCTCAACGACGTGCATCACCCCACTGAGTTTCTTGCCGGTTCTTCTCAGTGGGGGCGCGTTGTGAACCGGTGGTAAACTCAGCGCTCTGTTGAGGGACAGCCCAAGCCGAGGCCGTGCCTCCCTGAGGTGCCCTTGAGCTCGTCGCTACTTCTGCCGTTAAAGCTAGAGCGCTTTAAGCGCTCGCCTCCTATTGTCCGGTGAAGCTGTAATGGTCATCTGCGGCCAACAGCGACTATCATTCCCAAAAAAAAAAAAAACAGCTGTAGGACATTACGGGTGATAAAAAACATATGAACTGTGGTAGTTTTATATTAAGCGTTATTATACGCTTAAAATAATGCCATGAAAATATATTGCAAAGAATAAATAAAACAGATTGGCGTAAAAAATCCATGCTCGTTTTTATTGGTATCAAAAACGGGAAAACGAGAGGAAAAAATAAACATGACGGCTGTCGCGAGCGAGCGAATTTCCGGCTCGCTGCCGTTCGGGACATTTCAATTTTACAAAATATAAACTTTTGCCCTCTGGCTCGTAACAATCGGTTCACTACAATTTATCATGCGAAATTGAATAAAAACTAAGTTTAACTGTATTTATTTTGCTGTTAGTTTTGAGGCGTACCTAGTTTGTTGACCAATTAACATTTTAGCTTTAGTTGTATAAATCGATCTAAACTACACAATGTCTTCCAATCAATGATAATCGTTACCTTTAAAACAGTTATGTTGGTCCTAAGAATTCAGTGTATGTATACTGTTGAAACGTGCAAGAAACTAGCCTGGTGATAAGCAATGCATCTAGCCTTGGACCAGCCATTAAACTGTCATTCATTCAGCCGTGAGTTACGATCATAGACTTACTTTCAAAATCTAATTCTTAGAAGTATTTTAAAAGTTTAAAACTAAATGGGTTTAACATAGTCCATTTATCATGTTCAGTTCTCCATAAAAACAAATAATCGCAGACATATCTTTTACAAAACGTCGACATGAAAATCTTAAACTCGCTTTGATTTGAATTTTTTTGTGGCTGTTTGTACAAAGAGATTCATATCGTTTAATTTCCCCTCGGTATTATAGCTTCATATTTTACGTGAGATCACAATTCCAAGCATTAATAATTCCGTTTCTTTGTTGAGGAATACTGAACAAGTGCTTTTGTTCTTCAATTACAGACTTTTCTGAAGACAAATAATTGTGATATTCTGTTTATTTCAACTAAATGTCCTTGTGTTCTAATTTTCTTTATATTATGTCGTTTTTATTATCTGTATACTGAGAGTACAACGCGGAGTAGGCTGAAAGAACGAATACTGTTTTGTACTTATGGGCTCTGTATTTACGTGCCTCTTTGGCTTCCTCATCATATTTTTTTTATTACTTGAACTATTGCTTGACTGAAATTCTACTACCTAATTGTAAGCTGCAAAATGCAGTCGTGGATTAGTAATAGTTTATTAAAGAGGTCCCAGAGCCGGCAGCAAAGGCACTCCTTGATACTCAATAAAGATTACTAACGACCTTTTTCATGGTAGGAACACAACGCCACTAGAATTTGGTGTTATTTGATTTCGGTCTTTCGTATGGCACAGGTACACCATTCGTGCTGCTGCAAATCTGATCTAGCGTTAACGCTTAGCCCACCGCTTAAATTCTATTACTGGTCATGCATCTAGCTAAGCAGAGTCGACCTTTTACAAGCCTGATAATCACCAAATAGATTCCCTGGTACCTGCATATAAAATATTTGTACTTAGTCTTTACGTAACGTAATCCTCAATGTGTCAAGATAACAATCATTATTTATTTGGCTACTCTATTAACTTGCTAAATGCTTAATTTGTTCAGTTGATTATGGTTATCCTACAACGACTGCATTAATCACAGTCGTAAAGCAATAAGTTATAAAACGAATATAAATAAATCGGTTTATGGCTGTTTTACAGCTTTTCGCGAATGTGCTATTCGCTACGATCGGATGCTGTGCGCCTGTACACATATACATTATGACCTGTATTACGTAGATAAGCAAACCATACTATTCTGCTTAAAGTTTGACAGGAGTTGGTTGAAAACTAGATCTGAGAGAATAGGTACAACAGTAAAATTTTTGAGCTTGAGGGAATACCCTTCTAACATTACTTACTCTATGACCAGAGCTACGATTATGTTGAAATCTATAGAACATTTATTTACTGTCTTATAAAAATCTTGATTATAGATAACGTATTTCAGAAAAACATAAATTACAAATCGAAGACTGTTGTCACAGTCTGTCACAGAACTTCGCATTTGCATTATATTTTTTAAATCTTTCATGTCTCAGATTCCCGACGGAATTTTACATGTGTAGCAGGAAAATATACATCGAGGCGGTGACGTCGTGATGGGCGGGCGGCGCGTGCGCGAGGTGCGGGGAAGCGGGTTCAGCGGACGACGACCGGCTGCGGGCCGAGCCGCGCCGCGCCGCATTCTCGTCCAGATTACTGGGCGTACTGCGCGTTGCTGTCGAACGCATCATACTCTTTGTCTCGCACACGTTTCGCGGTATACTATAATATTTATTTTCGTCTCGTCGAACCAATTCGAATGGACATACACTGGGACCAGTGAGACCGACTACTATATCCTGGATTTCAGTGTTGCAAGGATTGCAGTGTTTCAGTGGATAGTTTGAAAATTCGAAGTTTATTGTGTCAAATACAAAGTTTGGTCTGTTGTTAATAAGTGATCTATGAGTGTTAGTGATATCGTTAGTGAATTATAGTGGTGTCCGTACACTACACGTATGAGTTTTGTGTCAAATGGTCAGCTGTGCGTTTGAGCGGGAAATTTGTTTTTCAGTAAAAGTCAATCACCGTTACCATAGTGAGGATTAAAGATTCGACTAAAAGCAATGCTGAAGGAGGCGGCAAAAAAGAGAGCAAGAAAAAAAATGCTAAACAAAAAACTGGAACTAGTAGTTCGGTGACAAGCAGAGAGAAAATTGAGAAAATAAACTCTACTTCGTCTAAAACGGATACAGAGGATCACAAAGTTTCGCCATCCAAAGATAAACAGGAAGGTACACAACAGGTAAAATAAAAATATTCAAAAATAAAGATCTTCAAAAGACAGATTTATTGATGACAATAATAACAACTAACTTCTCTAAATAACTTCGTTAAAATAAACTTCTAAACTTTACTATTGTGAATGTCTTCGGTAAAACCCTAGTGGCATTAGTAAGATATAATAATAAATAGTACTAAATATATAATTATACCTACTTAAAATGTCAAATAAACATGTCTGCGCAACCATTTCGCTATGTTTTATCATCATTTTTGAAGTTGTATAAATTTAAGCATCATTAACAAATGTGTATAATAGATTATTTTATCATAGTGCCTGACATGCATGACCGAAAACATTCGTCGTCGTCTTGCGTTTTGTAAAATTATTAACAACAAAAATTACCTGTTATAGAGTTTCTATTTAATTTACACATTGAAAAAATAATGGGATCGTTATTGCGGTTGGTCACGAATCGACGAAAGTCAAACATGCTTCACTTTTACCGCTGTACACTATATAATTAGATACAATTCCGTCTGAATGTTAATGACACTATGAACGGCGTAATTTTAGTTGCCACTTCGACTGATTCAGCTACTAGCAAGCATGAGCTTTAACAAATAACAGTGCAGTATATATTATCTTAGATATTATAGATATCAATATTGTTTTTATTCTTGCCATTACGTTCATGGTAATATAATCAAGACTGAGCACTGAGCATTACACGTCAATAAAGAACTGGACCGTCTTTTTCATATATAGAACATAATGTTTTTCAAGTGTATATTTATTTGGCACGCTCTGAACCCTAAATGGCTCTAACGCTAACATATGAGTTGTGGTTATATTTACCTAAATGTGGGAGACTGTAGGATTGATTATGTCTTCGAAAAATCACTCATTTGCAATTTTGTTGACATTTTAAAATTTATTGACTCATCGAGGTTAATGTTATACCTATCTAAGCTATATATACTACAGGTGTTATGTTTTATGTACCTACAACAAAATGTTCGCATTCGCTATTTATGTATTTTTAGGGTTCCATACATAAAAGGTAAAAAAGGTCTGTATGTATGTCACACCAATATATTTCAGGAACCACTGATGCTATCGGTTTGAAACTTTTAGATCTTACTTACCCAACCTAATCGTAAATGAAAATAAAAGATCTTTTTTTTATTTTATTAATTTTTTAATGGGCGTCGTTGTCGGGGCATCCGGGCATCCCCCCGGCATCGGGGCTTCACAATTTTAAAGTGAGACTACTTACTATATTAAGTGGGATATCATATAATACATCAAACAAGCATCATTACCCGACTATGGAACGGAGGGAGGGTTATGATTTTAACAAGAATGTATGTATGTATGTTCTTCTGTTCCCGCATACCTTCTTGTTCTTCTAATCTACTTAACATAATTGGACAAGTAGGGTGTCGTTAGAAGCGTCTTGATTGTCCGCTGGTTATAGACTATATAATATCACATTATTAGACTGCGATTTTATCAGTATTCGGGTTCGGGTAGTTTTTAAAACTTATTACTTGTTTGCACATTTTAAAACAGATTTTTATATTTGTTTATGTCACATAGTTTTTCGCTTATAATCAAAAATGTGAAAAATAAATACCGTTCCCTTATCTCCGAAGTATGTGGAGGGAAGAATCTGAAATAATTATGGGTAATACATTTCTATCTATATTTTACAGGAAAAATATAATGATCTTTCTAGACAGTACAGTTTTTTAGTAACCCTAAAAGAACCTTGACAAACAAACTTAGTTTTGAGGTTTGTCTTTTTTTGCTATCTGAGGTTTTACATGAATAGTAAAATTACTTTAATATGTCCAAAGTTGGTACCATGGAACCCTCGGTGCGCGAGTCCGACTCGCACTTGACCGGTATTTTTGATTAATTATTATGAAAGAACATAGTGCGCCATTTGATGGGTTAACCAGTCAGGCCATGTTATACCTACTTGTGCGTTTAAATGTTTCATCTCTTTACTATGCAATCACTGTCACCGAGGACAAGAATTTGTATGCTATACTAAATTCAGGTCATGAACAAACAACTGTTAGTTAAATATTCATTACGAATAGTAGTAGTCAGTAGCAATGAGCGTTTTATAACCGAAGTGGAATGGAAACGAGCGGTGCAAATTCTTGATTTTCTTCTGGTATTCGGTTCTGTTATGGGCGAACTGACGACTACTGTAAGTGTAAAATCTCCCTAAATGTGCTAAATTCACCTAGTATAAGTATGTAGGTACATATTTAAGTTTGACACGGACTATACAACAACACATCTAATTTGAAGCTATGGCGTCTTTCATAATTTTTATGTTAATTTTATAGCCAAATTTCATTTGTATTTTGTATTTTTTTTTGTTGAAAGTTGTAACAAAAGAAAACATTCGATGCTAAACAAAATTTTACGTCTTATTATTTAACAAGATACAGTGCGAACAATTAAAGTGGTACGGGGCTAAATTTAGTTCTGCATGACATGTCCAAAAGATAACTATTGCGCTGTCCGGTATTCTTTAAAAATTACTATGCTATGAGTAAAATGGTAGTTAAAATGGTGAATGGTGTTATTTATGACTTTTCGGCTGAGTTGCACCATCAACGCAACAAGCAGCACGTGCTCGCAAGCATATTATACATTTTTCATGAGTATAAAAATACTATAGCTATGATTTCTTCTTGGACGGTACGGAACTAATTGCGTCGCCAACCCACAGAAAGGTGCTACGGCGAGGCCAAACGGTCTTACGCCAACCATCACTCCACTGAGTTTCTTGCCGGATCTTCTCATTGGACGCGCGTTATGATTTAGTGGTAGAGCCAGCCCTCTTTAAGCGACCGCCCAAACCGAGGTCGTGCCTCCCTGATGTGTCTCCTTGCGTCCGTCGCCTTTCAGGCTGGAGTGTTATAAGCGCTCGCCTCTTCTTGTCCGGTAAAAGTGTCATGGCCATCTCCAGCCAACGGTCGGAACCATCATACCCACGTAGGTCACTTAGCCGCTAGTACAGCAACTCCTCGGAGTACTGGCAACAATACTCACTAGCCTGTAAAGTGATGGTAAAAGCGACTCATCTGCTAATAGACACTGTCTATAGGCTTCGTTGCTTGTCACCTCTACAAACATTGTTATTATTAATTATTTGTGCCAATCACGTGCAAAAAGCCTAAACGCCAAAGCTCTAGCAATCTTGCACATCGCAGAATCACAACCCCATTCGAATGTATATATTTATTTCACTCCTATTTTTTGTTACGTGTCATATATAATTTAGAACTCCAGACTGCCCTTCATAAGCGCTATGTTTAACCCATCAATCAGCGCCCCTGATCTCATTCAGTAAATGAAATAAAGTACAAATACTTCACGAACAAGTACTATAAGCTTAGAGGAGATACCACTGGAGAGAGCATTATGCGCTAACCCCCTCTGCCAAATTTTTGGTCATATGGTCAGGTCATTCTTTATTTGCGTGCGTGTATTTTTGAATGTGTTGCGAGTTTATTATAGTGTGGGTATGCGTGAAAGTGTATCTGTGTGTGTTTACTTCGCCTCCCGCACCCCGCAAAAGTGCCACGAAAAATTTTTTCGGGGAATCGACGCGATACTAACTCCTTTGGTACTTTCTCTGAGACTATAACCGATATGTCTGCCGAACTTGCTTAGAAATATGATATTCTCCTTGAATTTTAAGTCCCATCCTATTAAAAGTTACTGAAAGTATTAGAATTTCGAATAAGGGCGAAAAGCTATCACGCTATTTTTTTTCCTTTGCACCCCGGCTGGGCGCCCCAACATTGGGTGAGTAAGGTGGAGGCAAACCGGCCCCGGGGCTGACTGTGCGAGATTATGGTTCGCTGTTTTGAATTCTAAATTCAAATTAATTAATTCAGAATTGTAAAATATATTCGTGTTATTATAATTTTAAACTTTGTAAAGACGCTTGTGTTGGTGTGTAATATGTATTATAAACATATTAGCTTTATTATGTTATGGTGTGTTAATTTTCAATAACGACATGTTAATGATATTTTATTAAAAATAACAACCATACGTTAGAGAGTTACTTAAGAAGTCTAAAATTTAGTTGCGTGTGTGTGTATAATGTTAGATTTATTTTGACAACCTTGACTAATGTGGTCGTTTATTTTTACGTCTAGTTTATTTAGAGTCGCGTGTATTTCTCTTGGGTTCAACGGGACTATTATTACTTGCCGACACGACATCAGTCATCGCGCTAATCGTGCTGAATTATTATTATCTTTTATGTAACATAGTTTTGACAAGCGGCCAACGTTCACAAATTCTTGATGGACAGCTACTATTTGCTAACACAAGCTTACGATGCTCTAGTATTTTATTCTATTAACAGCCGTGTATATTACAGTATACATTATATCCTCGTTTAAATTGCTTACATCGTTTTTAAATTGGACTTAGTCAAAATATGGGTACATCATGTTTACATTCTCGCGTACCTCTACCTATAAAATTTATAGGTAGGTCTCGCCCCGAGAATAAAACATTAAAGCTTTATTTAATAAAGCTTTATGTTCTATTTATTTTCTCTTGATGGTATTAAAATTACAGTTTGTCTTCTTTCACTTCAGACTGCAGCAGCGGGTAGATTATGTTAACCATTAAAACTAACCGGGGTAAAATATAGTAAAATATTATAAAAATATTCACCTCTGATAAGAGTACACGGAAAACGTCAGTCCTGTAATATATTTGAGCTGAGCTGATCCTTCAATTCAGTTAATCAATCTTCAATCTTTTCATCACAACTTTATAACGCTATAGTATACTTGTCAACACGATAAGAACCGATTTAGTAGTCTGTTTTCCCATCGCACTCTGAAAGCTGGCTAGCTCAGCTTTAATTGCTTTAGCATTATATGTATTTCTTTTCTTTTGATTTCTATCTTGTACACTTGATGCTGTCCTCACTATTTATTCTCTCTCTAAAGGGTTAGCTGGAAGGAAAACTCATTAATGAGTTAAGCTCGCCTCTGTACATCAAATTTATTATAATGTATGCTATTTAATTTTGTGTGTACATTAAAAGATCAAAGATACGTCGCGCCGCCCGGGGTCGAGGATGGCATATCAATTAGCGGTGGTGCGTATTTACGCGACCAGGTTTTAAAACCAGGTATTTGCTTGCAAGTACGCAGCCCTGGTACGAGCCGAAATACTTGCAAGTATCTTTAAAGTATTTTTACTTGTGCCGGGCGGGAGGGCGCCGGGCGGCGCGGGCCTCGTGCGGGCGGCGCGCAGGCCGCGCGGCCGTGCACCCCGCGCCTTGCAAGTACGTATTTTACGTACGCAAGCACTTTTACTTAGTAGGGTTAGTAGGCATTATGAGATAAGAGGCCGCGAGCGGTGTACACGTTTTTACTGCTATGGACTTTCAACTTTAATTCTATTGTCATAACGTAAATTTTGTAGAATTTAGTATGAAGTTTTTACGAACGCGTAATACTTTAATCCGAGTGGGAAGTGTAACACACTGCCATGGACGTATTTACTTCTATAGACTTAGCCCGTGTGTACGAAAAATACTTGCAAGTATTTGAGCCCTGGTTTTTGACCCTGGTATTTTAGGCGACTCGTACTTGGAAGCCCTGGTTTTGCTTTTAGCAAGTATGACCCATGACTAATCAATGTATTGCTACCGGGCGAGACATGAATGTCGCAAAGTCTCAAAATCTTTAATAGGTCGGCGGTATCTTTGAATTTCTTTATTGTACAAACGCCCGGACGTATGGCAGCCGCTGCCGCTGCTACGCGAGCTATCAGCTTGGCGGCGGCACTACTCTTGCCACGCGCCACCCATACTTGATTTATCACTCTATTGTTGCGGAGCGACGACCCACCCCTGCCGGATAAGGCTAAACATTCAATTGTCGGAACGCTCCCGGAACGATTTGCGCCCCTATCTATCGATTGACTATTTCTTCCGGCCACTTTGGTGTTAAAGTGATGTGCTGGGATTACATTACTGGGTATAAAACGGATTTTTATATGAAGTTGAATATCATTAAAAGGAAAAATTAATCAATTTTTGCACTCTTGTAAGTCTTGCAACCCATGGTCGTGCTACTTGAGAAATGGAATAACTTTTTTCCTTTACGTCATCATTTTTTTACTATTTTTAAATACGTTATCTAACACATCTTGTGACCAGAACCCAATAAGATAGATCTGAACAGATTTTGCACTTGTTGTTGGGTATCACGTATTCGAATTGGGTACCTAATTTTGTACGTCTATTGATTAGGTACGTAAGCTAAATGGTTTAAAATTAACGCGTGAAGCCGCGGCAGATTGCTACCTTATTAATTAAAAGGCAAAACTTTTAAGTCCTATGAAAACACGGGGTAATTCCAATAAACGGGTATATCCTATAAAAGAAAAGTAGTCTCAATAAAAGCCATTGTTTAATAAAAGTTATATGATAGGAGATTTAGTGAGGCGAATCAGATTTAAAAGACAGTGCCACTTATACTGCGGCTATCGTAAAAGGTGCGGTTAGCCAGCTAGTTTTATTGAGTCGTTCTCGGCGCTAGCTCGTAAATATCACGAGGTAATTACTTTCCTTTCCCTTTAAATACTTAAAAAGGTTTATTGTCTTTGGCTACGTTCTTAGCCTAAATATTATTCATCTTCAAATATGCAGTATAAAAGCTATGAGCTTTTGTCCGTCTATTAATCGTTTTACTATGGTGATAGGAAAAGTTTAAATATATTATACCTTCAATGTCTAATCGTCACCTGCGAAGGGAACAAAATATTACTAACAACGCCTCTACTTTTTCGCAACTTCTCTTACTAGTCAAGACGGTCACAAAACTGCCGTCAATTTGTGTTAAAGATAAAAGTTATTTTTAGGTGTTTGAAATTTTTTATTTTATAATTTAGGCATGGTCTAAGTCGGGTCATACGGTACTTTGGTATTATTTTTTTCATCCACGAGCTTTCATAAGTTATGGAATCAATAAAATCAATATTTCTTGAGGAAGTACTATACTGGCACGATTTCATCAAATCAAATAATACATTTGGTATAGGAATAGAGTAATAGTAGAGGACATATTATACTCTCGCACACACGGTCATCTGATCTTTTTATTATGATTTCTATTCAGCGTTAGAAAATTACAATCGTAACATATTATCTCTCTAGTTAATCTGTACTCGTAATGCTGTGTACGTAATAGTAAATACGTGTTGCGATTATGTCTGGTCTGGTCATGTCTTTATGTGTCAGTCGTGATTTCATCTTCATCTGCTGAATATAAAAGCTTATTGTGTTAGGTTTGAACAATAGGCATACATAGTTTGAATACTAATCGTAGGTATGGTACCTACACAATCCTGAGTGGCGGCGGCTCCATGGTGTCGCTTTTGGGTTCACAATGACATTAATCATTACTAAACACGTTCTTCATGCATTATGTATTAGTATGTCAATTTGTTAGTAACTTTGAAATTTACCGTCATATCTTTATATGTATGTAACGCCTTGACTAAAAAAGGCCGTAGTACTACAAATAATCTTAATAGTGTCCTCCTGGCTTAAACAACTACAGCGACCAACATTTCAAACATTTCTAATTATATTTATTTTAATATTTTAAGCATAAAACTCTTGACTTCACATAGACGGACAAGATCCTGTCGTATTCGTAATTTTTTAAGCTTCGAAATTTTAATGTTCTCATAGGAGTACGTAAAACGTAATGATTAAATTGCAATATTTTAAATTAAATATTAACTGAACCTTTCTTTTTATTACAGGCTAGTCCCGAAAATAGTAGAAATGCTTCTCCGCGATATCATGATGCGTCGATGGAAGATGTAAGTATATTTTTGTGTCATCAAAGTAATACTAATACTTGTAAATAAAGATGCGCCTGTTTGTGATTTTAGATTTTTTTGCTCGTAAAAGCTATATAGTTTTAATGGTTCTCTGTCTAGTGTCTAGATGTCTGTTAAAAGTTTAATTAATTCAAAACGAGTAAATGTAGTATGTGAATAATTAGATTGTGGTGTCCATCAACTATAGGCTACAGTAGTGACAGCGGATCTTTGTGTCTCTACAATTGGCAACAAGAAGCTGTGCAGTAGCTATTTTTGTGTATTCAAATTGAGGATTTGTGGATACAACTTTACTTGCGCAATGGTGCGCCAAACCTAACTTCAGAGACACAAAGGGTCGTATTACAGAACCATACTCAAGACTCAAGTACTACTTATATCTAGTTTGAGTTTATGTTTTAATTTTAGAACCTTACTTGAGCACTGAACTGTCAAACTAGAATCACCTGAGTATTGTCAGTTCGCGATGACGTTTATGATTTTATTTTTAGTTGTTTTGCGTAAAACGATATTATCAGAAATTATTTGTAATAGAAAACAGACTGATTGCAGTGTTGCCTTATATATTCAGAACTCAAGTAAGCAGAGATCAAAATCTCTACTCAAGACTATAGACTCAGTTGATTTGAGTTTGAGGATTGTTTTATAATACGTTGGGTGCTCAAGTCTTGATTCTTTGCTCAAGCAGTGATCAGTTGAATGCAGTTTAAGAGCTACTTGAGAAGTTCTGTAATACGACCCTAAGATTCACTACTTTACTTTTTACCGCGGTAAAATATTCTATTCCCGCAGGAAAATGTACGTTTGGCTATTGCAGAGGAAAGGAAACTGATTTCAGATTTGGCTTCGCGTATCTATAAGTAATACTTTTGTTTCCGTTTATTGAGGGTAAGACTAAAAACCTGTCTGCACTGGCAACCCTAGTCACCTCAGAAAAATGCAACTCGAAGTTGGAGGTACGTCCTCAGTTGAGTTGCTCCAATTTTCAGAAGCCTTTCATAAACCGTTTGGGATTAGTGATGTTTTAACTTCCATCAAATGCCAAATCGCTTTACCGAGATAGGATATTTTAAGAAACTTGATATACTGTACAGTAAGTAGAGCTTTTACATTTATTCATCAGTGCTTTCTCCATCAGTGTATTCAAATAAACTATTAATAACCAAGTAATAATCCCAAAGTTAAGTAGTAAAAACGTTTTTCTATTACAGGTATCGGACGCAAGCTCTCTGTTTCGGGTGTCTGGCGCGGCCGGTGCTGGTGGTGGCGGCGGCGGCAAGAACGAGTTAGTCGCGCGAGGGGGCAGTGGCGGTGCGCTGGCGCTCTCGCGGGCACCCGTCGGCGGCAGCGCCAGCCCCGCGCCCGCGCCCCTTCCCCAGCCCGCGCCCTCGCCCGCGCCAGCCGCGCTACCGCCGCCCGCGCTCCCGCCGCCTCCATTCCGCGCCGACACGCCGCATCGACCCAACGGCGCCCACATCCCCGCCCTCGAGGGGCACGCCGCCACACAGATCCCGGCGCGGCCCGTCGGTGCCGCCGGGCCCGACACGCCCGAGCGGCCCGCCAGCAACAGCAAGCTGCAGCCGGGTGCCCGCGCCTCCGCCGACAGCCCTACGCCCGCGCCGCCGGCGCCGCCCGCACCGTCCCCGCTGTTCCCCTCGCACGCCGCCTACCAGTCCCAGTCGCAGTCGCACGCGGCCGCCGCGCTGCCCGACTACCGCCACACGAACCACGAGACGCGAACGGAGCCCGCGGAGCCGCCGCCCGCGCCCCTCGACCTGCACGCGCACCACGCGCCGCGGCCGCCGCAACTGCCGCCCGCCTCGCAGCCGCCGCCTCATCCTAGTCTTCAGAGCAGAGTGCCGCACCCGCAGCCGCATGCCGCGCTGGGCGGGCCCGACACGCGGTCCGCGAGCGCCGCGGCTCCGACGCACCCCGCCGTTCCTACCTCGTTCCCGAGCCGCGTCAACGGGCCGACGCCGAGCGTCCCGCCGCATTCGACGGCGGCGACGACGCCGAGCTGTCTTCCGAGTCAAACTCTCCCCGGGCGGCCGATCTCTCCGGCCGCGCCGACCTCTCGCCCCTACCCCGCCCCGTCGATCGGGTCTAGTCACGTAAACTCGAGTATGAGCTCGGGTGTTCACGGCCACTCGATATCCTATCAGAGTCAATCGAGTATACAGAAACATTCCGTTCCACCCGTATATGCGAGTCGACCCTCGCATCTCACTCCGTTCAGCATATCCAACCACATTTCGTCGAGTCACGTACAATCTTCCACGGCGAATCAACAGCCTACGGTCACGCACATAAGTCATCCTATAAACAGCCATTCCATCGCGAGCCATCTTCCGATCAATAGTTCCAGTTCGATGTCGAACTCGGCGCCGAATCACATCGGACCCCCGTTATGTATAGCCTCTACTACGACCACCTCAGTGTCTTCATTCGCTCCCAGTCTTAAACATCCCGGTTTGAGCCTGCCGCAGCATCCGATTCCAGCGATTCCGATAGCCGCACCTGCGTCGTTACATCCGACAGTCAATCTTGTCGATTCTATATCGACGCCTAGTTGTACACCCACAATGGCCACTCCCGTGACCACCAGTATCAGTAGTTTAAGCCATCCGCTGGCGCCCCCCGTCATAGACTCGAGGCAAGCATCGCTCGTCGCATCGTCGAACGATTTGCCCGCGCGAACGATAAGTCCGATCGTCTCGTCGACCCTGGCTTCCAACGGCTACCCGCCTCCGGCTGTATATACGGGGGCCGCATACCCTCCGCTGTATGCACCTTACGCCACTACACTCCAACACAGTCCTTATCTTCCCCCTGCGGCGGCGTCACCAAGAAACACGACTGACACGGTAAATATTTTTAAACGAACTCACGATTCTAATTACAATAACTGTCTCATTTCGACCATAGGAATAGATGGAGCGCTAATTACTAATATAATAAGGTGGTGAAGCCACTAAATATTTTTTTTTTGTAGTCAAGCCACATTTGGTTGGTTAGATGACCATTTCAGTAACTCCCATCTACCGCTTGAAGAGCAGGAGTCAAAAAAGAAAAATTGTGGCCATAAACTTATGGCTCTGCAATAAATGCATATTTAAAAAAACCTGTCAAGTGCAAGTCTTTTGACTTTGACATTACTGTATATTCCTTCTATTCGATGTCACCCTTCATTGCGACGCGTGTCCTGCAGAGAACGAGTCTGGCGGCGTCCCCGCTAGTGGCGCCGAAGACGCCCAAGGGCGTGCGACCACATACGCCCGGCTCCTCAGGTGCCGCGGCGCCCCTCGCCTACTCACCGCACGGACTCAGCCCCGCAAGAGAGCGAGAGAGCTTCAGGTACACCTTCCCTACCCTTCTGTCTTTATGAAACTAATATATATAATAATATAATAATCATTTATTTCCTCAAAAAAGTCTTATTAACTAGGTATAATTCTTTCAATTTTACCTTAAATTACAATTATTAGGTACTTACAAAGATACAAGTGCTTGATACAATTTTCGTACAGGTATGTTAACCTAGTACAGCAATAAGACCTCAACATGGCTTTTTCAACACCTTCCTCTAAACTAAGTATAAACTTGTGGTTATAGAGTGAAGGGATCCTACTCAAGTCAGTTAGTTTGATTCTAAACATGCTAAGTAGAGTACGAATGGATATCTATAAAAGTTACATCTCGCCACTATGACTCCTTTCAGTCAGGTTCTACAGTTGTCACCAGTGAAGACACCGAGGTTTGACCCTTGATGAGTCGCGGCGAAATGCTAAATTGTCTTGGAAAAAATTATTAGTAAAGTACATATATGAGGAGGAGAAGTTACGTATAGGAGGAGTTAGAAAAATGTAATACGTATAGGAGGAGTTAGAAAAATATAATTTCCACTTTGCTCCTTTGCAAAGTATTAAGGTGCGCGTCCATTGGCCGACGCCGGACGCACCGCACGCACGGCACGCAACGGATTTTAGTTTGCTTTCTATGAATTTACATAGCGCTGCGTCCATTATCCGCGCCGGCATTTTCCGATGCATCATCATCATTTTTCATCATTATCAGCCGGAAGACGTCCACTGCTGAACATAGGCCTCCCCTTTAGAACGCCACAATGAATGACAATTGGCTATTTGCATCCACCGGTTACCTGCGACGCGCACAATGTCGTCTGTCTTTTCCGATGCGGGCCGTCAAAACTGTCAAAAAGAGTTTTGATGTTAATGTTTCGAAAATTTGTTTTTTTATATGCCATTTCACTACAACAATTTATAGAAATTCAAATGATACCGCGTACTGAAAATAGACAAATGCACTCGAAAAACTTGTTCGAATTTCTCTGTTCCAGGGCACTCTTGAAGTAATATAGCAATATGAAAAATCTAATTGAAACAAGAATGGTAATTCATGCCAGTGTGTCCTCTGTTCCAGCAGCAACATCAGCAGTCTGTCGCGCAGCACGGTCGCGTCGTCGGCGGGCACCGCGGTGTCGCTTGCGCCCTCGCTCGTCGCACCCATGGCCGCACCGCTCGCCGCTCCGATGCCCGCTCCGCTAACGGTATGATCATATTTACGGATCAGTCCTTGCAGGGGAACCGGCAGTAGGTACTGCTAGGTATCTGGGCGTATTTGAGGTTGAGCCGATTCCCTCAACCGTCGCTTTCGTACGTAACTGTTATGGCTAAAGTTAATGAATGATCGTTATCGGAAATTTTAGATTTAGTTGCTATTTGAAAAATCATCCCCATAGATAAAAGGCATAGATTCTAAAACCAAATATTTTGGATTAAGAGCAGTTATTAATTACAGCTGTATATCAAGAAACTCTACCTATTACTTATTATAGTATTTAAAACAAGTTATAATAAAATGTTAGTTTGCCGGTTAACGGGCCTGTTGGTCTGCTGGTTAGTCACCCTGACTTCTACTCAATAGGTTTTCGGTTCGAATCCGACCCAGGACCAACATTTGTGTGCATGGACTTGACTGTTAGACTTGTGTCTGAGTTTTGGTTATTTATATAATATATTATGTATTTACAACAAAAAAATGCACAGTTTCGGATTAAATTACCGTGTGTGGATATAATAATATGCTTTTATACTAGAGCATACCGTTTCAATGTGCAGGGTCCTCTCTCAACGCCGCTAGGCGGGCCGCTCTCTACTCCCCTGGTGGGCGGGGGGCTAGGGTTGGGCGCGGCGCTGGCGGCGCCCACGCCCACGCCCGCGGCGCCCACCGCTCACCTGCCGCACTCGTTAGCGCCCGTGCCCACCGTGCCCAGCATCAGCTCGGGCGCCAAGCCGCCCGCGCACTGGGGCGTCACGTGAGTATACCCTCCTCCCTGCGTACACTTCACGTGATACAATGAACAACTGAACCGATATGAAAACAGGCTTTCCGAATCAACCTCGTGCATTATATATGTATGAGAATTGGAGTATGTTTAGAGCAATTGAGATAGACCACATGAGTTCTCGTGTTTTGTTATTATACTTTCGTGATTAACCTGCTTATGATCGCTCCATAATGGACATCGAAACAATTCTCTTTTAGTGTAGACATACTCGTAACACTAAGGATATTTATTTCTAGTCAATGAAAGACTGGTCAATCTCCCAGGTTTGTCGGCCTACCGTCCCATTGGATTTGTAAGATTAAAGGAAGAGTGTACTTTTTAATTTTGTCTACGCAAGAAATTGTGCACTTTAATGTCTTCCGCGTAGATAGAGATAGAGATCTTTTGAAAGATTGGCCGCTGTGGTGGTATCGGCCAGTAGGAATTTATTAATATGTATAACATCTAGTACAGTAAAAGTAACCGCGGGTGTATTTCTTAGCAGGCCGACGGGTGCGGAACGACCATCCGGGTTTGCGCCAGCACCACCGCTATTTGGAGCACCACTTGCACCGCCCAATCCCAACCCTTTCTCCGCCGAATCACTCTTCCAGACCAGTAAGTATAATCTTATTTACTTCCTGTCTCCCTACTACAAAAGACACTATCATGTTCATGCTAGGAACACATCACCTAGCGAAAAGAAATGTCAAGACTTCTACGTACTTCAAAAAACGTATCATGCTCGTATGCAACGCGTTAGTAACCGTACCATATGATAACTAAACGTGTTGTATACTTATGTTCACAACAACACCCAGACAGTCGGACAAGAATTTTTGTGAGTTTTGACAGCCCGGTCATAGCCCACTACGGTGTTTGTTGGGTGATGAGCGTTTTTTTTCGAATTAAGTCAAACAATTTTTTTTTTACCGCTGGGTTATGTATGTATGTATCAACATTCATAGCGCGTGCATGGTAGGATTCGGTATTCTGGACAGTCGCCTTTAACAATCGATTAAGTAAAAAACGCCTGCATTGCGTCTTTATTGTATATGTGTGTGCACTGGTGTATCTCTCCCTTGTGTGTTGGTCCATGCAGTACGCAACAAACAAGGCCCTTTCACTGCTTTATATTATGGTCATGCAGTGAAGGCAAAGCCCTGTATAGACTACTCACCACTGCCATTGCATTTAGGTTCATGTTGTTCAGTATCTGAGTGCGACAGTGGCGGATTTTCCAATAGGCTAGCTACGGCGGTAAATTTTCTTATTCGGTATAATTTTTTTTACCAGATAAATTCCTCAACATCGTTCCTGGTCCTCCAGGAAGTTCTTATCCGGTTGTGATAAAATGTATGCGGATTCATGATAGTGGTTCCTTCTTTCGAATAAAAAAGAATCATTGAAATTGGTAAACACATGCCTGAGCTGTAAACATTTTTGTTCCTTAAAAAGGGATTAAAATGTCATTCTTTTAGGAGTTTTTACAAATTTTTCTGATGTGCCATTATAGTTTTTTCAGGAACTACTTATTTGTACGTAATAATTTTTTTATTGGACCCAATCAGTGGGTCGGCCTACCCGTACAAGAAAGATTTTTTCAAATCTGTTCATAATTGGCAGTTATGCGCGAACATACATAAAAAAAATATATATATATTTAACTAGCTGACCCGGCAAACGTTGTTTTACCATACAAAAAAAAAAAAATTAGGGGTGGACTACCCCTAACATTTAGGGGGATGAAAAATAGATGTTGGCCGATTCTCATAGATACCGGATAAGCACAAAAAATTTCATCAAAATCGGTCAAGCCGTTTCGGAGGAGTATGGCAACGAAAACTGTGACACGAGAATTTTATATATTAAAAGATATACGGGGTGTAAGGGACATAGTGCCGTAAAAAATGTCGCTTTTTTAATAATTAGGATAACATCATTACTGGTATAATAATAAAGCCTAATTTCAATTTAAAAACAATAAATTACTTATTTGAGCAAAATTAGCAAACATCAGCAGCCGAAAAGTCCACTGCTGAACAAAGGTCTCTCCCTTAGAAGGGAGGGGTTACCATAATGGCCACGCTTGGCAGGCGGCTTGATTGAAATTAGCAATGTAATTTGAAAAATAAATATTATTCCACACGTATTCATTACATGCTCAAAAATTAACAAGTTAGTCATTTGTCATTTTCCATATAAATGGTTTGTGTAATGTTGTAACGGACAATATGAGAAAACTTATATAAAAGTTTTTGGTATGTAGTCCCTTACACCTTGTATATTCAGTTGAATTGAGAACCTCCTTCTTTTAAGTCTGTTAAAAACGGGGAATGATATATCAGTAAGAAGTTGAAAGGATTTTGGAAGTTTGTTGTTAACAATGTCCTGAAGAAAATATATCGTAATTTACAAAAAATATCGTACTCTCGAAAAAAAAATCCGCTCTTGATACGATTTCGACACTTGCTCTATTTTATTGATGTATCGATATAATATTAAAAAAATATCTATTGTAACAAGCCTACGTTATGTTCGATCCTAACTGCGGTGTCCGTTGTCCGCTAGGTCCGGGCGCGGACCTGCTGCGTCGCGAGCTGGACAGCCGGTTCCTGGCGGCGGCGGGCGGCGTGCGCACCGAGATGCACCACCACCAGCACCAGCACCAGCACACGCACGTGCACCAGCACCCGCCGCACCACGCGCCGCACCACCCCCACCACCCGCACCACCCGCACCACCAGCTGGTGCCGCACGCGCCGCACGCACCGCATGCGCCCCATGCGCCGCACGCGCCACTCGTGAGTATACAACCTACTTTTTGTCCGACTGCCTCAGAGGCTCAGAAGGATTTTTTCGAGAGTATACAACGTGTTACAAAATACCCCGTAAAAAATATAATTAATTATCAAAGCCAAAAATGTTGTCAACCCTAACCCTAGTAAGGTGTATAGGTACATTCTGCGTACCTAGTTTACTTTTTAATTTTACTGAAATAGGGTTTGCACATCAGTGAAAATAATAATATTTTTTTATTGTTTTTTTACGGGGTATTTTGTAACATGTTGTTTATGTCTATTTCTTTGGTACGGCCTACAGCCTAAACAGCTTGAACGATTTTGACTTATGTCTTTAGATTCGTTTCAGTTGTGGAAGTGACATAGGCTATATATTTATTCAAAAAAGTTAATATGGCGGCAGTCAGTCGCCATTTTGTATTTTTTTTACTTCCAAAAACGTATGGGTATCAAATGAAAGGTCTTATTGAGACGAGTTAAAATATATATGTATTATGTGTGACACCACTATCCATCAGCACTTGGAGGAAGAAGAAGAAATAACGCTAATGTAACATTACAATTCAAGGTATAAAATAACCTGTGGATTTTCTATACCGTCCTATAAAATATGTTGCTGAGTTATAATTTTTCACGCGAATATCCAAATAAATGACATACCACTAACCACATTTTTTTTGTAATGAACAGACCGTCCGCAATTGATTTCAGTTCAAGGATGTGGGAAAAATGTCATCACTATACCGTACTGGTTTGGGCCTCGGGTACCCGTACTCTTCAAGTCTCCTGCACCCCACCGGGCCCTACGTACCGCCCACGCCTCTCACTACATATGCACCTAAGGTAACTAGCATTTATCTCCTAACTTATTTTATATCTCCTTGTTTGTGTTGTTGTTCCTTACTGGCTAGGACAATGCAGGCCGACCACCTTGTAAAGTAAGATAATCCATGCCTTGGAAGGACATGTTAAAAGTCGGTCCTGTGCTTGACCTCTTCCCAGTCGTGTAGGTCGACCTCCCATATTCATCGGATTGTGAGAGTAATGGAAGAGTGTCTATACACTTGTATCTATACATACACTCGTGTACTTATAATACGGCTGCGTAGATCTTCTGAATGATTGGCCACTGTGGTCGTATCGGTCAGGAGGGCATTATAATTCCCTATCAGTATGGAGAACCAAATCGAAGAAGCTAAGAGGAATTTCAAAACAGTGTCTGTGTCGATTTTGTCGGTTAAACTGTACATACCATCGCGGACGCTTTACCAGTTTTCAAAGAAAATCAATTGAACGACGTTTACGTGCGCTTTCCGCGCTCACACGTATTTCGGTCCGGCTCGTGCAAGCGCTTATTGTCTAAATGACCGGAAATGTCTCTCACTTGTACTTATACCTATTATTGCATTTTAAAAAACGATTTATTTATCTAGTTTTTAATTAAGAAAATATTAATCTTTTGTATTACACAAACTGATATTGTGTTGTGTTTAGAATAAAATTCAGGGTAGTAATTAATTAATTACAAAAATACGCTTAAGATATGGATTAATTTTGAAACTCTGTTTCACCGAGACTTTGTGTATCGGTGACCGCCATAACCTCACGCGCTATTCAGAATAATTTCTTTATTCCTCATAGATTTTACGAGTTTGGCTATTCATTTTAAATTAAATCATGCATGATGTATTTCAATAAATCTAGATATTCTCTTATTTAAAACAATCATAATTTTCATTACAATGATTCATTTTAATAGTGGTCTTTATTATGCAAACTAATGTGTAAAATAGTATTACTAGTTTCTTGTTTGTCACATATAACTATTCAGATAATCCTTTATTTTTCATTCTCATTACTATTCTTCCGACTGTTATAGCTTACGCTTATAATGAATATTTTTGTTGCTGTGATTATTAACCCTGCATCGCCTAATGTTAACAGCCCGTAGTGTCAGCCGCAAGCGACTCCGCCTCTAAACCACCACCACGTCCCGCCGTCGCGGTAGGTTCCTTCTCGGCACTTCACTACTTTATGCATGCTTACTCGCTCTATGTCCGTTCGCTCGGTCTCAGAGTATAAACAAATATAAATATCATTTATTATTCAAAAAACGAACGACCGATTCAAACGCTCCGTTATGTCGTGCAGAAATCCGGAAAATGGAACGCGATGCACGTACGGATCGCGTGGGAGATCTACAACCACCAGCAGAAGGAGAAGGCGGGGGCTGCGGGCGGGGCGGGGGTCCCGGGGGGCGCGGCGCCCGCCTCCGACAAGGACAAGCTGCGCCCGTACCCTGGAGCCGCGCCGCCCCCGCCCGCATACCGCTCGCCGTACGACCTACCTGCCGCACCCTACCTACCGCACCACCCGCATCTAGGTACGTCTGCACCGCTTTCTTTCTTTGAAATGGCCATTATGGCTTCATCGGACAAGAGGACGAGCGCTTATAGCACTCCAGCCAGAAGGGCAGGGGAGCGATGAGCTTCAACTGTACCTCAGGAAGGCTCGGCCTCTACCACCGGTTCATAACGCACCCCCACTGAGAATGTGAGGAAAGAAACTCGGTGATGATCGTTGAGGTCGCGTACACACGGCGACATCTGAACCTAGACTGTTTGGACTTTGAACTATTAGAAGTTGAACGCTGCGGATTGTGCGAGAGGGTGCGATATGTTGTCGTTATTTCCCACTCAGCGCGTGCAGGCCGCCGCATGCCCAGTCCCTTTCCAACAATTCCCTATGTTCATAGCGTAGTTGTGTGGGTGTCGAACTGGATGTGTAGCCGTGTGTACGTACCACCCTCCGCCTTGCCGGCGAGACTGGTGCGTGATAGCTAGCATACGGTTGTCTTGGGTATATGTCGTTATTTGGTCTAGGGGTTCTAAAAATACTGTTCTGAGAGACTGGTACGTCCGCACCGCTGCCGCCACGTCTCTCTCACCGAGCCGTACGTTTCAGGCGTGTCACCGTTCGCGCGATACGCTGCCAGCGGGTACCCGCCGCCGCCCGCGGCCGCCTTCGGTCTACCGTACGGGCGCGAGCTACCGCTGCCACTACACGGCGTCGGCGTGCACCACTCGTTGCACGACGCGTGGCGGGCGCGCGCCCCGCCCGCCGCCGCCGCCGCGGCCGCCACCGCCGCGGCCGAGGCGCGCCGCGACCACGAGGAGCGAGAGCGAGCGCGACGCGACCGCGAAGACCGCGAACGGAGAGATCGTGACGAGCGTGAGCGACGCAAGGCGCGCGAACTGGCTCGCGCCCGCAGCCCGCTCCGCAACGGCGCAGTCGAAGTCAAAGACGAGCGCAAGGAGCCGCCGCGACACG
This sequence comes from Furcula furcula, assembly GCA_911728495.1. Lineage (NCBI taxonomy): Eukaryota > Metazoa > Arthropoda > Insecta > Lepidoptera > Notodontidae > Furcula > Furcula furcula. The sequence continues at coordinate 13,715,501 of OU452256.1, read as the reverse complement.
CGCCGCCTTCGATGCCGCAGTACGCGCCGCCGCCGCCGCCTTGGGACCCGTATCGCGCGTTCGACCCGCTGCAGCACATGAGGTTCGCGCCGTTCGTGGAGGCCGCGATCCGCGCAGAGGAGGACCGCGCCAAGATGCTGAGCGCGTACGCGCACCACCAGCAAATGAAGGCGGGCCCGCTGCTGCACCGGCCGCTCGCGCCGCTAGCACCGCTCGCTCCGCTCGGCGGACTGGCGCCGCTGGCCCCGCTCGCTCCGCTCGACCTGCTCAAGAAGGAGGAGCCGCGATGATAGCGCGTCGGCGGCGCGCCGACTCCCCCGCTGTGTACATAGAGTAGCGCGACGGTTAGAGAATTATTTATTGTAACGGAGAGGGCGGCGCTCTCTCGGATGTGCAATATTGAACGAGGACCGGGCGCCCGTCGCCGCCGCCCTGTACCCTACTGCTTGTTTATTTACATGAAAATATCTATCGAGTTGTTATTGTGACCATTATTAGTTAATTATACATGATCGCTGATTATTGTGAATGATAGGATTATCGGAATCGCTATCGATATAATTATACATATTTATATATACTTATAAATAAACTGTAAATAGTAGCGTGTAAATTAGTGTTAAAATATAGAATTGGTTTATTTAACGTCATATGAAAGAAAATCCCATAAATTATTATTGTACCGGGAGTTTAATTTACACTTCGTTAAAAATCTCAATGGTTTTTTCGATTGTACCAGTGGAGTTTTATTTATTTCTCTACTCCTATTAGTGACGCCGTTTCAGTTATAGCAGTTGATGTTTCATTTTATTTAATGCATTTAAAAATATGTGATATTATTGTATTGTGAAATAAATTTTGTCTGACTTCAAAGTAGAGTCTTTTCTCAGGTATTTAGATGTAACAATAAAAGTGGAATTTAAAGTAGATTGAGTTAATTTAAATCAAAGTATTTGTGGGAAATGTAGATGATTGAAATATTTTTAATGACGTTATTATCATGACATGAATGTTATAGTGAATCTGTTGTGCCATGGAATCAATATAAAAAGGCATTGAGTCAGACAAAATTGGATTTAGAATCTGTATTTAACGGACAAATCTGACAGTTTGTGTTCTTCAAATCTCAAGAATGACTCAGAAGTGTATTATAGTTTATACAAAATCATTCTGTATACTAAAAAGTAAATGAAAGCTTGGTGCGATTCAGAAAATACCATTAAAACTTTTGATTTTTATACCAATAAGATTTTTTATGACCTCATCCTATTCAAAAATATCTTGGCTATAATTATTACATTGTGTGCTGCACTGATTACCCGACTGCCCCAGTAAGAAGTTCTTGTTAATTATAAAAAAGTATATTCTAATCTATTTGTATATCCTCTTCCGTGATAAACCTGGATGGACAGTTCTTATTGACAGTGTTTTAAACCCAGTATTTATAATTTTCTTGTTCAGACCCAAGGAAAGGGTTTTGAGGATCAAATAGCTTTTTTTTTAAACTTAAATTAACTGATTTCAGAACAAACTACTAAACAGTAAAATAAAATAAAGAGTTCCTGCGACGACTTTTCTGATTCATTATCAGACCCTGATCACAATCTGTGTACCAATTAGTGTAAACTAACCAAATATTGACACCGTACCAATTTATTGACACCTTACCATTTTATATCTATATTAAGGTTACCAGGCCCCAATACATTTTTTTCTAAACAGGTAATTATCACTATATTTATACGTTACAGTACTGGCATCACAGAAATAGATATTTTTTCAATAAGGCGTCGGAATAAATACTTTTGTGACAAGTCTGTACCTGGAGGTAAAAAAAAATCAAAATCCTGACTTCTTGCTAAGGTAAGACGCATTTTAATCTTTGTTTATATAGTCGATGTTTTGAATTTTAGCAACAAATGTTATTTGATTTATGAGAGCATAATAATTAATCAGACAATATTTTTTTTGCTTTAACTGACGATTTTAATACTTTTTTTCTCGGTGCCAATATTAGGTATCGAAAATAAGTTATTAACCATTTTATTGACACTCATGCCAAAAATAGGTTTTATTAAGTATAAAGTTTGCCATCGCGGTAAAATATGCTTGATTTCTATTGTAATTCAAAAAGGTCATAAATAAATGTATGTTCCTTTTTGAATTAAATTAATTTATCTTAAAATTACTTGTCCTGACTGACTGATTCAACGCACAGGCCAAACCGCTAGACCTAGAAACCTGAAATTTCGGCAGTAGATACTTCTTATGATGTAAGCATCCACTAAGAAAGGGTTTTTGAAAATTTCACTCCTGTAGGGATTATATGGGGTGGAAAAAATCGAATAGCGGGCGTAGACGCAGAGAATTGCTAGTATCTTAAAATATCTTTTAAAAAATTGGTATTTCTGCAGTGAAAAAAGTGAAGAAATGCCAAAGCCAGAATCACAGAACCTCAGCCCAGACATTGAACTAGATATTAGATCAGAAAATAGTCTTAATAGCCTTGATATCCAAAATATGGAAGTTATTTTCAATGATTCTCTAAACCAATATGGCTATACCCAGGCATCAGACTATGAACATGTTTCACAATAAGTAATAGTGAAGTGTTATTTCTATTATAATCCACTTATGTTACAACCTAATTTATGATAAGTGGCAATTCCTACAGTTTAAAAATATCGAAAATTTATTAAATACTATTTGATTTGCATAAATTTTAGTATGTATCCACATAACGAATGAGGTGACAATAATAGGTAATTTTCCCTGTCAATAAAAAGTTTACCTATGCCAACATTTGGTTATTTCAGACATTTATTTTTAACGTAAAAATATTGATTAAAGTGCTTTGATTCGTAATAAAAATAACCTTAAAACATTCTCTTAACCTTATTTAAGGGATATCGATTCCCATGACGTTGCTTAAATTAAAAGAAAATGCCTTTTTTCAATGGTTTAGTACAGCTACTCCTTAAGGTGTCAATATTTGGTTAGTTTACCCTACTCGTCGAAACCAATTCCACGAGTTCAAATTTGATGGGGTCTATGTTTAATGGAGCAGAGATCCTGTAGCCACCTTTCTGCTACATCACCAGAACCTGATAACCATCTTTGTACCAACTTCTCATCGAGATCTTTCCGAAGAATCCATATTCGGTGAGTTTAGCTTAATCGAGCAGAATATTTACTGTAATAGAATACCACATTCCTGCTTAATCATCAGTCAGACCCTGATCACTATCTGTCTACAAACTACCTATAGAGTCCAAATTCGATGGGTCTACGTTTAATGAAGCTGAGTTCTCTATCCACTTTCCTGCTCCATCAGACTGGGGAGTGAAGGTTACCGTATTCTTTAGTATCATCGGATTTACATGATATATCAATTCAATTTCATATATTTGAGACTGATTGAAATAGTAAAAATGTCCATTGTAGTTACTTAATATCCCTACATCGACTACGAAGAGTTGATTGTCTTTAAGTGGCTGAACCAGTTTTCATTAAACTTAGCTCAGACATCTCGATTAAAGCAGGTAGTTAAGAAAACTCATTTAAATCCGTCCACTTATTAAAATACCGGTCAAGTGCGAGTCGGGCACGCCCACCGAGGGTTCCATACCATCTTTGGACGTATTAAACTTATTTTACTATTCGTCTAAAACAGCTCAGATAGCAAAAAAAAAAAACAGCGCAAAACTAAGTTTGTCGAGGTGTGTCGACACTTCACACGTGATTCGAAAGCTAGTTAGGCTTTCTCAGACATGCGGGTTTCTACACCATGTTTTCCTTCACCGAAAGCTAGTAACAATCTCACAAAGATGATTCGCAAATCAGTGGTGCGAGCTGGGATTCGAACCTGTGCACCTTGTTTCCAAGGGAAGCGCTTGCCCACTGAACTGGTCTGTGCCTATGAACTATTTATTTATTTGAACTACTACTGAAATAAATAGCAATTACCCCCCTGCCTGTCTGCACTGCAAGGGGGTGCCTTTCCACCAGAGATGCACTAACTAGATTGCTAAGCCGCCGGTGGAAAATAGTTCAACGAAGATAATTAATTTTATATTGAAGACAGATGTGAGCTTACATAAACACGACATCGGCTTACCCCTACCGGGTAGACAGATATGTTTCTGGGGCAATCCACACATATATTACCAGCCCTTGTTTATGTCCCACTGTTGGGCACGGGCCTCCCGTCAAGATGAGGTGGCTTAGGCTGTAATCCACCCTGACCACCACGCTGGCCAAGTGCGGGTTGGCGGACTTCACACATCATTCGAAAGCTAATTAGGCTTTCTCGGACAAACAGGTTTGCTCAAGATGTTTTCCTTCACCGGAAATCCACAGGTGGACGATTCTAAACTAAGCAGAAGAAGCTGTTTCATAGTAACCAGACAACTGACACAAATACTTCGCATTGTTTTTGTAATTAAGTAAGTACCTCGTATATAATTATGTAGATGACGCCCGAAAATCAAGCCCTTGGGTAACAGCGATCGGCGGTTTTTTTTTTGCTTTTTTTTACTTTTGACTTAATCGAATTGAGAACTTTCTTTTTTATATCCTCCCCCTCCTTTGTATGTTTTTTTTTATGTTTGTTACCTCATAACTGTCATTTATGAATCGATTTGGAATTTTTTTATTTATTTGAAAGGATATAAGTACTTGCCTAAGTACTTCCAGGTTGGTCTTATTTTTTTCAAAATTAAGTTCTAATGATGGGATCCATGAGTAATTGATGGACCTCTTTAAATAATATCAGATTATTTATTTTTCGGATGCATTTTGGAGTTTGCGCAGGAATTACATGACTTGGTACCACCATCCCCCTTCTATCATCGGACGACAAGACGCACGGAGCGCACACACCCATATGTGAAAACCGTGCTTTCAGTCACGTCACTGGAACAGCTTGCCTGCGTCAGTTTTTCCACCCGATTATAATGTGGGTGTCTTCAGGGCTAGAGTGAACAGGCTTTTAATAAGCTAGTGTGCTTTACCATCCCAGATTGCGTCGCCGCTTTCCATCAGGTGGTACTGTAGTCAAGTGCTGGCTTATATTAAGAAGAAAAAAGATATTATATGTACATATAGCGTTTTTTTGTATTTTTAGAAACAAGTCTAGCATTTGCATTCAGAAAGTATCATTTGGTGAAGTGAATCTGATGAGGAAGGCCATAAAAGCTGTGTTTGGGCTTATTGGAATTGTTATGAGATGCACTCAGGCTATACACGAATTTTAATCGGTCAGTGATGACCTTGACCCTGATGATGGTTTAGGACCTGAACCATTATCGGGGCTATTGGCTAATCACCTAAACTTTAGGTGATTAGCTACCTACAGCTTTCAGCAGATCTCGGCGACAATAACAGATAGACCTTCATCCATGGTTAAGCTATTGATTGTCACATTAGTACTTTTGCTAGCTAGGAAGATTGCGTTTTTTTATACAATCTTTACTTTTATTGAGGTTTCCTAACTGTTCGATCGTGGAAGCCAGTCGGACAGAAAGGAATTTTGACAGCAGAAAAAATTCCTCAATCTACTAATCGGATCGAAATCGAACTACTAATCGGACTATGAGGAATAAACAGTAATTTGACATTAGTATTTCTATAGATCTGATGATGACCAAGTTCATACTCATAACAGCCAGAGTAGAGTGGTCGGGTAAAGTGTTTAGTTGTAGGCACATAATTAAAAGATTAATGCTCATACTACAGTAGCTGTATTTATTTACTGCAACAAAGAGAATTAAATTACATAATTACAAGATTGCCTATGGTTGATTTATGAATAGTGTTACTTTCTGTACCAAATTTGAACTGTCTTCATCCTTTTTACTTTCTTTTGAAGTTGAAGAACTCCATAGAGCAAAGCCTCTGCAGTTGGTGGACATCCAGGGACATAAATATCTACTGGCACTATACGATCACATCCTCTGGAAAAATAAGTAATGTATGTAAGAATCGTAGCAAGTGGAAAGAAGTGATCTCTGCCTACCCCTACGGGAAAGAGGCGTGATTATATGTATGTACAATTAGATATTGTATAATCAAAATAATAATAATGTTTCCACCGGATTATGAAATCTAGGGGGGTGTTTTAGTATAAATGGGGTCTATTCCCAGTTGTCACCACAGGCTTTGTCACCACTGGTGACAAATGGGAAAAATATTCCCAGTTGTCGCCAGTGGTGACAAATGAGACTTTTATTTCCCAGTTGTCACCAGTGGTTTGTTGCCACTGGTGACAAATGGGAAATAAACGTCCCATCTGTTGCCAGTGGCAACTGGGACAAATATATTTACGAACGTCACCACTGCTATAAAAAATAATCTAAATAAAATCGAGTAGGTTAGATCAATGTATTAATTATAAGTAAGTGATATGATATGTGAAGAAATCTACATATTATTACCGAAAGTACTAGGGTAGCATAAAAATGCAGGTGCATAATTTTGTGCCTTATCTTGTGTGATCATATGAATGTGGTTTAGAGCTAACATGTTTATACTAGAAGTACCAGGGAAGCATAGGACATATTTAACTACGTGCAGGATATACATACTGAGGATATGGTACCTATTGATTAGTAGTAGCTAACATAACATAGCAGAAGTACCATCAGGTAAGCACAAGATACAAGGATATCTCGCCTAATGATACATTCGTTACCCTCCCGGCCCTCACCTCTTGATTCGCGATACCAATCAAAACCAATAAGCCAGACATACTCTGAATACACACAAGACGTGAGGACTCCTCCATAAGTACTATGCCAACCTAGTACTTCTACTATAAACATGTTAGCGCTCTAAACCGCATTCATATGCTCACACAAGATTAAGCACCTGCTTTTTTATGCTACCCTAGTACTTTCGTTAATCTCATATCACTTCCTTATAATTAATACATTGATACCTACTCGATTTTATTTTAATTATTTTTTATAGCAGTGGTGACGTTCGTAAACATATTTGTCCCAGTTGTTGCCAGTGCTAACAAATGAGACGTTTATTTCCCATTTGTGACCAGTGGCAACAAGCCTGTGGTGACAACTGGGAAATAAATGTCTCATTTGTCGCCACTGGCGACAACTGGGAATATTTTTCCCATTTGTCACCAGTGGTGACAACTGGGAATAGACCATAAATGGTACCCTTAATCTTAAGCTTTTATTTTTAGCCAATCCAATTTAGCATTTTAAGTACAATCACCATAGCTTACCTTACTACTGAATAAGAGTAATGATAGTAGCCACCACCATTGGCACAGCTACCCATTGAAATAACCCATCTCGGATCTGGCATTTGATCATATACTTTTCTTAAAGCTGGGGCCATTTTATTGGTTAATGTACCAGCCACAATCATTACGTCTGACTGACGTGGTGATGCACGAAAGACTACACCATATCTGGAAAAATAGTTTTTTTTTATACTTACTATTTTGTCCTAGAATTTAATTTATTTTTTTGCAGCAAAGTATAAATAAATTAAAGGTTCATTTAAAAATCACTTCTAACCCAAAAAAAGATTTGAAGCGAGATACATACAAACCCCCACAGTACATTCTAGATCTAGCACCCTGCACATGATATATCATGTGCAGGGTGCTAGATCTAGAATATAAGGGTGCTATGTATGGAAGTAAAGATATTTGAAGAAGTAAAATAAAAACATCATAAAGCTTAAGAACTCACAGTAGTCATTTTGGTAATTTGTGGTTTTTGCCTATCCTGTGTAAGAGCATACCACTGAGCAGCAGACATATATGTCTGCTATATCTTTACTTCCATACATAGCACCCTTACAATATAAATGTCCATCTGCTAGGCATTGTAGCAAAAGCAGTCATCTTACAAATATTCTTGACAGATTAACCATTTTATAAGTCTGTGTTCTACATAATAATTTTACTTGAAAGTATTACAAGTCTCTAGTGTCCATCCCTTATGTATATGTTCCATCAGTCCAGATAAAGTGAATTCTACATTGTATATAGCATTAGGTAAGAACCACAATAGATTGACTGTGTTGGTCCATCCAATTATAATGCAGTGTCAAGGCTAGAGTGAAGAGCTTTATTATGCCTGACCACATCACCACTTCCCATCAGGTGGGACTTCAGTCAAATAAATAAAACACATGTCTTTGTGAACATCTTCACATACCTGTCCATGTCATAGCGAGGAGCTGCAATGTGCATCATTTCTACAGCACAACAAGCCAAACCAAAGGTCATGGGCCACATCGAGTTCTTCCTACCCCAATTTAGAAGATCATCCAGTCTGGCTACTGCCATTTCTGCCATATTACTTGCATCTTGAAAAGGCGAGTATGGGCGCCTTTCATTCGGGTTAGGTGCGGGTAAATGAGTTTGGCGTATCTGATCTAGCGCTGGAGTAAAAGCTCCTTTCTTGACTACAGATAGAATTGTAGCAGGAGCTGCGGCTCCCAGAGTCTTGATTGCCTGCATCGTATCTGTAAATATTATGTCAATAGCACTTTCGAAAATACACCATATTTTATTTGTTAATTTATACACGATTTCTGCACACTACACTTACATTATTAATACATAAATCTGTAGCAAATACAAGTACAATAATTAAACCATGAGAGATTTACGCTTATAGCTAAAAAATCACAAAATGTAAAATTTACGTAAGAGTGAATTTGTGAAGTTATTTACAATTGCAAAGTCAATCAAAGTGATTCTTACTTATTCTTTACATAATGTCAAATGCCAATGCCAAACTTATATAAAACCAATTATTACTATTCATTTCAGTAGATAAATTATATTCATACAAAAATCCTAAACCGTGTAAAAAATACATAATTACTTAATCGTATGCTGTATTGATTGATACTTACTTACAACGTAACGACCTTTGTAAATCATGTCAGATATCATCTATGGCTGACGTAGACAGCTGACATACTAGGGTTGTTGGTAATGCCAAAAAGTATCGATATATCGATATTTTTAAAATATATCGTTATTGACCGCGATATATCGAAAAAAAAAAACGATATATCGGGAACAAAACTGTATAATCTTAGAGAAAGAAAACAATAGAGGGCTGGACACTTTCTTTCTCATTCACGCAAGAAAAGAATGCGTTTATGTAGGTTACGTGTGATAGAAAGAAACAGTGTATATGATTTTTTGTCCCTCAGCATGTGTTCGATTTTTCCGCGCCGTGGGTGCGAAACAAATTTGACGTTTGCTCCCACTTTGCTCCGTGACAATTTTATCGTGGTTTTAATATTAAATAAATAACTTAAAATTCAATAAAAAACTAACTGTGACATTACTGTGTGTTGTGGAAATCCTATAAGAATCGTGCAGTGCAGTATTATAGGCTGTAAAAGTGACAGTGAACGTAAAATTAGTGGAGTATCGTTTCACAGGTAAACGTGAATTATTATGGCCAATTTAGAGATTACATTTAGAAACTAATACATGTAAACGACTTATTTAGATCTTATTGCTCTAAATTAGTTACTATTTTACTTGAAAGTTACGTGTAAGATCGATAAATTCTTGTTTTTCATCCATAACCTAAAATTTTCAGTTTATTGATCGCCATTATCAGTGTTGCCAGTGTATAAAAGAGAGACTACCATAAATAAGTGGTAAATTATTATTAAGTGCATCATACACGATCCCACATGCTGGGTGCATCGAAGAATTTCTCAGATTTCCCGAATTTATTTTTATGATTTCCTGAAAATATGGATATTTGTATACTGTGGATAGCAGCAACAAAAAGAATTAATTAGGTTGCTAAAAGTTATTCCCGAATGCTTAAATATTCAGAAATAACGTAAGCGCTCAAGTAATTCGTCCAAGGCTGCGCAGGACGTATTCATTCGTTATTTATAGGCACAATGGTCATTGTAGATTTAATCGTGCTTTTACTTTATGCATGTTGTTTAAATATATGTATGTATGTTGTTGGTTACAATTTATTGGTAAAGGAGATGTTCCATTTTGGGCCACCACTATGTACACTACATGGAAAAATAGGAAAAACATAGGAGAGTTTCATAAAAATACTTGTAAATTAATTTGAAGCAGAGTACAATTGTACACAAATGATTACTTATGGAGTTATTTAGTATGTCCACCCTATTTTTAGGGCAGCTATGACAGTTGCGTTTGACATTAGTTTACTACTTGACAGTTTATGCTATAGGTATGACGTTTCGTAATAGATTGTTTACGCGAGTACATATTATTTTTCGGTGTTTTTAGTAATTATTTAAGTTTACGAACATTAATGGATTGCTATGATGTTCACTCAGTCAGTTGTTGTCAAAATTACATTTAAGTTACGTATTTCCGTTCCATCATATTATTGTGTGGTGTTGCTACAGTAGTATTATATTCTCTTTTGTGTTGCTCTCCTTGACCAAGATATCTTAAATGTACAAGAAAACGAAGCTATATTAAAAAAACAGAACATTACAAAACAGTTACTATATTGCATAGTTATATATTCATATAGTGTACATGGTGCTGGCCCAGGCTCCATACATTTCTGGAACAACTCCTTTGTCTGAATTATAAATAAATAGTACCGACGTTGAATAGTTTGTTTCATTTGCCCCCCTATTATGTACCTATCTCGTTTGACAACTAAAGTGATGATCAATAAAGCAAAGTGACTATTCAATAACTATCAAATGATTCATTTGGTATTGCCTAACTTGAATCACCAATAAATACCAAACACACTTTCAGTAGACATCAAAGTTTGGTGGACAACTGAAGCTTGATAGTCACTTTACTTTATTGATCATCACTTTTTTTTTTGTAGGAATAGTACTGTTTCACCGGACACGCTACCCAAACCTTTCTGGCTGGAGCGCTTTAAGCGCTCCAGCCAGAAAGGTTTGGGTAGCGACTAGCACAAGTGTACATTCACTTTGTAGCCTCCGTCGTGGGTTCGAATCCTGCGAAGGGCAACAAATTTGAGTAGTTGTTCCTTACTGGCTAGGACAATGCAGGCCGATGACCTGATTGTCTGTAAAGTAAGATGATCCATGTGTCGGGATTTGCGATAGGACGTATGCCCGACTCCTGTCCGTCAAATTAAAACACCGAGCTTTGGTAATAAACACTTATAATCAAATTGAGAGAGAACAACTTATAATACAGTGGAGTAATCGTAATAATTAAAACATGTCTCTGCCATAGATACTAGCGCGCTGTCATCTTTTTGACAGCCCCTTTGGCGTTCCGAAACCGTGATCCGAGATACGCCACACATGCGTCGGATGGGCATGTAAAAAGTCGGTCCTGCGCTTAACTTCTCCCCAGTCGTGTCCGTCTTCCGTCCCATCGGATTATGAGAGGTACCTATTATATAAAGGAAGAGAGAGTGCACTTGTGTCTACGCAAGCACTTGTGCACTATAATATATCCTGCGTACATGGCTGATCTTGTGAGAGATTGGCCGCTGTGGTCGTTTCGCTCCTAGCCGAAACGACATTATTATAACAATCACTTTTGTACTTTTTGCAGACTGTCATAGATTAAGACGATATAATGTAAGAAAAGTAAATGTTGTGTCAAAAAAGTGGTTTTTGGTTAGGAAAGAAAATATAATTTACAACAACCTCCGTATTTGCTTTATACAAAGGGTAAAATTTCCCTTACGTGGCAACTCTAAATTTAGTATGTACTTATTTTTCTGTCCTTATCGGCGGCACGCTTGGTATATGTCTGTATTATATTCTGTCTACGTGTATAATGGACCGACGGAACAAAAAAAAGAAACGCTGCGCGACTATTCGCGAGTGGCAATGCCAAAAATTTCAGTTGGCTATTGAAAGGCGTGTCGCTTACCATCAGAATACTGATGATCATATAAAAAAACTGATGAACAATAATATGGATTTATTATACTGAAATAAATTTTAGTGAGAAGACTAACGCAAAAGGTCTGTCTGTAGTAGGCATGGGCTAGAGATAAGAAGCTTATTTATTGTATAAAAGAAGCTTTCTTTTTTTGTGTAGTTTGTTTATGGATGGCTGGCTTCGTTACAAATAAATGACATTGATCTTGTGTGACTGATGAAGGTCCTATAGCGCGTAGCGTCTTTTTATCGCTGGAAATAAAATTAGAAAAGAAAAAGATACTGCAGATCTGAGGGCCTAGACAAGATGCAATCGCTTCATAGCGAATCTATTTCTTCATTCGCTAACGGTGTCAATTCCCTACAATTTGTCACGTGATTTTACGATGACTTATGTCATTCTCATACATTTTTATACTTTCTATTAGCGATAACGCTTGTAGTATGTTACCTGATCTAAAAAAACGTTTTTGATACGTTTTCGATAGGTACAAATACTATTTGCTGCCAATCCCTAGCGAACGTCAAAAACTGTCAAACTAGTGGTGTGCCGATTCGATTATTTGACTAATCGATTATGCGATCTAATGTTATCGATCATTGATCGCTTATTAATCGATTTTGTTCGATTACACCTGATTACACTTTCATAATTTTAAAAACAATATTTAAATTAAAGATCAAACAGAACATAATAACTTATTAAAAAAAAACAATATAGAAATTAAACCATGAAATAGAAGTTAGTCACTTATTTATTAAAAAAGGAACAACATTTAAATTAAAGATCAAACAGAACAAGTATTTATAACTCTCCGGGTTCAAGTGTCAAATTACATTTTTTTTCGCACGGGCTGGGACACTTGGGCTTCGTTCAGATAGAGCGAATTACGCGAGTGTGCATACGCGCGAGACAATTCTTGATTGCGTTTACATAACGCGGACTACGCGCGTAATAATATGGGCCGGTTTCAGTGATCAAAATGGATTTGGATGAAGCAGTTATATTGTGGCTCGCATATCGCACATGGAAAAAGAGCAAGAAAACGGAAAACAGAAGGTTTAGAGTGCATCCCATTCTACGCGATAGAATGACCCACAGCATGTTTATAACTTTGTACCCAAACTTAAGACAACACAATGAAAAGTTTTCAAATTTCATTGATGAATAACTCTGTATCGAAATAATCTTTTTCCATGTTTGAACATGAGGTTATAATTTCACTGACAAATCCGTCCACTCGCGCTTAGTAACGACTCGCGCGCACTACGCGCGTATAGCGAGCGTGTCGAGATTCCGACGTATGACACGCGTATCATGTGAACGGAATCACGTATTCTATGGAATTACGCGCGCGTATGCACTCGCGCGTAATTCGCCCAATCTGAACAAGGTTATATTCGATCTCACGTGCCGGGCGGTAGAGTGGATAATAAAAACATAATTTTCGGGATTTCACCTATACTACAACAGTTTACTACTCAGCCATTCTCAGTCTCTACTCATTAGGTACTAAACTTTTTACTGGTGACGGGGATTCCCTTAGCAAATAGGGTTAATAATAATACCAGCCCTGATTTATGTCCCTCTGCTGGGCACGGGCCTCCCCTGAATATGAGGGCGCTTATGCCTTATTTACACGTATTTAGTTGTCAAGTAGGTAACTAAATTTTATGTGACTTAATTTTAAGTATGCGTTTACACGTCGTTTTAATTTTAGTTAAAATCTTTAGTTCTTTAGTTCCCCCCAATGGGCGGTTGTACGATCCGTGACGATTTCATAGTACTTTGTAGCGACGGACAACTAATTTATTTTTAGGATTAAATTATATAGACCTAATACAGATTATTATATTAGAATTTCCTTTTTATAATATATATATATAGGTACTATAATTATAATATTAGATATAGAAAAGTAAATGACTTCGTGTCTTTCTTGATTACTGAATTTGTGTTTGATGTAAATATTTAACCATTTTACTTGTTTATTGCCTTCCATCCCCGTAAGCACCGTGTCTGGTTCCCGGGGACTACAATGCACCCCCAGTGGCAGGCTCCGAAGGAAACGCTCTGAAGGACTCCTGGTGCAGATTCCACAGGAGAGCCCAGGTTTCCCCTCATGTGTCGATGTGATTTGATGTGTGATGCGTGTGTGTGTGATGTGTGTGTTCAGTGGGAAAGAATCCCATTTACCCCGGTTGACCTACACAGGTCCTGGGACCCATTGAACAATTCGCTGCTAGAAAAAAAAAGGATCCGAGATACAGGCTTAAATTACCCCAAAATTTCTCCGTTGATCTAAAAAATCCCGAGACTATTAGCCAAATAGCTCTCGAAACACTTAATTATACGGCAGTATACTTACTAGGAAAAGTAAAAAAAAAACATTTGATTGCAAATATTAATACCTACAGCGTAGTAGGTATTTAAAAATTCCAGGACAATACAAATTCTGGAACAATCCCGTAACGTAAGCCGTTTCTGGCAACCCTAAATATACGTTGGTACAACGAAAACGTGACGAAAACGACTTTGCTCTTATTATATTATCTATGGTATGATCTATGGCTATACTTTTGCACGCACACCTGCAAACGTGCATTATACATGTGTGTGTGACCTACTTACCCGAAAAATAGAAAAGTTTCTATTCTACTTCAAAACTTGCGTACTAAATTTTAACTTGGGACTTTCTACTAAAGTGATTGTTTACAGGTAATAATTTACTAAAATTTAGTAAAGATTTAGTTACCAACTTAATACGTGTAAACGAAAAATTTTAATTATTCACTTGTGTACTGTAACTTGGAGCTTACTAGTGTAGTAGTGTTTGTTTACACGCAATAATTTTATTTAAACTTTTTGTAAAGATTTAGTTACCAAGAGTGTCCTAATAGAACGCGATCATCGCGCGAACGAACGACGCGACCATCGCGCGATGATTGGTGAAAGTACTGGCGCGAATCGCGCGACCGCTAGTTAGGACACTCGTTCGACGTCCATATGTTTGAGATTTCATCGCGCGATCGCGTGATCGCGTTTAGTTAGGACATCGCTTAAATCAGGCATTAGGCCATAGTCCACCACGCTGGCAAATAGGGTCACCACAACTTAAATTGATTTATACCAATTATCGATAATTATTGATTATCTAAATAATAATCGATTCGCAACAATTATTTTGATAATCGAAGTTTAATAATTGATACCGCACGCCACTATGTCAAACCACAGACTACTCAGTCAGTAAGTGTCAAAGAAACAAAAATCAAAACAAAACGTTCGGTGGCGAAAACTTTGTTTGGGCGAGAAGAGGGATATCAATAATAATATTTAATAACTGATTCGATTGAGTGAGATCATCAGGTTTCTAATAATTAAAATTATGACAAATGTTAAGGTAATTTTTATTAAGGTATTGAAGTAGTTTCCCCGTGGGGTATCCGGGTAAGAATAGCACCCACCCATCTCCTCCCGTTATGTGTCCGTAAGAGGCGACTAAGGGAAAACAAGAAGAGAAGAGCACTCTAAGGGGGAGGCCTTTTTTCAGCAGTGGACGTATTTCGGCTGCTGATGATGATGATTGAAGTAATTAACATCACATTTATGTTAGTCTTGAAACATATTCTTTACAGGAAAAGAAATGGTTAAAACCTATGTTTGAGTTTGATGAACCTGCAATAAAGAAAATTAGAAAGGTAAAGGGAACAAGCAGTACTGAACCTAAAGAAGTCTTAAAGGTATGCTTTAAAATATATATATATATCGATGGCTCCTACGTTAAATATCGTATGTGTGAAACCGCACTTTACAGGAGACCAAATTAAAGGTATTTTTCTACGCTAATTATTAAATGTTTGTTTTCATACTCATCATCATTCTCCTTACCTTATCCCATCAACTGGGGTCGGCGCAATATGTTTTATCCTTCCATTCATCTCTATTTGCAGTCATTTCCACACTCACTCCAGCTACTTTCATATCATTCGTAATACAGTCCATCCATCTCTTCTTCGGCCTTCCGCGCGCTCTATATCCATCCACATTCAAGCTCATCATTCTTCTCGTGACATGCGTCTCCTCTCTCCTCAATACATGTCCAAACCAAGATAGCCTCCGACTCCGAATTTTATCGGTGACAGGCGCTACTTTCATACTTCCTCTAACATACACATTCCTCACCTTATCCATTCGCGTCACTCCACACATCCATCTTAACATTCTCATCTCTGCAGAATGGACACGCTTTTCGTCCTGCGCTTTAGCGGCCCAACATTCCGCACCATAGAGCATAACTGGTCTAATGACCGATTTATAAATTTTGCCCTTAAGTTTCAGCGGCATTTTTGGGTCGCATGTGGTACTGGTTATTTGTCGCCACTTTTGCCATCCGGCGTTGACTCGCCTTTTAACATCCCGGTCCACATTTCCGTCGGGCTGAAGCAACGAACCGAGGTACTTAAAGTCAGAGCATGATGGTATTACATTGCTGTCAATGGTGATATTCACGGCACTAGCGACACCACCAAAATCACAAAATAAGTATAATATACAGCGATATTAACGGATTATAGCTCACTAGTTACTCACTTGGATGACTGCCAACTCCAGACTGCTCTTTTGGGTAAAGTACCCACATCTTCATACATAACATGCCTTTCCCCCAAGACATGATCCCTACCACTATAAGTTTTAACTTATAAAAGTCACTGTACTAATACTATGTAATTGTCCACTTATGCTACTTAAACTATGGGTATTGCGTTTTTGGAATTGAGTGCTATTCTTCTCCTATATCACTCTGTGAAACCTCCACTTCAGTTTCAGATTCCAAACTAGACCCTCTTCCACATCTTGTCTTCTTGCATGTTGATACATTGGGTGATATAGACAATGACCGTTTGTTCCGAGTCATGCCAGTCTCCCTCACATCCTCATGTAAATCTAAATCTTGTGGCCCTGCAACACCAATTATCTCGGCCCATTTATGAGGCGATGGAATGACGATCTCACTCTCATCATCACTCTGATCATCTATATTGTCTGCATTCTTCTGCTTCTGAGTGTCCCCTTGTTCCGACTTACTTCCTTTCTCTCCAGATCCATTCATCTGATTGATATGCCTCATCAGTAATCTGCCATTCCATCTTATTAAATATCTGCAGACTCCTATTCTCTTTTCTACCTCTCCTTTTAACCATTTGGGCCCTTTGTTATAATTTCTAAAATATACAATTTGTCCATTATTAAATGACCGGACTTTAATCTGTTCATTTTCCTCTTCAACACTGTTCCCATTACTGTTGTATGAAAGTGGATTTAGATGATCAAATCTAGTTCTAAAACGTCTACCGTTCAACATTTCTGCTGGAGATTTTTCATTGATACTGTTTGGAGTAGTACGTAATCCATATAGTATTGCGGGAAGTCGTATATGCCATGGTTCAGAAGTCCGTTGTTTCAGTTTATTTTTTATTGTCTGAACTGTCCGTTCAGCTTGGCCATTAGAGGCTGGATGATACGGAGCTACAGTGATATGTCTAATTCCATTAGTCTTTAAAAAACTCCTAAACTCTTCTGATATAAAACTTCTCCCGTTATCGCTTACTATCGAATCTGGTAAGCCTTGATCCGCAAAAATTTGTCGCATGATTCGAATTAGTGTAGCACTACTCATATCATTTACTATTTTAATCTCTGACCACTTGGAAAATGCATCTATCAATATTAAAAACGTCTTCCCCTGAAACGGTCCTGCATAATCTATATGGAGCCTAGACCATGGTTTATCTGGTCTAATCCAGTGATGGGTAACCTTAGCAGGCATGTTCCTATTTTCAGCGCAGATATTACAATTCCGTATGATTCTTTCAATGTCATTGTCTATCGCCGGCCACCAAAAATAACTCCTTGCCAATGCTTTGGTGATAACTATCCCGTCATGATTTCTGTGCAATTCTTCCAAAATATGCGGCCGCATGTGTTCTGGCACTACTACTCTATTTCCCCATAGGATACAATTGTTATAGACTGACATTTCTTCTCGTTTCTGCCAAAATATCTTATATTCTTTATCTATTTTCTTAGGCCATCCATTTCTTATCCAGTACAAGATCTTACTCAAAGCCTTATCACTCTTAGTATAACGAGCTACATCTTTGGCAGTGAACCGTAGTTCTGCGGGTGTTTCTTCTAATAACAAAACCCCCAGATAGTCTTTTTCTTCGGTGGTATCTTGTGATGGCCATCGACTTAATGCATCTGCATTACCCAGTTTCTTCCCTTCAACATACTCTATTTCATAATCATAGGAATTTAAAATCAGTGCCCATCTGAGCATTCTCGGAGATATGATATTAGGAATTGGTTTCTTTTGCTCAAATATACCCAATAAAGGCTTGTGGTCCGTTCTAATTATCACTTTTCGCCCACTGATAAATTGGTGAAATTTCTTCAGTCCAAAAATGATGGCTGCCGCCTCCTTGTCTATTTGAGCATAGTTCCGTTCATGGCTATTCATAGTTCGAGAGGCGAACATAACTGGTCTTACCGATCCATCATCCATCTGATGTTCTAAAACAGCACCCAGTCCATATTGCGATGCATCACAAGACATAATTAATTTCCTTTCGCTATCATAATGTACTAGTGTGTTCTCACTTGACAGCATTGATCTCAGTCTTTCAAAAGCTTTCTGATGCTCTTTATTCCATTGCCATCTGGAGTCCTTCTCCAACAACCTATACAAAGGTTCCGCTATAGTAGCCTTGTGTGGTATGAAACGATCATAAAAATTTAGTAATCCCAAAAAAGCCTGTAATTCCTTGACATCTCTAGGTGCTGGTGTCTTTCCAATAGTGTCAACTTTCTCTTTAGATGGGTGTATTCCCATCTCATCAATGACAAACCCCAAAAAATTTACATGCTTTGTGGCAAAAACACATTTCTCTTTATTAACCTTGAGCCCTGCTTCATGTAGCCTTTGTAGCACCAATTTCAATCTTTGATTGTGTGTAGCCATGCTCTCTCCACAAATTACTACATCGTCCAATAGGACGGCTGTTCCCGGAATGCCTGCCAGTAACGAAGACATTAACCTTTGAAAAATTCCTGGACAGGCTTTTACTCCAAATGCCAATCGCTTCATTTTATATAGACCCTTGGGTGTATTCAATGTAAGCAAGTTAGCAGTCTTCTCATCAACACTCACCTGTGTATATGCTTGCTCCAAATCAATTTTGGTAAACACTACACCCCCCTGAAGTTCTACAAAAGCTTCATTGAGAGTAGGTAGTGGGTATGTATCCGTCTCTATGGCTGCATTTACTGTGGACCTATAATCTCCACACAATCTTACACTACCATTCCGTTTAAGGACAGGCACTATCGGTGTTGCCCATTCAGAATGTGCGGTGGCCTCCAACACATCTTCTTGAACCAACCTATCAATTTCTTAAAACACCCTGTCTCTTATAGCAAATGGTACAGGTCGACATTTAAGAAATTTTGGCACCATTCCTTCCCGAGGAGTAATGCTTACTACTGGTCCCGTATATTTCCCCAGACCTGGTTCAAAAATTTCTTTATACTGTCCCAGTAACTGAGTAATTTGAGCTTTGTCATCCGCAGTTACTCTAACACTATTTATCCCTTGTATCATAATTCTTAACGCCGAAAACCAATTCCGGCCTATAAGACTTGTACCATTCCCTTTAGCTACTACTATATTCAGTTCCTTACTAATGTCCCGGTACCTTACGTGTACTGGTATCTGTCCTAGTAATTGTAATTTCCCATCTGTGTAAGATTTTAACCCAATATCTATCTCTTCTAAACTTGGCAATTTCCCGTTAAATATGAGTCTGGCAGTTGTTTCATTTACAATTGTATATGGACACCCCGAGTCCACTTCCATTAATAAGTGTGTATTATTCAAATATATATTTACCATGAAAGGATCCACTTTATCTTGTCTTATATTGTTAATACCCACTTCATATAAACCATTACAGTTCTCAGATGGCAGATTTTTTTGCTTCAACTTCACAAAACAAACAGCTCCAATATGTCCTATTTTCCCACAAAAATGACACTTACTCCAACGGAATTTGCATTCCCCTTTGTGATGTTTACCACAGCGAAAACATGCTTTGCCATCTCCCTGACTGTACACATTCTTGCTGGTTACCTTATTAATCTCCATCGGTACAACCATATCCGATGTATCTCTACAAGTGCTAGGCCCCGCTGCGACAATAATACCTACATCAACATTAGCCGTTTCGTGTGAAATTGCAATGTCACTCGCCTGTTCGAACGTTAATTTAGATTGCTGTAACAGTTTCCTTTGTATGTCTTTGTCCAAAATACCACACACTAAACGATCTCTCAACGTCCTGTCTAAATCCGTGAAATTACAACTAATGCTCATTTTCCGCAATTGAGCAATGTAATCCCTCATTTTCTCACCTTCTTCTTGATTACGCGTGTGAAATTTAAAAGATTCAATTATTTCATTCGGTTTTGGATGAAAATGGCCGTCCAATTTTGTTTTTATCGATATAAAACTAACATCACTAACCTTCGATGGTGCAACCAGGGATATAATTAAATCAAACAATTCAGAGCCACAAACAGCTAGTAAATTAGCTTTTTTCTTGGAATCCTCTACTATTTCACTTGCTTCCAGGCAGTAACAGAATCTTTCTATGTAATTTTGCCAGCACCCATGTGCTATATCAAATTCACCAAACTTTATACCCATAGTTGAAAAAAAGTCCTAATTTTGATTAAAAATCACTTTCCACTGTTATGCACGCGTCTAATTCACTTTTTTCACGTCGCCAATATAATATACAGCGATATTAACGGATTATAGCTCACTAGTTACTCACTTGGATGACTGCCAACTCCAGACTGCTCTTTTGGGTAAAGTACCCACATCTTCATACATAACAATAAGTATTCCGTTTTGGTTCTACTTATCTTCAATCCTACAGTCTCTAGTGCGTGCTGCCAGTTGTTAAGGTGGCTTTGCAATACTGCACCATCCTCTTCAATTAAGACTATGTCGTCTGCAAAAAGCATACACCAGGGTGTTTCTCCTTGTATGGTTGATGTTAGAGCATCCATAACCAGGAGAAACAGATATGGGCTAAGAGCCGAACCCTGGTGTAGGCCTACCGAGACTCCAAATCCATCCGTTACTCCAGCTGCAGATTTCACCTTGGTGACCGGGTTCTTGTACATGGCCTGAGTCAAGTGCACATACTTCGCAGGCACACCTTTCTTCTGCATCGCCCACCACAAAACCCGCCGCGGAACTCTGTCGTAAGCCTTTTCGAGGTCAATAAACACCATATGCAGGTTTTATGCGCTTGTCGGTATTTCTCCATCAGTTGGCGTACGGAGAATATGACATCCGTTGTTCCTCGTCCAGGCATAAATCCAAACTGGTTTTGGGTGACTTCACATTCTGCTCTCATCCTTTTCTCTATCACTTTCTCCCATATTTTCATACTATGTGCCATTAACTTTATTCCTCTGTAACCATTACAGTCTTGAACATCTCCTTTCCCTTTAAAAATTGGTACCAAATAGCTGTTACTCCATTCTAAGGGTATAGTTTCCTCGTCCAAGAGCTTGTTAAAAAATAAAGTTAACCACTCCCATCCCTCTTCCCCTAACACCTTCCATACTTCTGCAGGTATGCCATCAGGACCTAGAGATTTTCCATTCTTCATCTCTTTAACTGCCTTTTTTACTTCGTCTATACATATTTCCTCTGTCATTGCCATATTTTCATTTGGCATGTTTATAATACCGTTCCAGTCATTCTCCACATTCAGAAGCTTTTCAAAATAATTCTTCCATCGTGTTTTAATCTCATCATCCTTTGTTAAAACCTTCCCTGCTTCATCTTTCATACACCTTATGTGGGTCAGGTCTTTACTGTTGTTTTCTCTTGTTTTAACCATTCTATATAGAAGCTTTTGCCCCACTGAACTGTCCAATTGAGTTAGCAGTTTATCCTGATTTTCGGATTTAGCTATAGCAACAGCTTTTTTTGCGTTTTTCTTTGCTTTATTGTATGTTGTTCGCTTTAATTGGGCCAGTTCATTATTACTCTCACAATCCTGCCATTCTTTAAAGGCATCCTTCTTCTCTTGTAATGCCTTTTTTACCTCATCATTCCACCACCAGGTTTCCTTTCCACACTTCCGTCGTTTTCCTTTTGTAATTCCTAGAATTTCACTTGCATTATCTCTTATACTAGTAGCCATTACTTCCCAACATTCATTACCAGTCATTTGTGTAAATCTTTGATTCATCTCTGTCATTGTTTCTAGCACTTTTTCCTTAAATTTTTCCGCACACTCTATATTTTCTAGATTCCACCACTTTATTTTCGGAGTAGGTTTAATAAAATTTTGTACGTCTATAAGTTTTATTTTTAATTCCATCACTAATAACCGAGGTTGTGCTACCACTGCTTCTCCAGGAATTACTTTACAATCCTTAACCTGGTTAAGTCTGTTTCTATTTATGAGAAAGTAATCGATTTGAGTACTATGGTGTCCGCTTTTATATGTTATTAAATGCTCATCACTTTTCTCGTAGAATGTATTTACTAGTGCTAGGTCAAATGCACTGGCTGCTTCTAAAAGATGCTCTCCTTCTTCATTCCTTGTCCCAAAACCTTTTCCACCATGCACTCTTTCAAAATCTTCATTAATCCTTCCTACGTGGGCATTAAAATCCCCTCCTATTACCAAATATTCATCATCTGGCACAGCCATAATAACCCCGTCCATATCTTGCCAAAATTCTTCCTTCATACTTATGTGGCACCCCACTTGTGGTGCATACGCGCTAATTACATTCAAAACCATATTCTTCAGAACTACTTTAACACTTATAATCCGATCATTCACCCTTTTCACATCTGTCACACTGCTTTTTAGGTCCTCATCTACCACAATACCGACACCATTCCTTTTCCCATCCTTTCCACAATAATACATCTTATATCCTTCTCCAATTTCTCTAGCTTTACTACCTTTCCATTTCGTCTCTTGCAGACATGCTGTATTTATTCTTCTCCTCTTTAATAAGTCAGCTATTTCCGCACTTCTCCCAGTCATACTTCCCACGTTTAGACTTCCCATTCGCACTCTCTTTACCTGGACTCGCTTCTTACGTTGCGCCCATCCGGCCTGACGCAACAACCCTTGTCCATTTCCCACAGTTGCCGGGTGCTGCATCTGCGCGTCGCCTGCGGGGTACGCCCTAACCCTGTCGCCCTGATCATCATTCGTACCTAACATATTAAGATTTGGCTGTGTGTTTTTATGACCGGCCGCCTACCAGACGTCAACCCTTCTCAGGATTGAGCAGTAGCCCCGCTGACTCGGGCTTGGGTACCATAGTTTCCGCCACCCTAAACTGTTGTCCTGCCCCCGACAACAGCTAGCCCAAACGAGCCCTCCTCTTGTGTAGCACTAGAGTACTGCCTCGCATAGACTACCGCTATAAACGGATTTTATCGCTAGATTCGGTCGCCTCTTACGACCCGCTTTTCTTCTAGCTTGCGGTGGGGAAGTTGTATTCTACTGCCGTCCCCACACGACACTATTCGGTAAAATAAGGCATTTTCTATGGTTGGTACCAATTTCAGCCAAATAGCTTCAAATTTTAAGAACAAGCATAGAAAAATACCTTTAATTTGCTCTCCTGTAAAGTGCGGGTTTTACACATACGATATTTAACGTAGGAGCCATCGATATATATACTAGCTGACCCATGCAGCTCCGCCCGCGTTTTTATTGAATCTAAACCATTCTCGAATCCCCTTGAACACACACAAAAAACTTCATCAACATCGATCCAGCCGTACACATACAGTAGAATTAAATATATAAAGATACACAGACGAATTGAGAACCTCCTCCTTTTTGGAAGTCAGTTAATAATTGATTGCTATTTTAGGCTGGTTCAGCACAGAATTTGCAATAAAAATAATCTGAATTGACAATAATTGACTGTTGGTACCTATCCAGATGATATAATAATATATTATCAAAATAACAACTCATAAACATATTAACTTAAAGCTGTGAAGTCTGTTAATAATGAGGTGGGCAATTGAAACATAATAACCTATATAATGGTTTATTAAAAAATATATTATTAGTATGCTAAACACTCAAACAAGATAATTCATATATTTTATAACAACTCTAATAACTTATTAAATAGGATGAAGAAATAACAGATGTAAAGAGGATTAATCTTTTAAAAGGAGGTCACAAAAATTGGTTAAAAAATTTTGAACCAATTCTTATAGAAGATTTGGCTGTAAATAATAAAAAAATACAAGAAATTGAAGAGTGGGTCAAGCTGGCATGCAGCAAGAATTGCAGTGATATGCTACTGCTTACTGGACCTGTTGGCTGTGGGAAAACTGCTGCAATTAAAGTGATCGCTGCTAAACATCATGTTAAAGTCACTGAATGGATAACCCCCCTTGACATAGATTTACCCTCTGAGAATGGTAAGCCATCTTATAATAAAATAAACAATAATAATGTCTTGGGACAATTCACACATGGTCATCCGATCCCCAACTTGGCAGAGCCTATACTATTGAAACCAGACAACTGATACTTATATATTTTTTTTTGTAGAATCATATTAATATTTATACGGTTTCGTCGCGCGCTGCCTACTTTCGCACTTTGGTAACTTTTTAGTATTTTAATGTAATTGGTAGCACAATGCCAACTTTTTATAACCACCATACATTAGATCGCACCATGCCTACTTTTTATTTCTGCCACAGTTACATCGCAATTCGCCAACTTTTTAGAAATTCAAATCTTTCGATCGCGTATTGCCTATTTTAGTACAGTTACGTTAAAAAGAATTATTTCGAAAAACATTGCCATGGTTATTCCATGTATTGTAACAGATAGATTATATTTTTCTCATATTTTTTTATTGTATTTGTTTATTGTATTGATTTATAACATTACTAAACATTATTGTGACAAACTTCATTTGGTTTGGTTGCTAGTAGGAAGGTATCGGAAGTTGTAAAATTTTTGGTTCTAATTTAATAACACGAAAAGTTCATAGATACCTCCGCCATCGTCGGCATTTCATTCCTAACGGAAGCGTCGATAATTTCCTATTATATGGGCAGACTACAAATTACGGATTTTTAATACTCAAGTAATCCAAAATATTTAAACTTTAAATAGATTACGTAAAATACGTTCCATGTGAACAAAAAAAAAACAAATGTGTAAATAGGTATTTCTTATTCTTTTTTAACGTATGTTGTCCGACCACTGTGCCAAGATCTCGCCCCATAGGGCGACCATACCATAGTCAACTACGTCCTTGTCGTGGGCCACATCAGATCAATCCTCCGTGAATGTATCTCATCACGTCAACTTTGCATAAGCCTTCCCCGGCGACTACGTCCATCCTTCGGCATCCATTGCGTAATAACTTTGGCCCATTGGTTTGTAAAAGTTTAATACAGGTGCCTCTAAAGTTGTTTTTCCAATATTTACTAAACAGCCACAGATCCACAATATAACTAATTTTGTGGTGACTGTACAATTTGTAGGCAACATACATATTTAATGTACTGCCGATAGTAAAAGTAGGCAAGCTGCGATAAGAATATTGTGTTAAGAAAAAAGTTGTCCCTATGCGAAAGTAGGCAAAGTACGATCTAATGTATGGTGATTTTAAAAAGTTGGCATTGTGCTACCAATTACATTAAAATACTAAAAAGTTACCAAAGTGACGACACCATTTATACATACATACTATTACTTTAATAGATAAATAGCACCCAGATACTTGGTGGGAATCGAACCCACGACCCATCGGGTAGCAGCCAGGGTACAGGCCCATCAAATATTCCAATAATAATCATCATATAATATGCTAAGATTGAGATTTTATTAACCATAACCTACCTATCTTAATATTTATTATTTTGTAGGAGAATATGAATACAAAGAAAGACAGTCTACAAAGTTCTTAGATTTCATTTTGAATGCGGCAAACTTCACATCACTGTTGGATAACAACAATAAAAAGTTGGTGTTAGTTGAGGACTACCCCAATACATTTATGAGGACACCTTCAGAATTTACAGATGTACTTCAGTAAGTGCTTTTTAATTTTAGTCATATCATCTTCAGTTGGAAGCAGTCCACCACTGAACAATGGTCTCCTTAGAAAGCCTCAATGAAAGCCAGTTTGCCATTTGCATCCATTGGTTGCCCGCGACTTGACAATTTTATTGTCATCGGGAATGACGTTGATAACTCTGGTTCTTTGAAGAATTTTCTCATTGTGGATTCTGTCGCTAAGTTGAATTGGTAAAAATGTGTTAACTGATTTCATTTAAAAATATTCAATCACATGCAATAACTTTCAAAATTATCTAAGCGGCAGCCCAAGCCGAGGCCGTGCCTCCCTGAGGTGCCCTTGTGATAGTCGCTATGCTTGCTTTAAGCGCTCGCCTGCTTGTCCGGTGAACCTGACATGGCCATCTGTGGCCAACAGTACTCCTCTTACAAAAAAAAAGTATTATACCAATATCACCCAATGAAAATTAATTCCATGTTGAATAAAATTAGTATTTTGCCTAATTACGTAAACCTGTAAACCAGGTGTAAAAAAAGGTTGGGAATCCATGCTGTAAACGGATAATTTTGGCCGTATAATAACTGTTAGTTTTCATTAAACCTAGTGCCGAGACGCCTGCGTATAGTTAGCTGCATTGCACTGCCGCACGTCACACGAGACATTAGTTATTAAGTCTCTTGTGTCCAGTAACTTTACGAGCAACAGTGCACACAGGAAAAAAAGTTTACACACTGGTGCTCGACGGCAGAATATCACACACTGCAGTGATACCTACCTGGAAGTTCCCTTGCATCCTTGAACCCACCACCAACTAAACGCGAGCTGATTTTTTAAATAATTCCGGTTTTATTAAGTTGCTATATTTTCAGACTTGTGGCTTAGATAAAGCTGCCTGCTATGTTTAGTGTTCGAATCCTGTTGTGAACAATAACTTGTTCTTTATTGGGTAGGATAATATATATCACCGGCTTGTCCGAAAATAAAGATGTTCCTTGCATCTTGGTGGCACTAGTTTGTAGGTCCCTTGGCCGCTGTAGACATATTACTTACGAGGAAACATAAAATCTTGTCTGTCAGAATAATAAATATAAAAAGAAGAAATGCTGCAAGTCTTTAAGTGGGTACGCTTCCCTCCCAGTGCGGCGACAACTACGAGGTTTTTTTTTATTTAGTTTAAACATATTATTAAACTTACAAATTAACATTTCTTACAGGCAATACAAACTCAGGGCAAAATCACCAATAGTGTTCATATGTTCAGAATCTCATACAGATAGCAAAAATACTGCTGCCAACTTATTCACACCCATTTTGAAAGAACAATTCAATATTCACCACATTACGTAAGTTACATGAAATGTTGCATTAGTATCACGGTTTTTTCAGGGGGTCGGCAGAAGTGTATAAAATACTTTACCCATATTTTTCCAGCTGTGGTAACTATCACAAAAAATAATAATTAGAAAACTAAAACTCGACTATATGGCAAAAACAATTTGAAAGCATGTCACATAGAGAGGTGCAGTAGTGTGCTGAGTACGGCGGCGACTCCGAAGAGGACGGCGAGGTTGCGACCTCTGTCCTCGTGAACACCGTGGTCTAGTTCCCGGGGGCTATAATGGCCCCCCGGAAACCGGCGGCGGGCTCCAACGCAAGGCACTGAGGGCGTCCTGGCGCAGATTCCACCGGAGAGCCCTGGTGTCCTCTCATGTGCCTATGCGACAGCCGCGAGGGTTTTAGTGGGTAAGAATCCCACATACACCGGTTGACCCCTACAGGTCCCGAGGACATTTTGAAGGTTTCCCCCGCAGGTTATAAATGATAACGCATGCCTCTATTACTTGTAAAGGGCCTTATAATTACGGCGGTATATCGTTCATTCTCCCTAGTCGGGTAAAAATTGGAGGCTAAAATCACTCATCATAACAACAGCAGTGCTTGCGAAAAAGAAGCTTTCGTCAGCCAGCTTACAGCAACTTCTCCACATCGCAGGCAAATACTACCTACTTCAAATATAATTTAGTGGATAGAACTTAGTCCAGGCTGCTGCTGAGAATTTCCTGCCCCAACATGCGAATGGAACCCACCAAATTACGAGAAAAGCCGCGCTTGCAAAAACAAAATGTCCTGTTGACATAATCCCCACGCGTGGCATCTTGAGGACCGCAGTATAGGTGATAGATAATCCAATAGAAAGATGCTGCTCTCCGTCTTCTTGTGTTCGACACCCAACAGGAGAAGGTGTGTGGCTGGGTTCATTCATTCATATACTTATATGTTTCTTGATTAATATGTTAAACCGGGGGTCGCGTGATTATATCCCGCCGGTACCAACAACTTTGTGTAGTTACTGGGACATTGCAAGCCGATCACCTGATTGTCTGGAAAGTAAGATGATTCATGCGTCGGATGGTCATGTAAAAAGTAGGTCCTGCGCCTGACCTCTCCTCGGTCATGTCGGTGTTCCGCCCTATCGGATTGTGACAGTAAAGGAAGAGAGATTCCACTTGTGTCTACGCAAGCACCTGTGCACTATATCTTCCGCGTAGATTGTGAACGATTGACCGCTGAGGTCGTATCGGTCAGGACATTATTTATTATAATAGTATGTTGTGTTGTTGTAGATTTAACAGTGTCTCGGCGACGAGTCTGAGGTCCGCACTCAAACGTGTGGCAGAAATTATAAGCAAAAAGCACGCTAATGTATATAATTGTCCAACATCCGATTTAATTGAATGCGTGGTAAATTCTTCAGTAGGCGATGTGAGGTCGGCAGTTTTAAATTTACATTTTGCGTGTTTAAAAGGTAAGTTTTCATTTTAATTTATTTACTTGTTTCGTTACATTAATAGTTAAATAAAGGTATTTAAAGTAAAAAGGTACTATTTTAAAAATAATAGGATACACAGTGCTTTAATTTCCGTATTAAAACATGTTAATCTTTAAACACAAACACGTTGAAGAAGGCCAAGTCTATACAATATAATTTACTTTGACTGTACCAATTACTAATTTAAGAATTTTTATTTGGGTATTATTCTCTTAGGATCGAAACAGAATTTGGAAACGAGTACATTGATAGAAAAAGAATCAAAGACTAAAACTACAAAAAAGAAAAAACAAGGATCCAGTAAATTCTCGTCCTTGGGGAAGGATCAAACTGTCAGCATTTTTAATGGTGTTGGGAGAGTATTAAATCCAAAAGGTAACTAGTTGCTCTTATTACCTATTTAGTGATAACAAACACTTTGTACATTTTATTTTATCATTAACACGTTGTCTACAAATGGTTTTATATGTAGGTATCTTGTGTTTCTGTAACAAACTACCACAGGGCACAGTGTCCGGTTTGAACTCGTCGTGTAAATATATAAAAATATATGCTATGTTTAAAGCGTCTGTAGACTTTAGGCACTCATGTATTTGTTTATAGCATGGACTATTTATTCATCTATGATTTATAAAACCAAGTAACAGCCTGTATGTCAAATATATTTATTTTCTTTCAGTTGTCGTAATTAACGGTAATGAAACTTTTACACACACTCCAGGAGAAATTATTGAACAGTTTCTTAGTCAGCCAAATTCGTTTGTTAATTTTTTAGAAGAGAATTACTTACCTCATTTTTCATGTCCATATCAAACCGATAAGGCTGCTTCTGCGTTAAGTGACGCAGATTTCATGCTTGCCGAGTGGCGGGTAAGTGTATATATTTATTTTATAGTTTCTGGGACAATCCTACACTAGGCAATCTTATCCCGGTTTAAGCAGAGGCCTTATGGCAACTACACAACTGATACAATTACATAAAATAACACGCCAACACACAACAGATGTTAATACACACCAGTGGCGTGCACAGAAAGTAGGCAAAAATATCTGCGAGTTATCTGTACTTTAAGCTATTTGTTAGTGTGCCACCACAAATATCCTTAAATTAACTAACATTACAGACAGATTTATCCATTTACATTTAAAAACATATCGTTAATACCATGTCAGTGCAAAATATTTTTAAATTAAGATTATTTAGAGAAATCGTAGGGTAGGCAGTCTTTTTGTGTGTATGGACATCTTAATAATTTTTAAATACTAATTAATATGTCTATAGAATCTGCTAACTATAGATATTTAAAATGGTATACTAATATACATAGGTATAATAGGTTAAACAAGCCGAATACGTTTATTTTCCTACCCTCTGCACGCCACTGATACACACAAATGTTTGTCCAGGGTGAAAATTGAACCCACAGAGTTAGAAGTCAAGGTCATCATCATCAGCAATCGAAATACATCCACTGCTGAACAGACTTCCTTCTTAGAA
Source organism: Furcula furcula (assembly GCA_911728495.1). NCBI lineage: Eukaryota > Metazoa > Arthropoda > Insecta > Lepidoptera > Notodontidae > Furcula > Furcula furcula. The sequence continues at coordinate 13,685,108 of OU452256.1, read as the reverse complement.
GGGCGGGTCACCCCCTTCCCTCCAATATGGTTGAGGGGAGTGATGGCTGCTGCTCGAGTCAACTCGTGCGCGGGTGCTGCTTGGGGGGGGACTGGTCCGACTACTATCCCTTTGGCTTTTTAGTTTGTTGTACTTTCGTCCTATTTTTTTCTGTCTTATTTGATCTTTTGAACGGCAAGACACACTGTCGCTCTGATCTAATTGTAACATAACACACTGTTTAAAAAAAAGTGATAAAATGACAAGCCCGCTGAGTTTCTTGCCGGATCTTCTCAGTTGAGGCCGCGTTGTGATCCGGTGGTAGCTTCTTTAAAAAAAAAAAAACATGACATTTCAAAAGTGCTAACCTATTTGAAATAAACTATTTTTGAGTTTGAGTTTTGAAGGGAGTGGTTGCCGTAATCCCCACGCTTTTCTGGCGTCTTGGGGATCGCAGTATAGGTGGTAGGTAATCCAATAGAAAGACACTGCTGCTCGTCTTGTTTTCCTTTAGTCACCTCTTACGGACATCAAACTGGAATAGATGGGAGGGTGCTATTCTTACCTGGACCACTGGACACTGCATACTAAACGAACAGGCCGGTCAAAAATTTTGTACTCACATGCGTGTCGTCTGGTATATCCGTATCCATGCTAACTCAGATAAAGTTGCTGTAGAGGTAGATCTTTGTCTTGTTGCCGTTGGGTGTTTTTTAAACGACTACCACATCAGGATGGTGGTTTTACTAGTGAATGTATGTTTCTATGCCAAACTTGTATATAAATGACTCAACGAATAAGACTGGCATGTCAAACAAAATACCCTCCATAGTCAATAAATGGAATTGTTTTGTATATTCGGTTTACTTATATTTAGTTCAGTTTTATTGAACTTGACTAAGCTAAAACTTTTATGTATTTATCATAGGAAAAAATGTGTCAAGAGTATGGAGTGTATGTTGCGGTAGCAGGCTTGATGACTGCCAATAAGTCCCCCTTATCAGCATGGAATCCAGTTAGGGGACCAAAAAATATGAAAGTTCAATATCCGTAAGTTACCTACCTATTGATTTTGATATTCGATTTAAATGTAAATCAAAGAAACTTGTAATGTGTTGATGAATGCCGGATGTGTCTGAGCCTGAATACTCACTGCCAAATGCATTAGTATTTTCTTTGTTGTTCTGTCCCTAATACTTTGTTTTCATTTCGTTTGTTGTCCGTGATACCACCAGAAATAAATTAATTAGATTTTAATATTTTCGTTCATTTTGTAATCGTTTACTTCGTATCTGGGTTGGACTGTTTGTATTGCATAACATACACATGAAATTTCAAAAATGTGATTTTTATATACCTACTAGAACCAATATACTATTATTATCGGAAGTAGTACTAGGGTAGCATAAAACACAGGAGGTGCATAATCTTGTGCCTTGTCTTGTGTGAGCATATGAATGTGGGTGTGGGCCCTAGGACGTCCAATGAGTACGGCGGCGACTCTGAGGAGGACGGCGGTGGGGTCACGACCCCAGTCCCCATGAGCACCGTGATGGACCCGGGGGACTACAATGCGTACCCTGGCGGCGGGCTCAAAGGCAAGGCACTGAGGGGCTCCTTGCGCAGATCCCACCAGAGGGAACTGATCCGCCCCTTTTCAAGTGTCGATGTGTCAGCCGCGGGGGTTTTAGTGGGTAAGAATCCCACATACCCCGGTCGAGCCCCACAGCTCATGAAGCAAAAGGACTCATGGAGTAGTCCTCACGTCCTGTGATATCCAGAGTATGTCTGGCTTACTGGTTTTGATTGGTGTCGCAAATGAAGAGATGAGGGCCGGGAGGGTAACGGATGTATCAAGAGGCGATATATCCTTGTATTTTGTGCTTCCCTGGTACTTCTGCTATAAATATGTTAGCTACTACTCAATAGGTACCACATCCCCAGTAGATACATCCTGGACGTAGTAAAAATCACATTGAAAATTGTATTGGAGGTGGACTTGTGGACTCTTCCTTATGCCCTATGCTTCCCTGGTACTTCTACTATAAACCTGTTAGCTCTAAACCACATTCATACGCTCAACCAAGACAAGGCACAAGATTATGCACCTCCTGTGTTTTATGCTACCCTAGTACTACTTACGTATCTCTAGTATATCAGAATATACTAGAGATTGTGGTAAATTATTACCGGAAGTAGTACTAGGGTAGCATAAAACACACTAGAACCAGAGTTCTAGTTATATAAAATCCCATTTTTGAAATTTAATGTGTAATGTTATGCAATACAAACAGTCCAACCCAGATTCGAAGTAAACGATTACAAAATGAACGAAAATAGTAAAATATAATTAATTTATTTTTGGTGGTACCACGGAGTTGTCCGTAGTACCCCAGTGGTACCACGGACAATTATTTTTGTCCGTGGTACCTGGTGGTACTACTGGTGGTACCACGGACAACAAATGTTTCATTTGGTTCAAGGTCTGTACGAGAACTACCACTTCTGGCACAAACTTATCTGTATAAAGGCAAAGTTTTGGTTGCGGATTATCAAACTTACTGCAAAATAATTGGAAGCAAGTTATGAGCGTTGTTAATACCGATTTTATGATGTAATATACTATTTCACTACAAATGAAATGCACTATTCGTATTATCAATTTAATTAACATTACATGAGTCCCCTTAACTACATTTACTTGATATTCGAAACGGGATCTTTGGATCTGGGAATAAAGAATAAAAATCGAATTATTATTACAGTTTATTAATAATAAAAGTCAAAATTCCTTCGGGATTTACAAATAAAGTTCATTACAGTAGGTACCACTTCACTATGCAAGTCATGTTTATGAATAGTTTATTCACCTGCACAGATCACTCGCTCTGCTCAGTTTCCATTTTGCAAGCTTAACAAGAAACATAATATCCTATAAATGATTCATTCAGAATAATGTCAAAGATAGGCAATAACACACATACTTACCCCTATATAAAATTGCCCCTACGTTATACATATAGTGCAGGGCTTTGATGCAATGGGACATGGATTAATACTTACCTTGGGTGTAATCCAGAAAAAGAATACCAGCGAATAGGATTTTAGTGTATTGATTCGTGTATAGAAAAGAAATTGAGCTTATCTGTACGTTTCATAATGCATGCTGGGGTTAAGCGGAGATGTGAGGCGAAAGTCGGCTCGCACAGATTTGGGGATGTCAGATAGCTCGATTAAATAGAATAGTCCCGTTTGCAATAAATATACAGCTGAAATTAATAACCGATTGATTTGAGATCCTAGTCACTTCCCGTTTCTATAACTGATCTTGATCTATAATCTTAGATGGCATTTGACATTTAACCTGCATAGAAAAAAGTGTCTATTAATCCGAAATCATATAAAATAAAGTTTTGGGTTCGCGGCCACAACTACGAAGGTAGCGACCGCGAACACAAAATCGCTATATCGAATAGGTAAATTCGAGACATCGAATCGACGAAATCATTCTTAATCGATAGAAGCTTTTATCATTTTACACACAAATAATGAAAGTTTTGGATCAAGATAAGTTATTGGTCATACGTTAAAAATGTACACTTACGATTTTAATGTATTCATGACACTCGAGCACATTATTTCCACCGGGAATTCACGCGATTTCACCTTATAAATTGGTCTGACACTTCGGCCTCGTTCGCGAGCGAGAGATTCACTTGTTCATGTAATTCCCGGTGCAAATTTACGATACGTCAAAAATGTTAAACACAAATTCGAAGATGTATGATGAAGGTCGGTTATTAATTCCAATGTGGGGGGTGTTATCGAGGCGGGGTGGTGCGGTGTGGGGTCGGGTGTGTGTCTCGCTAGCGGGAGGAGGAGGAGGAGGACCTGGAGCGGCGGCGGCGCGGCGCGGCGCGCGGCGACCGCGAGCGCGTGCGGCGGCGGCGGCCCACCGAGCGCCGCCGCGGCGCCGGGCTGCGACGACGGTACCTGACACAACAAGTATACATTAAAAAAACCGCATTCAAATCCGTCCACGTATTGGAGCGCTACGATGCCACATACAGACAGATATACAGACTTCCGGACATAGGCGTCAAATATGCTTATAACTCCCCTCGTTTTTGGTCGGGGGTTAATAAAAGCATAAAAAGCCTGACTGCGAACAAACAAAATGGTCCTAAATTACATTACACATACATAATACGTTATGTATATATATATCCCATATTTATGTTTTTGGCCATCTTTTTGGCACTAAAATATTTACAAAATGGTTGCTGGCGGCCGCCATATTATTTTTTGGAAAAATAAATATAGCCAAAGTCAAGTCAAAATATCTTTATTATGTATAGGCCCCACGGAGGCACTTACACAAAAATCATTTTTACAAACTACCACCGGATCGTAACGCGGCCGCTACTGAGAAGATCCGGCAAGAAACTCAGCGGGCTTGTATTTTTTGCATTTTTTTTTTTAAATTAGCCTATGTCTACTCACACAACTAAGACGAGTCTAACGACAAATTATAAATTACTGTCCATCACGACGTTTAGACTGTAGGCCGTGCCAAAGAAATAGACATACATACGGTCAAAAAACATAACCCTCTGCCTGGGGCTATCGGGCAAAAAGAACATGACAAGCTCGCTTTGTTTCTTGCTTTCAACTGAGAAGCAGTTGAGGATAGCACCCTCCCATCTCCCGTTGGGTGTCCATAACATGAGACTAAGGGAAAACAAGAAGACAGGCAGCTGCGTCTTTGTATTGGATTACCTACCTTTGGGGATTATATAGGGGGGACCCTTGTACAGTAGTCTTTCGGCTGCTGTAGATACGACCCGATGGTAGCGTTTAAAAAAATTGACAATTCAAGAGTGCTAGTGTTAAGCTTATTTGAATTTGAAATACGCACTGTTACCACGCGTTTACAAAAAACATATAAATCAATCAGAGGCGTAGCTACAATGTGTAATCCCGTAATACACAGCCCCACAACGTGTGTAAGCAAAAATTCGTAAGATGATCCACAATCACACTGAAATTCTTAGGCCGTATATTACATTTGAAGCCCCCGACAAATACAGACTGACACAGGGCCAGTCTAAAGCAAGCTACAAGTTTTAATTGACGTGCCGCATTCTACGGACCCCTTTGTAGGTTTGTAGGTGACCTTTTGTAGGTTTCCCTCCGCAAGAATAAAAATTCTAGTCGCTAGGTATATAGAAATATATGAATGAATGGTAAGTGGTAAGTTAAAAGTAAGTTTAGTAAAGAGACATACCGCGGCGGCGAGTGCCTGCGCATGGGCGCGTGTCGCGGCGGCGGGGGGCGCGGGGACGGCCGCCGGGGCCGCGAGGGCACCAGCACCGGCGCCGCGGTGATCTCTTGACCGTCGATCTGACCTATCAAAACATTTTCAATATTTATGTACAGTCAGCAACAGTTAGATATGGCACTCAATTGCCATAATCCCTATGCATAGCAGGCGGCTTGGGGATCACAGTAAAGGTGGTAGGTAATCCAATAGATAGATGCTGCTGCGCATCTTCTTGTTTTGCCTTACTCGCCTCTTATGGACCCCAATGGGACGAGATGGGTGGCTGCTATTCTTACCTGTACACCCCACGGGTAGGTCAGTATTTTACCAAAGCCCATCCCAAAGTTGCATAACAATCTGTAGAGAGCCATGGAATATAGGCACCCAATTTGTCAATTTTATAATAGGCTCATTACTCTGCCTATCTAACTTCTCCTTAAAATCTATAATAGTAAGTGTTTATGATATAAATTACCTCCATCCATATGTTTCATGGCATTTTCTGCTTCATCAGCATTACTGAACTCCACATAAGCGTATCCGCGTCCATTATGAGGGTGCAGTCTGTCCATGGGGAACTCTACGGTTTTCACACTCCCATAAGTTGAAAATATCTCATGAATATGATCCCTGCTGACATTCAAAGTCAATCGTCCAATATGAATTCTTGTAGGACGTGGAGGCGGCGAACGTTCACGCTTCTTGCGGCTTGGTGACCTTTTAATAATAATAAAGCCTTTATTCAAGAAAAGTTCAGTTTGATTAGAATATGTTATAATAAGCCTGGTGACCTTAGCACAACAACATTTTTTAAATACATGAAAGTTATAATCAACCATATACTTGTTCCTAACTGAATTCAGCAGAGTTCAAGTAAATAAAAATTGCCGAATAATGATGGGTACCAAGTAGAAGAGAGTTCTTGGTAATCTCTAGTAGTAATATCAGGATGCTTATTAACAGACTACAAGTCAGTTTTCAATATGGGTTGATTTTGATTGAACAAAATACATATTAGGCAATAAACACACACAAAAAACATATTAGGCAAAATATATAATTAGTGTTGTTTTTCTTTGATTTGGGTAATTTATCATGGGTTGATTCACGTCAGAATTTCGTAGAATCTTGAAGGTGATAAAATCAACATCCTAATACACTTGTTTAACACCAAGAACTAAGCTTATAAATCTCAAAATATTATTTATTTATTAAGTACTTAATAGTACTAACACAGAAAACATAAATAAAGTATAGATGGATAGTAAATATTATGCCAGTTTAATTACATTGAAATAATTTTAAAATTTAATCAGTAAAAATATTTTTGAGATATTCAGCAAGAGTTATATACTTAGATTTGTACTGGCACGGAACAATACACTCACAGTGATCAGACAGTTTTAACACTGTATATTTCTCACCTTTCATGTTTCTCCTTGCTTTTCACTTTGTCATTAGAAGATGGTGGAGCCAATTTCTTCTTCTCTGTGATAGGTGACCGATCTCTAACTTTTTCTCTATCTGGTTCACGGCGATCTTTCACTGGACTCTTATTTGGTGAAGTCCTATAAACAATGAATGCCAGATACTATTAAGTTATGTTTAAATATTTGAGCAGCAAACTACCCACATATTGTGTGGACAACAGGCTACAACATCACTCTGGTCACTAGTGGTCACCCATCTAAGGACTGACCTTTCCTGATGGCTATGAGCTTCTTTAAACAAGAAATAATATGTAATTTGATAGAGTTCATCTTACTTCTTCTTTGGTCTGGAACGGCCATTGTTGCTGCTGCTACTGCTGGATGAACTCGAGGAGGACGAAGATCGTGAAGAGCTACCAGAGCTGCTTGACGAAGATCTGGACGAAGAATGAGATGAACTGCTCTCTGAAGAACTAGGCAATAGAAAAGGAATTATAGTCCACAGTCCACATTGGCCAAGTGCGAGTTGGCGGACTTCACACATCATTCGAACGCTAGGCCTTCTCAGACATGCAGGTTTCCTGACCGTGTTTTCCTTCACTGACAGATAGTAACCATCACACAATGATGATTTGCACTGAATTAATTAAAGAAATCAGCAGTGCGAGCCAGGTTTCGAACCTGTGCACCTTGTTTTCAAGGCAAGCGTACACCCACTATCTGTTACTGCTTATAGGCTGATATATCATATGCATAAATCATTTTAGTAAGTTTACTAGATTTGCTGCATCATCACAATTTGTATCTGACTAACAGTATAGCTTTAAATCTTGCAAGGAATGTCAATTACATTTAAATTGCTATTTTTGGTCCTATAACCATAGTTGCTTTCTTCTAAGAGACGATGAAGAGAAAATAATAAAATTAACATCAAAATGACCATCATCACATAGTAATTTAGTGCCCTAGTAATTTTGTTAAGTTACACAAGTGGTTACCAGTGGGGTGTCTGGGTAGGAATAGAACCCTCCCATCTCCTCCTGTTAGGTGTCCGTAAGAGGCAACTAAGGGAAAACATGGAGATGGGCAGGGTCTTTCTATTGGATTACCTACCATCTATACTGCGACCCCCAAGACGCCTGCCAAGCGTGGGATTATAGTAGCCCCTCAATACTAAGCCTTTAATCAGCACTGGACTACGTTAGGCTGCTGATGATAGCACAAGAGGTTAAAAAGGGTACCTAATTAACTACTTACATGAGGACATCAAAAGCGATCAAAACAAGCGAAGCAGTTTATTAGTATTCTATTACAACTAACATAACCTAATTCTTCTAGTTCGTTCTTAAATACTATACGAAATAAACAAACGTACCTGCCACTGCTATCACTGCTACTAGATTCATCACCTTTTTTCTTTTTATTTTCTTTCGGTTTCTTTTTATCTTTATCAGAAGCCGCCGATGGCGATTTGGTACGCGCCCTGTAACCAGTTTTTATGTTTAGTACCTAAATACATTTCGCTATCTTGATGCCTAGCATATGTATTCTTTTACATGGACGAAACTATGGGTATATGTTAGAGAAACTTACATTTTTATGTTTGATACTAAATTTCTGATAATAAAATAATATTTAGCTCAGATATTCCTACCGCGTCGCCATCACTCGAATGAAATGAATGAATGAATGGATGAACCATAGATTTAGGATTGGATGAACGAATGAAATAATATAATTATGATGCACGTACGACACCACCGGGCCAAAGAAGGCCAACGAAAACCGAAAACATGTCTACGCCGAAAACGAACGATCGGTGGCTTGTTGGCTTGGCATCACAGAACACATATGTATATACTTTAAATGGCTTGCTTGGAATTCACCAAATCGTATGTACCTAAATCGTACAATCGTATAAAAGGTCCATTAAAGGCCAAGAAAACCTTTCGATGGCCTCTCAATCCAAAAAAAATTACGCAGGGAAGCCAACGAATGAACGTTGGCTCTCGCCCCAGACAACTTCAGACAAGGGTTCAACCAAGGGTTCAACCCTTGAACGTAGCGAAAAATCCTAAATCTATGGTTCAACCACGGTTCAGGTATTAAATTAATGAATGAAATGCTTGTGAATTCGATCAAACTGTCAGTTTTCTCCATCATACCCTGAGATCATACTATCATACCAAGCTCCATTTCACCTCTGCGTTCACACCATTTCCACACATTTCACACCAGCGCCCCTAACGGTAACTATTAAAAACTAGTAAAACGTACGGGAAAATCCTGGAAAAACGAAAAACCATGAAAAACCTGACAGTTTCATCGAATCCCTGAGAAAAATACTAAATATATGATCTGCACTCGTACTAGACCCCCAGTGTTATAACCGAATTCAAAAAGTAGGTATACGACGCTGTATGTAATATCAAATGCGTATTATATAAAATAATAATATGTTAATTTATTTTGGGCATGTAACTAAGTCTTTCCGTATTTCACGTATGTAGCTATAGGATGTTAAAAAACCCCTGTCCGGTATGGGGAATATTCGCATTCCAGGAAAAATATTTTTAAAGAAATATTCACCAAAGAGTATTAAAGTGTGATTGTATTGCGAATTTGCGACACCGAATACTACCCTCAGCGATTGGACAGGGTTTTATTAAATGTTTATTCTTTACTGTTTATTCTTTGAATAGTTCACACCGTTCACACATACCTAACCGTATTCTAGTACCTAAACTAGATGTTTAATACGCCATCTATGGAGAGATGGGATTGCTGAACTTAGTTTTAATTCCTAACAGTACATGTTTCGTCTACTTCTCGCTAGGTGACACTTTTAAAAATGAGAAACAACGTTTGTATGGGAAATACTTCCAACGGCCAGTCAATAGCTTCTATTGAATCTCTTTGGTCTAGAGTTAATCATTAGCAGCATCGAGTTAAATTAAGTTGGATGGAGAGAGGAGGAAAGACGGGCGTTGGACAATGGCGTTCGCGGCTGTGATGAGCGGTACACGAGCAAGCGTGTTGTTGGTGCTGCTATGCCGGTTTTCGAAGCCTGGCTGCAGGCCCGGATCTAGAGGGGGGTCTGGCAAACCAGGGCACAAGACTGAAAAGACCGCTCTCTGCCAGCAGTAGTCATGGTCGCCAATCGGGAAATAGCCGATCCTGTTCGCTTAGCGGAGGCGATGGCGTCGGGGTGGAGACGCTCATCGCTCTGTCCCTCCGGTCAGGAACCTGATAGAAATGTAAAGAGCCCCGTTTAGGGCAGGGGGTATCCCCTTCCTTAAAGGGGGCTCGTCAGCACAAATAAGTCAGCGACCACATATTAGATATCATTTTGTTAATGAAGGTTTATCTAGTTTAAATATTATATCGATGCATAACACTGAGTAGTGACTTATTCAAAAGGGGATATTGTAATATTTTTTTAAACTGAAATATATCGATGTGACTGACAGACAAAGTCGCACTATAACTTCCTCTTTTACCTTTTAGGCTAACCATGAAAAGAACCGTCCGTCCATACATTTGGGACTTACGATACAGTCCCTTTAAACACTAACTAAATAACACCCCCTTTTTGCGTCGGGGGCAACGTAACTATACATCAGCCATGCCGCTGTATAGTTACGTTGGTGATCACTCTTTTATCGCTACTAGCCGTTAAGTGACCGAAATGATTAGCTATAGGCCGCTCGCTGGGCGACACGACCCTCACATTAGCACAATGGGAAGCTCGTGTTGCATTTACGAGAGTTCGCCTACCCCCGCTTATTCATCCACACCCAGGGTCTGTCTGTATTTACATACGATAAAGATGATTTGACGCGTTTATTAAATAAAGTGCGAGCGGTTCAGGATGACCTAATATTACCCTTAACTTAAAATATAAATGACTTTAAAAGTCTTGCAAGTCCATGAACTTGCAAGTCGTAAATACAAGATATCTGATTAACTGCCGGTCCCAATATCCTATCGATCGCTTACTATAAGTTAAAATTCATCATTTTAACTAATAGTTAGGGATCGATAGGGTATTGGGACCGGCAGTTAATCAACATGGTCCAGTATCGTAGCCCTAATCCTAGTATTCTCCAAAGACAAAACTTGTATTCGGCAATAAAGTTAAGTTATCGCTAAAAATCTGTAGGTGTTATCTTTAGAGGAAAGATATAGGTAGGTATGCATCCTATATGTTATTCCGCAACTAAGTTCCACAGATATACTAAGTAGAGATGAATGTAGTTGTAAGAACGTGTAGGTATATTTATACGCGATATGTATGGGCGTGGACACCAAAGCATATTTTTCCTCCTCTTTTCGATTTCTTAATCGCACTATCGAAGCTAAGTGCAAACACTGAAGGGTCAGTGTAATGAGGTACCTACACAAAGATCGAAAACAAAAACAAAATAAAGGTATAATTAGGTTGTCATATAATTTTACTGTCTCGGCCGTTTTGGCAACCAAGTTTCGCAACTGGTTGCCTGCTAGAAAACAAATTACTTTTTTGCTAAGTAACTAGATGTCAAATGCAAGGCACTAAGGGTTAGTGCAGATCCCACCGGCAAAACCCTCTTATTTGCCGATGCGACAAGCGCAGGGGTTTTCGTGGAAAGGAATCTCTACATACCCCAGTTGACCCCCACAGATTTCTGGGGTCGTATTGAAGGTTTCCCCCGCGGAAACAATAAAAAAGAACAGCTATGCTTATGTACCGAGGTATTTGGGGTTTGTAAAAGCCGGTGCTGCAAGTGATTAGGCTATTCTCACAATAAAGTATTACGCAGAATGTTATCGGGTCCCGATAGCGGTCGTTTATAGTTGGTATTTACAACATTCGATACCACAGCGTTAAGCGGTGTAGATACCTAAATATTAAGCCATGAAAACTGGACATCTGACCTAAAAGTGTCATAACCGGATTATAATAATCGTTTTTATTATTCTTTGTGTATACAAGTAGTAACAAATAGTAGTAGAGTAGAGTACAATTTGAAGACTATGAAAAACGGTATTCTATAAATATACTTACGAGACATAATGTGTCCTAAACATATTTTGAAAATTATGTTACGTATACCATACATTAAAACTTTTTTAAGTGTTATATAGTATGTAGCACGTATGGTTATTTATCACCGCCACCCCTAGTAACTTTATTGTTAACATTTAGTTCATGCCCGTGACTAGACCATGCCCGTGCCGTAGTTAGTTGGCCAATGTAAGGCGTGCAGTTTGGGTGCACGTAGATTACCAAATAAAGCTTAACGACAGTAGTACACTAAGATAAGCCGTTAGATGATGATTGAACAGGCATTAGGTTCCATTTTCGTTGTCTCAAAGAGAAGTAAATATTATATACGATACTGACTGTGTACAAAAAGCTTAAAAACCGATCAATTGCGAGTCGGAGCCGCACATAAAGAGTTCCGTACCATTTTTAATTAGTATCAATAAAATTAGTAATCACAAGTTGGGACTAAGTTGGCTGTCTAGCTAACCATCTGCTTATACATTTTCCAACCATTGGCAAATTAGAGCTAACGAGAAATGTTATTGATAATTAACCTCTTAATAGGTATTAGTAGGAGTCTTCATAAGCAAGTTATTAACTTTTAATATTTACATTAGAGATAAATTTAATTTATATCCCAATTTATTAGGTGATGAGTGACAGTCTTAGGGGAGGCGTGTCGCTAATTTGTCTACACAACTGTAATTTGTTCAATTTGAACAATATTTATTGACAAAATGAAAATTTTTCATTTCATAGTTTTCTATTTCACATGTAGATACGTTGCAGCCTCCGTGGCACACTGGGAAAGTGCTCGCTTTGCAAACCGGAGGTCGCAGGTTCAAATACCGCGGGGTGCAACTACTTTGATCACGAAAGTAAGATGATCCATGCGTCGGATGGGCATGTAAAAAGTCAGTGAAGCGCCTTATCTCTTCCTGGTCGTGTCGGTCTTTCGTCCTATAGGATTGTTAGAGTAAATGAAGAGAGAGAGAGCACTTATGCTCTATAATATCTCCGTGAAGATGGCTGAACTTGTGAAAAATTGGCCCCTGTGGTCGTTATTATCTATTTATTTCACACGTAACAACTGTACTCCAGAGTCACGCAGTACTTGCGTGACTTTGGAATAGACCCGGACAATTGGGAGGCATGCGTATCATCAAGATCAGAATCGCGGAGACTAATCAAGAGTGGAATTTCTAAGCACGATGCGCTTAGAGAATTAATCCAACAATCCAATTTGGATTAATACTCAAAGACGATGCGGCTTGGCTGGAGATGATTAAACAAAAGAAAGTTCGGAAATCTACCGCGTCACCTCCAACTTCTGTATTTGTGTCTGATAAGTGTGGAAATATTTATCGTGCAGCAATTGGTTTGTTTAGTCATAAACGCAGATGTCTGCAGACAACGTAGACAGGCGCTGCAACAAACATCTATAAAGATGCTGTGGCCAATGATGATGATGATGATGAACAACTGTACTATAACAGTAAAATGCATACATATTTTGTGCATTGTGTCTATGATGATGATGATGAACAACTGTACTATAACAGTAAAATGCATACATATTTTGTGCATTGTGTCTATGATGATGATGATGAACAACTGTACTATAACAGTAAAATGCATACATATTTTGTGCATTGTGTCTATGATGATGATGATGATGAACAACTGTACTATAACAGTAAAATGCATACATATTTTGTGCATTGTGTCTATGACGATGATGAACAACTGTACTATAACAGTAAAATGCAAACATATTTTGTGCATTGTGTCTATGATGATGATGATGATGATGAACAACTGTACTATAACAGTAAAATGCATACATATTTTGTGCATTGTGTCTATGATGATGATGATGATGATGATGAACAACTGTACTATAACAGTAAAATGCATACATATTTTGTGCATTGTGTCTATGATGATGATGATGAACAACTGTACTATAACAGTAAAATGCATACATATTTTGTGCATTGTGTCTATGATGATGATGATGATGAACAACTGTACTATAACAGTAAAATGCATACATATTTTGTGCATTGTGTCTATTATGATGATGATGATGATGAACAACTGTACTATAACAGTAAAATGCATACATATTTTGTGCATTGTGTCTATGATGATAATGATGAATGATGAACAACTGTACTATAACAGTAAAATGCATACATATTTTGTGCATTGTGTCTATGAATAATATGTCATTGTCATTCTTGCTCTACTGTGCAAGATTTGCATTCAATAATTACATTCAAATTTTTAACTGGTATCCGCGTGTAAACAGTTACTTACAATTCTTGAAGGTCAATTATTGCGCTTTATTTGTTGCATTCAATTATTGCTCTTGTATGTATAAGAAAATGGCATCATGTAAACGAGTCTTAATAAAACAAAGTCGCTTTCCGCGTCTGTCTGTATACACCAGTAGGGTCGAATATGACATATACAACCCTACCAATTGTCTTTGGCTGTCCACCAGTAGACCATCACGCCTGCCTTCATACATTTATTGATCAATTTTTGATCTTGTAAAGTAAACCACAGTATATATATCTGCTACGCCTCCTAAACCGCGCAACGAATTTTTGAGCGTTTTTTACCATTAATTGGATATCTTTTTTACTAAAGATTTATATACATATATAGAAAATTGTATGTATACCGTGCGAAGCCGGCTAGTTAAATATAAAGTGGCGCCACCCTAGGATTTTTGGCAGTTAGCCAACACTAAAATCATAATTTACAGTTATGCAATGGTCCTAGCTCATCTGTGGACATTTATAAACAGTATAGATAGATAGTATGAACATTTGTATACAAAAAATGCTACTAGTTCAGGCACGCTGCTCCTAAGGAGGAAGATAATAAATTTACTCGTCTGCAACAATCTCAATGAATCTTAGTAAATAATAAGGGAGTACGAGTTTTAAAAGTTCCGTTAAATAAACGCTATGTAATAGTACTTTATTGCGGTTATTTACCACGGTTACATAGACTACAATTTATTTTTTGTAGAAACAGAAAAATGCGTTAACCTTTTCAACACTAAGCCTGAGGAGATTATTATAAATTTGTTTTAGCTTGGACGTGGCTAGCTGAATATATTAACATACGATCAAGTCTGCGGCAGTACCAGCTAGCTTCCATGAAACAACCATGAAAAACGAACAACGACAGAACGAGGCAAACATCAAAACCTCCATCATAGCTTGCCGCAACGCAAATAACATAATAGACTATTAGCCTTTTAGAACCGACTGGGAGAACGGAACGTTATTGAAATACCTAAAGTAGGGCCAATTTAATAGATCACATTTGACGCTTCATCATAATTTAACAACGTAACCTTGTAACGGCAGGCATATTTTTTTATTTTCGAAGTTAAAACTGCACAATTGCATAACTTTTTTCAATTACGATTACATATTTATTGTAATAACTAGCTGACCCACGCAGCTCCGCAAGCGCTATTTTTACGTTAGCTAAACTTTTAATAACAGACATTCGCATCGAATACATAACCTCCTTTTTTATAATCGGTTAAAAACTGGGACCCACTTTTTACTTGCTCTCCGAAGCACAGACCAGTTTAGTCCAAATGGCGTTAAACGGTCACCCATCTATTTAATGACCTTACCTAACGTTGCTTAACCCGATCGATTACAAAACCTTGATAACAACTCTCTATGAGTGTTCCCTTACTAATATATATTATATTATAAAGAAAAATTGATAAAATCTGACCAAGGGTATAACCAAGTACCCATTTTGACTTTAATCCCCTCTCCCAAAAGAACCGTGCTAGATTACGGGATAAAAAGTATCCTATGTCCTACCTCGTAGTAAGATCTCAAATCATGCCAAGTTTCATTTGAATCCATTCAGTAGTTTCGGCGTGATGCTCAGCCGTGATACAGACAGACAGACAGACAGACAGACAGACAGACAAAAATTAAAAAAATTACATTTTCGGCCTCAGTATCGGTTATAGAATGCCCTCCAAATATAATTTTCAAAATATCTTCAATGTACAGAATTGGACCTGTTACAGTTTTATTATAAGTATAGATGACAAAAGAAACAGACAGCGCGGCTAAAAAGGCCACTTTTAGTTTGGCCTCAGTAAGTTACGGCTTAATTTTTATTCGTATTTACACCAAATATGAGTATGCTAAATATTGCTAATAAATGAATTTAGTATGATTGACCATAAATGTGTGATCATTTGACGAAAATTACAGGAATTCCGAAGAATCTGCTAGGAATGCAGTCTACGAATTGCTTTTAGATGAAATGCCTAATGTGGCCTTTTTAGGCTCGCAGAACAAAGAAACTGGCAGATGTCATTAATTCGTAGTTTATGTCTTGACTTTTCTCTAAAAAAATGCGATTCCTTGTTCAAGATCTGCCCATCTGGCGAACTTCTTGCTTGTCTCCTCATTGAGTAGGTAAATAAAACCGCCTTGTTACAGCACTACGCTATTACAATCGCTGATATAGTCAGTCAGGTTTTTATAAGATACATGGGTAAGATGGACTTGATAATGCTGTCATAAATAAGCTAAACTAGTTCCTTTTATATATTTGTATACTTACCATCGATATAATATATAAACTAGATTTGGTGTCACGGTTCAAAAAGTGGTAGCGAGAAATAGCGCCCTTGTCACTATTTCTTTACAAGCCACATCCTGACATAATTATTTTTGCCGATAGGAGTGTCGCTACTGTCTATATGAAACTGTCAAACAACACGTAATTGACATAATAGAAATGTTAGTTCACGTTTCCGCCACCAGCACAGATAAGGTTGCAACCTCTGCGACCACATTTTAGATGTCATTCTGTTCGTGAATGTTTATCTAGTTTATATATTATATCGATGATACTTACATAAAAATTAATCCCACATCAATCCTTGACAACGACTTTACCGGTTTCATCGTCTTTTTTGTTAAGGTTTCTATTACTTTGTAGAAGGATTCTAGAAGGTTCTGACGAAAAAAAAATTTAAGAAGGTTGCACAAAGATTTAGAATATTACGCGAGTGTAGCTGCGCGGGACAGGTAGTCTACTACCTACATAATAAAGTACCTAAAGTCGATTTTAGATATTGACTAGATATTGTTAATTACGAAACCGAAGATACCGGAGATATTGAGAGAGCTTGAGAGATTTTACGGACAGTTATACACCTCAACACGGGATCCCATTGCCAGAACAGCTCAGGACACCAGAGCCAAACTAACCCGACATTACACTGAAGACATCCCAGACATCAGCCTGTACGAGATTAGAATGGCTCTCAAACAGCTTAAGAACAACAAGGCGCCGGGTGAAGACGGAATCACAACAGAACTTCTGAGAGCGGGTGGAAAACCGGTACTTTTAGTCCTCCAGAAGTTATTTAATTCCGTCTTACTTGAGGGTACTACGCCAGAAGCATGGCACAGGAGTGTGGTGGTTCTTTGCTTCAAAAAAGGTGATAACACTTTATTGAAGAATTATAGACCCATCTCACTCCTGAGCCATGTATACAAGCTGTTTTCTAGAGTCATTACGAACCGTCTCGAACGCAGGTTTGATGACTTCCAGCCTCCCGAACAAGCCGGGTCCGAAAAGGCTTTAGCACCGTAGACCACATACATACGCTCCGCCAGATTATACAGAAGACCGAGGAGTATAATCGGCCATTATGTCTAGCGTTTGTGGACTACGAAAAAGCCTTCGATTCAATCGAGACCTGGGCGGTATTGCAGTCCCTCCAGCGGTGCCACATTGACTATAGGTACATCGAAGTGTTGAAGTGTTTGTACAGCAACGCCACCATGTCGATCCGACTACAGGACGAGAGCACGAAACCAATCCCATTGCAGCGAGGTGTGAGACAGGGAGACGTTATTTCTCCGAAACTGTTCTCAAATGCATTGGAGGACGTTTTCAAGCTTTTGGACTGGTACGGATTCGGCATCAACATCAATGGCGAATACATCACTCACCTTCGTTTTGCCGATGATATAGTCATTATGGCAGAGTCGCTGGAGGACCTCAATACGATGCTCAGCGACCTCAGTAGCGTTTCCCAACAGGTGGGTCTTAAAATGAACATGGACAAGACGAAGATCATGTCTAATGTCCATGTTGCACCCGTACCGGTAGTTGTTGGGAACGATACACTCGAAGTTGTTGACCACTACGTATACCTAGGACAAACTATCCAGTTAGGTCGGTCCAACTTCGACAAAGAGGTCGCCCGAAGAATCCAACTCGGATGGGCAGCGTTCGGGAAACTACGCGATATCTTCTCGTCCGAAATACCGCAGTGCCTGAAGACGAAGGTTTTTAACCAGTGTGTGTTGCCAGTGATGACATATGGTACTGAGACGTGGTCTCTAACGGCTGGCCTTTTAGAGAAGTTCAGAGTCACACAACGAGCCATGGAGAGAGCTATGCTCGGAGTTTCTTTGCGCGACAGAATCCGAAATGTGGAGATTCGCCGAAGAACCCAGGTCACCGACATAGCTCTCAGAATCTGCAAGTTGAAGTGGCAATGGGCAGGCCACATCGCTCGAAGAACCGATAACCGTTGGGGAAGAAAGGTTCTCGAGTGGCGACCACGAACCGGAAGACGCAGCGTAGGCAGGCCTCCCACTAGGTGGACAGACGACATTGTGCGCGTCGCAGGTAACCGGTGGATGCAAATAGCCAATTGTCGTTCATTGTGGCGTTCTAAGGGGGAGGCCTATGTTCAGCAGTGGACGTCTTCCGGCTGATGATGATGATTGTTAATTACAAATTGTAGTTGCATTGAAGTTTTTTGTTTAATATAAATTCTTAACCAACACGTATTTTGCTGCTATATCACGCCTTGGTGTACTATGTACTGGTGTGTATTACTATATCCACTAACATAATATCCAGGCCCAATGTAACAGGTCATCATACGTCCTTTTTCACCCTAAGTACCTACCTACTGTCTAATTTAGCTAGCCTTTGTGGAGGTAACAGTTTCTTAGTATTTCTGTCCTCAATGAAAGTACGGTATATTATAAGATCTGTGAAGATATTGCGTTCGTCGATGCAGGCCTTTATCTTCATTTTATCTTCAATAATATACTTACGATTCGCACGAAGTGCAAATCCAGCCTGGGTTCGAACTGGCGGCTCACGATGTTTGTAGCCTACCACTTCGGATACTAAATATGGTCACTTTAATTTTTTACACGAAGACTGAAATTTATCAGCAACTGACGTAACAAATCTATTTTAACACTCATTAAATGACCACAAAAAAACCAGTGAGTTCGTTCTATCTCGTAGAATGGAGTGTCTGAATAGAAACATGGACTGGACAGGACGCGCGCACAATCGCCTTTTAAAACCCACATATGTAGATAGTTATATGTCCAATCCTATTTTTACGTTAGAGAGTTTATTGTGTGGATAAAAAATCGTTTTATAATGACCTGCAGCATTTGTCGATCGCTTCAACTAACATTTGTCCATTGGTATATATATAGGTACATATATTTTCATTGAAGAAAACCTAAAGATAGGAATTTATTATACTTCCTATTTATAAGATAAATAGTACGTTTGTAGATGGTTAAAGCATTCAAAGGATATTTAAGTATTAACCTTAGTCCACAGTGAAAGTACTTTCGTTGAAGTGTGGTTTAAACTTGTTTTTTGTAAAATGCTGGTATCACAGCTTATACTACTAATAGTCCACAAATTATACATTATAGTAGATATATATTTATTTAATGTAACAAATCAAGAATATAGTTGAGCCGCTTGCTTTTGAAACCTTGGGGTCCTGGAGTTCCTCAATGAGGAACTTCTTCAAAAAAATAAGCCCCAAAACTGGCCTCCTCCTCGGGTGACAAGAGGGCTGGCTCATTCCTCGCTCAACGGATCGGTTTAGCGATCCAACGAGATAGTGCATTCTTGCCACCATCCCTCGTGAGCAAAATTTTCTATTTTAAATTTTATTGTGTCATAGTAGATATTTTTAGTTTTTAGTTATGTATTGTATTTGTAAGTTCATTTTTGTTATATTTTAGTAACTTTCTGTTAGTTTTATATATTATAATTAAAAAAAAAACAGTATAATATAAACCTAATAAATTTAAACTATAATAAGTAAAAATAAATTAAAAATAATAATTCACAATATGTGTAATAAATTAGGTCCATGTGGTATGGTACCCAAAATGCTGGCAGCATTCCCCGCTGAATCGAAATAGGCACTCGCTGATGAAGTAATGATCCGATCTTGGGTAATTTCGACCAACCGTTTTAATAATTCATTTTAATAGAGAATGATCAGAAGGACCCAGAGTCTCAACTCCCGAAAGGCATGAAAATAAATATTCGGAGTGGATGACCTTGTTTTTATATTTTTTAATATTTTCGGCCGTCTCAGTCGCAGAACCAGCACTCAGTATATACTCATTTATTTATGTACACACAGAAGAAATACCGTTTGACAGCTGCGCATATCAGATAGAGATACCTATATATATACATATTCTGAAAAACTGCTATGACTTTTTATGTTTAACGGGAAACTTCACCTAGGCCTCCCCCTTTGCCATAATCCCCAAGCTGGACAGGCGTCATGAGGATCGCAGTATACGCGAAGATGGATATTAAACAAGACGTTGTTCCTCGTCTTCTGGTTTACCCTTAATCGCCTCTTAAGACTCACAGTGGGATGAGATGGGAATGTGCTATTCTTGCACGGACACCCCACGGGAACTCATGTTTATTCAATATTAATTATCTTTTAACCTTTAGAAAACAAGGAATTTCTTGGTGTATCGTTGCTGATGATCACATTTAATTTCTTATAAATCAGCCGCAAGATTTAATTTTAGGCTTTATTTTAAATAATACACGCAATGCAGTACCTATGTTGCGATATGAATCATATTATCTATAGAACATAATAGATATCACATATTATTAACTCCTCCTTCATGTGGGTGTATAATAACATTTTTCAAAATAAACATCGTTAATCCTTATGTATATCTCTAGCACATAAGTACATCCGGCGGCCTTATAAAGCTCAGACGGACGCTTATCGTCGTATATAATCTGTGGAGCTGACGCTCGCAAGTACTGTCCACCGATAGCCTTAGAAAAAATAGTATTAATAACCAACTAAACATTTATTGTACTTATATTTTATTTAGTTTATGTGATAAAATTTAGTTCAGTTTTAAAGAAAGTTCAATTCGCTGGACACTTAAATTTTCTGTAAGTATTTTATTAATGATAAACGTTAGTATTTTTCTATAATTATTAATTCATTAAACAATGTGTTTACTAAATATAGGCCCTACGGCCTTACGCAGTGTCATATTTTTAATAGCCACCGGATTGTAACGCGGCGTCCACTGTGAAAACCCGGTAAGAAATTCAGTGGGCTTGTCTTTTTATATATTTTTTAAATAATATTCCATTTCAATAAAATAAAGATGTTTTAAAATTATAAGCTTTTATACTATATGCAGTTCAGACCCATGCATCCCGCTTGCATTTACGCGTTATAAAATTGGAGCTGTTAATCAAAAGTTAATAAAAACAAAACTGAAATATAGAAATTTCCGGTGGTTGATGTTTTGTCACATTATTTGGTAGTTCCACGATCACGAACATTATTATTATTATCATCATCATCAGCCGGAAGACGTGCACTGCTGAACAAATGCCTCCCCCTTACGTACAATCACGAACGATATAGTACAATTCTGGAGCTCTGATATCAAAAAGATATAATTCACTATATGATGACGCTCCTTAAATTAACAAAATGACATAACTTGTATTATGCTAAATATTATATTTTGGTGCAAAACTTGATCTTGGTTATAACTTTCTTTTTACTTACTCTATTTTCGTACAATTTTTAGTGTATCAAAAGTTAGATTTGACAAATGATTCCCAATCATTTGTCAAGGGTTTTTTATCTCCAGTGGAAATGTGTCTTTTTGGTGTGGAGCTCCAAAATTGTGCTTCATAGTTCTGCTAATCATAACCTTTGTTGATTAAGTAGCATTTATTGTACGGCCTGATTTCATTGGACTAATATTGGCGCTATTTTTATGTTGAAAACAGGAAAATCTATTACAAACTTATTTCCAGATATCCAATAAACTTAAAAGCTAATTTATATAGATATTGAAAACTAGCTGACCCACGCAGCTCCGCCTGCGCTATTTTTACGTTAACTAAACTTTTAATAACAGACATTCGCATTGAATACATAACCTCCTTTTTTATAGTCGGTTAAAAACAGGGACCCACTTTTTACTTGCTCTCCGAAGCACGGACCCGTTTAGTTCAAATGGCGTTAAACGGTCACCCATCTATTTATTGACCTTACCTAACGTTGCTTAACCCGATCGATTACAAAACCTTGATAACAACTCTCTATGAGTGTTCCCTTACTAATATTTATTATATTATAAAGAAAAATTTATAAAATCGGACCAAGCGTATAACCAAGTACCCATTTTGACTTTAATCCCCTCTCCCAAAAGAACCGTGCTAGATTACGGGACAAAAAGTATCCTATGTCCTACCTCGTAGTAAGATCTCAAATCATGCCAAGTTTCATTTGAATTCATTCAGTAGTTTCGGCGTGATGCTCAGCCGTGATACAGACAGACAGACAGACAGACAGACAGACAGACAGACAGACAGACAAAAATTTAAAAAATTACATTTTCGGCCTCAGTATCGGTTATAGAATGCCCTCCAAATATAATTTTCAAAATATCTTCAATGTACAGAATTGGACCTGTTACAGTTTTATTATAAGTATAGATACAATGTAATAATACTTAAGTATATAGATCAATTATTTTGTAATTTTGTATGTACAGACAAAATAGTAAGTGTATTTTTCTCTAACCATATTAATATTAGTTCGATAATTAAATTACTAATGTACATATTCTTATGAAAATCAGAGATCGTAATTAATAGCACTCTTGTTAAAGTAAGCTTTTATACTTATAACTTTATTATTAGAGTACTATTTGCTATTTTATATAAAACTAGCTGACCCACGCAGCTCCGCCCGCGCTGTGTTTACGTTAACTAAACTTTCAATAATATACATTCGCATAGAATACAAAACCTCCTTTTTTAAAGTCGGCTAAAAACTTGGACTCACTTTGTACTTGCCCTCCGAAGCACGGAGACGTTTAGTTCAAACGGCATTAAACGGTCACCCATCTATTTAATGACCTTACCTAACGTTGCTTAACCTGATAGATTTCCAAACATTGTTAACATTTGTCTATGAGTGTTCCCTTACAAATATTTATTATAATTATAATGAAAAATTGTTAAAATCGGAGCAAGCGTATAACCAAGTACACATTTGGACTTTAGTCCCCTCTCCCAAGGGAACCGTGCGGAATGTCGGGATAAAAAGTATCCTATGTCCTACCTCGGAGTATTAACTCAAATCATGCCAAGTTTCGTTTCAATCCATCCAGTAATTTCGGCGTGATGCTCAGCCGAGATACAGACAGACAGACAAAAAAAAAATACATTTTTGGCTTTAGTGTCGGTTAGTGTGTGCCCTCCAAACATAATTTTCAAAATATCTTCAATGTACAGAATTGGACCTGTTACAGTTTTATTATAAGTATAGATCAATTAGATCTGATTTATATTCGTATTAAATCGTATTTAACAATAAATACTCTCGTAACATGTTTCTCAAGGCTGACCCACACTGGTTGGTGCCGGGATAAAGACAAAATTTCAAAGTAATATTGACATTATTTATCCTTATTCCCAATAGGATAAGTAAGTATCTTGTCATCTCTTGTCAAATAAGCTTAATACTCTCCGAAACAAAAGGATCATCGCGTCTTAGAGCCTTCGAAACTGTTATTGACGATTCTATTATTTCGATTTCAAACTAGAACAAGAACATAAAACGATAAAACAGCAACTATAAAAGTATGATCATCTTTCTATTAATTTAACCGTTGTAAAAACGTAAAATCAAATCTAAAAGGGTCATAGAGCCTTTCGAACCAGTTATTTTCTCCTTTCTCTAAAACGGGATGATAAAGCTTGTTTTAATTTAAAAATATAAATAGTAAAAATACTCACATTCTTATCACATCCACGAAATTACGTGCTTGATTGTATTGTTTTTAGGGTATATAGGTAAAGGAGGAGAGGAGGTTGACCCGTGGGGTGTCCGGGTAAGAATAGCACCCTCCCATCTCCTCCCGTTGGGTGTTCGTAAGAGGCGACTAAGGGAAACAAGAAGACTGGCAGCAGCGTCTTCCTATTGGATTACTTACCACCTATACTGCGATCCCCAAGCCGCCTGCCAAGCGTGGGGATTATGGCAACCCCTCCCTTCTAAGGGGGAGGCCTTTGTTCAGCAGTGGACGTCTTTCGGCTGATGATGATGATGAGGTAGAGCACCAGTGAATTTTTATTAAATCTATGAGAGCGACAATATGCTCAATGAGGCTGAGGGTTTGTAAAGTTAAAGAGGTATGATATCTGTGTCGTGGGTGCTTCGGCTGTAATAATTAAATTCATAAATGTATATATTAAGTATGTACTTATTTTAGTGTGAGGTTCATAGAAGCTTATTTAGCAGTTTTAAATGTTTTAATGTCAAGAATAAGTCCAGTATTATCAAAACTAGCATTAGACAAATATTGACTATGGTAATTTACTCCAAAATATTAAATACAATAAATAGCGCCTTTTGAGCCTTTTCATATTACACGATTATATACAAGAGTACCTAAGTAGCTCATGTTGTGTGTTAGGTTATCTTATTTTTATAAAATCAAAAGTTTAAACCATTTCTAAGGGACCATCCAGGTAGGTAGGTACCTCCGCAGTGTCAGAAATTCTACCGCCAAGCAGCAACTGGTAAACATTAATGTTCTGTACTGACTGTTGCTGGGCACTAAATTACTGATGATTAGGGTGGCAGCGTAGGGCATCTGTCAATAGACAGAAGTTTCATCTACCATTAGGCGAACGTCTTGCTTGTTAATCACATAGTAGAATAAAAAAAATTGATGTCACGATAAAAAAAACAAAACCCCTTTTAAACGGTCATCCTTTCGGCATGATTACCATCTAATCGTAATGCAAAAAGATTTGGCATGAAATTCAGTGGCTCATGTGTGATGTGCTTTCAGCGATGATGTGTAGGCTGCTGTCTCTATTGTTACTGGCACTGACGAGCGCGCTCGCCGCACCGGCTACCTACGACGACTATACGGTGAGTGATTTAGAAGAATGTCCTGTATTTCTTTGCGACGAACGAGAATTTCTCATATCATATCAAGTAAGCGTATTTTTTTTTGTATTCTGTCTCGAAGTGGACGTTAATGGTTGCTTATGAGTTCTGTCCTTCAGAGGGGTGGTAGAACGCCCAGGGAAATTTGGGAGCATTGACACTAACCAATGCGTCTATGTTCAACAGTGGATATTTTTAGTCCGATAGCAGATTTGAAAAAATAAATAACATTCTAAGATTTCATAGTTTCAAACTAAATTAATAACTTACAATCGTCACACAAATAATGATACCGGCTCATTCCTTATAACAGCTTAAGTTGGAATTCAAAATGATAGATTGATATCGAGCTGTATTATCTCACGACTCTGTTTGCACGGTAATATCTGGACAAATGTTCATCAATATTTTTGAAAATATTGCATTAAAATAATATGGAGTAAGTAGATTTAAGTAAAATATTACTACGCATTGGAATTGTTTCAATATATCATATTTTTTTTATATTTAATGTTTATTTAAATTTACTTATTTGATAATTTTGAAAGGATGCTTAAAAATATCTACATGAAGATAAAATTAGTAATTACCGATGTGTGTTCACTCACACAATAGTATAAGTCGAAAAGCACAATGTCATTGCTCCATTAATTATTTTATTATTAAATTTTGTTTAAATTGTTAATACAACTTACAGCCGCCTTAAATACATGGGGTTGATCGCGGATGCCTACAAAAACAGTTTATTTTAAATCACACTTGTGAAACATTTACTCATTTGGAAAATTGGATCCTCGCCCATTGTCGCGACTGGAGTCTGCTACTTTTATTTAACTTTATTTTGATAACGTCCAAAACATCTTATTTTTATATTCCGGGCTTGTTATTTACGCTAACGTATATTTTACAAGTGAACAAAACGTAAGCGCCGCCCCGACCGCCGGGCCGGTTCCAATATCCTATCGATCCCTTACTATAAGTTAAAATAGTTACCATCGATAGCTATAATGACATATTTCCGTTTCAATAATAACATATTAGCAGCTTACTGTTGGTTGTTCTAATGACAGTCTGTCAGGGTTTTAGTTATCGCTCCATTTCGGAGGTTTATTTTTATTTTATTTTTTTATTTTTTTTTATTTGATTAATTTTAAAGAGACTTACAGACTAATAACAGGTGTATGGTTACTAAAATTAAATTACATAAATTGCTACTAACAAGTCCCTACAGATTGATACAATAATGCGCGATATACACACATCAAAAGTGTCTAGGGATCAACATATATTTTTGCAATAACTTTTCTCCTGATTGATATTAATTAAAATTTTCTTTAAGGATTCATCAAATAAAGTGTTTTCGTTTGTCACAGTAACGATAAACCAAGTCACCTTTGCATTAATAAAGAAATTTGCCATTTTCCTAATAAAGGGATTTTTGACATTTGAACCACTAACACAAAAGTTCGAAAAAAAGACTGAAATAACAGTTTTCTTTAAAATTTTATTGGGTAACTTAAACAATTAATAATCCGTGTTTCTACCGCGAACACTAACAACACAAGAACATCGGTTTGGCATACTCAAAATGAGTTCATCCAAATCACGCTGTGGAATGGCCGCCCATGTTCGTTGCAACAACAAAAAAAGGTCTTCTTGCGACTGGATACCCTCCATATTCGGCAGAGCTCTTCTCTGTAGCATATCCCATGCATGCTCAATCGGGTTCAAGTCTGGCGACTGAGCAGGCCAGGGCAGGACATTGATGTTAGCTGCGGCGAGAGTCTGTCTTACAACTCTTGCGGTGTGCGGTCGTGCATTATCATGCATTAACTGAAATAAGGGACCGATTTGCACTTGTAGAGGAACGATGACGTCTGATACAATCGTCTCAGCATAAATTTGAGCGTTGAGGTTGCCTCTGATCCAAATCAACTCAGTTCTTCCGCCGATCCAAATACCCGTCCATACCATGATGGTTCCACCACTATAAGGATGGACTTCCTGGCAGGATTTTAATCGCTGTTGGCGTCCAGGGGTTCTCCAGTGTCGTATACGTCTTGTATCCGGTCTCATACCAAAACGAGACTCATCAGAAAAGCACACGAAACGCCATTGTTCTTCTGCCCAATTTCTGTGTTCAAGAGCCCATTGATATCGAATCCTACGATTGTGCATTGCTATAGGTGGTACCCGTAGCGGTCTTCGGGAATGAAGGTTCACTTCATGCAAGCGGTTTCTGACTGTTTGGTCGCTAATTAAGTTCCCTGAAGAGTGATGAAGCCTCACGGCTAACATCATGGCAGTTATTGTTGGAGCTCTTCGAGTTAAGATTTGAATATATCGGTCTTGTCTCCGTGTGGTGCAGCGATACCGTCCTCCATGGCGCTCAGCCACGGTACCAGTGCTTCGGTAACGTGTCCAAAGTCGACTGATAACACTCTGACTTGTATTCAGAGCTAAAGCCACAGTACGTTGCCGGGAACCAGCTTCTATCATTCCCACGGCTCTGAGCATTTCTTCCCTGCTTAAATGACGTCGCCGCTCCATAATAACGTTGGTTTTAATCAGTAGTAGGGAAACAGTAGCACTAATAATGTCTTCAATGCGTTGTATGTTTTTATAGGGAAAATATTGACAGCTGATTTTCATCTTTTACTCGAATTTGATTCACAGTTCCTGATTCAAATTATGAAATGCACCAAAAAGGATCCATATAAATTTATAAAATCATAAATTTATTACAAAGCCACATCTCAATCTCAAGAAATCCGCTTAAAAATGCTTGATCCCTAGACACTTTTGATGTGTGTACTATAGTATATATACCAGTGTTTTACTACTGTTTTAACATCTATACATATTGTTACGTGCGGGTTGGTAATCAAATGCCGATTAACGTAAAAGAAGTTTTATTCCACGTACACTCACACTGTATACACTATACACGCAGTATACACACAAGGCACAGTAGTCCGAGTCGCACAGTACTTCACAATAGTCCAAAGTCGTGGCAAGGGTCGCTGGTACAATTCTCTTCGATCGCTTCCTTAAGATGTTTCCGCTGTCGCTTGTAAACACAAACTGTCTGGGCGCCTCTATGCGTCGGCTTATATACCTAAATTAACAGAGGGGTGGAACTCTCTCGAATGTAGTCGTAAGTACTTGTATAGTCTAGTACTTTCGAGCCGATACAATAGCGGCGTGACCTTCGAGAATGAACTAACAATAGGCGGGGGCAGTGAACCGAGCGCGAGCGTGTAGGTAGGTACATACGTACTTGCCGAATTGGAGGGAACTACTTTCTATTGAGAATTCGAGATCTTTCGGTACGAATCGATAGTAGACCTATAGACTAACAATGCATTTTGAGATCATTGCAATTAAGTAATAATTAACGGAGTAATTAACACTTTTATGTCCCGGTCGTAACACTACCCCCTCTTAGTTATGCTCGTCCCGAGCATCATTAGCTCCATGATAACATGCCAATCTGTCCAGGTGAACTATCTTAGGTTTCCCTCGGGGTCCCTTCTTAATGCGGTAGGTGACGTCGTTGATCCTCGTAATAACAGTAAAGGGTCCTTCCCAGCGGGCTTGAAGTTTCGGAGACTTCCCTTCATCGAAGCCGTTGGTATTGGCGTTCCAATCGTCGTGGGTCTTCATCCTTTCCCTGGTCACCAGGCTATTTTCCCGTGCCCGTTTGTGCACTTCTTCCGGCCCAACAGTTTGCGACTTAGGTTTTCCTTTACTTCCAGTTTGTGATCTTTTTGCGGCACACACCAAACATTTACGGCACCAGTCTTCGACATCTTTACGGCATCGCAGCCAGTAAAACCTCTGTCTCACTTTCACCAGGGTTTTCTTGACTCCAAGATGCTTACCAGATACGCCATCGTGAACGTGCCGTAAAAGGGAAGCCACCATAACTCTTGGTATCACTACTTGCATGACCACTTCTTTTCCATTACTGGTTTCCCATTTCCTGAACAGCAAATGGTCTTCTAAGACTAAGCTGTCCCACTGGGCCCAATAACTTTTAGTAGTTGCACTGCAAGCAGATACATCCTTCCATTGGGGCTTGCTCCCACTTCGCTTCCAGCGTAGTATAGGACCAAGATCCTCATCCTCTGCTTGTGCCTTCTTCATATTGGTCCCAGTCCACTCGTCTTCTGAGCCATGCGTCCTTATAATCCTGACTTTTTCTCGGACTTCATTCTTAGAACAGTGCTTGCTGGCATAAGGTCTTCGCATCACATCTTCCACGTTGCTATGTCCATACCCATTGCGATGCGGTTGCTCTTGCCATCGTACTACTCGACAGTCATCCCCTTGGGGTGCAGCATATAAGGCACTTTTCTTTTTCCGGTTCGGGCACTCAAGCTGTATATGTCCCCTTTTCCCGCAGGTATAACATAGGGGCCCAAAACTCTGACGTCGCGAGATACCGAGTCGACGGACGGCTACAACCTCACTTACCCTATGTGCCTGCGTATCTTGCTTCACAGGTTCGACCTGTATCCCAATACTTGAAAAACTTTTGGTCTTCTCTACAGGGCAATTCTGCTTTATGTGCCCCCTTGCTCCAAAGCCATAACAAGTGGGGACATACCGGGGCCTTGTCTCATCCGGCACCACTTCCTGGATCTTATATAGCCGAGTGTCCCGTCGTACAGCTTCCACTTCGAGAGCATGGGCCAGACCGCTCTTCAAAGTCGAATGATGGCCCAGACGAACAGCAGCTCTGACTTCCGCGTCCCGTATGCCGTCGACGAATGCTTGCAACAGCGTCACTTCAACTGTCGCCGGTGCCGAAGAGAACGCACGACGAACCAGCCTTTCCACTTCAAGCGCCCACTGTTGAAGGCTTTCACCAACCTTCTGTGTACGCTCACGGAGTTGTGCTCGGTATACGTGTTCCAGGTGACCCTCACCATAACGCGTATCTAATGCTTCTAACAGAGCTTCCAACGTCCGTCCCTCATGTGGCAGGTTCTCTAATATGAGCAGAGCGTCCCCTCGTAGTGCCAGCACCAGGGCCATGAAGGATTGGTCATCACTCCATCCATTCCACTTGGCCAGTGTTTCGAACTGGTAGCGGAAGGCTGTCCATGATGAAGACCTGTCAAAGTGCGGAAGGTCGAGTTTTGCTGCTGATGGTGATGATGAGGCCACGGTTAGCGGTTGACGAGTCTCTAGTTTAGTTACCTTATTAGTCAGTACATGAATACGGCTATCATGTTCATCGATGCGGCCTTCCAGGTTTTCCGTCTTAAGAGTAACCTCTTTGACGTCCACTTCCAGTTTTGTGACTTTCTCGCCGAGTATAGAAATGCCGGCGTCAATCTTGCACAGGACGGTCTCTTGGTTGGCCTGAATCTCGCGGCGAGTAGCCTCCTGGATAGCTTCTTGGGTAGCCTGGATGTCACGGCGGGTGGCCTCTTGGATAGCTTCTTGGGTAGCCTGGATGTCACGGCGGGTGGCCTCTTGGGTAGCCTGGATGTCACGGCGGGTGGCCTCTTGGATAGCCTGGATGTCGCGGCGGGTAGTCTCTTGGTTATCCTGGATAGTCTGTTGCATACCTTGGATAGCAGCCAACAGGGTTGAGAGATTTACCTCTGTCGAGCTTCCCACTGGTGCGGTACCAGACGAGGTAGCGTTCTCAGGCTGGACCTCCTCCTCTTGACCACGGCGACGTGCAGCATCCATCTCCACCTGTCTTCTTGTTCGCGGAGTACGCACTTCTTCTTCACGCGGCAGAATCGGCATTCCGCTTCTGACACCAATTGTTACGTACGGGTGGGTAATCAAATGCCGATTAACGTAAAAGAAGATTTTATTCCACGTACACTCACACTGTATACACTATACACGCAGTATACACACAAGGCACAGTAGTCCGAGGCGCACAGTACTTCACAATAGTCCAAAGTCGTCGCAAGGGTCGCTGGTACAATTCTCTTCGATCGCTTCCTTAAGATGTTTCCGCTGTCGCTTGTAAACACAAACTGTCTGGGCGCCTCTATGCGTCGGCTTATATACCTAAATTAACAGAGGGGTGGAACTCTCTCGAATGTAGTCGTAAGTACTTGTATAGTCTATTACTTTCGAGCCGATACAATAGCGGCGTGACCTTCGAGAATGAACTAACAATAGGCGGGGGCAGTGAACCGAGCGCGAGCGTGTAGGTAGGTACATACGTACTTGCCGAATTGGAGGGAACTACTTTCTATTGAGAATTCGAGATCTTTCGGTACGAATCGATAGTAGACCTATAGACTAACAATGCATTTTGAGATCATTGCAATTAAGTAATAATTAACGGAGTAATTAACACTTTTATGTCCCGGTCGTAACAATATTATAAAATAAAGTCGCTCCCGCTGTCTGTCTGTCCCTATGTATGCTTAGATCTTTAAAACTACGCAACGGATTTTGATGCGGTTTTTCTTAATAGATACAGTGTTTCTTAAGGAAGGTTTATATGTATAATGCATGCATAATATAGTAGAGAAACATTGATAATTTTTGAGGTTTCTAATGTGATGTCGGAAATAAGCTCATTTTTTTGCGCTTACATTGCAAACGCTGGCTGAACCCTACGAGATAGATCAAAATAATGTACTACAGTATTGTACATATTAACAAGGTCTACAAAAATGTTCACGATGGTATATGTTTATCTCTTAGAGATAACCCACAATAACCATTTTTTATCCTTTTATGACAAATAATTAATAAACTATTAATAAACTGTTGTTAGCATGAATTTGTCCCTTCTTCAATATAACATAAACTTCACTAATATATACACCAATGACAAAAAAGCTGTGAATGTTGTTCATACCGCTAGGTTAAGGTTAAGCAACATAAGGCTAGGTCATTAAATAGATGGGTGAATCGATTTGTATGAAATTTTCTGTACATATCGGGTAGGTCTGAGAATAAAATCGTAAAGTATATTTCATGCCGCTAGGTTTAGCAACGTTAGACAAGATCATTACATAGATAGGTGACGGGGTTGCAAGCCCCGTCCCCGTGATCATGGTGCCAGGTTCCCGGGGGCTATAATGCGCACTGAGGGGTATTTGGTGCAGATCCCACTGGAAGGCCCAGGTCCCCCCTCTTATATGGCGATGCGATAGCCGCAGGGGTTTAAGTGGGTAAGAATCCCAGATACCAGATACCATGATTAACGTGGATATTTAGAACGAGAGGAGGGTGCAAGAGAGGAGAGAGAGGGAGAGGGGATTCGAGGAGAGGGTGATGGGGTGAGGGATAGGGGAATTAAGGTAGAACAAGGGGAGAGTGAGGGGGAGCAAGGTGGGAGAAGAGAGAGGGGGACGGGGTTCAGAGAGGGGACAACGGGGAGAGGAAGAGGGGGACTGTGACGGGGACCGAAGCGGGAAAGAGGAAAGAGAAAGGAGAGAATTAGAATTAGATTTTTCTGTAAGTGAGAGAGAGATGGAGAGAGAAATAAATCAAGGGAGGAGGGAGAAAAGGGGAGCAAATGTAATAAAAGCGCGGGCGGAGCTGCGCGGGTCAGCTAGTTAATTATGTAATTAAAAATCCTCTTTTGCTAATAAGCGTCTTGCTGTATTTACATTAGTGCAAAATAAGTCGATATTTAGCTTTCGATGTAAGTTATTAAAGTTACGTGCACTGCGGTGCACTTCTAAGTAGGAAGGCATTACGTCTGTATTTAGTTTTAATAAAAGGTACATGTAGCAATGGCCTGTGTCGAAAACCAATTTGGTTAGTGTAAATTGATAGTTTTCCAAGCAGTCAACTGTCCTGTTGATAGTGCCATTTGCAATTTTCAGCAAAAAACAAATATCATTGATATAACGTATACGCTCGAGTGGAAGGAAATGATATTTTTTACAGCGATGATTGTAATTTTCCGAGAACTGTTGAGCCTTAAAATCTAAATATCTTAAAAATTTATTTTGGATACCTTCAATACGTGACTTATAGATCTCGTATTGAGGGTTCCAAACCTGTGATGCATATTCTAAGTGGCTTCGCACAAATGAGCAATATAGGATTTTAACTGGTTTTAGGGAGCTAAAACAGGCGGTAGTCCTTATAATAAATCCTAGAGCTCTAGATGCTTTGTTCACAATATCATCAATGTGCTGATCGAATAAAAGTTTGCTATCTTGTATAACTCCTAAATCTTTAATAGTGTCAACTTTACTTATAGGCTGATTATATATAGGATAAATTGAATCTATTTTGTTTAATTAGCGCGTGAAAGTTATATGGGCACATTTAGGGATATTAAGTTGAAGCTTAATATGGGTACAATATATCTCAAACCTATTTAGATCTTCTTGTAACAGTTCTACGTCAGATACATTTCGCACTGCTTTATGAATCTTCATGTCATCAGCATAAAGAAGAATATACGAATGTTTAAAGCAGCACTTAAGGTCTGCAATAAATAATACGAACAGTAATGGGCCCAATCTTGAGCCCTGGGGAACTCCAGAAGGTATAGAGCGCCACTCAGATGTGTATCCCAGAAGTACAACGGCCTGTGTCCTATTTTCAATATATGAAGAAAACCATCTGTATAAATCTCCATGTATACCAGCCATTAATATTTTTTTCAGAAGCATTTGATGATCAATACGATCAAAGCACTTACTGTAATCTGTATAGATCACATCAACTTGCGCTCGCTGCTCCATACCATTAGATATATAGTCATTTGAGAGGATTAAATTAGATGTAGTAGAGCGCTTTCGGAGAAAGCCGTGCTGTTCATCCCCTAAATAACCCTCAATTGATGCATAGACGCTTGAATAAACCACTTGCTCAAGGATTTTAGCAAACAGACATATTTTAGATATCGGACGATAATTTTCGATATTAGATTTGCTTCCTTTTTTATGGACGGGAGTAACAAACGCAGATTTCCAAATTATTGGGATTATTCCTTCCGTCACCGATCGCTTAAACAAAATACACAATGGTAAGGCAATACTATCAGCACAGTTTACTATAAAGATTGGTGATATTAGATCGGGGACCCCAGATTTTGTGAGGTCTAAGGCTTTCAGTAACTCTAGTATACGAGAATATGGTATATCTATAGTGCCAATATTTGTGGCACAATTAACAACGCCTGATTCAACAGAGGAATCAGTATCCGAGCTATGACTAGGTTCACAAAAAGTAGAGTGAAAGTATGTAGCAAATAAGATCGCAATTTCTTCACCCGTATCAGCCGTGATTTCACCATATTGCATCACATTGGGATAAGAACTATTGCTTCTCTTATTCTTTACGTAAGTCCAAAATGAATTTGGATTTTTTATGATTGCTGACTCAATTCTATCCATATAGTTCACAAAACAAGCTTTTTCGACTTCAATGGCTCTACTGCGTAGTAAGGAAAAAGTATGGTAATCGGATAGGTTACCGTATACTTTAAACTTACGATGGTATTTACTTTTTTCTTTTAATATTTTTACCAAAGAAGAATCATACCAAGGCGGGTACGAAGACTGCCTAACGGGTTTAAGTGGAATATGTTTATCCCTGAGCTCATAGAGCTTACTATAAAAGTGAGTGACAGCATCATCTAATGATTCCGCACTGAGAAACTGGGTCCAATTAATTTGACCAAGCTCTGTTTTGATAGCAGAGTAGTCTCCGTGAGAGAAGATATACCTCGACGGTGTGATTTCACATAGTTTATGGATTTCTACAAATCCGGTGTGAATACTTAATGGTTTATGGTGACTGTCCACAGGCACAGACAGTGCATCACTACATTCCTGAACGGTGATAGGATCATTAGAAAACACGAGATCCAATAGTCTTCCGTTAATATTACGTTCACCGTTATATTGAGCCAAGCTGCAAGTAGTAACGGTATCAAAAAAATCCTTTACATGATGGCATGTTATATTTTGAGGGAGTAATTCATGGCTACCCGTACTTCCAAACCATTCGACATCATTGCCAAAATTAAAATCGCCTATTATTATAAATTTATCAAGCGGGTTAGTCAAAACTAAATTGTTAATATTATTCATAAAATTATGTAACTGTGTATTATAAGAGTTTCCAACGTTTTCCTTACAAAGATATATAGCACAAATATGTAAATTGTACTTAACAACAGGTCTAGACCTTTTCAAGATAATTGACACCCATATGTCCTCAGCAGAACACCGCCAATCATGTCTATCAACGGCTGTAAGTTCACGTTTAACCGCTATTAAAACACCTCCAACCCGTTTTTGCGCAGTACGGGCGTAATCCCGGTTTCTTCGCCACACAAGGTATCGACTGTCAAATATTTCACTATTATAGATACCATCATATAACCATGTTTCTGTAAATATGACAATATCATAGTTATTAATACATAGGTTACGAAAAAGGGTGTTTGTTTTTG
This sequence comes from Furcula furcula, assembly GCA_911728495.1. Lineage (NCBI taxonomy): Eukaryota > Metazoa > Arthropoda > Insecta > Lepidoptera > Notodontidae > Furcula > Furcula furcula. The sequence goes on along the minus strand of OU452256.1, from coordinate 13,649,594 downwards.
TGCGAACACCACGGACATTCTGATAATATATACTAAGCGTAGCCATTTCTAAGAAAACTTATAACACTTAAGATAACTCACTAATCTACGTGTATAACAACAACGAAATGCTGACAAAAACATATTCTGAAATACCATAAATGATATGTACTTAATAATATAATTATAATAACAACTTAAAGTGCAGGTAGAAACGAATAAATTATAATAATGTCGAGAGCACAGCAATACACAGTAATTAAGACGTAACAAGTTAGAATGCAACGAGTCTTTTGAACAATGAATAGAAAAACAAGTAACAATGGACAACACGGTAAAAAAACCGAGCAGGTAATGGTCATATGCAACCCTGAACTACATTGGAAACTAATCTGTAACACATACAATATAAAGTTACAATTACTATAAACAGTCCAGACTACAAAAATATAATACTTGCAAAACGCATAGACGTACACAGGGCCATGACACAGTGGTATTTGGAAAACAAATATTGCACTATGCAGCAAGCGATTCTCAAACTTTGGTATTAAAAAATAGCTTAATAAGATTATCATGCCTACATAGGCATGATAATCTTATTAAGCTATTTTTTAATACCAAAGTTTGAGAATCGCTAGATCACATGATCTACTGAGCGAAGAAGAAGCAAGCGCAAGGGAGTTACACAATTTTCATTAGGTCCTTTTCTGATCTTATTAATATTACTGGCGAAGTATCCATCTTCCGTACGTGTATTTTTGCATGTTTGATCCATACATAGCGAAAATCCCTTTCAGCTACTACTTTTTTAGTTTTTGATAGCAAGATCTTATTAGCCATGGTTAGGTGGTCATTAACATATATTCTCTGATGTTGTCTTTTATTTACGCGAATACTAGACATTGCAATCAATCTATTCTTACGGATTATATCGCGATTTATTTTATTTTTCCCGACGTTTCGAATGCTTTGCAGCACCCATGGTCACGGGCGGGCGGGAGATTGATTGCAATATATTCTCTGATTACCAGAAAGGCCAATTTGACTATTCATAAGAGGAGACTTCTTTGTTTCATATCTTGCAGCAGCAATAAAATCCTCTTTTACGTACCGGTTACAGAAGCTGACTATTACAGGTCTTGTTTGGTCTTTTTCACGAGTTGGCACTCGGTTGATAAAATTGATCTGATTGTTGGAGAGAGTGTAGTTAATTTTAGTTCCTATTTTAGAGACTATGTCGTATAAATTTTCGTTCTTTGTCTGCACTAAACCTTTCAGTTCTACATTATTCATTCGTGACCATTGATCTTTATTATCTGATTCAGCCTCAATTCTGTCAAACCGCGCTTGGAGCTGGACCAACTGGTCTTGAACCTTTTCGACCTGGATGATACGCTGCTCCATGTTGCCGATCTTGTTGCCAAATTCTTTAACTACTTCGCTAAACTGGTTATTCAGTGATGACTTCAGTTCAGTAAATTCACTTCTCATTGCCAAAATCTCATCCTTCAGGCCTTCTAAAGGAGAAAATTTATCGCGGGATATCGATGACTAGATCGATGATTTTAACTGATAGTTAGGGATCGATAGTATATTGGGACCGGTAGTTCTTGGCTCACCAACTTCAGCAGCGTCAGTATTGTTTAACGTACTGTCGTTGATTTCGAATATTTATTTTAAATTGCGATAACCGTAAACTTGGGCTTTTGTTGTCGATACACTGTGCAAACGTTTATGGAAACTTTTAAGAAATTGACAGTTACATCAACTGAAGTTGCTATATATATGTGCCCAGTGCTTAATAGATTTCCGCCACCGTGTATGTGTTTATTCTATATATTGATACTAGCTGACCCGCGCAGCTCCGCCTGCGCTTTTATTACATTTTGCTCCCCTTTATCCCTCCTCCCTTGATTTATTTCTCTCTCCATCTCTCTCTAAAAAATCTACTTCTATGCTATCTCTCTCCTCTCTCTATCCCCCTCCCGCTTCGGTCCCCGTCACACACCCCCTCTTCCTCTCCCCGTTATCCCCTCTCTGAACCCCCTCCCCCTCTCTTCTCCCAGAGGGTAGGCAAAAAAATGTATTCGGCTTGTTTCACCTATTTTAAGTATGTTATTATACCATTTCAAATATCTATATGCAAGCAAATACTATAGACATATTAATTTGCATTTAAAAACATTAATTAGTTTATTCAGCGGCTCCATACTGACAAAAATACTTTGCCTACCCTAGGATTTCTCTAAACAGTCTTAATTTAAAAAAATCTTAGTTTGGACATGAATTAACGTAATTTTTTTTAATGTAAATGGATATGTTGGTAATATTGGTTAATTTAAGAATATTTGTGCTGGAACACGAACAAATAGCATAAAGAATAAACAACTCGCAGATATTTTTGCCTGCTTTCAGTGCACGCCACTGCCTCCTCCCCCATCACCCCCTCATCGACCCCCTCTCCCTCTCTCTCCTCTCTTGCACCCTCCTCTCGTTCTATACATCCTCGTCAATCATCGTACCTGGGATTCTTACCCACTTAAACCCCTGCGGCTGTCGCATCGCCACAAGAGCCTTGGCCCTCCAGTGGGATCTGCACCAAATACCCCTCAGTGCCCGTTATAGCCCCCTGAAACCTGGCGTCGAGTTCACGGGGATGGAGCTCGCAACCCCATCACCGTCCTCCTTGGAGTCTCCGCCGTCACCCATCTATGAACTAATGACCTTGCCTAACGTTGCTTAACCTATGAAATATACATAAACAACCTATTCTCGGATTCTACCCGATATGCACACAAAATTTCATACAAATCGGTTCACCCATCTATTTAAAGACCTTGCCTTATGTTGCTTAACCTTAACCTAGCGGTATGAACAACGTTCACAGCTTTTTTGTCATTGGTGTAAATATTAGTGAAGTTTACGCTTGTATAGACGAAGGGACAAATTCATGCTAACAACAATTTATTAATAGTTAATTATTTGTCGTAAAAAGTAAAGGATGAAAAATAGTTATTGTGGGTTATCCCTAAGAGATAAACATATACCATCGCGGAGTTTTTTGTAGACCTTGTTAAGGTGTACAATACAGTAGTACATTATTTTGATCTATCTTGTAGGGTTCAGCCAGCGTTTCCAATGAAAGCGCAAAAAAATGTGTTTATTTACATCACATTAGAAACCTCTAAAATTATCTGTGCTTCTCTACTATATTACGTATGTATTAACATATAAACCTTCCTCTTGAATCACTCTATCTGTTAATAAAAACCGCATTAAAATCCGTAGCGTAGTTTAAAAGACCTAAACATACATAGGGACAGACAGACGCGGCGGAGGACTTTGTTTTATAATATGTATAGATATAGATATATATATAGATATAGATATAGAAATAGATATAGATATAGATATAGATATAGATATAGATATAGATATAGATATAGATATAGATATAGATATAGATATAGATATAGATATAGATATAGATATAGATATAGATATAGATATAGATATAGATATAGATATAGATATAGATATAGATATAGATATAGATATAGATATAGATATAGATATAGATATAGATATAGATATAGATATAGATATAGATATAGATATAGATATAGATATAGATATAGATATAGATATAGATATAGATATAGATATAGAAATAGATATAGATATAGATATAGATATAGATATAGATATAGATATAGATATAGATATAGATATAGATATAGATATAGATATAGATATAGATATAGATATAGATATAGATATAGATATAGATATAGAAATAGATATAGATATAGATATAGATATAGATATAGATATAGATATAGATATAGATATAGATATAGATATAGATATAGATATAGATATAGATATAGATATAGATATAGATATAGATATAGATATAGATATAGATATAGATATAGATATAGATATAGATATAGATTAAGATATAGATATAGATATAGATATAGATATAGATATAGATATAGATATAGATATAGATATAGATATAGATATAGATATAGATATAGATATAGATATAGATATAGATATAGATATAGATATAGATATAGATATAGATATAGATATAGATATAGATATAGATATAGATATAGATATAGATATAGATATAGATATAGATATAGATATAGATATAGATATAGATATAGATATAGATATAGATATAGATATAGATATAGATATAGATATAGATATAGATATAGATATAGATATAGATATAGATATATATATATAGATATATATATATAGATATATATATATATAGATATAGATACTATATGCCACAGAACTGGTCACTGAGCTTCTCTTGGAAGCTACTGGACCACTGAGCTCTTTTAAAATGCTAGTGTAGTAAGGTCAGTGTACATTTTAATAACTCAAATAACTCCTACGTTTCAAGTAAGAAGGTTATTCACCACAGCCACTGAATTTCATAATTTTAAGTGTTACATTTAAGAAGAAGACGATAAATTTATTTCGCAAACTGTACACAGTTACAAACACGACTTTAGTATAAGCTTATTACTTTCTAAAAGCTGACATGTACAGTTGTTTGAAAAAGATTTAGCCCAGCATGTGCTGTGAGATAAATGTATCTACAGCGCTGAATTCATTTCTTATTGTTTCTTTTGTGACAGGAGGTGGTGCCCCAGAAGCGAGCCGCGTTGGTGCTGGACCGGCTTCTTATTGCATTGCAGAAAGCACTGCACGAGGACGCCGGACGACATGCGTATGACCGAGTCGACCGCGAAGGACCACGAACAGCACCCCTGAGGATCGAAGACGATGACGTCAGTGACGTGGTATAACCTTTTCTGAGAAGCAAATTTTGGATAACGTTACAAAATTGTATGTTAGTTTGACTTGCGACTTCGTCACTAATGAAAAGTAAGGTAGTAAGATGGCAATGGACGTACATCCACGATAATCTAACTTTTTAAATTAATTAGACTCTTGGGCACAGCTTTTGAAGTTAATTTTAACCTAATTGCATCAGGGGGGGGGGGGGTATGTAGTATTAATTGTTACTAACAAGTAGAGAAACCATATGATAATACTTTTTACTTAATTTGTTTTTAATGTATTAGATACTAGCTTATGCCAGTTTCGCTCGCTTGGATTTACCCAGTATGAAAAATAGCTTGCCGAATTCCGGCTAGTTAAAGTACAAATCTTTAAACAAAACACACATTTTATTATAATATTAGTAAGAATATCAGCAGTTAATCAATAAAAATATTTATAAGGGGTCGTCCATTAATCACGTGAGGCTCGAAAGGGGGGGGAGGGGTTCCGAAAAAATCACGAAATATCACCAGGAGGGGGGAGGGGTATAATGAGACATCACGTGTATATATTTTTCGTCGAATGCACGATTTCTAAACCAAACAGCGGCACGTGGCCTTGACTCACCGTTGCCGGCAACGACTTCCCCTTCAATATTTAATCAGTTATGTACCTGTATTTATAGATAATATTCCGAAAATTTCAATATAGTTTGTACCTACAAAAATACACGTGATATTGGGTAGGGGGAGGGTAGTTTAAAACCTCACCACATATCACCAGGAGGGGGGGAGGGGATAAAAAGGTGCTAAAAACATCACGTGATTAATGAACGACCCCTAAGGTAAATAAATGATGATATAAAATTGAAAGAAAATGGGCAGAACATTATATTTACGACCCGACCCAATTCATCAATGTATTACATTTTATACGTATTACTTAGGTTCCGTAGCAACGTTCATCGTAGTGTCTACGAAGACTAAGAGCTACGGTTACGATGCGTTGCGTCGTAGCCTGTAGTCCCCTCTGCCTCGTAGCAATATCGACTACATTATTATTGTAGTAGAGAATACTCTCCTGCTGCACTATAGCTCATTAATAAATGAGCTATAGTGCATTATAATTTTTGGTATAGTTTATGTTATTGCTATAATTAACTAGATAGTGAGTAATATGCTATGTATTGTTTACAGAGCGCACTTCAGCGTCGTGGGCAAGGGAACAACAGAGGGCGTGTACTTCGATGCTATTTTAACGCCGTAACATGTTTCTAACACTCATAAACAGTAATTTGTGTTTAGTTACTTTAAGAATTAACATTTAAATACTACGTGATCCAGATACATTATTTGATCACATCACTTGGTATTTTAATTTGAAAAACAAAAATCAATAAATGTATGGTCGGCGGTAAGTTAAGTGTAAATTACTAACCATATAGTTTTTTTCTTTTACTTATATTAATAAAAACTCCTGAAAGTACTAATAATTAATATGAATCTAAAATGACATCTTTGTATCCTACGAGCTTATTTCCTGTAAGTATTCAATAAATTTTGACGCAGAAAATTCTCTTGTTTAATTTTGAAAAGTTATGCGCTACTAAAATAATTTAAGTAAGATCGAGATCATGGAAATACTTACTACTTAGTAAAATATACAAAGACAGGTAGATATGCCAGTAGCACACGAAAGGTGAAGAGAAGAGATGAACCCAATTGTTGTAATAAAAATAATATCCTCCTGGCCGATACCACCACAGCGGCCAATCTTTCACACGATCAGCCATCTACGCGGGAGATATAATAGTGCACAAGCGCTTGCGTATATAAACACAAGTGCACTCTCTCTTCCTTTTACCTCTCACAATCCGATGGGACGGACAACCAAGACGACCGGGGAGAGGTCAGGCGCAGGACTGACTTCTTACATGCCCATCCGACGCATGGATCATCTTACTTTACAGACAATCAGGTGGTCGGCCTGCATTGTCCTAACCTGTAAGGAACAACTACACAAAGTTGTTGCTCCCCGCGGGATTCGAAACTGCGACCTCTGGTTTGCAAAGCTAGCGATCCCACTGCGCCACAAAGGCTATAAAAAAGTAAAGTACCGTGCCGTGTGCCATTGCAAATAATACTTCATTTGCAATGGCACACGGCACGGTACTTTCCTTACTACTACTTTACTTAGGTGAAATGCTGTCGTGCGTATTTAGAAAATGCACAAAAGTATAACGGGTGTAAGGGACGTCGTACCGAAAAAAAATTTGTAAGATGTCAAATCATGTCCGTTACAACATTACAGAAACCATTTATATGGAAAATGACAAATGACTGACTTATTAATTTTCGAGCATGTAATGAATACATGCGGAATAATATTTATTTCTCAAATTACATTGCTAATTTTCTAAAATAATAATAGTTAATTGCCTATTAATTAATTGCCTATGTACTGTTTTAGTGCATAAAGAATAAATAAATAAATAATTAAATAAATTTTCCACAAATAAGTAATTTATTGTTTTTAAATTAAAATTATGCTTTATTATTATACCATTAATGATATTATACTAATTTTATTTAAAAAATATGTTTTTTTTTTTGGAAATTCAAGAAAAAGTCGATGAAAAATTTCAACTCACACTCTAGTGTTCAGAATTATGTACTGGATCCCTGGTATCGGTTTTCGGTACGATGTCCCTTACACTCTGTATAATTAGGAAAGGTACTATACCATAACGAAAAAATATTCTAACTAAAGAAAGAACGCTGTTACGGTTACGGCTAAGCATCCTTGGCTGACATCAGATCGCTCCAGGCGCAGTGGTCTTGAAGCCATTTGGGTGTCCGTCGTCAAAAACCAGCAACAATGAATTCTCATGTTATGTGGGTAAGATGATCTAGACATAAGTCAAATTTTAATACATGATATTGTTATGAATATTTAACATTGTTTGAATGAGTTGGCGCGCAAACCAGAGTAAACAACTTTGTATATATTAACATATGAGGTAGAAGGGAATTTATATTATTTTAGGACTTTATTAATATTTACGTATGTACTAAACTAACTAAAAGTAAATTTAAATGGAACAAAATTATATACTTAGGTCATAATTTGCAAGTAGAAGTTAGTTTTGAAATTGACAAAATTATTGTAAAACATTGTAGCTGTTAGCTTTTTACACCGGATATTTGATAAAACTAGTTCGTGCCAAAGCCTTTTAAAGTCTATGTGCAGATCATATTTCAAATAAGGATTATTGTTTGCTTGGGAATCTTTTTGTCAACTTAGTGATGAGTCAATACACACCACCCTAGACAGCGGCAATGCATAGCCACTCATCACCCGAGACATTAGTTTCTAAGTCCCCCATAATCACCAGGGGTCTAGTACGAGCTCCGATAGTTTACGTGCTCGATCAAACTATCATTTATCTCCATACACTTCACACCAGCGCCCCTAGCGGTAACTATCAAAAACTAGTAAAATGTACAGGAAAAAACTGTCCGTTTGATCGAGCTCGTAAACTACCGGAACTCGTACTAAACCCACAGGTACAGTGCTCGTCATACTGGAACACGAAAATCTAAGACTGTGGTGGCACTTACCGAGATGGTTTCTTGTGCAAGCAAATTTCTTCGTAGTCAATTTTTCATAGTTAACTCTAAATGCATAACCTGTTACGGGTATTTCCGTAATAACTTTACTATTACGTAACAAGTCATCAATGTAAAAACATCGTTTTATTTGCGTGAGCTGTTATATTAACAGTTAACGGTTGTCGTAATTCACGTTCAATGTGACACGTTTGTGGGCGAGATGCTGCCACTATAATCCGGGGTAAATGAGGTAGGCACGGGGTCGTTAAATAAAACATCGTCCTTGATGACTGTAGTTGAGGAAGCGTCTCGTGAAAGAGTCACGACCGAGGAAGACCACTCTACTAACAACAAACCTTTTTATCTCTTTTTCCCGTTAATTTATTGCTCTCTACTCGAGAGGTACATACGTTCAACCTTATTGGATGTAAGTGAAATTGTGAATATATTCTATAAAAAATTGTCCTCGAAAATTATTGACCCGACCTTAAAAAGTTTTTAAGAGTCGAACATCGATATGTATATCGATGGAGTCGAATTATATTTATAAACTAGCTGACCCACGCAGCTCCGCCCGCGCTGTGTTTACGTTAACTAAACTTTCAATAATATACATTCGCATAGAATACAAAACCTCCTTTTTAAAGTCGGTTAAAAACTTGGACCCACTTTGTACTTGCCCTCCGAAGCACGGAGACGCTTAGTTCAAATGGCGTTAAACGGGCACCCATCTATTTAATGACCTTACCTAACGTTGCTTAACCTGATCGATTTCCAAACACTGTTAACAACTGTCTATGAGTGTTCCCTTACAAATATTTATTATAATTATAATGAAAAATTGTTAAAATCGGAGCAAGCGTATAACCAAGTACACATTTTGACTTTAGTCCCCTCTCCCAAGGGAACCGTGCCGAAAGTCGGGATAAAAAGTATCCTATGTCCTACCTCGGAGTATTAACTCAAATCATGCCAAGTTTCGTTTCAATTTATCCAGTAGTTTCGGCGTGATGCTCAGCCGAGATACAGACAGACAGACAGACAGACGGACAAAAATTAAAAAAAATACATTTTCGGCCTCAGTATCGGTTATAGAATGCCCTCCAAACATAATTTTCAAAATATCTTCAATGTACAGAATTGGACCTGTTACAGTTTTATTATAAGTATAGATATAGATATCGCAACACAAACTAAAGCGTATACGTATACTTTATATAAAGTCGCTAAACAGAGTGTTTAATAAAAAGAAACTGCTACACATGAAGCAAAACTCCTAAAAATATTTTCAAAAGAAAATGTATATTCTAATTTAATTAATAATAATAATAATAAACAATTTATTTCAAATAACTAAGATTCATAATTTGTTATTATGCACTTACAATCTATGTTAGTAGGCAATATACAAAATTAATTAAGCACCTAAAGATTCATAAAACATGAAATTGTTATGAACATTTAACATTGTTTGGACAATCAGTCTACACAGTTTACAGATTGTCTGGGTATATTAGCCGCCTAGATTAGCGCCCGTAACCTACATTAGTTTTTGTTAGAGCTTGTGTTGCAAGTAAGCAGTTGAGAATTTAAAGAAGACAAGATCTATCTTGTGACAACCTTCCTGCTACACCATCAGATTCGATTACTATTTGCCTACCAAGTACGAGTACGAGTGCCTACTTGTACGAAACTAAATTCGGAGGATCTATGTTTAATGAACCTCAGTTCCTGTGACCACTTTGCTACTTCATCATCATCAGACCCTCATAATAGTCGTCTACTGACTACCAACTACCCGCCGAGACCCCTTGTTTTTGTTCTGGGGTAAGAAATATAATTGGATTGAAAAAGAGTTTATAAGAGATACCCTTATAAGATAAGAGATTACATTCAGTACAACTTGACTCTCTCGGAGTATATCCTAATTCTTTGGAAGGAATAAGGGCGACTACAAATGTGCTGCAAAGTGCCAGCGCTGCAGCTGCGCTTAGATCGCTACGTTCGAGCATCATAGTCTTGTACATTTAGTTTCACAATGGAAACTGACGCGGAAACACTCGACATCAACATCATCGATAAATTCGTGAGCAAAAACTACATGCGCATAATCACTATACTCTATTCATTTTACCAAAAAATATTTTGTAAACAACTTGAGGTTATGTTGTTGAAGTAGCGCGTTTGATTTTTCATTGTATTTGCTATAAATTTAATTGATTTGTATTACAATTTGTCTAAAGTTATAAAGTTATTATTTTATAAGATGGGTTCTGCGAAATCAGAATATTGCGAAGCACAGTTGGAAAATTGTTGGTTTCTTTGTTTAAAAAATATTTTTTGGTAAAATGAATAGAGTATAGTCGATAAATAAACTGACGCGCGCTGAGCCACGCTTCCACCTTTGCAGTTGTTGTTCGCATCCAAAGTTCGCATCGCATAACGCCATCTGTGAAATAAATATTATACTACCTGGAAACTAAAGTCCGATGCTATATGTAATTTAGTCTTAGAGAATTAAACCAAATTCTCTAAGAATTTAGTCCACTTCTATGCTTGTTGGTTGCAATGCTGACATCTGTCGGTAAATATTGCGTAAATTTGGGCTGCAAATAGGTGGCGGTTGTATGGTAAGTACGGATTCACACTGGTTCACACACCTCTTTCCTCCAAGGTTCACACCATGTTCACAGCGAGAGGACATTATGGTGATTTAACAAAACGTAGGCTTTGATTTTAAGTTACTGAAACAATAGATAGTGCTAGTGGTCCGACAAGTATTTTTACAATAGTTAGAAGGTAACTTAATCGATTGATGGGGTCGTAATTACCTTTCTATTCTTTTGCTAGCTAGGGTTTTGGAGTCACAACGAACGTAGAAACAACGCCAATCATCGTTGGCCTTATTTGGATATGTCTTTTTTGCACAGTATGGGTAAGCTACAAGGGCTATTCACATTTTTAAATGGACATTCTGTACCATACCTTTCTTTTGTTCTCACTGGGGTAACTTTTAATAGATCCCGGAATTCTGTCAACTGAGGTATCTGGGATTCTGGGAAATCCCCCATGGATGGATAGCCACGAACCTAGGTTCTCCAGTGAGATCTGTACCAGGTGTCCTTCAATGCCTTTGAGCACGCCGCCGAGGGGCGCATTATACGCCCCGGGAACTTGTTACAGTGCTCACATTGACGGGGGTTGGAACCCCACCGTCGTCCACCGCATGGTCACCGCTGTATTCTATGGAACTCTCAAACTCAAAAATCTTTATTTCAAATAGGCTTAACGCTAGCACTTTTGAATCGTCATTTTTTAAAAGCTACCACCGGATCACAACGCGGCCTCAACTGAGAAGATCCGGCAAGAAACTCAGCGGGCTTGTCATTTTTTCACTTTTTTTAAACATCGTTTTGTTACAAATGGATCGACATTAGCGATAGTGTGTCCTGCCGTTCGAAACATAAAGCAAGGGAGAAAAGAAGAAAACAATAAATTACGACAAACTAAAAGGCCAAAGGGATAGAAGTCGGACCAGTCCCCCCAAGCAGCACCCGCGCACGAGTTGACTCGAGCAGCAGCCATCACTCCCCTCAACCATATTAGAGGGAAGGGGGTGACCCGCCACACGAAGCCGCCACAAGCAAAGACTTTTCGATAGCGAGCATGACCGAACCAAAATCACAGTGGCTCACATTTAACTTCTGCTGTTTAGTAGTACCTCGACAGGCAAGACTCTAAGGCCCACACCCCAAATCCAAGACTCTGAAGTACTGTATGATACCTAGATTCTCGTTATACGATCATTCCTGATAACGGCCTACCCTTGACAAGGCAATATCTGTCGTATTATGTTTTCCCCACATTGACAGCGCCCGTTTCTTTATGTCTCGAACAAAAGTGAACAGAGAATTGAGACCGTTGTCGGACAAGGCGATTGACGTTCCGTGATACACGTGAATACTCAATAACGCTTCGGTTCCAGGGCAAAATCAGATCACGCTTGATAAAGCTTCGAAAGCCACACGTATTTCCATCATGTATACATAATGAAAATACGTGTGACTTTCGAATCTTCTATCTACATATATATCTAGCTATCTATACATATAAAATTACTTGTCCTATACTGACTGATTCATCAATGCACAGGCCAAACCGCTGGACTTAGAAAGATGAAATTTGGACAGTAGGTTTTTCTTATGACGTAAACAAAAAGGGTAAAAAAGAGTTTTTGAATATTCCACTCCTAACGGGGTTAAATGGGGTGTTTTCATTTGTATGTAAAAAAATGATTTAAAACAGTTTTCAGTGAGGAATCATTCTTTGATTAATTGATGGTAGGTATTGTCTAAGAATTATTGATCATAATGGTTCAATTGATGAATGTACAAAGGTGTACGTACAACACGTACATGCTACAATTTCAGCTTACCTTACAGTTTTCTTTAATGCAATAGGCAGGCTTGTAGCTATGGAACTAAGTTTTTCCCGCCATTAATAACTAATTCCTTAATTTTAAGTATTTTAAAGTCATACTTCTCGCTAACTAATGAACATTTATGTGACCTGCATGATTGATTAAATATTGAAAATAGCAAGTATAAATACTAGACTCATAACAAAATCTTTTATATCTCTGACAGAAATTGCGCATAACTTATTATATGTAAGTATAGTTATTATATGAGGATGCGGAGAGAAAATGTTTCCTTAACTAAGATAAATGGAAAACGTAAAACTATTTACTATAACAGTGGCGCATACATTTTGCAAACTTAAATTGCACGTTATGTCAAAGAACTAATTACGTAATTTGACTAAACGGAACTAAATTTGTTAATTATAGCGCCTTTACCCCAGTGCAGCCAGCAGGATACGATGAAATTATAGAAAGTTGTCTCGTTTGAATGTTGTTAATATACTTATTTAACTACTTTTACAAAAGTACTATTACTACAATAGTAAAAGTAACTGTCAGCAAAATAAATGTGGAATGTTTGGTTTATAGCAGCAGTTGAAATGTTTACATCTTAGACTTTAGTAGGAACGAATGATTACATTAAATGACTTAGTTAAATTTAACTTGAAACGTATTTTAGCTCAGTTTTAGCTTATGTATGTCAGTAGTTTGTTATTTATACAACCATTGGAGAAATACCATTATTGTACGTGAAGTAAATAAATTAAGAAAACAGCCTATTTAATAACAATATTTTTTTTTTGTAATTCAGGCTACAGTTATACTGAACAAGCTTTAGCTAGTAAAATACAATTTTATCTCGTAGCTGTCTGTATATATCGTAAATGAATAAAATTATATAGTCTTGTCAATGTAATATGTATTTAGAAGTAAATAATTATCATTATTTATTTATTAATTATTATATAATAAATTAAAATGTATTCTGTAACTTTCTTTAACTTATTCGTTCGACAGAAGCTCCAGAACTTATATAATTAATTAGTAATTTTAATCATATGTCTGGCATAATTGCAGGAACTGTTCATTAATAACCTTACCTATATAGACGTCATTATTACTTAAGAACTTTCCCTAATCACAGTTAAGATTTTTGGTTGCTTTCTCGTGTTGTAATTTACGGATAATATGTCGTTGTACGTGAACGGGTCCCTGCCGCGTGTTAGGAGAGTTAAGCTGTAGACACATACACCGCTAATGAACTATGCAAATAAACAGTTAAATATAAATAAATAAATGAACTGTTTATTTCGGGAAAAAAATAACAAAAATGACATGTTTCTTAACTAAAATCTTAATGAGAATAAAGATTATACAGTTAAGGAGTACCAGCTTAAGTCTGAAAATTATTACATATTTAAGAGGTGTCTCTTGAGTAGACTTTTAATTTGGCCTGGTTTTTTGCTTACAATCTTTTCAAGTACTGATTTAGGCAATCTATTAAGTATTTTTGGCAGAATGCATTTCCAATTTCTTTCACCGTAAGCATTATTACAACTAATCTAATTATTAGTTAATCAACTAGCTAGGGTAATGCTTCATGATTACACAAGGGGTCGCTACAATTGTTGAATTTGTAAGCAAAAGCTGGCACGGTTCCCTGTAAAAGTACCTAACAGGATTTTTATATATAGGTACTTATTTCTAATCGATGAATAAAAATAACTTTTATCTGGTAGGTCATATATGAGTAGTAACAACATATTCGTCGATGGAGTTTATGACTTTAACGTGAGGAGAAAGAATAAACTCAAATTAAATCACCTTCGTTTGAAGATTATCATTATTAACAAGAAGAAATCAAATCTTGGAAGCTATGAGTATAAATATGTGTATGTAGGTATTATAGTTAGTTACATATTAGCAACGAAAACAGTGACCTTTTCCTTCCAACTCACTAATGAAATTATCGCGAATGCACGATAATAATTTAATTTCACTAGAACTAATGTTTCGGGGTACGTTTATTCAATTTTCTCAACACTATACACAAATGTGTAGAACATTGTGTGAACAAGTCAACTAACAAAACTATAAATACATTAGGTGCGTAGCAAAAGTACTTATTATAAGGACGACCTTGCTCCGAGGAGAATAATAGAAGATATCGTCACAGAATATAAATCACTTTTATTACAACACACTTTGTACACTGAATATACACGACTACAATAAATTAGATAAATCAAATTCACAATAAACAGTTACTTCCAACTCTTAACAGTCTCGTGGTTGACACTCGAATACCCTCACAATACTACCGACCATGCTTTTATCAGAAAAATCCCTACCCGAAAACTAAACCCCCAAACGACTCGCCACGACCAATCACAGCCCGCATCAGTTATCTTTAATGCGGCTCCGTGATTGGCGGGCGGCGGCGCTACGAATCAATTGCAGAGTCTATGACTAACTTCCGCTTCTGTCAGTACTCGAAAAGTAGTTACCAGTATATTAAAATATTAAACAATTAAAATAAAGTATTAAATAAGTAGCGATAAATCTCTACAAAATTGCAAACCCTAACAATCGACCATCCTGACGACGTGTGCGTCCCCGCACACGACCCAGGTGGAACCCTAACAATCGGTGTCGAGTACATGGTCAGCAGCACGAAGGTCCATTCTAATACAATCAATTGAACATCAACAATTTGTACAAACTATAGTTTAGAACCTGTTTTATTTTTATCTTATTTACATCATGTTATGTACATGTATTTTACATTACTATAAACTTCGTTAGTTAATTAGATAATTCCATAATAATTCCATTCCTTTTATTTTATTAAAAACAAATGTATCATTTATCTAATTGCTGTCAGGAAAACTGTACACTTATATTGTAAACATCTAGTATTCCATTCTATTCTAATTTATTAGACAACGAATCGAAACCACATCAAAATATCAACATGTACATATATCAATAATTGCTGTTAGGAAACTGTACACTTTTATTTCTATTCTAATTTATTAGACAACGAATCGAAACCACATCGAAATATCAATATGTACATATATGGACTTACTCAGGTCCACAAAGACTGGTGACTGGCACACCAGCGCAAGCCGATCGATTGCTTCACACGGCGCAGGTGAGACTACTTAATGGGATTGGGATCGAATCGAGTCCGTGCAGGACTGCCCAACTACCATTTCAAAATCATATAGACCCCAACTGGCATCCGCCAGTACTTGATACCGCACAGTGGGTCGATGCATTGTGGTGGCTCACACAAGCCGATCGATTACTTGTGGAGACGCACCGTCGTGGCACCGAACGTATCAAAACGTGGCACGATCGATTCGATACCATGCATGACCGCCCGACTACCAATTCGAAATCAGATTAACACCAACGGCGTGCACAAGCCGATCGATTACTTGAGACGGCGCTGTGGGCCGATGCGCACAAACCGATCGATTGCCTGTGATTTATCTGGAAAGATACAAAAGACCTTCTGTAGCAACATTACTCTTAATATCTCATATTATACACGCAAAATTACGGATTCAAATTAATTACTATCATTACTATTCTACTACATTAGCTTTAGATTCATTTTCGTGAACTTCTATTTCACCTATGTAGTTCCAAGGCCTGCTAGTTTATAGTTCGTTTTGCATGCGTGCTAATCCACAAAACATTAATGACTACAGGGTTCTATAAACGTGGATATGTCCACGTTTATAGCTTTTTGCTTTGCCCATCACTGTTAAAGCAGGGTTTATATTTCTGTCCTCTTATCTATCCTATCTTGAACCCCATTTCGAATAACGGAAACCGCTATTAAGTAGAGTTTGATAGACTATCACGTTAAGAATAGAGCTTTATCCCATTCATGCTGGCACCAAATAACACCTCTTAATCAGATACACCTATGTTTTTTTTTGGCGTTTTTAAGTATCCAACAAACTCTCCCCAAAAGCCTAAATCAATCTTTCTCATCATTTTGTTTAGTTCGTTTAGCGATTCAAGGATAGTACGATTGAACCCTTCCAACTAACCGTCAACACCGACTAAACAGTGTTCAAATCTTATGAAAGCATGTGATGCAGAATAACTACAGCGATCGCTTGCCAAGCGATCCCCTGATCGACCCCAATTGTGTAATTTATAATCTTCAAAAACGAACACAGATTGTTTGTTTTCTTGACAGGTATAATCAATCAGGTAAACACACCCATAACTACAAGTAGGTGAGTATAACCTCTCTTAGATCTTACGAAGGGCCCAAGGTGGTCAACATGCAAATCATGAAACGGCACCACTACTTTTGTTTTTGTGACATTGCGGAGTAATTCGCTTTTAAGTTATGTTTTTTTTTTAATAAGAGAATTCTATGCAAACGTTTATACCTTTTTTTTTATTTGCCAATACATAAATCGCTTCTTATTTTATTAATACTTTAATCGTATATACCAACGATATTGTACCATAATTTTAATTTTATTTACATTTTTTTTGTGGCCCTACACGGTCCATAATTATACTTAGCTTTAAGCTACCAATTTAATAAATAACCACCCAATAAACACCTTGTAAATATTATGGAATGTAATAAACGATATGAATCTATTAATTTTAACATTATTTTCTGACGAACCAGGATTGTCAGTTCTAAGGTCTTCTTTTGACACTGAAATATTCAATGTCGCCGTGGTTCATACCTGTTCATACGACACAGTTGCCACACCGCATCCCTCAGAACTACCCATCGAATACTGCTATTATTACCATGTACATAACATAATACTTGACGGTCTTTTAAAACGTAGTTATTTATGTAATTTAGGCACTTTTCATCACAATCGCTGTTAATACTTTTGATCCTACAGATTGGTCTCCCAGTTGGACAGTGCAACCAAGTAGTCACTAAAGTTTGTTATTACACTCAGAAATTGGTCAGAAAAGGCTTCCACATTGACGGCTACGGGATTTCGCGGTAGCTTATTTGGCGACATGGCTCACTTTAGAACCAGTCCTATGTTACAGAACAATCGACCTCTTGCAAAGTTTACACATATAGACACCTACTAAAGGTTCTCGGAATTAACCCCGGTACAGAAATGTGGAATGCAGCTCACTAACCGGTAATTATTAAAATACGGTACCTAGCAGATAACCCTAAACTTTCGCAGAAAGAAAATCACAGCTAAACTTTACAACTGAGTAGAGGTTCTTCGCTTCTGCTAAAGTCTATGATATAGTATAGTAAGCGACGATATGCTTGCTCTACTCAGAAATCGGAACCCAGCTATCAACCCAACTTATTGTAGCAGTGCATGCTAGACGTCGAGCCAGCACCGAATTAGACGTAGAACCTAACGCCGCAGGGATCCGTACTCACTATCGAATTTCTGCTCAACGTAGAGCTGACCGTTAAACTATTAGACCCTCGTGGCGGTAGTGTTGCTTAAGCAAATTTAGTGAACACGAAAACTTGACAAGCCACTGTCGTAGCATCGAGCTCGAGCCCTTGCTGCTTAGAGAACAGCACTACGGGTAATACCGACGACAGGCCTGTGCAGCTAGTAGAGGCATTTAGTCTTCAATGACAGGAATAAGATAATTTCAAGTTAACAGCCGATAATCTATGCACATCCTAAATGACCCATCCCTTTTACGAACAAGCAAAGACTAGCTTGAGACGGGCCTTCGCGTTCGTGATGGGACAACCTGTTTGAGTGGTAACTATTCAACTCGTGATGTTTGCGCGTCCTAAATTATGGAGGGACGTCGACAATATTTAGAGTTTCAGTATGTGTATTTCTAATAGACGTTGCTTATCTTCAGACACACGAGCCTGATTATTATAATGCTGCGCTTGTGACTACATTTGACGGTGGTCCCGTTATGACCTTGTCAGAAAATTGCACTATCCCCACGACAAAATACAAAATCTATCAAGATCCGACATATGGCTGATGATTGCACTATCACAACATCAACACGTCCGCACTTAGCTTGATACGTCCTTTAGACATGTGTTACTGTTTCTACTCTCATGTGTACTATTCAGTTGCAATGCGTTTTTTTTTTCATAACTGCTACTAAATGGTAGATCAATCAGCCAATACCGTGGCTGAGCCGTACAACCCAAAGACATCGACTGATCAAGCCGTAAGGGAACATTCACTCATTTGTCTAACTCAGGTTAAGGAGAATTTATTACCTACATCAAGAAATTGCAACTGAGTCAAGTTTTTATAAGCGATTAAGTATGTTCGTGCAATTCACCACCCCCTGATACAACTTGGGCAGTAACGTCTATGCATAGTTGAGGTGATAACATACCCAGACTTAACAAAGGACCATGCCCATAGTATGGAGCTGAAAGTCAGCAATGCAAATTGCACTATGTCACAAGATAACTTTTTAGCAGTATGTATATGTTATCTAGATTTAATGTTATGATATTGGACATTAAACATGATAATTTCCTACTGGTTTTTTTTTTTACTTTATCGTTCACAGACAGCATTGCTATTAGTTTTTCACTAGGAACTTCATGATCACATAAGCTAAGCCAGATCAGTGTTCTTTTATATACTTATATGTATGTTATCAGACAAACATGTCAGTTATGTGGAATTATCTAGTCTGTCCCCATTGTATAATGTCAATATGTATGTGAAAACAATTTGGTTAGATACACTGGTACTGCAATGTTAACAAGAACGTCTTATTATTATTATTTTTTATCTAGTGCTTCATATGATTTAAAATTAACAACATAATTCTAATTTTATTTATTAGAGCAATCTTGTAATATACTTTCTCTGGGCATTTCTGGGGCACAGATGGGCATTGTCCTTTGTAAAACCGATGAGAGATGATTAGACAAAGTCCTAATTTTTGCACAACATATCCATTCGTTAAAGTGGAGTCACTGCCAAAGGGTACAAAGGCGGTGAAGAGTCCTATTTTCCGTACTTCATTCATAAGTTTTGAGTAACGGCTCGGCTATTCCGACTTAATTAAACCTATACATGTCGCTTTTTGCAATGCATTTTAATAGATTTAGGACAGCACCAGTAATTCATATTGGGGAACTTACTGGGGAACAGTCAGCAACAGGACTGATGATATTTAATGCCACAAAGATATTGCAAGAGCAGATCAGGATATGAGCATCGCGATGCCAGGGAACCAGACCTCAAAGTTCGATAGTTGTATCTGTGAATAATACACTACCGCACGTTTTCCCTACAATATCACGTTGATTGTGTGTCAATTCTTCGTAATAAAACTCGTACCTACTCCTTCGTCCTAAGACTCCTAAGTAGCCCCCTTTCAAGACATAAGACCCGGCTATGTTCTGCTCTAAAGGAAAAGCAAACAGTAATTTCTCTTGCCATTCCTACCAGGTCAATAGAATCGAACTTCCAGACCTCGGCCAGATCCTTGGTAAACAAATATCATTAATTTAACAAAGTATGCATGCGTTGAGTTCAAGGATCCAAAATCTAATATTATATAAGGTTTTTGCGTCCTGGTAAGATGCAACACCATCCCTAACGCATTTAAAAATATCGAAAACATTTTTTTTTTTTTGGATAATGAAGGACTACGTGACCTGTTAGATTGTCCCGCGTCGACACGTGGCTCTGTGCTACCGGCAGTCAGCGGACCGATTGCGATGGCTCCTTCCACGACGGTCGTTGTCCCGCCGTGATTGTGAACGCTGATTCCGATCCACCTTAGTCATCCTCGTGGCCGTCATTCCGTAGCTCACGCTCGACTCGCAACAAAAAGGTTGTGTGAATATTATGTTACAGACTTACACGTGTATCGTATTATGACGGTAGCTTGTAAATATTAGAGAGCATTTTATATAGGCAAACTAAAATTACTACCTATGTAGTTAAAAGAAAACAGATTGACGACTACCTAACACAATCACTGCCATACACTGTAGGAATATTTTGGTATCAGGTCACCCAATAATAACCGATGAGACCATAATACATTACTAATACTGCAATCTGACACTAATACTGCGCACTTCAGATATAATTCGATACAATACAGACACTGCTATCATCTTCCATATTATTCCATATCATGCAAGAAATAAATACAATCTCCCAATTATATTATTAGTTATATACTATCCGAAACTGTTACATACCTATGTATTTTTTTTTTAAGAATACAATTGGTATGGATGTATCTGTCAATCATTGGACTACCTATTGAAATTTCTCCGTCTTACCGTCAGCTGTTTTTATTTGCAGAAAATAGCGGATTATACTTATACGGTTTAAGACATTTATTTTCGCAAAATATTACAAGATAATCACTTACAGAGAAAATACAAAATATAATATACGAACAGTTTGATTTGCTCAATTAGCGTTGTACATAAAAATAGAGGGTAGGTACTTTAAAAATATTTAAACATTTTTATTTTTCCAGGTATTGCGGGTACCTTCAAATTTCATTTAGAAATCACAATGCACGATGATAAATTTTAAGCAGCAAACCGATATAGAAAAACTACAACGCGTAGAGATAAATATCAATTCAAACTAATTCAAAAGACAAAGATTACTTAATTCAAAACACTTCTTGTCTAAAAATTGTAGATTTGGGCGTGTACTTACGTTTTGTTGAAGTTAGTTGCGATAGCCACTTCTGATCTATAAGGACGACCTTGCTCCGAGGAGAATAATAGAAGATATCGTCACAGAATATAAATCACTTTTATTACAACACACTTTGTACACTGAATATACACGACTACAATAAATTAGATAAATCAAATTCACAATAAACAGTTACTTCCAACTCTTAACAGTCTCGTGGTTGACACTCGAATACCCTCACAATACTACCGACCATGCTTTTATCAGAAAAATCCCTACCCGAAAACTAAACCCCCAAACGACTCGCCACGACCAATCACAGCCCGCATCAGTTATCTTTAATGCGGCTCCGTGATTGGCGGGCGGCGGCGCTACGAATCAATTGCAGAGTCTATGACTAACTTCCGCTTCTGTCAGTACTCGAAAAGTAGTTACCAGTATATTAAAATATTAAACAATTAAAATAAAGTATTAAATAAGTAGTGATAAATCTCTACAAAATTGCAAACCCTAACATTATATACATATTAGGGTGACAAAACTGACGGCGTAGTTTTGCAACTTTATAATCCTTTTGTATGAATAACTTAGTCTGATACTAAGCGACACATTAGCCTATAGACAGTTTCATAGCATTGCCAATCGTCACTTTGATTAGTATTCGTAAGTCTCTTAGCCCAGTCTTTTCAACATCCTAATTTTTAGCTATGTCGTTCACACACTTTAGAACACAGCAAGTTTTACACACTGTAGGTATGATTGATATCAATCGATGTTTTCAAAATATCAATGTTAAGCAGCTAGGCTAGAAACTGTAGTTTATTTTAGAAAAATTGTTATAAGTATAAAACTACGAGTCATACTTACTTTGAGTGGGTACCTATGAATGTACCTACCATATTTAATTTCTTGTTTCGATTTTGATCTTTTAAAGAAAACAAACAGGCTGCCCGTGATCTTGTTTTCCCTCACTCGCCTTTTACAGACACTCAACGGGAGGAGATGGGTGGGTGCTATTCTTACCCGGGCACCCCACAGGTGTCCCACCAAGTGTCTGGGTGTTATTTATCTATTTAATTATTAGTATCAGTTCTCTGGTTACAATAGTACAAGCTTTGCCTAATTTGGGATCAGATGGGCGTGTGTGGATTGACCCAGGATATTATTATATTATATTATTAAATACTTGACATTTTAGTTAGATAGCGGCAGGCTATATGAAAATTCCTAAGATACTAGTAAAAACATTTTAAATTCCGTGTAAAAGGGAAACACACGCTGTAAACAAAATGTACTTACACATGACTTCGGTGTTAAAAATGATTTTAGGATTTACGTTTTTCTTGTTGATGAAACGTGTTGGAGTTTTCAGGTACTCAGACTAAATTGGCCGCAGACTTTTGGTCTGGGGTAGATTACAAACTGTAATTTTATTGTAATTTCGTGTAAATTTACTTTTACTACTAAAATTCATTACAAGTAAAAAGCTCTTAGCATAATTATAACGCCTTCTTATTTCTGAAATATTTTGTCACGTTTTGTTGGTTATGATTTTTTAGAAATCTACAAGTACAAAGGAGTTAAAGCAAGTAGTTATGTACCTACTCGATATAAAAAGTGGAACCTAAAATTAAATTTTCATAAGACAGAGTTGCATACATGCAACATTAAACATAAATAGAAATATTATATAAGTATCTTGCTAAGCGTCAGATTCTGTGGTGCAGCCGCTTACTTTGTAAACCGGAGGTCGCAGTGGTTTTTTGCGCGATTGTCTGAAAACCGTACTTCCGTGCTTCGGAGGGCACGTTAAAAGTCGGTCCCGGCTGTTGTCATCTAGACAGTAGTCGTTAAGCTAAGTCAGATTCCTAAGAGCAGCTTGAAAACTCTGACACCAGGTTGGCCACTAACCATACGACAGAAAAAATTAAAACCAAGAAGATCCGTGTGTGTCATGTAAAAATTATCTATCGGATGGTTAGAGTAAAGGAATGGTGCATTTTTGTCTTATAAGCACTTGTGTACTGTCTTATCATATTAATGACTAGCTGACCCACGCAGCTCCGCATGCGCTATTTTTACGTTAAATAAACTTTTAATGACAGACATTCGCATCGAATACATAACCTCCTTTTTTATAGTCGGTTAAAAACTGGGACCGGATAACAACTCTCTATGAGTGTTCCCTTACTAATATTTATTATAATTATGAAGAAAAATTGATAAAATCGGACCAAGTGTGTAACCAAGTACCCATTTTGACTTTAATCCCCTCTCCCAAAAGAACCGTGCTAGATTACGGGATAAAAAGTATCCCATGTCCTACCTCGTAGTAAGATCTCAAATCATGCCAAGTTTCATTTGAATCCATTCAGTAGTTTCGGCGTGATGCGCAGCCGTGATACAGACAGACAGACAGACAAAAATTAAAAAAATTACATTTTCGGCCTCAGTATCGGTTATAGAATGCCCTCCAAATATAATTTTCAAAATATCTTCAATGTACAGAATTGGACCTGTTACAGTTTTATTATAAGTAGTATAGAATATAGAAGATTCGACGTGTTAGAATCGCCTGGTAAACTTTAAAGAACGTACTTCTTTACTACTTCTTTATTAGTACGCTCATGGTAATTACACAGTTTACTTTTCGTGTTAAACTGTCCTGTTATGAGAGTTCATGGTAAGGCCCCTGGCATAGTCGCCACCGTTTTTCTTTGGCGGTCTTTGGCCTCGGAAATGACATTTTATCCCTTCTGCAGGCAACGCAGTGATATGTCCTGTGGATATGTTGAAAGTTACAGGGGCAGCAACGCGCAAGTGCTCATGGTGTTGTTAGCATTAATAGGTTTACTATCAGGCGTTGGCCACCTTAATA
Source organism: Furcula furcula (assembly GCA_911728495.1). Lineage (NCBI taxonomy): Eukaryota > Metazoa > Arthropoda > Insecta > Lepidoptera > Notodontidae > Furcula > Furcula furcula. The sequence goes on along the minus strand of OU452256.1, from coordinate 13,625,225 downwards.
TAAAAAATACCGTGTGGTGTCGTGGGACACCGGATAGGAACGAAGTTCCTTATTATAAAAATATTAATTTTAAGTTCTATTCGAGGTACAAAGAAAATAATTATTCGGGTATACATTTTTTGAAGTGAAACTTCTTATGCGACTTCCAAAAATGTTATCACTTAACGAGTTAATCGATAAGCGTTAAGCGTTAAATTTGTTAACCTTATGAAAGCGCTCACGTGACGCAGTCATTTCGTGATAAAAAATAAATAAAAAAGAATACAAGAAAAAAAACACACACACACACGCTGAACAAACGGGCGCACGCACACACACACACACACACACACACAACTTCGTTCCAATAACAATAATTAAGCCTAATTAAGTTCGATCATAGAAATTTAAGTTTTATGGTAACTAAAATAAGATATATATATTTGTGAATCTTACGTTCCGGACGTTTTTTCCCGGTTAGGGTACCCCTCCGCATCGTCCCATAAGGAACTTCGTTCCAAAAATAAATACTGGTTGAGTATCAATTATCCCCGCTAACGCCTTTATAACTAAAGGATGCGCTATTTGATATCTAGGGACTGATTGAGAGATATGATATTGCACCGGCGGCGCCTTGGCAACGTGCACCAATGAACGTAGTTACGTACTAAGAAGTTACCTTCTGTCAGCGGCTTATTCATTTTAATTTTTACCACAATGTTGCATGCTGTGTACGTTAGGGAGAGAATGACTCAAATGCCAATCATTAGCCTTTTTATACTTCCTCAACATTCGTATTTGGGGTTCTATGTATATAGATATTGAATGCACAATGCTTGACTTCTTAACTTCAAAGGAGTTGTTAGGTTGATTATACATCACCTTTCTTACATACAAGGATTATTTCATGTAAACCAGATGTACTTATGTATACATACTCTATTGAGTACGGTAGCCCCAGTGCACCGCATATACAGGGTCCAAACGTAGTGTCAATACGGGATATGTTTGGAAATAATTGAGATATTTAAAAAAAAACACATACCATGAAAGTCATGGTATGTGTTCTATATATAATTTTTTTTAACTTAAAAATAACTTAAAAAAAAGGAATATATCCAAAACTTTCAAATGAAATCGATCATTCATTTAGTATGGCATTTATTATGAGGTTATCCCACTTTTATCGTAAAAATTTAATTAAGCTCATATCGAAAGTCTACTGGTTAAAATTATATGCTTAACGTTGTAAATAACTTTTATTGATTCTTTTTTTCTTTTTCACAAAACTGAAGTCTAAACTGTTCATACATTGAAACGCGTTGACACTTAGGGTGCCTGTCCACCGGAGTGGAGCGAGGCAGCGGAGCGGAGAAACGGAAAATATTAACCAATAAGATTGCACAAAAACTCCGCTCCAAAATCTTAGTGCAATCTTATTGGTTAATATTTTCCGTTTTTCCGCTCCGCTGCCTCGCTCCGCTCCGGTGGACAGGCAGTCTTAAGGGTTCCAGTCTGTATACTATATACTATTTATGTCGACTGTCGAATATTTATGTCGACTTTAAGCCTTAACACTTAAAAACGAAAATCGAAGAATCTTTTCATGTGTATTTCATACTGATTCTGAATTTCCGAGGTAGTGACTCGTGACTCGTTAACGACTCAAGGGCTCATATCTTGAAATAACAACCTGATGAAAAAGTCACTTAAAAACCTTTATTGTTTTTATAAAGACGCCATAATTCGCGTTCCCGAAATAAAAGGCATTATGGAAACCGTGGTTCATGTAGGCACTGCTTAAATATGTGTGTTATTACATGTGAAATTGTATTGTGTGGCGGGTCACCCCCTTCCCTCTAATATGGTTGAGGGGAGTGATTGCTGCTACTCAAGTCAACTCATGCGCGAGTGCTGCTTGTCCCCCAAGCTGGCCGGCTACTGTCCTTTTCTTTCCTTTTTTTATTTATTCGCCTTTGATTCGTTATTGTTTACTTTTTTAAATTCCGGTAGCCACACATTGGCACTGATAAAAATTATGTTTGTGAGTACCAGATGTAGTACATACTATGTTGAAAAGAAAAAAATACATGAAATAGATTAAATAATTACCCACTGAGTTTCTTGCCGGGTCTTCTCAGTTGAGGCCGCGTTGTGATCCGGTGGTAGCTTTTACGGTTCCATAACTAAAAGGTAAAAAAATAACCCTTAAAATAGTTTTAAATCTTACTTACCCAACCTAATCGCTAATGAAAAATGAATATTTTTTTCTTATATTAATTTTCAATGGGTCATCAAAATTTCAAAGTGAGACTACTACATTGAATGGGATATCATATTATAGGGCTTCATTTGCTCATTTCAAAACTGATTTTTATTTTGGTTTATGTCTCGTAGTTTTTGGTTGATTAATCAAAAATGACAAAAAAATACCGTCCCCCCTTATCTCCGAAGTTTGCGGAGGGAAAAATCTGAAATAATTATGGGTAATACCTATTTTTTATAAATAAAGTCATCTTTCTAAATATGTAGTACAGTTTTTTAATAATTCTATAAAAATCTCGACAAACAAACTTAGTTTTGCTGTTTGTTTTTTTGCTATCAGAGTTGTTAGATGAATAGTAAAATAACTTTAATAGGCCTAAAGAGGGTATGGTGCGCGAGTTCATTCGCACTTGAACGGTTTTTTTTGTACATTTTTCGAAAGTGATAATTGTGGCCTATTTGCAATACACGATTTCATTTCATATACATATAAATAAACTTAATTAAAGTTAATCTAATATTAACTAGATTTCAGACAAGCTTTTAATTTCTCACAAATGTAGCAATTAATTCTTCAAAATTATATTAAACGTTGGTTCAGGATAACAGTTGGCTTGAATTACTTTTTCGTGCTAATATTATCGCCAATGTCAGGGACCCTTTTTACATTTTAGGGCTTGTTATTGAAGTATACCAATTAATAGTTTATAAGTGCTTATTAAACGGATCATCATTTTCGGACCACCTTTGGGAACTCAATTTGCTCAACTGTCATTGGTCATATTAAACGGATCAACAATATTCAAACATTGGCCTCCATTTCTTAATTGCCTCAGAATCCCTAGGCATCAGACTTGATTTAGTCCTGTTTATGTAATTTTCATTACTTCCATGCCAGTTGCGTGGTTATATTTTTTTACATTTCTTAGTGGTTGACCGCGATCCAAGCAGATGGTAAGGCGCAGGCCAGACACAAGCGGCGTGGGCGCGGGTGTGCCATAAGCGCACCTCTTCTATCTGTTTTGCACCACGTCCTTCTTCTACATTTTGTATGAAAGAATATTGGAAAGGCGTCGAGACGGCACGCCACGGTTGCGCCACGGTTGCGCCGCAGGCGCACCGAAGGCGTACCGCAGGCGCGCACCCCCCGCCACTTCGCCCACACCCGCCGGTTGTATTTGTCCCGTCCAGCTCTCCACACAGGGTGCACCCAATATCGTCTCCTTTGTAAATTGTCCACTTGCACCAGGACTAGCATGTCTTCGTCGTCAGAGGAAGCGCGCCCGATGCGCGCCGGCAGTACGCCCGGTAGCGCGCCCGATGCGCGCCGCGCCGCTTGTGTCTGGCCTGCGCCTAAGAGATGCAGCCGTGCTGCAGCAGTGTCATCGAGCAAGACGGCGATGGGGTTACGACCCCTGTCCCCGTGAACACCGTGGCAGGTGCCGGGAGGCTATAATACGCCCCCGGCGGAATCAAAGGCAAGACACTGAGGGGATTTGAAGAGCCCAGTTCTTATGTGCCGACGAGTCCATGCAAGAATGTCACTCTCCCATCTAGTAGTAGCGACTCAAGGTAAACCAGAAGACGGGCAGCAGTGGCTGCTGTTTGATATCCATCCCCGTGTATACTGTGATCCCTGGTAAGCGTGTAATTATGACAAACGATTCCCCACGCCACATACACACACCTTTAATAGGGAGGCTTATGTTCAGCAACGGGGACATGGTTCTGCTGATGATGATGATGAATATTACTCAACATCAAGAAGAAGAAAGATTTTTATTCTGACAATCACACAGAACTAGGTAGTAACACGCCGTACACATTTCCTCCTGGCCAATACGACCACAGCGGCGACTCTTTCACGAGATCAGCCATCTACTTATGCATAAGATATTATAGTGCACTCTCTCTTTCTTTACTCTCACAATCCGATGAGACGGCAGACCGATACGACCAGGGTTAGGGGAAGAATCGAGTTTTACATGGCCATCCGACGCATGGATCAATCGGAAAGTGAGATACTTTCCAGAAAATCTGGTGATCTGCCTGTGTTGTCCTAGCCAGTGAGGAACAACTGTTGCTTCCCCGCGGGTTTGAGCCCCGGACCTCCGCTTAGCAAAGCAAGCATTATCCCACTGCGCCACGGAGACTACAAACAATTACCTAGACAACGTTGTTGCTCCCCGCGGGATTCAAAACCCGCGACTTCCGGTTTGCAAAGACACGGAGACTCCAACTTATATAACATAATGTATACATTAAACTAATCAACAATAGAAGTTTTATCACTAAGCTTTCTTTAAAAAAAAGTTAGTGGAAATACGTGTTACTTGTTAATTATTATTATTATTTATTATGATTATTTATTTATTATTATTATTAATTCAGTGAGTTTCTATTCCAGCTTTAAAATTATTAAATGTCATATTTATGTAGCACCATGTTCAGTTTTTATGAGCCAAGTTATGGGTGATACTTTATTCCAATTGGATCCTCAAGAGAAAAAGATTAAAAATATATAAACAGCGTTTCTCTCACATCTTGTTTGGTGTAATATCATCTTTAACAAATATCTCGAATGCTTGCAATCCCTAAAGATTTATTAAAAAAATATATAATTAATTTTGTCCGAAATTTAATGCACCAAACTCATATATATTTTACACTAAAGCCTACTGATTCCATAGCTTTTAAAACCGTATATTTATTTCTAACACCAAAACTGTAAAACAATAATTGGAATAACGTTAAACGTGAAAAGACATTAATAAGAAAGCGCACAAAGTGGAACAAACCGACGGTATCCCGCAGGAAAGTTGTGGAGCCATACGAGAATCCTTTTTACAAGTCGTAAATAGTAAGTGGATTGTAATGGGCTCAATCAAAGCGTCGTGAAGGCGGGAAAGAGATCTCTTTCTTATAGGAGCCATACATATTTATGTGTATCACTGAACACGGACACACAAAGAGGACTCTATCGATTACGGCGAGGATATCAGAGACCGTTTTCCTCCAATTCATCGAAAAAAGTCTGAGGGAATAAAAATCTAATATATCTACTTAACATTTATTGGGGTGAATTTAAAAACATTACCTTCTATCTGATTTACAGTATAATATAGCGAGAAAAACACAAGACATTTATGGGTTTTCATTAGGTAAACCTACTTTTTTACATTTCGATTCGATGGTTAATGTATACGCAGGTACGGGGAAGTGAAACCACAGACAGCTGTTAGCGCACTGACATTTATTCGTTGCTCGACTAGGGGGCGACCACTACACGTATATATACAGTAGCGTTGCTTACGCATAAATACACAACATCTCATCCCCCTTAAATGTCACTAAAAGTATTGTTTATAAACTACTCTAGGACGTCTACGTGGCCTGGGAACAACAACTGGCAAATCAGTCGGATTCTGCTGGTCCGTTTCCATCAACTTTTCAGCCTCGTAAAATGTAACTTAATCAGCTGACTGTGGGGTTCGTCTAACGCCCCTGAAGGTTGTCACTTTTGATGGCGTATCACTTTGAGATTTCATCGCCTCGCTAACAATATATTGTTCAGCACCTTCTTCCCCCGAGGCGATAGCCAAGTCTTGCGACGACTCGTTGCACGCTGGTGTCGATTGAGCTAGAGCTGTAGGCGTTGCCTGAACTGGTTCAGATACATGCACTAGTGTTGATGATGCCAGTTGTCTCTTCGCGTCGTTCCGTTGTGGCACATTGAAGTCCCAGACATTTTTGTGACAATCTATTTCTATAAAGAAGGTAGTTTGATTTATGTGTTTTGTTACATAGCTTAATGAATGTATATCTTGTACTAGATACATTACTTTGCCAATACTTTTTACAATGATACCCTTGTACCACTTTATTTTTTATTACTAATGTATTTTTTAATAATACATGCTGGCCAGGCAAAAATGTTTGCCTTATTTGTCCACGATTATTTTTAAGTTGCGTACACTGTTTATTTTTCACATGATTAGCTAAGGACGTTGACGAAGGCGGCGTTTTTACAGGATTCATCAAATCCATACGGGTCCTCATTTTCCGTCCGAACACCAACTCGGCAGGTGAAAACCCAGTGGTAGAATGTAAAGAATTTCGGTAATCGAACAGATATTTTACTAACTTTACCCTTCGTTCTTTAACATTTTTACTAGATAATTTACTAGATTTGATGTCCCTTTTTACAACTTTAACAAAGCTTTACGCTTGCCCATTGCTAGCTGGGTGATACGCGGCTGTCACTAAATGCGAAATGCCAAAAATTATCTTACAAAATTCCTCGAATTGCTGCGAACAGAATGCTGTACCGTTTTCGCTTACCAACGCGTGGGTACACCAAATCTTGACATGAATTCGTATATAGTTATCAATTAATAACTGTAGTTGTGGTGGTAGACGAATACATGTCGAAAACTTCTACCCATTTTGTATAAGCGCCTACCGCTATGAGGTAAGTATGATCGTATACAAGGGCCAAGGAAATCTATATGAATCCGGTAGAATGGTGGACCCAGGGCGGGATAGCAGTGCGCGTCAGTGATGGTCTGAACTGTAAACAAACGTGGCACGCATTTATCAAATCCCAATGGCTCTGTCACTACCATGAAATCAGACCACTTGTTTTGACCATGCCTAAATGAGAAGTATGTAATTCCGATAAGACTTTTCCGTATAGTGATTCCGGAATTACAAACTTATGTCCTCCATTAGACAACCATTTTCGTAAGACAGTTCATTCCTACATAAAAAGTTTGGTGTTATATTTAAGTCTGTATTTTTCCTAGGCCACCAGTTCAAAACAAACTTAGCCACTTTATTTAATAAGACGTCATTATTTGTTTTCTCTTGTAGTTCCTTAACAGTAATCGGTAAACTGGGGAGTTTACCGATTACTCTTGTTTCGTATTGGAGGGTGTTATCGTTAGCGCGATCACACGGCAGCGGCAGGCTCGCGCGAGATAAGTAGTCTGCGCTGTTGGCACTACTGCGTAGGTATATATTCTATTGAAAAATTGTAACCACTTAAAAAAATTACATATCTCTGTAAACGATTAGTGGATACTTCGGGGATACCCCTTGTGGGGACCAAAAATCGTTATTAGTGGCTTATGATCTGTACGTAACACAAATGGATCTGACCTACCATATAAATGCTGGTGGAAACGTCTTACTCCGAAAATTATCGCCGTTGCCTCTTTTTGTATTCTCTGCTGCATTCAACGTTCTAGAGGCAAAAGCGACTATTGATGTAATCAACACATCGTCAAGCAGACATAGCACGCCACGCAAACGAGCCCAAACTCGATGGGGTTGCGTCGTTTAATTACGGAGTTCCTATGGCCAGCTTCCAGGTCCATCATCCGACCCTGGTTACCATATAGTGATTAGGGATGCGACGGCGTGCTAAAGGAACGATCCTCCGACCGAGCGAGGTGTGATGCTCAGTTAGGGCCGAAGCGCCCGACAGTGGTTGTCGGGATGTTGTATATATAGCGAACGTACTTCGAAACTTCGCTTGCACGATTCAGAAATCGGTGGCGCCATCTGTCTTGTTGTATGTGGTACTTCTCTTCATCGCAACGCTACCACATGTGGCGTCATCTGGCTGTGTCGAGTCGCCACATCACTCCCCCCCCCCCCCCCCTGAAGACTGGAAGTCTATGAACGGTCGTCTTGTGCCAGCTTGTCCTTACGCTCCAATCGCTATGCCAGTGCCAGTGAGTGCAGTCCCAGTGAGTCAGTGCTAATGCTGCGTCGTCCTCCGTGAGTCTAGGTGTGCAGTGGGTATGGCTGGCGGCTGCTAGACGTGCCGGTGAGAGGGATGTGCTCTTCTTACAAGAACCGGCCGTAGTGCAGGGGTGCTGTGCCACGTTGAGGCTGAAGGTAGACCAGACTTGCATCTGCAGCTGCATGCGGTGGTCGTCCGATGAGGCCGGGGTACTGGCTGGCTTGTGACTCGCTGGTTGTTTCTGGAGAGTTGCTGTTGTAGGGAGAGAGCGATGGCGAAGCTGCGCTGTTGTCCGGATCCGAAGGCTACGTCGATGTTCTGTGTGGGGTCACCAGTTTTAGCGATGCGACGGCGTGCTAAAGGGAGGATCCTCCGACTGAGTGAGGTGTGATGCTCGGTCAGGGCCGAAGCCCCCGACATTGATTGTCGGGATGTTGTATATATAGCGAACGTACTTCGAAACTTCGCTTGGACGATTCAGAAATCGGTGGCGCCATCTTTCTTGTTGTATGTGGTACTTCTCTTCATCGCAACGCTATCACATGTGGCGTCATCTGGCTGTGTCGAGTCGCTACAGTATCAAAGTGGTCGTCAAGACGGATCAAATGAGCCCAAACTCGATGGGGTTGCGTCGTTTAATTACGGAGTTCCTATGGCCAGCTTCCAGGTCCATCATCAGATCAGCTCTATGTCACAATAATATTTCATTGTCATCCGATTTATACATGCATGCAAAATTTCAGCTCAATCGGAAACCGGAAAGTGGATCAAATTTAACTTGCAAGATTTTATTACAGACAACGGGACAGGTGAAACTAAATAAAAGCTTGTATAAAGTAAACCATTATATTTATTACCTCACTTACCCATCAACCAGTTTCATGGTTTGAATTTCGGTGTTTTACGAGAATGGGGAGTTTAATTTTTGACATCACAAACACACATATGGATATTAATTAATTTTTGAACATAATATTAGAGAATGCGAAGAAAACTCCTGCAGCTATGCAAATAATTTTTCCTTTCATATAATACATGTTTCGCGCAGTCTTTTTGGGCGAGAAGAGGCACTCTATTTCCTGTTATGGGTTCTATATACAAACGACTGTTGTTATGTTACGGTTTATATTAAGTCGGATTATTCACTCAGGGTATTTTCTTTTTCTTTTAGCGTCGGTTCTAGCTACTGAAACTCTAACTTTATTTTTGACGGGCCTGTTGGTCTAGTGGTTAGACACCCTGGTCGCTAGCGAAAAGGTCGTGGGTTCGATTCCCACGTCGTGTCTAGGTGTTAATTTTCTATATAAGTACTTATTTTCATAAAAATGTGAATATGTATTTGAATCAGTTATCTGTCTTTTTCCTTTTTTTTGTCTTATGTACCTACCTACCTACCTGTAACAACTGTTAGACTCTGTGTTTGCTTCTTTATCTTTTTGACGAGTATTTCCTCTCCCGGTTTCCCCAAATATTACTTACACTTTGATCTGCTTTGCTTATTGACTCACTCAACTTTCTTACTTTACTTTGTTGCTTTATCATCATCATCATCACCAGCCGGAAGACGTCCACTGCTGAACAAAGGCCTCCCCCTTAGACCGCCACAATGAACGACAATTTGCTATTTGCATCCACCGGTTGCCTGCGACGCGAACAATGTCGTCGGTCCACCTAGTGGGAGGCCTGCCTACGCTGCGTCTTCCGGTTCGTGGTCGCCACTCGAGAACCTTCCTTCCCCAACGGTTATCGGTTCTTCGAGCGATGTGGCCTGCCCACTGCCACTTCAACTTGCATATTCTACGAGCTATGTCGGTGACCTTGGTTCTTCGGCGAATCTCCTCATTCCGGATTCTGTCGCGCAAAGAAACTCCGAGCATAGCTCTCTCCATAGCTCGTTGTGTGACTCTGAGCTTCTCTAAAAGGCCAGCTGTTAAAGACCACGTCTCAGTACCATATGTCATCACTGGCAACACACACTGGTTAAAAACCTTTGTCTTCAGGCACTGCGGAATTTCTGATGAGAAGATGTCACGTAGTTTCCCGAACGCTGCCCATCCGAGTTGGATTCTTCGGGCGACCTCTTTGTCGAAGTTGGACCGACCTAACTGGATAGTTTGTCCTAGGTATACGTAGTGGTCAACAACTTCGACTGTATCGTTCCCAACAACTACCGGTACGGGTGCAACATGGACATTAGACATGATCTTCGTCTTGTCCATGTTCATTTTAAGACCCACCTGTTGGGAAACGCTACTGAGGTCGCTGAGCATCGTATTGAGGTCCTCCAGCGACTCTGCCATAATGACTATATCATCGGTAAAACGAAGGTGAGTGATGTATTCGCCATTGATGTTGATGCCGAATCCGTACCAGTCCAAGAGCTTGAAAACGTCCTCCAATGCGTTTGTGAACAGTTTCGGAGAAATAACGTCTCCCTGTCTCACACCTCGCTGCAATGGGATTGGTTTCGTGCTCTCGTCCTGTAGTCGGATCGACATGGTGGCGCTGCTGTACAAACACTTCAACACTTCGATGTACCTATAGTCAATATGGCACCGCTGGAGGGACTGCAATACCGCCCAGGTCTCGATTGAATCGAAGGCTTTTTCGTAGTCCACAAACGCTAGACATAATGGCCGATTATACTCCTCGGTCTTCTGTATAATCTGGCGGAGCGTATGTATGTGGTCTACGGTGCTAAAGCCTTTTCGGAACCCGGCTTGTTCGGGAGGCTGGAAGTCATCAAACCTGCGTTCGAGACGGTTCGTAATGACTCTCGAAAACAGCTTGTATACATGGCTCAGGAGTGAGATGGGTCTATAGTTCTTCAACAAGGTGTTATCACCTTTTTTGAAGAAAAGAACCACCACACTCCCGTGCCATGCTTCTGGCGTAGTACCCTCGAGTAAGACGGAATTAAATAACTTCTGGAGGACTAAAAGTACCGGTTTTCCACCCGCTCTCAGAAGTTATGTTGTGATTCCGTCTTCACCCGGCGCCTTGTTGTTCTTAAGCTGTTTGAGAGCCATTCTAATCTCGTACAGGCTGATGTCTGGGATGTCCTCAGTGTAGTGTCGGGTTAGTTTGGCTCGGGTGTCCTGAGCTGTTCTGGCAATGGGTTCCTGTGTTGAGGTGTATAACTGTCCGTAAAACCTCTCGAGCTCTCTCAATATCTCCGGTTTCGATGAGATGACACTGCCGTTGTCGATCTTCAGCCTGGTCATTTGGCTGCGCCCAATAGACGAATTCTTTGCGAACACTTTAGAGCCTTGGTTCCGCTCAATTGCGTCCTTAATACATGCTGTATTATAGGAACGCAAGTCGTGTCGCATGGATTTCGAGATTCGTCTATTGAGTTCGGCATATTCCGACATATCAGCTGAAGATTGCAGTCTCATCTCAGTCCGGTTTCCCATTAGCTTAATGGTTGTATTGGAGAGCTTTTGAGGTTTTGTACGGCGTGGGATCTTATAGAACTTGGACCCCACTGCGTGGACAGTTTCCACCAACCCATTGTTTATCTCGTCCGCAGTTTCGCATTCGGCGAGGCACTGGAAGCGATTATGCAGTTCGAGTTGAAAGTCTTCGGGGTTCTGGATTTGGGTGGATCCTGGACGGAGCGTGGACTTCATCAGACGAGAGCTTTCGAGCTTAACATTGATATTCAATGTGCCTCTAACAATACGGTGATCACTCCCGGTTTTCACCCTGCCGATCACGGAGACATCATCGAATATATGCTTCTTGGTCGTCATGATGAAGTCTATCTCATTTTTGGTTAAACCATCGGGGCTTATCCACGTCCACTTCCTGGATGGTCGCTTCTTGAAGAAGGAGTTCATCGCAAAGAGTCCCTCCTTCTCCATGAAATGCCTTCTGCATGTGGCTTTATACTTTTATACAATTCCACTTTTTTGCATGCCTTCCTCTATCCATTCTTCCTTCTTTGGTTCATTGCGTGATAAACATTAGCATATTCTTTTAATATACATTGAAATCATGCCTTTCCAGTTCCGTCTTACAATGCCTATCCAGTTCCGTTTTACAACACCTTCCAATTTAGCCAGTCGGCTGCACGGGCCGCCTTTTGTGCACGATATACATCGAGATAGTGCGTATGTTTTGCTGCATACTGTGAGAGCATTTTCCATAATAAGTATCAAGGCATTTTTGGTGACCGCAAGGTTATTTATTTGCCCATTCTTCTGATTGTATGGAGTTAGCACCAATATGGGAGGTCTTCGGGTTGCCCGCGAAAAGCTGCAAAACGCGTTACTCATTCTACATATATCTAGAGTTTGTTTCGATATTCCAGTAAGTCGTTCGACAGACTGTTTGGACCACCACGACAGTATCGTAATTTTTGTACTAGTTTTTATTTGTTTTATATATGTATTTAAAACTCTTCTGTGTGTGATTGTTTATGTTTGTTTGCAGTTACTACTTTTTCTCTAATATTTTCCACTTTTAATTGGGCCTGTTTCATAAGAAGCTGGTTCCAATTGATTTTCTTATGTTTACTATTACGTATTGTATATAGGGGTGACTGATTTGCTAGATGAATATTCTACAAGTAAATGTATACGGTCCCTGCTTCGATCGCTCTTTTCCAGCACGATATGTGGGTTTCTGGCTGGTTTTCTGTATTTTTTTCTATTCTGTCATCCTCCTTGTCGAGGCCGCGAAATTTATTCAGTTATCTGGTTACCATAGCACAGGACCTGTCTAGTTTGGGATCAGACGATGGTGTGTGGATTATCCCAGGATATTATTATTATTTTATCAGCCACAGCTCAAAACTTAGTCCCCCGGCTCGGTGTAAGTCATCTTCCTAACGAAAACCTTTTATGAAAAATCGAAAATTTGTAAAATAAAATACTGGCGTAACATTTGACGTCATCAAGAAAATAAAAGGAAGTAAGGAGTGCATATTGTCATGTACATAAGAGGTTCACGTTCACGAGAAGAGTTTATGTTTTGTTGTAATATATGTGATTCATTATTAATGTTCTAGTTACCTTTTAAAGCTCTGAGAAGCCATTACACATGATTGCGGCGGCGCCGTACTAGCTAATGTTAAGTTTATTGGTATTGTGAAAACCCCACGACTAAAAATGTTGTTGTTGTTGTTGTTTATCATTGTATTTATATTTCTGTATCAATTAGTAGGCTCAAAGTATGGGGTAGCGATAAGTGCCTGTTTGGGCAGTCAAAGTCCGTCAATGTCTCATTATCTTGACACCTAAGGGTGGATTTTAATACAGAATATACAGGTGAAATTTTATAAGACGTCAAATAATGTCCGTTACAATATTACAGTAACCATTTATATGGTAAATGACAAATGACTAAATTATTAATTTTCGAGCATGTAATGAATATATGCGGAATAATGTTTATTTTTCAAATTACATTGCTAATTTTCTAAAATAATAATAGTCAATTGCCTATTAATTAATTGCCTATGCACTGTTTTTGTGAATCTTCTATACTTATAATAAAACTGTAACAGGTCCAATTCTGTACATTGAAGATATTTTGAAAATTATATTTGGAGGGCATTCTATAACCGATACTGAGGCCGAAAATATTTTTTTTTTAATTTTTGTCTGTCTGTCTGTCTGTCTGTCTGTCTGTCTGTATCACGGCTGCGCATCACGCCGAAACTACTGAATGGATTCAAATGAAACTTGGCATGATTTGAGATCTTACTACGAGGTAGGACATAGGATACTTTTTATCCCGTAATCTAGCACGGTTCTTTTGAGAGAGGGGATTAAAGTCAAAATGGGTACTTGGTTATACGCTTGGTCCGATTTTATCAATTTTTCTTCATAATTATAATAAATATTAATAAGGGAACACTCATAGAGAGTTGTTATCAAGGTTTTGTAATCGATCGGGTTAAGCAACGTTAGGTAAGGTCATTAAATAGATGGGTGACCGTTGAACGCCATTTGAACTAAACGGGTCCGTGCTTCGGAGAGCAAGTAAAAAGTGGGTCCCAGTTTTTAACCAACTATAAAAAAGGAGGTTATGTATTCGATGCGAATGTCTGTTATTAAAAGTTTAGTTAACGTATAAATAGCGCAGGCGGAGCTGCGTGGGTCAGCTAGTAAAGAATAAATAAATAAATAAAAATAAAATAAAAACACAAATAATTAATTAATTGATTTTAAATTAAAATTAGGCTTTATTATTATACCAATAATGATGTTATACTAATTTAATTTTAAAAAAGTAATTTTTTTTTATGGAAATTCATGAAAAAGCCGATGAAAAATTTCAACACTAGGATGTTCAGAATCATGTTCTGGATCCCTGGTATCGGTTTTCGGTACGATGTCCCTTACACCCGTTATACAAAGGGGTGAGATAATGACTCATTAATGAACTATAAGTGCGGGAGCTCGACCTTGTTGAGGCTCATTAAAGCTTAATTCTTGTTTAGATCGTACAGAAGCTACTCAATATCGTTTCCTCATAACTACTAACAAATAATAAAAAAAAAATATAACCAGTCATTGTTCGGTTAGACTTCATATTTCTTAACTAATGGTCTCGGTATCTCGGTTCTTACTCACTATCTAGAGTCCATGTTTCCCTGCGGCTAGGCTAGATAGCTCAGCCAAGGCACGGTCACTATATATTTCAATATATCCTACTATCACAATAGCAAAAGCATGTTGTGTAAATCCTTGGAGACGTTTATATGAATGGAAATATTATGTAGTCAGGTTTTATTTGAACTTCAATGGAAAAAAATCTAGGGTTTGCGTTTACCCAAATAAATGGAATTTTTTACAGGGTTAACTTAGGGGGGTTTAGGGGCTTCGGAGTCGCTGGACGCTCGGGGTGTGGGCCCTTTGAGCGTCCATTGAGTACGGCGGCGACTCCGAGGAGGACTGCGGCGGGGTGGCGACCCTGTCCCCGTGAGTACCGTGTCAGGTTCCCGGGGGGCTACAATGCGCCCCGCGGCGGGCTCAAAGGCAAGGTAGTGAGGGGCCCCTGGTGCAGATCCTACCGGAGAGCCCTGGGGTCCCCCCTCTCATGTGCCGATGCGACAGCCGCGGGGGTTTTAGTGGGTAAGAAACCCACATACCCCGGTCGAGCCCCACAGCTCCCGGGGATCTTTCGAAGATTTCCCCCGCGTTAAAAGAAAAAAAAAGGGGGGGTTTAGGGGAAAAAGTCGTGAATATATGTAATGTATGTATATGTATGTTAACTTGATAATACAAATAACCTTTATTAATTTAATTAACAATTTGTGAACACATGGGAAACAGACATTTATAAAATTAATAGGACAGACATTTAGAAAGAATTGAGGTATATGTACATAGTATGTAAGTATTTATATACTCCTTTTCCCCCACCTCAATGGTACAAAGGTGCTGCTTATTTCAATAGAAATCTCTTTCAGCAGACCTGCGGGAGGAGAACAGAAAAGAAAAGTAGTATAGTAGACATAGTGCACACAAAAGAAGTAAAAAGAACACAATATAATATACCTACAATAACTACTAAACATAGTAATTGTAGGTATTCTCTTAGGCCTATACCTAGTATGATTGATATACGAAGTATGATTGATATACGAATAGAGACGTTTTATAATCTGATGCAAATATTGTCCGCCCCACTATCTTTCTCCTTGGTCCTCACTTGATCAAATTAATGTAAGCCCACGCAGTTAATAAGAAATTTCAGGAAAATAGGTATATGTATGTTATCCGTGTATATGTTGTACGTGAACAACCCTCCGATAGCGCGGTGAAATGTCAAATACTTTATTATTTTATTACCTTCTACTACCATGAAGATGCTTACTCATAGCATATAATGATTACCTTTTACGACTTTTATGTAGGTAATTTAAACACACCTATTTTCGGTATTTGAAAATACTTTTAACAAATTAATTATTATTTGATAATATGCCAGAAACTATTAAAGTTTTAGATACTTACTATAACTAAGTTTCAAATAGATTGTACAGAAATATAAATTTTGATTTTCTTTTGCCTGTACATTTTTTTTTTGATGAGCCGGTTGGTCTACTTATTAGTGACTTGGCCGCTACCCAATAAATCTTGGATACGATTCCCATTTCCACCCAGGGTCTGAGTGTTAACTATCTATATAAGTATGTATTTACAAACTTATATAAATATTTGTCTGATTACCAAAGTACTGACTCTACCTAGGTTAGGATGACTCCTAACCTCCTACTTATCATCATCATCACCATCATCATCACCGTCCTAAAATACTAATTATAATTACCATCATCATCAGCAGCCGAAGGACGTCCACTGCTGAACAAAAACCTCGCCCTTAGAAGGGAGGGATTGCCATAATCCCCACGCTTGGCAGGCGTCTTAGGGATCGCAGTAGGTATAGGTAATCCAATAGAAAGACGTTGCTGCCCGTCTTCTAATTTTCCCTTAGTTACCTTATGAACATCCAACAGGAGAAGATTATTATTACACACGGTTTTTTAGATAGGTACAACTCTGACGAACAACACACTGACTTAAAAAAAGCTATGAAATTTTTTTAACAAATCCTGTTGTGTTTCTTGCCAGATCGTTTCAGTTTCCCACTGAGCTCTATAGAGTAGTCTAATAGAGTAGAGTAGTCGCAATAATGTGCCTATTTAATTTTTGCCATTTTGGAGCTAATAAAAGTGGTGATGCAGTAGTGAGTGTTCACGGAGCTAAAGATACTATCATACGTGGGCGCTTCAAATCGATACAACATACATTTTGTAACTTTTATTTAAACCTGTGCAGCTATTGTTAGGTCTGTGGTTGTGGCCACATGTAAACGTGAATTTACTTTAGAATGCTTAGTTATTATACAGTTGATTCTAGAATATTTATTTTATATGTATGTATTCTCTTCCAGTTCATTAAATATTAGCGCGTACCAAAAAAGAAAGATTAAACGCAAATGTAGGAAGAATGACGAGTATAAACAGACAGGGGCATCGTTCACTTAATGTTGATAAGATGTTAGCTTAAGTTTGGTGAAATTAATATGTGAAATTAGATCTTTGAAGTATTTGTTTGATTACCGCATGGAAGTAATATGCTGCGAGGCGGAAGTTATGGTTTTGAAAATACATAAAAGTCAAAAGTCAAAATATCTTTATTATGTATAGGCCCCACGGAGGCACTTAAACAAAAATCATTTTTACAAACTACCGCGGCCGCTACTGAGAAGATCCGCCAAGAAACTCAGCGGGCTTGTCTTTTTTTGTACTTTTTTTTTAAAACAGTTACAACTTATACATAAGTCAGCCTTAAACTTCTAAGCTTGCATGAATTGAGCAGTTCAAGCCCACGCAGCTTCATCCTCCAGGTAATCCGAGATTTTATAATAAGCCTTTTTTGACAATCGGCTTTTTAAAAAAGGTTTAAATTTCTTTATTGGAAGATCTCGGATATCCTGTGGCAGTTTGTTATAAAAGCGTATACTTTGGCCCATAAACGATTTGCCTGTTCTGTGGAGACGCGTGGCATGTACAACAAGATCGTGTTTGTTCCGGGTATTAATATTATGTGTATCACTATACTTTTTAAAAGAACTGATATTTTTTTTAACATAAACTAAATTTTCAAATATATATTGTGAGACAACCGTTAGAATATCTATCTCTTTGAATTTCTCTCTAAGTGAATCAATAGGAGCCAGATTGTAAATGCATATCTAATTAGAAAACATCGTTTGTTAAACGCACCATAATATTCTAGTATTTGACTCGTTCACTAGTAACGTGGTGTCGGCGACTGTCATGGTGTCGCAGTGGCAGATATGCCGCTAAGCAACTATGTCTTAACATTGCTGTTTTCTGTTTCGAACATCACTGTAGCTGGTGAAATAACCGGGCTCAAAAGACTTCATAATTAATGTCTCTGGTAACGAGTGAAAGTGCAGAGGAAGAGAGATTTCGATAACTGAAATTAAAATCTAAGTTTATGTACGTAAATGAACGTTGCTATCCGTTATGTTATTTTCTCATGGAAAGAGCTGCCCCAGTGGAAGTGTTAACAAATCACATAACTTAGTAAATCATTGGCTTTGTAACATGGAAGAATATGCTTAGTAGTAAAAATTATACGAATACTATTCTAGACTAACCCACTTTTAAATTTGTTTGAAGGGAATTTGTGATCAAATAAGAAATTACAATGTTTTAGAACATTATACAATAATGATATTGTCATTATGTCGAATCTAACACACGTAGAAGATAGTTCAACATGTGTACTTCGAAATTTTACTAACGAGACATCTTTGTCTGAACTTTCACAATCATAATGTTGTCTTTTATTTACGCAAGCGAATAGCACACATTGAAATAAAACTAGTAAACCGCTTTTTTTAAATAATATTACCGCTTATATACTTACAAATAAGTTCGTAAATATGATCTAAGTCTATTGATAATAATAATTAATTAAAAAGATGTTTGTAAAGTACGCTCTATTAGTTAAAAATATAAATAATATACGTTACTAAGTAATCCTAGACTAGGGGTGGTAACCAACAAGACCGTTACTAATGAAACTTCAGCCAGCTAATGAACTTACTATAATATTTAATTTGACTTGTAAACGGAGCACGGCTCAGTATGTCCGAGTGTGGCTATTTGTAATTTTTTATCTTCATACTGTTTACAGAAGCATAATCGGTGCTCGCCATTTGTATCCAAAATTGGTTATTAAGCCCCATCATACGTCAAATTGTGCGATAATTTTATCATGACGCGTGATGTATTGCCTCTAACAATCCCATTAAGGGGATATCAACCAAAACACAAATTATGGGACAAATGTTTTATTACTTTGCTACTGATTAGATAAATAAGCATACCAAACATGTGTTTTTCCTTTGTGAATTACATTGATTTCTTCCAGATGTAGACAATAACCCTCTAATAGCCGAATTAATGAACGAATGAAATTATTTAAATCAAATAGGCATTTTTTTTTAAAGCAATATTGTATTTTTTTATAGAACCTATGAAAAAATACAAAACACTTGTATGGCTTGAAGCCAAAACTAAACTTCACTTCTCAACTATAACACATTAAAAATCGATTATAATAAACAGTAATTACCAGTTTATAATAAAATTTGGCCAGTAAGTCCAAGAGAATCGCTAACAAAATTGTCTTGGAACCCGTAACAAGATTAATTAGAAAAATAAAAGAGGATTTAGAAAGTTATAAACACTATCCTCCTTTACAAACAATAATTAATATTTTACTGAAAATAACTAGTTTACTGTTTACGTAGAGCATGTGTAGCCGTAGCGTTCGCTGCCGGCCAGCCCGCTACGCGGGGCACCTACGCAACTGCGACATAGAAACGAAGGTCCGCATCACTATATAAATGGCGTCCTTACCTCACATTGCTCATTTGCTTTCAAATATCCTCGGCAGAGACAGCAGCAGCGGCGCACAGAGCCTTCGCATTGCTACATTGTTAGTCAGTTTAAGCTCGCGCGTTTACATTCGAAGCTATACAGGTAAGTTCATTTTGTGAATAATTTCGCACTCATGACATTTTTTCGGTCCTCCGTTTTGCAGTTATTTACTCAATAAATATTTTACTAAGTTTAAAAAATAATATCATGAAAACTGAGGAGTAAATTAAAGGGATTTGTTTGCCTAGCCATATTAAAATAGAAAGAGCCAAGGTGCTATAAATAAAGACGAAGTTTATTAATATGAAGGAAGTTCACTTGTGCTACACTTTGAAACAACTATTACTTGTAAAACTTGTTGGTTATTAAATTTCAAATTCAATATATGTATAGGTATACATACATGTATGGCATTATTACGTTATGATTTAATTTGTATAATATTTCGGAACACGTTTACATGGAATAACATAGCGCTCTACAAGAGCTAAATATGCAGTGTTTTTTATAACCTTTTTGTCTGTATAGGCAACAATATGAAATAATTCCAACTGAGTACTAATGTACTAATCCATATTCATAATCTGCAATATGTTTTTGTGTTGGCGGTTTCGTGCAAAACTTTATAAATAAAAGTCGTTGTAGGCGGAGATACGTCACCGGAATATTAAATATAAAAATTAGGATGCATCAAAAACAAAGGGGACTACAGATTGTAAATATTTAAGTAATAAAGATAATTTTAGACCGTATTGTACGGAATATCTTTTTTACTTTGGAATAAAAACGAAATAACTTTTATTTAAATTATTTAAATATGTATATATATTTAATTATATAATTACTTAAATATACATACATATTTAATTATTTCATTTTTGTGGGTGTTATTTATCTGTCTGAGATTATTATACTACAAGGTATTCGCGTATCTGTCTTCGTCTTCTTATATATTAATATGAATAGCTGTACGTTGGTTTCGCTAAAGCTCAGAAACGGCTTGACCGATTAGAAAATTATTGTGTTTTGTTTTGTTCGCTCTAATCCAGGGGTGATTTAAAGAAAATAAAAATTGGGTGTTGACTTAAAAAAGCGCTGGCGAAGGTGCGCCAGCCAGGTAGTCAGATATAATTATCATATACCTATTGGTTCGAATACCTCACCATATAACGGGTGTAAGGGACATCGTACCGAAAACCGATACCAGGGATCCAGAACACGATTCTGAACATCCTAGTGTTGAAATTTTTCATCGGCTTTTTCATGAATTTCCAAAAAACTCACTTTCACTCACACATCACTTTTTTTTAATAAAATTAGTATAACATCATTATTGGTATAATAATAAAGCCTAATTTTAATTTAAAAACAATCAATTAATTATTTGTGTTTTTATTTTATTTTTATTTATTTATTTATTCTTTATTCACAAAAACAGTGCATAGGCAATTAATTAATAGGCAATTAACTATTATTATTTTAGAAAATTAGCAATGTAATTTGAAAAATAAACATTATTCCGCATATATTCATTACATGCTCGAAAATTAATAAGTTAGTCATTTGTCATCTTATTATATAAAAGAGTAGACAAAAACCCACTCATCACGAAATCTCAGAAACTACAAGTGCTAGGAGTCTCAAACTTTGCATGGAGGTTCCTTTTAAGACGTAGGTGCTCACTAAGACTGGATTTTGCGAAATTCAACCTGTAAGGGGGTCAAACAGGGGGGCAAAGTTTGTATGGGAGAACGCGATTCCTTGGTCCTATTGACTTGAAATTTTGCACAGACATTCGTTAAGAAAATTAATTCAATTAGTATTTCAGATTTTTTATAATTTATCCCATAACAGGGTAAAAAAGGAGTATTATTACTCAACCGATGGTGGTACAAATATATTACAACAATAAGATACGGTAATTCGAGTGATAACTCAGAAGTTCCTTGGCCGAGTGGTTACGGGAGCGTCTTCTAAATGTGGACTGTCCGGGTTCGCTACCCGTATGCGGATTTTCTTTTTGTATTTTTAAACTTTGTTTATGATTTTTTATTATTTATTTATTTATAAATTTATGTACACACAAACATGGTTAGAGAAGTATTAGGAGAATACAGGTACAAAGGCAGAGCTTATTTCTATAGAAATCTCTTCCAGCACGCCCAGGAGAGAAACGGATCAGATTTATTTATTTTTTATATTAAGATTTGATGTTTTAAATATTTAACTCATATTAACTCTAGCACTTTTTATCTCTACTGTATTTTTTATATTTAATTCTATTTTTTAATTTAAAATCATGCATACGTGGATTAGCTTCTCTCTAATGTTATGATTTAGTTATTAATGGAAACTTAATTGATTTTTGTACTATTGGATCTTATATTAGATAGTAATAAGTGGTATAATTTGTTTGTTTCCTAAATATAATTAAATAAAAAAAGTAATGTAAATATATTTCCAAAATGTCTGTTTCGGTAGGAATACAATATGCATGTATTGTACGTATGATATAAAAGCCAAAACTTTATTGGAATTATTGTCTGTCTGTCAGTCAGGCGGTCACGCAGCGGTTTTCACCATCGGTTCTATAATTTTTCATTGAAGGTTTACCTATGTACTTACTTATATAGAAAACCTAATTCAGTTTTATGGGACTGAGCAGACATAACAAGAATATGATCAAGTAATTCGATTAATTAAATAAGAGTACCCGTGGTCTGGAGGTTACGGAAACGTTTTCAAAGCACTGCAGGGTCCGGGTTCAAATCTCTCTTTGGGATTGTTTTTGTGTATTTTTAAACTTATCATTTTTTTTTTTTTTCACTGAAGGTTTATATATTAACTGAATTTATTTAGAAGTTTTATCTAAGTAAATAAATTTAATTAGCTTACGTTGACTAAACCTAATGAGGTACATACTTAACAATCAATCAAGTGCTAGAGAAGTAGTTCTATATATCATTGTATCATTCCATATAATATAAGTTAAATCTGGGATATAATATGCTTGCCCCCCGGCGGCGGACTCAAAGGCCAGGCACTGAGGGACACCTGGTGCAGATCCCACCCGAGAACCCAGGTTTCCCTCTCATGTGCCGATGTGACAGCCACGGGAGTTTTAGTGGGTAAGAATCCCAAATACCCAGGTTGACTTCCCCACGGGATACCCACCTATTGAAGGTTTCCCCCGTGACCCCTGTAACCGTGAGCACGGTGAAAGGTTCCCGGGTGGCTATATTGTGCCCCCGGTGGCGGGGTCAAAGGCAAGCCACTGAGGGTATCATGGTGCAGATCCCGACAGGTCCGCCCTCTAAAGTGCCGACGTGATAGCCGCGGGGGTTTTAGTGGGTAAGAATTTCCCGGTTGACCCCCGTTTAGGTCTTAACGATGAAACCGAACAAGGAAGCCCGTATTGTTTCCATAAATTGGTTTTAAAGAAGGTGTCCTGTTCCTGTCCTTAATCCAGTCAAATTGTGCACCGGTACACGTCTGCAGTTTCTAATAAAATTATAAATACAATTAACAAATCGCAAGCTCA
Source organism: Furcula furcula (assembly GCA_911728495.1). NCBI lineage: Eukaryota > Metazoa > Arthropoda > Insecta > Lepidoptera > Notodontidae > Furcula > Furcula furcula. Next base: position 13,602,254 of record OU452256.1, on the reverse strand, counting down.
GAGATTCAACGTTACAGGCTTAAACTTAAGCGTTGAGTTCTTTGCCCATGGACAGACAGCTATACATAGCCCTCTTCTAAACAAAATTTGTTCATATTGCGTTACAAAAAGTCAGCTACAAACATTATTTATGAAGAAATTCTATAATCAAAGGCAGTAACTTTAAATTATTCATTTTATATATAATTATAGTAGTATATATATAACGATAGTATATACTATATACATACTATACTATATAACCTAAACGAATTTCAAGGTCAAACCATAAAATATTTTGTTGTAGAAGAATGTTTTTCCCATGGATAGTTATATGGTTGGTCTCTATAGAGCAGGACATGCTAAAAACCAATACATCTTGATGAACACTAATTGGAATATAAAAAGTCGTGTACCTATTCAGTAATTTTACTTTAATGATTTTATTCCTTCTTCATGTACAAAAACTATAGTCTAAGTTGATTTAATTCAAATTTTGGACTAGGATTATAGAATAATTTTATGACAGTAGTATTTAGGTTTCTGAAATAGCAACAGCTCAGTGGGCGAGCGCTTACCTTGGAAACAAGGTGTGCTGGTTCGAACCCCGGCTCAAACCTCTGATTTCGTTATTTAATCATGTGCGAATCGTCATTGTGTAATTGTTACCAGCTTTCGGTGAAGAAAAACATCGTGAGGAAACGCGGATTTACAACGCGTTATTTAAAATTCAATTTATAAGGGTGATAAAAGATATCCAAAAATGTTATTTTTTTTTAATTTTACGAAAATCTGCTGTAGGTAAGGTAAGGTATTATTCTTTACACATATTATAATCTAAACATAGCATTTTGCCACCCGTGCGAAGCCGGGGCGGGCCGCTAGTTTACCATATAAATGGTTACTGTAATGTTGTAACGGACATTATTTGACGTCTTATAATTTTTTTTTCGGTACGATATCCCTTACACCCTGTATTATATACATATTGTGCGTCCTTGGTGGATGCGAACCTAAAGCTTTTTTTAATATTGTGCCTGAGCCAAGGACACTCGATCATCTGATCAATGTAGAGGACTAGTTACAAAAATTACAAAGCGTTTAGGGCTGCAATGCTAGATGTCCCCAGCCAGTCCGCTACAATTTTAAACGCTACGCTTCCGCTACAATTTTGACGGGCCTGTTGGTCTAGAGGTTAGACACACTGGCTGCTACCCAATAGGTAGTGGGTTCGATTTGCACATAGGACAAACATTTGTGTACATGAACATGTATGTTTGTCTTGTATGTGGGTATTGTTTATCTATTTAGTAAAATAAAATGTATGTATGTATACCCAGTTTTTCTTTAAAAGATTCAATAGGTATGTTCATAGAGTTAAGTATTAGGAATAGAGTACGCGTTTGTCTATGGTCCCATTACACAAAGCGTAGGCAGATTTTCCTCTACGGGGCAGGTGAATTGAACTATTTAAAGTTATATTACAAGAGTTATATTGATATGTAAATGATAATTAGTAATAGGTTTGGTCTGTCACAAGCGCAAATGTCGATAAATACAGCTAACGGTATAGTACCTATTGTCGTGTACCTGATATTTATGTATTTTGATGTTCTTACCTGTGCCTACGGTTCTTACTTGCATTTGAGCATTCTATAGTACTTGTACTGATTATTGTTCTGTGGGTATGTTATATTCAACTCTACTTTGTCTTTGGTTGCCCACCGGTCAGCCACCACTCCCTGTGTTCATAAACTTACTGTTCCGATTTTTATCTTGTGAAGAAAAATATGGTATAAGTATTTGAATCACTGTTCTGGTTACCTACGGACGAACTTTGCCTAGTTTGGGATCAAATTACCGTGTGTATTTTAAAATGTCCTAACATATATATTATATTACTATTGTTATTCCCACTGTGCTCTAGGGGACCGTGTTGCTTTTATAACTGTTCGTTATAAAAGTAACACGGGATGAACATAACAAATGAATTTTTGAAAGAGTTATGTTGACTGCATTTATGGTTGATTCACCAATATGCACAATTTTGGATCCCAAATCACCTGAATTGGGCTTACGGCGCTGTGCCGTCAGGTTGTGGACGTAGCGAGTCAGTGCGTAAAATACCTCCAAAGTAAGTTTTAACCATTTTTTGCAACTACGTTTGTTTTTATTATGGTAGGTTCACTCTTGCATGTCAAGTGTCAGGGAAGTAGCGTAACTATTCATCTCTCTATTTTAGTTTTTTAATGGTATGTTACTAAAGTAGTTTTTAGATTGTAGGCATACGATTGTCGTATTCAGGAATTTTTAAATGTAGGGATGAAAGTAACAACAACATCACGATGACATCACGTTTAGCCCCTTTGAAGTGAAATCCCTACCTTTTAGTAGGGCCCAGAAAGAATAATGGAAAGGGAAGGAAATGCAGAAAATCGGCAACAATGACTGTTACTCCAAATAAGCTTGAAATTCAAGAACAAGAAAATAGAAGGAAGAGCTTCAAGCTTCAGCGCCAAATAAGTTAAGAAATTCATTTGGCAGAATGCTGCAGCGACAAAAATGCCTAAGACTTTAGTTGTTATGGAAATTATAACAAAAGGAAATAAGGCACAAAAGAAGAAAAACGATGCTAAAATAATAAAGGATAGTGATGATTTAGACAGCGAAGATTGCATTTGTATAGTTTGGGATCCTTTTCAAATAGCAGGTCAAATGAAAAATTGTTAGGTACAGTGCCTTAAAGTGTCAGCTCTGGGCTCATATTGACAGCACTAATAACGATTTGAGATCGCATTTTTGAATAATGTTCATTAGTTTCAAAGACTATTGAGTTGTTAAAAATGTAAAATAGTTGAAATGTTTATTTTTTTATAAGAGTTGTGATACCTACTAACGTGAAAGCCAAAAGGCTGATTACAAATAAATATGTTGATCATGAAAGTAACTTTATTAACAACTAGCTGACCCACGCAGCTCCGCCTGCGCTATTTTTATGTTAACTAAACTTTTAATAACAGACATTCGCATCGAATACATAACCTCCTTTTTTATAGTCGGTTAAAAACTGGGACCCACTTTTTACTTGCTCTCCGAAGCACGGACCCGTTTAGTTCAAATGGCGTTAAACGGTCACCCATCTATTTAATGACCTTACCCAACGTTGCTTAACCCGATCGATTACATAACCTTGATAACAACTCTCTATGAGTGTTCCCTTACTAATATTTATTATATTTTATACAAAAATTGATAAAATCGGACCAAGCGTATAACCAAGTACCCGTTTTGACTTTAATCCCCTCTCCCAATAGAACCGTGCTAGATTACGGGATAAAAAGTATCCTATGTCCTACCTCGTAGTAAGATCTCAAATCATGCCGAGTTTCATTTGAATCCATTCAGTAGTTTCGGCGTGATGCTCAGCCGTGATACAGACAGACAGACAGACAGACAGACAGACAGACAGACAGACAGACAGATAGACAAAAATTTAAAAAAATACATTTTCGGCCTCAGTATCGGTTATAGAATGCCCTCCAAATATAATTTTCAAAATATCTTCAATGTACAGAATTGGACCTGTTACAGTTTTATTATAAGTATAGATGTTACAAACATCCCTTTACCCTGTTACAACCAACCCTAAGGGGAAGAGATGGTTGTAACAAATCCCACTTCAAATATTTAGTCGATTTTGTCCAAATCTGTAATATAAATTCCATTTAAGCAGGTGTTAGAAGATAGCTGAAAGATCCATCTATCATGTGTATTAATTAGAATTTGAATATTCAGAAATCTCTGTGTGATATTACAGAAAGATCAAAAATTGTTACGTTCATCCCTGGTCTCCCCTACCTCTTATTTAATCCCATTGAATCGGTATCAGCACGACTCCAATGTAACACTTCGCATGTCGTTTTAGTCAGCAGGCGTGTAACATTAAGCTATAACATTCAACCAATGAAATTGTTCTATAATCAACGACCCTTCTTCAGTCCATTAACGTTATTAATAAAGGCAATTTAAGGGATTGCTCACAGATCCTTGTGGCCGCGTCTTTGTCATGCACACGCTGCCGCCTAAACTTGCTCTAATTTCCGGTTTGCATATGGTTAAGGAAATGACTGCACATTATCAACTAATTTCATCAATTTCAGCATCATTATCAACAATCTAACGATATATTTTGTCATTTTAGTTTAGATTATTATTAATAAATATTATTAGCACGTACTCGTTACATTAATTACTAGCTGGCCCGCGCAGCTTCGCCTGCGAATAAATTTGGTTTCTGTATCACTTCAATTTACAGTTTCTAGACATTTTATTTACAATATACTATTTATAAATATTCTCCTCTCTACCAAGCCTAAGTGAAAAGTGAAAAGTGAAGAGAGGGATCACTCTCATAAAACACGTCTTTGAATTATCTTACTTAAAAAGCCTTTTCAATATGTTTTGAGCCAACCGACTCGTAAAATAAAAAGTTTCACAAAAAATTCAGCACCCCCATTTCATCCACGTAGGGGTTGACTTTTCAAAAAATGTGTTCAGTAAGTATGCCAAGTGCGTAATAAATCTGTGTGCAAAATGTTAATTTTTAATGTGAGACAAATTTTCACCCCCTTTTCACTTAGGGGTAGGTTTTTGAAACAAAATGTGTGGTATCATTTTATTTCAGGAGCATTTCCACTGATTTTTAAATCAATCAAACAACGTAATAAATTTCTACATACAAAGTTCAGTAACTCCTGGCGCTCGCTAAGGGTTCTTTTTAACCGGCTTCACTAAGAAGGTTCTCTATTCGACGCGTATGTAGATAGATAGATAAATAGATAAAGTCTTTATTTGCATCAAGAAACACACAAACAAACAATCACGATAGATAAAAAACAAAAAACAAAAAGAAAGATACAATATGCAAACAATAAATTATATGTGTAATATTCTCAACAAGGTGTGTGTCACAGTGATGCAAACGGGCGGTAGCTCAACGATGTAGAAAGCATAAAATAACGAAAATATATTGAAGTCGGTGTCAGCTGGTTCTAGTGTTAGTTAACATGATGTGCTAACATTTCAAGAAAGTGATTTAAGTATTTTGTTTTTATTCACAGTAGTTCTTATTCATATTTTTTTCAAAATGTAGGAAGGTCCAAATACTATGACGTCAGAGCTAGCATTATGCGATGTCGTTCGTTTTTTAACCGACTTCAAAAAAGGAGGTTCTGTATTCGACGCGTATGTATGTAATATTAATAAAAATGCGTAATTTTCATATATGTTAGTCTATGTGGGCTTCTAAACGAATTTACCAAATTTCACGAGTGTTTGTATGTATGTATGTATGTATGTATGTATGTAGGTTTGTCCGCGGATTTCTCAGAAACTACAAGTCCGATTTCAAAAATTCTTTTTGCAATAGTTAGAATATCTTTCAACTTAGGGTAGAGTACAAATTTCATCAAAATCGGTCCAGTAGTTTAAGAGATATAAACTTTTTATGTTTTCAGTAAGTTACTGTAATGTAGACGTTCGAGTTGCGTGATAGTGCTGATACCTATCTTGGTAAAATAAGTCACTAAAAAGTGTTAAATAAACTATTTTAAAAAAAATAAAAACCGACTTCAAAGTAAATTATCTAAAAAGCATAAAATAACGAAAATATTATTGAAGTTGGTGCAGAATATACACAGCAGGTACGCTAACACCAACATCAATAATATTTTCGTTATTTTATGCTTTTTAGATAATTTACTTTGAAGTCGGTTTTTATTTTTTTTAAAATAGTTTATTATGAGCTGCTAACTCGTGAAATTTACCCAAACTTGAAATCGGTGAAAGCCAACGATTTTTCGTTGGCTTTTCTGCGTATATATACCTACACGAAAGAAGCCCATCGAATGGGGGTCATTGGTCTTAGAGAAGTTGCATTCAATCAGAAATAATATGATTATGATTGTGATTATTATTATTATTCTTGGAAATGGTTTTCGAATTACGATAATAAAATAAAGACAATGTCAATTGTTTTTTTAGTAAATACATATCAATACCGTGCTATTCCGTTTGCTCATTCACAAGTCTCGTGGTCATAGGTATTTATTTATTTAAAGTTTTTGTACTAAAGCGGTACATAAGGTGGACTTAATGCCTCTAGGCATTCTTTACCAGTCAAGCTTAATGGGAAACACATCAAAGAGGTACAAACAATACAATACCGTATCATCCTCCTCCTAGGACTAACCTACGACAGTCCGCAAGTAGTTTGCCAAATATTTACAATTCACTAGATGGTGGTATTCAAAGATTTAAGATTCACAGCTCATCATCATCATCATCAGCCGGAAGATGTTCACTGCTGAACATAGGCCTCCTCCTTAGAATGCCACAATGAACGACAATTGGCTATTTGCATCCACCGGTTACCTGCGACGCGCACAATGTCGTCTGTCCACCTAGTGGGAGGCCTGCCAACGCTGCGTCTTCCGGTTCGTGGTCGCCACTCGAGAACCTTTCTTTCCCAACGGTTATCGGTTCTTCGAGCGATGTGGTCTGCCCATTGCCACTTCAACTTGCAGATTCTGAGAGCTATGTCGGTAACCTTAGTTCTTCGGCGAATCTCTACATTTCGGATTCTGTCGCGCAAAGAAACTCCGAGCATAGCTCTCTCCATGGCTCGTTGTGTGACTCTGAACTTTTCTAAGAGGTCAGCCGTTAGAGACCACGTCTCAGTACCATATGTCATTACTGGCAACACACACTGGTTAAAACATTCGTCTTCATGCACTGCGGTATTCCGGACGAGAAGATATCGCACTCGATTCACAGCTAAAGGAAACTAATTATGAATTTGATGATTCCATAGTATGTATTACTATTTCATTGGAGACAAGTAAAAAGTGGGTCCCAGTTTTTAACCGACTTTTAAAAATGGAGGTTATGTATTCAACGAAGCGAAGAATTTTAGATTTGACAAATTACAAATTCTCGCATAAGAACACAGGATGAAACGCATAAGAACACAGGACGTGAGGCTATTGAAATTAAAAATAATCAAATCTATAAGTTTTCTAAAACAGCGGCTATAAATAAATTATCTTTTTAGTCCTAACGGTTGGTTATTGTTAAACTATAGGTACACGAGACACATTACATAAGATATGGTATATTAAGAACTTTAACCAAACAATCACCTCATACGATATTGAGATCAACATGGCTTAGCATATTCAAATAACTTTAGGAACAACAACAACAACCAAATAGTCATTGTAAATTTGGCTCTTACGTTCCTAAATCCGAACGAAGAAGTATCTTATAAATATGTATTTAATGACAGTACACGTAGGTAACGTATGCAGTGTAATAATAATATTTTCACACCACCTGCTCGATAATGTTCCATTATGTGTCATATAAACTTGACATAAAGTAGGTCATTATATCCCTATAGTCTAGCCGGGTAATAATGTTGTACTAAACTCCCTTGGGTAATAATGTGATTTGTTTTTTCTTGTCCTTTAGTTCTCCCTAATTGGGAAGGCAAAAGGTTCTAGCTCATACAGCCTCGTCATAAGTAATCTCGTAATAAATCAATTTGTAGCTAGGCCTAAGCCAATTCTTCACTAAATTGCTGTCATTTTCCATTCATGTTTTCAGGCCGAAGTCGAAGTCAATTAAAATGTAATTTGAATTACGAACGTCAAATATTTTTTTACCACGGAGATTCTTTACAGTAGGTATATAAACCACTCTCTCTAACTAAGCAGAGGCTTGCACGAAAAAATACATTTGAAAATCGAACCAAGCGCCAGGAGCCGAATTGGAGCCGAACCTTGTTCTAGGTTCTAGAAAAGAAAAAAAAAATAGATAAAAAGAAGGCGCTAACGCTGTTGTTTTTATTTTAATTCTAGAAGTTTTGTATTTTACTGTCTCGCCTCGCAGTAGGTGTGGGCGCGAACCCTGGAAATCGGTGTGTTGGTGTTATTTTATTTCTAGCAGTAAGTATTTAATAATAATAATAAATACAATTCATTGTACCGTTGAGATTTTACACCAAAAATTATATGTAAGTTGAACAATACATTGATGATGTAAAAATTTGGCCTTATCGCTAAAAAGCAATCTCTTCCAGATAACCTAAGCAATCTCTTCCTCGTACTTGTATTTCATTACCTCACAGTAGGTGTGAAAAGTAGTATATTCTCCTCGGGGATAAAGGTGTCTTTGTCTTGGGCGAGCTTGAATCTCTCGCTGTACTCAGGATTCTAGTATTAACTCCCTCGCTTTGCTCGGGAGTTAACTCTATACTCCCTCGCTACGCTCGGGAGTTACTAGAATCCTTCGTTATGCTCGCGATTCAATTTCACGCCCGTGACATAAGACACTGCTTTATCCCCTTGGTGCATAAACTACTATTACTCTTCGTAATACAAATTTACCCTAACTGCTGTTGAAACAGAAGTTTCATCTGAACAGCTAGCAAGTTGTGTAGATGAATCATATTGGACGTAAAATAGGGACGATCGATCCAATGAGTTTTCGTATCGATACAAGATTGTGCGATCCGCTGGTAGATCGATACAAAAGTGTGGAGGATCGTATAGTGGTCGAAAAAATTGTATTGAATTTATATACTTAAGTACTTATTTCTTTCACTATCTAGATAGAATACACACATATCCTTACTATGTAATACAATGCAAAGGGTTATAATAAATAACAAATAACACATTATTTTTTAAACACTTCTTGGGTTATCGATTCTATTTAAATTAATACGCATGTTGGTCCAACTTATAGTATCGTTGCTTTTAATTTCAGCATGTGTAGTTGCGATTATATTCGTTTCAATGTTTTCCAAAAGGAATACAAATTCAACCTACTTTTTATTTAGTGTTTTGTTTATTTAATTTAAAAAAAATGTAAAAAAGTATGTTCATATAAATATGACCATTGCCATCGAAAATATCGATACAAAGCGAATCGAACATCCCTATCTACAAGGCATAAATGCAAAATGCCAGTGTAGTTGTTCCAACTCCCATGAACTTACCGATATCCACGCAACTATGTGACAGTATTTCCCTTCGATGTAACAGTTTTTCCTTTATAAAAAACATAACATTTAAAAACAAATAAGTAATAATATAGTCATTGAGTTCAGCGCTTACACAAATAAATTTCATGCGTGAGTCGACCCACCACACTAACCCGGTCATTTACATTATATAAATATGTACTATGTACATTTAGGACCTTTAGATCCTAAAACAATTGTGGAGGCTTCAAACTCATCAGAAATCTCCAAGAAAAATAGCCTCTATTTTCTTTGAAAATAAAAGGTGTATATAATAACGGTTGGTTCAAAATCTAACGGATAGCTTCTGTCTTGAAACACTTGAAGGGTGAAGATAAAAGGGTTTGCCTTTATTTATACATAATAAACTACAAAATTATCAAAAGAATCTATTTTTCAAAGAAAATTTTAATAAATCGCACAAATTTTACTGTTATTCATCAAAAATCATTTTTCACGTATTGGTATCATTAAACTCACGTTTTTAAATACTAATATTTATCAATATTAAGAGCGGTAGGGCGAAATCCTGCTGAAATTGAAGTATTCCAGGTGGGAATGTTACTCCACCTTACAGAGTACAACCTGTTTGTGTTGTTACTAGTTGTTTACAAACAATTACATAAATCTTATGACAAAAAAAGACAATCCCGCTGAGTTTCTCTTGCCTTTCTTTTGATCTTCTCAGTTGCGTTACGCAGCTCGGCTGCGTTACGATCCGGTGGTAATTTGTAAAAATGATTTTTATATAAGAGCCTATGCGTAATAAAGATTATTTTAATTTTGAATTTGTATTTTTTTTTTTTTTATTATGATGTATTCTTGTGAAGAAGAAAAAAGAAGAAGAAGAAGATAATTTATTTCGCAAACTGTACATAGTTACAAATATCTTTGACTTTAATAAAAACTAAAGAATAAGAGATAATGAGATTTAAAGAATAAGTTTTTTTTTTTATATTACATACATTTAAGTAATAATAAATAATACACATTTACATTTAAGTAATAATAAATAATGATTACCTAGGTTCATTTTCATAGAGGAGTTAATTAGTCGGAGGAGTCAATGTTCCAATCAATCAGTAGTAAAAAAATAAATATATTATTAGAAAATGTGTTGTTTAATGGCACAGAAAAATTCACACAGGTCAAAAATACTGTTTACGTGCACATATTAGGGGTCGTCCATTAATCACGTGATGTTTTTTAGCAACTTTTTACCCCTCCCCCTCCTGGTGATATGTGGTGAGGACTACCCCCCCCCCCCCCCCATTATCCAAAATCACGGCAACGGTGAGTCAAGGCCACGTGCCGCTGTTTGGTTTAGAAATCCTGCATTCAACGAAAAATAAATACACGTGATGTCTCATTATACCCCTCCCCCCTCCTGGTGATATTTCGTGATTTTTCGGAACCCCTCCCCCCCGCCTTTCGAGCCTCACGTGATTAATGGACGACCCCTTACTATTGTTGTCAGTACATGGATGTTAGTACATATTGAATTGCGCCTTATCTCGCAAGAGGTTATGGTGTATATTATACAGGGTTACAGGAAAAGTCGTGCTAGATCCGTTAAGGGCGTGGAGTACCCATCATTTCTGACTTATTTCACTATGAAACACCCCACCCTAAACTTAACCCTTTTCGAGATTTTGGACTTTAATTTTTTTTATTGAAAATTGCCGATTTTTGGGCTATTAAATTTTATTTTGTTTATTTTGTGTGTATTATTATTATTATTATTGCATTTTTACATGTGTAATAAGATGCTTTAGGACGTCAATCATTAAAATAGTGCACAAGTTAATTGAATAGGCCGTAGTAGACAAGTGAAAGTAAAGAAATTACAAAAATAATTAGCAGGTTTATTTTTCTCTAAGGAATATCTAAAAAAAATATTATGGCAGTTGTTCGGCAGATGTGTTTTAAAATATCTACGTTTCATCAGCTTTACCGGCTTTACTTTAGCTGTACCGGCGTGTAATGGTACGGGTATAGGCCAGCAGTATGCACTGTAAACCACACTCTCCATTGCGAAAGTCCCAGATCACGGGCAACAATATTAGTGGAAGTAGTTGGATCCGCTCGAAAGCGTTGCACTATCTCATTGTCCTGTTCTTCGTTGTCATCAATTTGTGGTCTTCCCATGTCTGTACTTCGTCTCAAAACAGAGCCAGTTTCTCGAAGTCTTCGATAAACTCTGTCAAAAACGGCCACATCCGGCACTCGACGACCGGGATAGCGAGTATGTATTCGTTGCGAGCTTGCGCAGACACACAATCGCAGTATCCATAACAAATAAGCATATCAGCATATTCCTCAGGTGTGTAGGACGTCATCTTCAACACTTCCGTATCACAAGTACAAATCAGAGTCCGGTTAACAAGCACAGTAGTCACAAATCAGAAGAAATAGTCCAGAATCACAGCCAAGTCGAGAAAAAGAGCAAAACGATATCACATCTACTATGTACGAAGCACAAAAGCAGACTGCCAACCAAAACAATATCCTGTGTTGTATTACCAGCCCTTATCAGTCTCTACACATTTTTTCTTTCATTCACACCTGCATAAATCGTCACTTGTCTCGCTCGCACGGTGTGTCCCAACTTGAAGGATAATAGATGCGGGACCGTTAGAACTGCTACCTGAAGCGTCCCAACTACTTTTTTTCCACGAAATGTAATACGAACCCTAGATAGTTATACCTCGTTAGAAAGCTGATGAAACGAAGATATTTTAAAACACATCTGCCGAACAACTGCCATAATATTTTTTTTAGATATCCCTTAGAGAAAAATAAACCGGCTAATTATTTTTGTAATTTCTTTACTTTCACTTGTCTACTACGGCCTATTCAATTAACTTGTGCACTATTTTAATGATTGACGTCCTAAAGCATCTTATTACACATGTAAAAATGCAATAATAATAATAATAATACACACAAAATAAATAAAATAAAATTTAATAGCCTAAAAATCGGCAATTTTCAATAAAAAAACTTAAAGTCGAAAATCTCGAAAAGGGTTAAGTTTAGGGTGGGGTGTGTTTCATAGTGAAATAAGTCAGAAATGATGGGTACTCCACGCCCTCAACGGATCTAGCACGACTTTTCCTGTAACCCGGTATATATTGTCATTTTTATACTAGGCCAATGTAATTTGGCCTTTAACTACTTGTACGGTGTGGGTTGTAACTATCTCGATGACATCCGTACCACTTACGTAAATTAAAAAAGTGTCTACATGTTAGCAAGACATCTGTCGAATCCAGAGGTACTATCTTAACTTAATCGTATGAGGCGAATCCATCAGCTGTGTAATAATAATAACAATAAACTCTGTCACGCTCCTTATTTTTTTGTAATGTCGTTTTTAGCAATATAAACAGTGTTAGTGCGTAAAACAAATACTCCCTAGGCGGGTGACGACGCGGTGTAGGCAGTAGTAGTATGATCGTGCGACCGTGCGTCCAATCATACTGGTAACAAAAGGTCGTGCGATCATGCGATGCGACCGAATGCGGTTTCATTGCACGATAAAATCGCATCGCATCATCGCGCGAGCGATGGCAATAGGACAGCGCCTGAGGGTGCCAGGGGGCGCGTGCTTCCCCCGGGTGCTCTAGCGAACATCTGACCCAGAGTGCACAGACTCTTTTTACAGTGTCGATGATGCCAAGCGGTGATTTTTCAGTGGGTAAAAATCATACATAGCCCGGCCTCCGCCTCTACTGAAACCGGGTACCTACCTTTTGAAAACTTTCTCCCAATAACAAAATAAGGTTAGACAACAAACATTTTACATTAACTACATAGACGGTCGAGCCATCAGCAGTCACCATCCATGGTTGCAAACACGAACATTCGCGCAAGCAAGCGCCCTGCGCTGCCTACGTCTTACGAATTTTCGATCAGGTCTTAAGAATTTTCGATCAGGTCACGTGTCCTGACGCGAGTTTAACATTTTTCCCCTATCACAAAAAGTGCACAACGCCAAAAAGTATTATACTTCATGTATATCCAACTGCCATAAACAAATACTAACAAAACGCATCATCGTAAACTCGAGTGGCCATTTCATAGAAGCTCACTGAAACGACACTTTAAACGTACCATTAAAACGCGTTAAATAAAAAGCTTATTGCATCGATATAGTTAAGTAGTTATTTAATAACATGCGAGACGTTAACGTCTCACTTTATGCAACGTATTCGTTAAGCTTGATCGAATTTGAATATTAATACGATGTCGCTCATCATAGTCAGCTACTAGACGTGTTGCCTAAGCCCTCGGCGATCTGACACAATTATTGCATTTCCTATCGTGCGTCAATGAAAATAGGTAAACTTTGTCATCCGAATATAGATAACGATCACAATTTAACATTTGATTTCACTAACAATCCTTCTCCTGCAGAATATTCTTGGTGTCAGTTTAAAATGTCATGTTTAAATTTCTACGAGGACGTGATTCGTCTCTTTTATAGGTCTATTAATAGATCAATGGTTACTTTATTTAATTAGAAATGTCAATAATTTTTCAGTTTTTGCTCTATATACAAAAAGAAAATTTAACATTTTCGACACACATTTTTAACATTTCGTGACGTTACATACGAGTAGCTACCAAATTATATATAATTCACGTCAATTCCCAATAGAAGTGATGTGCAACAACTTTCGACTTCACAAAAGGACAATTAAGATAGAAATAAAAATTATACTGGATTAATTCCTTATTTATCAGTTTTTTTTTTGTTTTTGACAACACAGGCCAGATTCAGGTCAATACGTCTGGTTTAAATGAATATAAGGAAATAGACTCACTACCAATGCACAACTACGCTTCGATGTTTCAAACAACCACACAGAAAGACAGACATAGAAGTTGAATTTATAATATCCTCCCTTTTGCATCTGGGGTAAAAAATGACATGGTTTGCATTGGTGTAATTTTTAAGTGAATTTGTTCGAATTGAGATCACAGAACACAGCATTATAGAGGATTACATCACATCATAATGAAATTTTATTACATTTCGAAATGGCGTCTTGTACATTCATGAGCGCCGCCAGAGCTACTTTCAGGGGTGTGCATCTGCTACACATTATACTATTAACTAGTAGAAAATATAGAATTATACATGTATGATGTAAATAAATGTAATGTCAAATTTAAAACGCGCGAGTATTTGATTGAATATTGTTCAAAGTCGGATAATCAGGATAGTCGCAATAATCAACACATAAGCATTTTACGGTCAATTATATTTTATAAACAATTGGGCAGAGTTTCCCCTTACAACTGTTCTCAACGACGGTTACAGAAATAATGTCTCGAACGTTGTGACACATCGGTTTATATCTTAGGTTTATATAGACAAACAGATAATATCAAGAGTCCTACATATACAAAAACTATTACATATTTAACATTAATTATTACTATTTAGATTGGAGATTTAATTAGGAGAATTATCAATCATTAATACATATAAACCGCAACTAATGTAAATATTACTCATAATCAGTATTTTGCTACGCCGGAAGCTGTCAAGCGGATGGCGACATAATTCTATTTTAAAAGCTTTTATTTAACTTGCAATGTATGTATCTATGTATGTATGTATGTAATTTGTTCGGGTGGAATCTTGCAACTCAATTTTCACCCACTTCTACACGTTCAAATCGTTTGTAATTTTGCACATGTCTCAAGGACCGGTGACAATACAATAATGTAGTATCATCGAGCTGATCTGATGATGGAGCTCGAAGGCGGATAAGGGAACCCTTGGATGGCTACTAGTAAACTAATCGAGTTTAGGCTCATTTGATTCGTCTTACAGAGTTGTATTCACTTAACCTAATAATGAGGACCTGATGATGGAATTGTAAGGTAGGTGACGGAACCCTGGAATGGTTACTAGTAAACACAGCGAGTTTAGGCTCATTTTATTCGTCTTAATGAGTTCTATTCACATTTCCTAATAATGAGGACCTGATGATGGAATTGGAAGGTAGGTGACCCTGGAATGGTTACTAGTAATCAAATCGAGTTTAGGCTCATTTGATTCGTCATAAAGAGTTCTATTCACTTTGCCTAATAATGAGGAACTGATGATGGAATTGGAATGTAGGTGACGGAACCCTGGAATGGTTACTAGTAAAAACATCGAGTTTAGACTCATTTGATTCGTCTTAAAGCGTTCTATTCACTTTTTGTAATAATTAGGACCTGATCATGGAATTGGAAGGTAGGTGATGGAACTCTGGAATGGTTACTAGTAAAAACATCGAGTTGAGGCTCATTTGATTCGTCTTAAAGCGTTCTATTCACTTTTTGTAGTAATTAGGACCTGATCATGGAATTGGAAGGTAGGTGATGGAACCCTGGAATGGTTATTGGTAAACACATAGAGTTTAGGCTCATTTGATTCGTTTTAAAGAGTTCTATTCATTTTTCTTAATAATGAGGACGTGATTATGGAATTGGAAGGTAGGTGACGGAACCCTGGAATCGCTATCAGTAAACACATCGAGTTTAGGCTCATTTGATTCATCTTAAAGAGTGCTATTCACTTTGCCTAATAATGAGGACCTGATGATAGAATTGGAAGGTAGTTGACAGAACCCTGGAATCGTTATTAGTAAACGCATCGAGTTTAAGCTAACTTGATTCTTCTTAAAGAGTTCTATTCATTTTGCCTAATAATGAGGACCTGATAATGGAGCTGGAAGGTGAGTAACATCATCATCATCATCATCATCAGCCGGAAGACATCCACTGCTGAACATAGGCCTCCTCCTTAGAATGCCACAATGAACGACAATTGGCTATTTGCATCCACTGGTTACCTGCGACGCGCACAATGTCGTCTGTCCACCTAGTGGGAGGCCTACCTACGCTGCGTCTTCCGGTTCGTGGTCGCCACTCGAGAACCTTTCTTCCCCAACGGTTATCGGTTCTTCGAGCGATGTGGCCTGCCCATTGCCACTTTAACTTGCAGATTCTGAGAGCTATGTCGGTAACCTTAGTACTTCGGCGAATCTCCACAATTCGGATTCTGTCGCGCAAAGAAACGAGCATAGCTCTCTCCATGGCTCGATGTGTGACTGAACTTTTCTAAAATGCCAGCCGTTAGAGACCACGTCTCAGTACCATATGTCATCCAACCACTGCCAATACACACTGGTTAAAAACCTTCGTATTCAGGCCAGGCACTGCGGTATTTCGGACGAGAAGATATCGCGCAGTGTCCTGAACGCTGCCCATCCAAGTTGGATTCGGGTGACCTCTTTGTCGAAGTTGGACCGACCTAACTGGATAGTTTGTCCTAGGTATACGTAGTGGTCAACAACTTCGAGTGTATCGTTCCCAACAACTACCGGTACGGGTGCAACATGGACATTAGACATGATCTTGGTCTTGTCCATGTTCATTTTAAGACCCACCTGTTGGGAAACGCTACTGAGGTCGCTGAGCATCGTAATGAGGACGAGGTCCTCCAGCGACTCTGCCATAATGACTATATCATCGGCAAAACAAAGGTGTGTGATGTGTCCGCCATTGATGTTGATGCCGAATCCGTACCAGTCCAAGAGCTTGAAAACGTCCTCCAATGCGTTTGTGAACAGTTTCGGAGAAATATCGTCTCCCTGTCTCACACCTCGCTGCAATGGGATTGGTTTCGGGCTCTCGCCCTGTAGTCGAATCGACATGACTGCGACATGGCGCACATCGAAACAATCGTAAATACTATTATGTCAATTATTCAATAGTTTCCAATCCTTAGTTAATTATTTATTAGTACTTATAGTAAATTGTAGATTTATATAAACCAATTGTTGCTTACCTAATAAGGTAGACCATAGAGGACATTATCATAATAATAAAACACCCATGTTAGTTCATGCATACCTATTGTCAGCAAATAAAGATGATTTGATTTGATTTGAGAAACCTATCCAGCAAGATATAAAAAGTAAAAAATAAATTTAAAGTAAAAATCTTTTTAAAAAACAAGCTTTTATTTAAATGCGCTAAAAAGAATAAAATAAACTTTTCCTATAAAACTTTTAATATCTATTTATAACGTCATTACACAATGTATATGATATAAAAGCTTGTCGCGAGATTTACCTATAAGAATTTAAACAAGAAAATTAATAATTAGATTTTATTGACTTAAAATTTTCAAACTATGTAAGTACGAGTAGGGACTATAATCTCGCGACAAGCTTTTATATCATATAAATTGTGTAATGACGTTATAAATAGATATTAAAAGTTTTAAAGGAAAAGTTTATTTTATTCTTTTTAGCGCATTTAAATAAAAGCTTGTTTTTTAAAAAGATTTTTACTTTAAATTTATTTTTAAACTTTACTTCTGCATATTTTAGTGACAAACTCAATATTATATGAAATTACAAACTTAACCAACTATACGGAGCGAGCTTAAAATCGTGGGTCGCTGCAGCTACTATTTCACTCACTGCTGCTACTATTTCATTGAAAGGCGGACCATTGTTATAATTTTGAATCTAGAGCGTATTTAAAACAACTGAATGTTTTTGGTAGTTCTTTTGTTTTAACACGAACCCGGCTAGTACACTATAAATAAAAAGCCAATGTCTTAAGGCATTCAAAAAATATAATGAACATCTCAAAATACATACTTTTCTTTGCAGAACAGGAAAATAGGTTATTTAGGAAATATGTCATATTTGTTATAGCCTAGAATCTGAGCTCTATTGATGCCTGACAATGTGTCGTGTATCCAATTATTTGTCACTACAATTCTAAATCCGAGTGACCGTTATTTGCAGTCTTTGTGATGCGAACCCTCGCGAGAATATTTTGCAGATGTTAGGTGAGGAAGGTTATCCCTTCGTCTTTGATCGCTCCAAATTACTCTTCAAATGGATACAAAAGATCAATCTTTTGCCCGAATGCCCCAGGAAGAGGGTTATGTTTTTCTAGAGTATGTATGTATGTATTTATGTAAGTATGTATGTATGCCTATTTCTTTGGCACTGCCTACGACCTAAACGGTTGGATGGACAGCGAGTTATCATATGTCGTTTGTCGTTCGTATTAGTTGTGGGAGTGACATTAGCTATATATTTTACCAAAAAGATTAATAAGGCGGCCGTTAGCCGCCATTTTGTATTTTTTTTCTTTCAAAAACTGCAATATGGATATCAAATGAGAGGTCTTACTTAAGAGAAGAGTTAAAATATACACGGGATAACTCATCTCGTAATCATGTTACCGTATGTATGGCCTTTTGGAGAAGCTCAGAGTCACACAACGAGCTATGGAGAGAGCTATGCTCGGAGTTTCTTTGCGCGACAGAATCCGGAATGAGGAGATTCGCCGAAGAACCAAGGCCACCGACATAGCTCGTAGAATATGCAAGTTGAAGTGGCAGTGGGCAGGCCACATCGCTCGAAGAACCGATAACCGTTGGGGAAGAAAGGTTCTCGAGTGGCGACCACGAACCGGAAGACGCAGCGTAGGCAGGCCTCCCACTAGGTGGACCGACGACATTGTTCGC
This sequence comes from Furcula furcula, assembly GCA_911728495.1. Taxonomy (NCBI): domain Eukaryota; kingdom Metazoa; phylum Arthropoda; class Insecta; order Lepidoptera; family Notodontidae; genus Furcula; species Furcula furcula. The sequence goes on along the minus strand of OU452256.1, from coordinate 13,583,631 downwards.
GTCGCAAGCAACCGGTGGATGCAAATAGCAAATTGTCGTTCATTGTGGCGGTCTAAGGGTTAGGCCTATGTTCAGCAGTGGACGTCTTCCGGCAGGTGATGATGATGATGATGAATCATGTTACCTCGTGATTATGGCAATTGCAATAGTGCCGAAATATCGGAAAGTGATAATAAATCATCCTGGCAGTAAACCCGTGAGTCAAAATATTACATAATCACCTTTTTGTAAAGTCAGTTAAAAACTGAGAACAACTTTTTGCACCCTCCGAAGCACGGAGACGCTTAGTTGAAATGGCATTAAACGGTCACCCGTCTATGCAATGGCCTTGCCTAACGTTGCTTAACCTGATCGATTGAAAAACATTGTTAACAACAACAATGAGTGTCTCCTTATTATTATTTATTATAATTTTAATGAAAAGTGGATAAAATCCAAACACGCGTACAACCAAGTTAACTTTTGACAAACATTTTGACTTTAATCCCCTCTCCCAAGGGAACCGTGCTGAATTACGGGATTAAAAGTATCCTACGTCCTACCTCGTAGTATTAACTCAAATCACGCCAAGTTTTATTTGAATCCATTCAGTAGTTTCAGATGTAATGTAATGTACAGAATTGGACCTGTTACAGTTTTATTATAAGTATAGAATAGAGAATAACAGAAGATAGAAGATAAATCTATGATATAAAACAAATTAGGTAACTTCGGTACGCCAGTTGTAGTAACGTTTTGTACTACACGTTGGCAAATTTTTATATGTTATACGACCACAAAATGTTATACGTTACATAATTATATGGATATGCATGTATCTGACATGTTGACATGGAGAGGTTGTACCCGGGGTGAAATAAAATATAATGTACAATTATTGACTGTCTGACCCAGACATTCAAACCTTTACTAGCTCGAATACCAACCTATCTAAGGACGTCCAAAGAATAGGATGGAATCTTTGGATGTTTCCATTAGGTGGCATATTTTCTTATATAACCTATTTTATGATGAATTCTACTAGTTTCTGGGAAGAGATTTTACAGCGGGCTTTCGCGTTGTGCCCTACACCGGAAACGCTTGCTCATATACCTGAAGTAGCCTGGTTTAGTTACCAGCACTGTTCGGAAATCAACGATAATAATAATATCCTGGGTCAATCCACACACGGTCATCCGATCCCAAGTTAGGCAGACCCTGAACTATGGTAACCAGGCGACTAATATTTTTTTGTATATACGTAAATAGACCGGGGTCTATTTACGACGGGACGCAAGGTAGAAATCGAACCTCTTCGGAGTCGCTGGACGTTCGGGGTGTAGGCCCTTAGGACGTCCATTGAGTACGGCGGCGACTCCGAGGAGGACGGCGGCGGGGTTGCGACCCCCGTCCCCGTGAGCACCGTGTCAGGTTCCCGGGGGCTACAATGCGCCCCCTGGCGGCGGGCTCAAAGGCAAGGCACTGAGGGGCCCCTGGTGCAGATCCCACCGGAGAGCCCTGGGGTCCCCTCTCTCATGTGCCGATGCGACAGCCACGGGGGTTTCAGTGGGTAAGAATCCCACATACCCCGGTAGAGCCCCACAGCTCCCGGGGATCTTTGGAAGATTTCCCCGCGTAAAAAAAAAAAGGTAGAAATCGAACCTACTACCTATTGGGCAGCCGCCAGGGTGTCTAACCACTAGCCCAACGGACCCGACTAAGATAGGTACCAAATAACACCACCTCCGAGTGAGTCTATAAGTAGGTATGCTCCTACCTCTGGAGGGAGTCGTTGCTGGACGTTTGACGTGTGGGCACTAGAAGTCGAGTACGGCGGCGAATCTGAGGAGGGCAGCAGAGTTGCGACCCCGGACCCCGTAAGCACTGTGTCAAGTTCCCGGGGTTATAAAGCGCCCGACGGCAGGCTCAAAAGCAAGGCACTCAGGGGCATATAGTACAGATCCCCCTGTCACGAACGTCAGAAGTCACGCGCACAGAAGAGGTCGCGGGGGTTTCACTACTTACCCCGGTTGACCTCAGACAGGGTCTTTCGGGGACTCTGAAGGTTTCTCGAGTACAGACAGATGCCAGTTCTGTACAAAGTCTAAGTCTTCGTGCAAGCTGTAGAGGAACCCATAGATAAGAATATGGAGGATCCCTCGCTGCGTTCCAGCTAGCACACCGTGTTACAGTCCTTTGTCTTTAATAAACTAGTTAACTTTGCTGCTTCTTACCACCAGGTAAACTCATGTAGCAAGTGTATCAAGCGCAAACTCATGTAGGCACATACATTTTTTGTAAAGTTTTATAAGTATCTTACTAGTAGCTTAAATTGCAAGCGAATAGTGTTGTAGAGAATACAGCTTTAGAACTACAAACATTTTAAAAACTGTTTCATTTTGAACTAGCTTACCTGCGCAGCTACGCCCGCTCATAATACGTATAAACCTTCCTTTTGAATCACTGAAAACTGCATTAAAATCCTTGCATAGTTGAAAGATCTAAGCGTACAAACAGCGAGAGCGACTTAGTTTTATTTTTTATTTTATTTTAATAGAACAACCAACGAGACATACACTATTACAAGACATGTTTGTTACATTTTGAACTTATTGCTAAGTGCTGCCTCACTTAAAGGCTGTTACAACATGCACAAAGAGAAGTACCTATTTATAAAATTTGTCATCACTTTCCAGCTTGGTTAATTTTTTATGAGCTTAAGATCTAACTACTGTGTTCCATGTGATACAATTTTTGAACTTTACTGATAAAGGACTTGATTGTGTCGGAAAAAATGTCAGTTATATCACTGAACTTATTGCATAATTTAGTCATGCGTGGAACAGGGGAGTTGGCACCTAGGACGGAAGAAAAGAAAGGAGGCGTTAATGGAGTTATGGGGCAGCGCGGACGACGACGCGGCACTCGGAACCTAAATTTTTCTAGTATTTGCGGGCAGTCAGATAAGCTGTTGAGAATTTTAAATGCGAACTTAATGTCTATTATGTCTCGACGTTGATCAAGTGTCAACATCCTGAAGTGTCTCAATCGATCCGTATATGATTTACCTACCCTACGAGTACTTGCCGAAAAATCCAAGTGTCTAGTGAACTTCTTCTGTAATCTTTCTATGCGCAACGTATGGGTTGCATAATGCGGACGCCAAACCACGCTACAGTATTCCACTATACTTCGAACGAAACTATTGTACAGAATAATTTTAGTTTTTGATTTTTTAAATATTTTACCTGTTCTTATTACAAATCCTAACATTTTCATTGATTGTTTAATTATGTTATCGATGTGCGGTACAAATGTCAATTTGCTATCAAACGTTATTCCAAGATCTTTTATTAGTTTCACTTCCTTTATTTTAATTCCCTTGACGTTGTATTCGGTATGATTCTCGTGACGTCGTCTTGTAAATTTAATATGGAAGCACTTATTTGTATTTAACTCCATTTGATTTTCATTACACCATATTGAGAGCCTGTCTATATCTTCTTGGAGGAGTTGCCGATCGTTACTAACATGCTGTATTACCTTGAGCAGTTTTAAGTCGTCCGCAAATAAAAATGGTGTCGAGTGTTCAAAACAACTTACAACGTCGTTTATATAGAAATTAAACAGTATTGGGCCCAAATGCGATCCTTGAGGGACACCTGAAGCTATACCTCGCTTAATAGACTCGAAACCATTGACTACAACATGGAAGTCGCGATCGACCAAGTATGATTGAATCCATTTGTACAAGAACCCTATGACACCGTAGTTCAACAACTTATTCATTAACAGCGCATGAGGTACGCGGTCGAACGCTTTACTAAAGTCGGTGTAAACGACATCAGTTTCCTTGTTTTGGTCCATCGCCTCTACTAGCGTATTGACATACGACACCAGATTAGTATTAGTGGAGCGAGAGTTTACAAATCCATGCTGGTGATTAGTCAAATATTTTTTTAAGTATTGCTGCAAGTGTGGGCTTATTAAAGACTCTAATACTTTAGATGGAGCAGAGAGTATAGAAATTGGTCTATAATTGCTAACAAATGAGTCATCGTCAGCTTTAAAGATTGGCACCACCCTTGCAGTCTTCCACAATTTTGGGAATACTCCAGTAGAAAGTGACTTATTGAAAATCAGCAGAAGTGGTGTAGCTAATGCACTTGCACATTTAACCATAAAAATTGATGGCAACCCGTCAGGTCCCGAGCCTTTATTGATATCGAGCCTATTCAACTTCTCCAGTATTTCTTTCTTAGTAATCACTATTGAAGATATGGTGTCTCCGGCATTTTCGATGGCTTTGAAATATCGTTGACTAAAACTGCTAGGAGATTTCCATTTCTCAATATCATCCTTTGATACACCAGGGCTATAGATTGTGGAAAAATACGAGGCAAACATATTGCAAATTTCCTCTCCATCTGAACTAGTGACGATTCCATTAGACATAGTAGCCGGATAAGCTCCCTTACCTCCTCTTTTACTTTTTACAAAGGACCAAAAGCTTTTACAATTTGTCGCAATATTTTCCTCAACGTTTTTTAAATATAAGTTGTAACACTCAGATGCATACTTAGCACAACGTTTGGCCAATGTATCAAAGGACAATTTATCCAAAGGATTTTTAAATTTCTTGTACCTGCATCTGTATTTGTTTTTTTCTTTCAACATCTTAATAAGAGTTCTATTAAACCAAGGTGGGAACTTATTATTTTTAGTTTTACAATGTGGAACGTAATTATAGATGGCTTTATTAACGATATTATAAAAAACTTCGACCATATTATCAACGTCATTGCATTGACCAAGTTGTTCATTCCAATTTATTTTATCCAGATATTGATTAATTCGTTCAAAATCTGCTTTGTTATAGTTAAGTTTTCGAAGATTCAGATTGTATTTAAGTTTTTCGGTGCCTGAAAATGTCAAATTAAAGTTAAGGGGAGGATGATAGGGATCTACTTTACTAAGTGGATAATTAGCTTCATAAACAACACAAGTAGGAGTATTGACAAAAATTATATCTAATGTTTTATTAATACAATTCAAAACTGTATTGCATTGACGAAGGTTATTGAGCAGCGAGAAATCTATTAACACTTGATTTATACAGGATGTTTGATGACTAGATTTAAGGTCAGTAGCCACATTCCAATCAATTTCACCTAAATTAAAGTCCCCGATAACACATGTATAGCTATCTGAGTTCTCAAGTATACTATTACATTGTTCTGTGAAATATTCAATTGTTTCTATTCTAACGGGAGGTGGCAAGTATAGTGCACAGAAGTCAATATTTTTTTTTGAATTATTACCAGCGAATTCTAAACGTATCCAAAGATCTTCACATGAGGTTTCTCTGTCTAATAGGCGACGAGAGTTAATTGTTTTTTTCACCGCTATCAACACTCCACCTCCATCTATTTTATTACTATTTGTAAGATCACGATCCCTGCGGTGGACTACATACCTTTCATCAAAAAGTTCGCTACTTCGGATATTACTATTAAGCCAAGTTTCTGTTAATACTATAATATCAAAATTTGAGCAAGAAAGGTTACAATAAAACTCATGCGTCTTTGAACGTAAGCCGCGAGCATTTTGGTAGTAAATATTTAGATTTAAGGATGAGAATTTGTATATATAATAACAAATTGCATGCTTTAAGACTAGTGGAACAATTTAACTTAACTCTATTTTAGTTTATTTAAGTAATCTACGTCCTTCACAAGGTGATATTCAGAAGTTTCATTTTTCCGTATAAAAATTCGACCATTTCTAGTCCAGACAAACTTGTAACCCAGCTGCTTTGCTTTGAGTCGAGTGGCTGCATGTAATGCCTTATTAGTAGGCGATAGATGTTCCATAACATATATCGGCACCTTTTTACCCATAACATTCATGTGTGAGCTGTTTAACTTATCTTGTTGGTGAACCTTGTTGTAATTAATGGCGGAAGCAAGGAAATGATCACGCACTTTTGGCGAGTTTAATTGTACAATTATCGATCGTGGTCTGGGGTTGGTACCGTTCAGCTTGGCTATCCTGGTGCAATTCGCGATGTTGTCCTCAGATACGTTACATCCAATAACCGATCCAAGATGCTGAACCATGTCGGTTAGAGTCTCATTTTTATTTTCAGGTACACATTGGATTTCTATGTTACAAGAACGAGAATTTTGTTCAATTTGGTTCAATCTATGAGACAGTTCCTTGACTGTGGTTTTAAGCTGCACATTCTCCAACTCCAGTTTAGTCATAGTGTCAGATTTTACATTGAATTTTTCCAACACCTCTTCATACTTTGCCTCCATAAAGTTCATAGATTTCTGTACATCCGCAACTTCGTTTCGGATAGTTTTTAATTCGGTATTAATAATGCTTCTAATGTTATTATTTATTTGGCTCAGCATCTCAGTCATTTGGGTCTGCATTATGTTCGCAACTACATCGTGTAGGTCCTCTTTAGTTAATAACGGTGCCTGGGCATGGTCAGGAGGTGACGAGAGGGCCTGGCGTTTCTTAGAACGAGAGGTAACTTTCTGATTATGTTCAGCATCTTTTGAGCTAGGAACAGGAGTGTTTTCGTTATTAACACTTTTAGGGTAAGCCGATTTACACAAGGGGCAACACCATGCAGTTTTTATAAATCCATCATCTTGTTTGATTGCGGGTGATAGACAATCTACATGGTATGCTTTTTCGCATTTCGTACATTTAATATTACGGTCGCCATCTTTACCAGTCAAGCAGCAACCCCAAGCAATCTGCCGACTCATTTTGCAACTAGTTACGCTCCCTTGTCAACAGAAATTTGTTTAATTCTGTTACTATCCACAAAAAGAGCGGCTGTCCGTACGAAGATTTGAACCCGGTCACTTGAAATACAAAGCGACCTGTTATCCGCTAGTGCTAGCGATTCGTTACTTATCGTCGCGAAATATTGGTTCTGTTCGCAAGAATGATTTATTGTTTCTGTGACGACGGTATTTAAGAACTTTTTAAACGAAATTACCGAACGTCACTTGAGAGAAGGAATCACTGACTATTTTCACGGTACGTTTTTACACTTTAAATTCCAGTTTTAACTGAGTATTTTATAAAAATTTCGAAGATCATTATGTGATCTTTGAAAATATAATTATATGCTAAGGTAAGTATCACTTTTTGCACTGTATTTTTATTTTAATGACTAAGCTTTACACAATACGTCCTCTCTTTACAAATGACAGATGACTCATAGAGGAGTTTTATATTATGTAAAGATAAAGATGTGATAGTATTTTATGGCGAGGTTACTTCATGAGTATAATGAATGACACAAGCACGCGAACTGGCTGTACCATCACAAACGCGTTGCAATTTTCTCTTGTAGTTCTTAGTAGTGCATGCAAAAAAACCGTTTCTTTATATTTTTTTTATTATTTTACATTATCATTCTTGGAATACGGGTGTGGATAAAAATAAATAGAGTACGTACAAAGAGAATAAAAAATCCTTTGCTGCATAAATAAGCCATATACATTGGCCGTATAAGAAAAGAAAGCGCTATTTTGACGCTGCGTTTCATAATACTTACATAATAATATATCAAAGTACTTATGCATATTACAGAAAAATATTACATTTTCATGCCCAAGGTATTTTTCTTAGGGCTTCATACACTCGGAATAGGTATAATCAAAATATGATTTATGTTTTGCTTATATTTTAAGTTTACATTGAAAAGAAATGAAAATTTCTTATTTGGTTTATTCTTTGAGTATTAATCCAACTACTCAAAGGGTTTATTCAGAGTCAAAACTGTAGTTTTTAACTTAAAATAAATCACAAACTAATTTTCAAAGATTACTTTCATGTAACTTACTACTTACTTACCTTATTTTACTACCTTGTAGGTAGCTCTACTAATGATCTCGTAAATCAACATGATACTTAACTATTTTATAGGGCATCGTGACCTAATAACGCCGTTATATTCTTCCTTGTGTAGGTTTTTTTAGACTTCTAAAAAAATCCATTAGACTGCATGTTTTTTTATTGACATGCTCAATGAATTACTTATTAAAAAATTAAATGCAATTCCAAAAAGTCTTAAAAATTAATAGTCATGAAAATAAAGCAATATTATCATTTATTTTAATTTTTTCTTATAAAAGACAGTTATCCTTTTTTTTACTAATTTATTGTTAAAAAAAGTATAGTAAATATTTTAACTAAAACCCGGAAGTATCTAAATTACATACGAGTAAACATAGTCTCTCTAACTGCGTATGTATGTTAGTTCGCTTACTTCTTATACTTACTACATACTTAATGGATTTTAATGTGGTTTTCACTTTCATTTAGCTATTTCTTCCGGAAGGTTTATGTGTGCATAAACTATTCTTTAAAGAACCGGAAGTCGCGCCGGGTCCCTAAAACCTAATTCACTCAGGAATCCCCTTACGGGTTCAAAACACGAATTTATATTTACTTCGGTTCAAAAATGTCCTATCGACGCTATTACAAATCCATCATCGAAATATAATTTTTGACAGTTCTATCCGGAAAGAAGAGGTCATTTTACATAAACTGTTTGTTTCACCATTTATATTTGATACTTAATGTATTGTATTCTCTACGTGTAGAGGTCTTGTTTGATTACTTGAGCTCTCGCAAGATTACGACAGAGAGTGAGTAGAGAAAAGTTGGCCTAACTATAGCGAAGAATTCATGTTTTAATTTGTTCGCAGATAGATTCATAATGAAATCCACAGCGTACAACATGTGCATGGCCGTCCTGGTAGCCACATTAACCCTGCTGTTTGTCACAGCCAACGCAGCGCCCATGGTAAGTATAATATAAAGAACTTAAAAATAATCCTTAAATGATCTATAAGTATCTATTAGAAAATTTTAAGCCAAAAAGCTTAATATTTACACGACAGTGCACTGCCGCTCGTCACCCGAGACATTCCTTATAAGTATCTTCAGCGTGGTCATTTCACTAGCTACAGTGCCCTTCACACCGCAACACAACAATGTTGCTTGGACAGTATCTTGTACAAGGGATCATCTTTTTGTTTTCGCGAGGGAAACCTCCATAAGGTCCCCGTGACCTATTACCCGGTGGGGTTACAGACTAAAACCCCCGCGGCTGTTACATTGGCACATGAGTGGGGATACCTGGGCTCTCCGGTGGAATCTGCACCAGCAGCCCCTGAGTGCCTTGCCTTTAAGTGCGCCGCTAGGGGGCGCATTGTATCCCCCCGGGAACAGACATGGTACTCACGGGGGTGGGGCCGCAACCCCGCCGCCGTCGTCCTCGGGTTCGCAGACCTACCCAACCGTCCAGCGACTCTGAAAAAGAGACCTAGACAAACAACTAGTAAATGATAACATGCTAAAACAGATATGTAGATGTGTCTATCAGACACTTTATAGATTTTTTACGACGTCCGTACATCATTAACGTAACGTAAGAGGTCCTTCAATATCAATTTAGCACTAATGAAGTTTCCAATGATACATTTTGAGTAGGTAGGTAATTGATATTTTTTTTCGGTCAAGTATCTCTTATTAAACAGCCATTCCATCTGTTTAATTATATACTTACCTTAGTAAAATTATTTCGTTGGGTAGGTACTATTACTAAGTTTTTATTTCGTAATAGAAAATGTACGTTCTATCGAATTCAATTGTAATTCTTGTAAGTGAACGCAAATTAATTAATTTATTCGCAAGAAATTACAAGCATCTTGTGATCTTCAAAACAATGAGATAAAATACACGCCTAGATTCAAACACCAGCAAACACAATACGTAATTAATGTAGGAATCACACAAGTGGCGGAACACCCAAGATCGGCTGGCATCAAAGGGATCTAACGCGAACTATAAAATCAACATAGACTGCTGAGACTTAGAATCATTTGTTTATTTTACATAAGTGTTATTTGCTCAGGAGGCTGAAGACGAGCAGTCGGAAAACACATTAGTGGGTCGGCCGGACAATGAAGTGGAGTTGGGTCCCTGGGACCCCGTCAACACTGCTGCCCTGCGCAAGTTACTATTGGAACTGGACGCAGAGGAAAGGTAAACATGTGCAATCGTTTGTATTAAATCAGAGTCTTTATTTGTCAATCGTTGCCACAGTTCGTTATGTTTCCGAAATAAGCGCTTATGTACGCAAAAGTTTCAAATACCATGAGAAAGTAAAGTATGAACTAATAATAAATTCCGCGAATTCTCAAACGAACCTAAATATTAATCGATAGGTGTGTGTAACACAATAATAAACGGAAAGTTAACTACATATATTGGAATAGTTCATCAACGCAAAACCATACAGTAGTTACAGTACTTTTGTAAAACAAAACGTGTTCATTGAAGCTTCACCGGCTAGTTCTCGGGCTTAAATTACTTTGTGCCATGTTTAGGGGTCTCGCCTCTAATTAAACGAGCGGCAACTAAGTACAGGCGATGTGTGAATTAAAGTGTACCGACACTGGAGCACCGGAACCCATGTGTGGCTACATAGTTTGTTTACATTTCCTCCCTAAACAGTAATTAGTTTACTTACCTCCACTAATACTATACTAATCCTTGCTTCCTTGATGTCCTCCCAACTGACGCGGCAATAATGACCAACTCTTGACGAATCAGCTACGTTCTTAGTTAGCACATATTGGTGCAAGTCGGCTGACCAAAATCATATCTAGTAAGTGATTAGAAACAAACGGGAGAGCAAAAGAACGACCTGCACACTTTAAGGACATGCCATTTCAAAACTAAGCTCTTTATGAGTGTAGTGTAATATACAGTCGGTAAATGTTTAGCTTTCAAGGAATGTTTTTTGAGTCTATATGCAAAGTGCTTGCACAGATATAAGGACACTATTATAAACTTTAGAGTTTGGGCTTTGATCCGAGTTTTTACATGACCATCTGCTAACTAGAAGGGAACTAAGCAACAACTTTAACACAAAGTGGTTACTCGCCGTTAGTTACCCGCTTATTTAGGACTAAAATCCCATATTATTGTAATAATTATACAGAGGATATTAGTTCACAAAGTTCTGTAGTTGGTCGAAATGATTCCAAACATACACACATCAAAAGTGTCTAGGGATCAACATCATCATCATCATCACCAGCCGGAAGACGTCCACTGCTGAACATAGGCCTCCCTCTTCGAACGCCACAATGACCGACAATTGGCTATTTGCATCCACCGGTTACCTGCGACGCGCACAATGTCGTCTGTCCACCTAGTGGGAGGCCTGCCAACGCTGCGTCTTCCGGTTCGTGGTCGCCACTCGAGAACCTTTCTTCCCCAGCGGTTATCGGTGTTTTCGTTTGTCACAGTAACGATAAACCAAGTCACCTTTGCATTAATAAAGAAATTTGCCATTTTCCTAATAAAGGGATTTTTGACATTTGAACCACTAACACAAAAGTTCGAAAAAAAGACTGAAATAACAGTTTTCTTTAAAATTTTATTGGGTAACTTAAACAATTAATAATCCGTGTTTCTACCGCGAACACTAACAACACAAGAACATCGGTTTGGCATACTCAAAATGAGTTCATCCAAATCACGCTGTGGAATGGCCGCACATGTTCGTTGCAACAACAAAAAAAGGTCTTCTTGCGACTGGATACCCTCCATATTCGGCAGAGCTCTTCTCTGTAGCATATCCCATGCATGCTCAATCGGGTTCAAGTCTGGCGACTGAGCAGGCCAGGGCAGGACATTGATGTTAGCTGCGGCGAGAGTCTGTCTTACAACTCTTGCGGTGTGCGGTCGTGCATTATCATGCATTAACTGAAATAAGGGACCGATTTGCACTTGTAGAGGAACGATGACGTCTGATACAATCGTCTCAGCATAAATTTGAGCGTTGAGGTTGCCTCTGATCCAAATCAACTCAGTTCTTCCGCCGATCCAAATACCCGCCCATACCATGATGGTTCCACCACTATAAGGATGGACTTCCTGGCAGGATTTTAATCGCTGTTGGCGTCCAGGGGTTCTCCAGTGTCGTATACGTCTTGTATCCGGTCTCATACCAAAGCGAGACTCATCAGAAAAGCACACGAAACGCCATTGTTCTTCTGCCCATTTTTTTGCCCAAAAATGCTTGATCCCTAGACACTTTTGATGTGTGTATTTGCATATTACGCTGACTAGAGCGAATTAAATGGGAAATCAAGAGATATTATCATAGTTGGATAGATTCAGATAGATCTATCTATATATCTAGTTGCCTAACAGAGGTCCAACGTACTAAAGCTTTGAATAGGTACATTCGTTTTTTATTACATTTGTTCATATAAAACAAATCTACCCTTTGATGTATATTCTTATTATATTATGTTACTAAAAGGTTAGTAAATATCATTATTGGACGAAAGATTTTAACGATAAGCGCCTTATAAGCGCTTTATAAAAAAAAGGACTCAACGGTCGTCCGCTAATCCTATAATAGATCCTTTGAAAACTTCGTAAAAATACAATACCTTACCATTACGGTCAACGGAATAGGTATTACAGCAGCAGGTCTTTAATTATTTTTTTGTTGATATGGGGAAATCTTGCCAGGTCAACCAGGGTAAGTGGAATTTTTACCCACTAAAACTACGGCTGTCGCATCGGCACATAAGGGAACCTGGTTTCTCTGGTGCGATCTGCAAAAGTTACCCCTCAGTGCCTTACCTTTGAGCCCGTCGACGGGGGGCGCCTTATAGCCCCCCGGGAACTCTGCGGGCAAGCCTGGGTTTTTTACTATGTATTCACCGTTAGTGATGCATGATGATTCAGACAAAGTGAAATACATATTGATACTTAATATCACCAATAATAAGAGCGCGTTCTATGGTGGCTCATTCACCAAAGACTCTGGAATCTTTCGTTTCTGGAATTCCTTGCCGGTTTCAATGAGAAGTGCCACGTCGCTGCTTTTGAAAAAGAAACAATTAAAAACTTACTACTTATCTTTCCTGCTCATGTTGCTCTTTAGCCTTTTAGGTGCATAATTAACTAAAGCTTAATATAAAATATGTATATTATGTTAGCTGTGTTGTCTTTCCTTCAATAATATAGTCCATAAAATGGATGCAAATTCATAAATTAAATCGTAACTCGAAAACTACGAAAAAGCGTAGATGGGGATGGGTGATTCAGATACCTCTCAACACGAGGCACCTAAAAAAAATTTTTGGACGTCACTGTTCTGGCCACCCTGTATGTAAAAGTCAATAACTTTAATGTGTTAGTAAATAACGTAATAACATACACCCGTAGCGCTGCCGTACAACGTCTTAATTACTCCTTGTGATTCAAACGACCTGCAGTTATATTAATTAAAATTACATAAGTAGGTACGTTATTTATTGCACAACGTGACTGGTTTCTATTTAAGTACTAAGAAAAAAATGCCTGAAACCCGTGATACCCACGTGAAAAAAAATTCTAATCTTTCGACAAATCGTTATTACTGGCGGACTATTCAAAAAGTTAACAAGCGGATTATTCGAATGGTTTGCTAATCATTTTGCCCGAATGTCCCAAAAGGAGGGCTATGTTTTTCAAGAGTACATGTATGTATGTATGTCTATTAATAATAATAATAATATAATAATATCTTGGGACAATCCACACACGCTCATCCGATCCCAAACTAGGCAGAACCTGTACTATGGAAACCAGACAACTGATACTAATACTTATATACTTTTTTTTTGTAAATACATACTTAAATAGATAAACAACACCCAGACACTTGGCGGGAATCGAACCCACGACCCATCGGTTAGCAGGCAGGGTGTCTGACCACTAGACCAACGAGCCCGTCTTTGACACGGCCTACAGCTTAAACTGCTCGAAGTTAGATTCGTTTTAGATGTGTATTTTTCGAATGAGGTTAGGCTATACTAAAGGCGGCATGCGACTACGGCTATCGTAGTCGCATGCCGCCATATGCCGCCTTTAGTATAAAGTACCTACGTACCTAACTACTTACTTAATTTAAGTTGAGCCCCTACGGTTTACAACGGGGGCATTCGACTACGACTATCCCTAACCTGCACAATACTGTACCTACATAATGTGTTTGGAATTCAGTAAAATAAAAATATTCTCTTTTTTTTTTGCTGTTCAGATTAATTTATCAGTAGTTGGGTTTTAGTTTTTTAACTTTATTTTAGTTTCAAATAAAAAATTATCAGTCGGATAAACTAATAACGTATGAAAAAGAACTGTAACCTACAATTAAGTCGTGAATTATATACAGATTACAAAACATTTTCAATTTGTCATACAACAATATCCAATTAATAAAATTTAACTACAGATTTAATAATCATCCCTTAGGTACCAATGTTAAGTATAAGAACAAAATTTTGCTGGCGTCTTTTCGTACTTCAATGTCTTTACTTTTTGTTACCCAGGATGGGCAGGGCCACCCGTTCGTGGCCGCAGGCCGAGCCGCGCGGCTGGGGGGTGCGCACCCTTGACGGGCGGCTAGCGCGGCAATGGCGCGCGGACAAACGTCAAGTCCGCTTCCGTCAATGCTACTTCAACCCCATCTCGTGCTTCCGCAAGTGAACGCCTCGAAGACAACCCATCGCCCGCGTGACCGACTTCCTATACACTAACATGATCGACGACCATGCTGTTACAAAATAATCAATATTGGTTTAATTATTCCATTAAGGATTTAAGTACAGTACCTATCCTCGTGGTTCTTACAAAACAATTAATCTTAGTTTATTCCGTTATGGATTTCTATGTGACAGTACTTACTTAACTTCCTGTTAAGGTAATATTTTTAGAATATTTACAGGTCCAAAAAATAAGCTACGACGATCTATGGAATAACTTCGGTAGTACCTACTTACGTATAATACGTAAGTAGGTAGGTAAATAATATTTGGCATGTTTAATGCGGTCTCGAAATTTTACGATAATTGCTGTTTGTAAAATATTGTGAACATGATTGGGTATAGTTAATATAATAGCCTAGTGATGGGGAAAGTTACATAATAATGAAATTGATGCATTTATGTACTAGAATTTACCACTAAACACAATTTTCTTGATGAAAATTATATGCATTTTTGTTTGTTTTAATACAATTGAGATTAAGTTGTGTACAATTAAGTTGTTCTGTGCTACCGCTTAAATCACCTGTGAAATTGATTAAGTCTCTTAAGCCCAGTAATTTCTCCAGCAACAGTGCCCTTCAAACCAGAATACAGATGTTTACACGCTGCTGTTTTCTGTCTCTAAGATACACCATACAGGGAAACTGATAAAGTGTGGGCATTATTAAATGTAATTTTGTTGGGCAAATATTTTTCTTTTTTAATTACAAGCTATCATCAAAACAAGAAATAATAAAAATAGACATTCCCTTTGTTATGATAATGACTAAAACAGAATAGATGTCTAATAGATGTTGTTCTCCTCACTTATTTGTCTGGTCCCCCCTTGTTTAGAAGTCATCTTGCGTAGTAGAATTTAAAAATGTCCTGTTAGATGTCTGATAATAATAAGTATATAGTTTATAATATATTTGTACTTTTGATTATAATATTCCTTCATCTACAATATCACTTACTTAAAAAAATAAAAACAGTGTTTTCGTGCAATTGTTTTTATGCACAATGGATCCAACTGGGTCGAAGTGCGTTCCGGTGGTCCCCAGGCTCAAATTTATAGCCAAAATTTATAAGTGTTCTTTTATTACCTATCCTATTCAGAGAGTCGCTATACGAATTTTGTAACTTAGATGATAATAAACTTATTTATTATACTTAGTAAAATTTACTTTTTATAAGTGTTACTAATGATAAGTTATAATTAAAGGAGATAGTCAATGAAATAAACTTAATGTTTGTCTACAATAGCGTTTAATTTTCCTTCACCTTCTACTTTATTATACAACACACAATAAATACAAACACGAATGCATAGCAAACACATAGCCATCTTAATTGGAAATAAGCAGTAAATGCGTATGTAAGTTCCAACGTTGCTCAATTAATTTTGACGAATGAGGTTTTAGTCGATTCGTTAATATAGTCCGAGGGACATAGCCTACATTTTAAACGAAAAAAATCAATATGACATAAACCATATAACAAAATGGGAGTTGCTGAATTTGTTATTTTCGTAGTGTAGTAACAGTTTTTTTTAACTGTTTTTAGGGTTCCATACCGAAAAGGTAAAAAAGGAACCCTTATGTTCTGACTTCGTCTGTCTTCAGTATTAGTTCAGTATTTCAGTATTACTATTTTATCCCCTTGGTGCATAATAAATAGTAGTTTTCACACCACCTGCTCGATAATGTTGCATTATGGGTCATATAATGATGACATAAAGTACCTCATTATATCCCCATAGTCTAGCCGGGTAATAATGTTGTACTAAACTCCCTTGGGTAATAATGTGTTTGAATTTCGCGAAAATTCTACACAACGCTTTTACCACAGGTATAATACTACTCTAAGCAGAGACCTGCACGAAAAAAACATTTGAAAATCGAACCGGGCGCGACGAGCAGAACCCAGTGTTTTAGAAAAGAAAAAAATATAAATGTTAACTCTGCAAATCAATATGCTGATATTGTTGACAGTTTCGTTGGTTTAGTGGTTAGACGCCCTGGCCGCTACCCGATGGGTAGTGAGTTAAATTCCCACTAAGTGTCTGGGTGTTATTTAACTATTAAATTAATATCAGTTGTCTGGTTTCCATAGGCCAGGCTCTGCCTAGTTTGGAATCAGCTGACCGTGTGTGGATTGTCCCAAGATTTATTATTATTATTATTATTATAATTCTAGCAATATTTCTATTTTATTACCTCGCAGTAGGTGTGAAATGTAGTGTATTCTCCTCGGGTGTAAAGGTGTCTTTGCCTTGGGCGAGCTTAAATCCCTCGCTGTACTCAGGATTCTAGTATTCTAGTATTGTATTAACTCCCTCGCTGCGCTCGGGAGTTGCTAGAGTCCTTCGTTATGCTCGCAATTTAATTTAACGCCCGCGACATAAGACACTACTTTATCCCCTTGGTGCATAAACTACGTCCAAAGATGGTATGGAACCCTCGGTGCGCGAGTCCGACTCGCACTTGACCGGTATTTTTTTATCTTATTATAATTACTGATAATATCCTCGAAATACAAGACTATCTTGTAAACTTTCGTTACTAAAATAAGCAGAACTTAAAACACATTCACATATTATAATAGTAGCTTATTTAGCGTTATCACGATTTGCTACCGATATTAAGAAAGTTGTAGTGTAATATCGATATAAATTAACTTTGATAAAATCTTCGTCGTAATTCAAAAGTTGGTACCTGGTCGTTATTATTATTCGATTTACGCATGATTAAATGATGAATGAAGATTAGAACAAAAATGTTTTATCTCGATAAACGATCAGCAGAACCTATTATGATACAGATAAAATAACTAAACTTACAGGTTACGTACCCGTAATAAAACCTTTCTGAAAGTAATTAATAAACATAAGTTCAGTAGTATTTGATGAAATCGTTAACAAATATAGTACCTACATGCAGGTCAAATTCAGTATACCCTTGATAAGAATGATAAGAATCTCAAAGATACTTACCTAAAACAAATCTCGTGTCTTAACAAGTTAAACAATATCAATATTGATAATATTCGGGGACAACCCACACACGGTCATCTGATCCCAAACTAGGCAGAGCCTGCACTATGGAAACCAGATGACTGATAGGTACTTACTA
This sequence comes from Furcula furcula, assembly GCA_911728495.1. Lineage (NCBI taxonomy): Eukaryota > Metazoa > Arthropoda > Insecta > Lepidoptera > Notodontidae > Furcula > Furcula furcula. The sequence goes on along the minus strand of OU452256.1, from coordinate 13,565,885 downwards.
ATATCTACTTATATCCTTTTTTTGTAAATACATACCTGAATAGATAAATACTTGGCGGGAATCGAACCCACGATCTATTGGGTAGCAACCAGGGTGTCTAACCACTAGACCAACAGGCCCGTCATACAAGACCTGATCCCTAACTAGGCAGAGCCTGTACTATGGTAACCAGATAACCAATCATTATTCATCATCATTAGCAGCCGATAGACGTCCACTGCTGAATAAAGGCCACTTCCTTAGAAGGGAGGGGTTGCCATAACCCCCACGCTTGGCAGGTGGCTTGGGGATCTCAGTATAGGTGGAAGATAAATCCAAAAGAAAGACGCTGCTGCCCGTCTTCCTGTTCTCGTTTAGTATAGTAAGAGTAAATTAATTACAATAAATACCTATATACTTCTATTTTGTAAATACGTACATATATAGAAAAAATAACACCCAGACAGTTGGCGGGAATTGAACCCACGACCTATTGGGTAGCTGTCAGGGGGCCTAACCACTAAACCAACATTCTGCTAGGGGCAATGCTTTGACCTTAATACCAGATAAGTAACTAACTATGACCATCAGTATATATGTACTATCGTGGTTACGAACGATGTACCAGTTTTCAATCAAAATCGTTTAAACGACGACGTTACGTGCGCTTAACCCGCCTGCACGTATTTTAAGTCCGGCTCGCGCAAGCGATTAATGATCTAAAGCGTTCGTGACCGCGACCGTACAAAACAAATCTTACATAGCATAGTTTAACCAGCCTTAATTATCTGCATTGCATGTATAATGCAAAACCCATAGCCAGTAATAATTAAATAATAAGTTTTACCTACGCTGTGGTATTTTTTTACCACCGGCATCTCATTTACTTCGAGATAATCCACGTCTAACGTTGAACGACGAAATTTGCAACACAAATAGCATCACTGGTGTTCCAGTAATCCTCGGAATTCAAAGAATTTCGAACGTTTAGGATAGAAATACTTTCAAGAAAATCAGGAAAATGTAATGAGATTCGTCCCAGACGCCTTATTACCTATAAGAAGTGCGTTCAGAAATTTCCATACTATTACTGCTTCTGAATTACGTAATGCTTTCTCATGCATTCTTTTATGTCTGCGCACATAGAATACACACCTTATGATGAATCAATCAGCTAACGACTTAACGTATATACATATAAAGAGTGGTATAATGGGCTTTATAAATAAAATTCTAACCCAAGAAATCAATAAAAAAACCGGTCAAGTGCGAGTCGGACTCGCGCACCGAGGGTTCCATACCTTCTTTAAACCTATCCTCAGATAGCAAATAAAACAAACCGTGAAACTAAGTTTGTTTGTAGAGTTTTTTTTAGGATTACTAACAAACTGTACCAAGTACTTAGAAAGATAAAATAAAAATAAAATATGGATAGACATGTATTTTACACATAATTACTTCACATAAATATTTTTTTTTCATTTGCGATGGGGTAGGGTAAGTAAGATTATTTATATAATATATATTTTAGGTATTCCCCTTATATCCGAAGTTTGTGGAGGGAAAACTCTGAAATAATTATGGGTAATACACGTATATGAACAGCAGCTCTGACTTCCGCGTCCCGTATGCCGTCGACGAATGCTTGCAACAGCGTCGCTTCAACTGTCGCCGGTGCCGAAGAGTACGCACGACGAACCAGCCTTTCTACTTCAAGCGCCCATTGTTGAAGGAATTCACCAACCTTCTGTGTACGCTCGCGGAGTTGTGCTCGGTATACGTATTCTAGGTGACCCTCACATAACTCGTATCTAATGGTTCTAACAGAGCTTCCAACGTCCGTCCTTCATGTGGCAGGTTCTAATATGAGCAGAGCGTCACCTCGTAGGGCCAGGACCAGGGCCATGAAGGATTGGTCATCACTCTTTTTTTTTTTTTTAACACTTATAAGTTAGTGCTTGACTGCAGTCCCACCTGATGGAGAGCGGCGACGCAATCGAGGATGGCAAAACACACTAGCTTATTAAAAGCCTATTCACTCTAGTCTTAAAGACACCCACATTATAATCGGGCGGGAAAACCGACGCAGGCAAACTGTTCCAGTCCTTAGCTGTCCTTATTATAAATGAAGAAGCAAACCGCTTAGACCGGACTGAAGGCACTTTCACCACATAAGGGTGTGTACGTGCCGTGCGTCTCGTCGTCCGATGATGAAAGGGATCCTCCATCCATTCCACTTGGCCAGTGTCTCGAACTGGTAGTGGAAGGCTGTCCATGAAGAAGACCCAAGGTCAAAGTGCGGAAGGTCCAGTTTCGCTGCTGATGGTGATGGTGAAGCCACGGTTATTGGTTGGCGAGTTTCTAGTTTACGGATGCGGTGGTCGTGGTCATCAATTCGACCTTCCAAGTTCTCCGCTTTAATAGTGACCTCTTTGACGTCTGCTTCCAGTTTTGTAACTTTCTCGCCGAGTATAGTAATGCCGGCGTCAATCTTACCCAGAATGGCCTCTTGGTTGGCCTGGATAGACTCCTGGATTTCGCGGCGGGTAGCCGCCTGGGTAGCCTGGATGTCGTGGCGTGTAGCCTCTTGGATAGCCTCTTGGGTAGCCTGGATGTCGCGGCGGGTAGCCTCTTGGGTAGCCTGGATAACCTCCTGGATCTCACGGCGGGAAGCCTCTTGGTATGCCTGGATAGCCTGGATTTCGCGCCGGGTCTCTTGGTTAGCCTAAAGATTTACCTGCATACCCTGGATAGCAGCCAGCAGGGTTGACAGATTTAGTTCCATCGAGTCTCCCGGTGGTGCGGTACCAGACGATGTAGCGGCCACAGGCTGGGACTCCTCCTCTTGACCACGCCGACGTGCAGCATCCATCTCCACTTGTCTCCTTGCTCGCGGAGTACGCGCTTCTTCTTCACGCGGCAGAATCGGCATTCCGCTTCTGACACCAATTGTTACGTGCGGGTGGGTAATTAAATGCCGATTAACGTAAAAGAAGATTTTATTCCACGTACACTCACACTGTATACACACAAGGCACAGTAGTCCGAGTCGCACAGTACTTCACAGTAGTCCAAAGTCTTCGCAAGGGTCGCTGGTACAATTCTCTTCGATCGCTTCCTTAACATGTTTCCGCTGTCGCTTGTAAACACAAACTGTCTAGACGCCTCTATGCGTCGGTTTGTATACCTAAATTAACAGAGGGGTGGAAGTCTCTCGAATATACTCGTAAGTACCTACCTATTCTATCGGTTTCGCGAGTTACAATAGCGGCGCGGCCTTCGAGAATAAACTAACAAGTTTAGGCGGGGCAGTGAACTGAGCGCGAGTGCGTAGGTAGGTACATACGTAAGTACTTGCCGAATTGGATGGAACTACTTTCTATTGAGAATTCGAGATCTTTCGGTACGGGTCGATAGTAGACCTATAGACTAACAATGCATTTTGAAATCATTGCAATTAAGTAATAATTAACAGAGTAATTAACACTTTTATGTCCCGGTCGTAACAATATATTTTGCACGTCTATTGTTCAGTGGTACTTATCCATTTTAATTTTGTTTTAACTATAAGTAAGTAAGTATATAAGTATACTTGCCAATTTATATATTCCATCATTTGACAGTGACTAGCCAGCCTGGCTAGTCAAAGCAATTCACCTAGTTACGTATAGGTACTTACGTTAATTCTTAAGAACTCAAACTGTAAATAACAATATTTCGATAAAGGGAATGCGAACATGATCCGTCCTTTTCGATACTTTACTATTCATAAATTAAAACGTACTAGAAGTCTTTGAATTTATATATGCTTGCATAAAAATATAAGTACTTTTGTGTGTACTGTGTGTACTTACTACAAAAGAAAATATATATTACAAAATTGAAAATCCAATCCGAAAAATAATCTCAATTGAGATTGATTTTTGTATTCAATGGTTCAAAAAAATGTTTGATTTGACAAACATCAAGTGAGTGGAGACTTACGGGCTAATAGGTTACACGTGCCGTAAGAGCGTTTCAACATTAGGGATCCGATATCAGTATCGGTAACCAATCCGATATTACGACGAATGGTACCTGCCTCTCGCTATACCTGCTTGCTTCGGCACCAACTATCTGATCCGACAAATTGCATGCTTGTCGCAGCATAGTCATCCGATATCAATATCGGACCGGGTAGTCTGAAAACGCTCTAAGTGTCCGCCCACCAAATTATTGTATACAATCTGCTACTTATTCATGAATCAGAAATAAGTCACCATGGGGTTCTGGCGACGGCACGCCTTGCTAATCAAACGATATTTTTCTAAGTTTATTTAAGTAGCTACTTTCTTTGATTACCAATAACGGGTAATTTGAGGCATAGATGCCTATGATTGAAGCATAAAAATAAGACGTCGTCGATCCTAAATTAGGTCTTGCGTTGTAGAGTATTGAGTTTCATCAAGGGATTGGCTATGGCAGTTTTATTAGTTTTCTGTTATCTATTTAAAGTCTAATGTAATTTTTTATAACAAAAGTCTAGGAGCTTAGCCTCTCTGTGATCGATCGCTCTACATATACCTGTTCTAAGTACACACATCAAAAGTGTCTAGGGATCAAGCATTTTTGGGCAAAAAAATGGGCAGAAGAACAATGGCGTTTCGTGTGCTTTTCTGATGAGTCTCGTTTTGGTATGAGACCGGATACAAGACGTATACGACACTGGAGAACCCCTGGACGCCAACAGCGATTAAAATCCTGCCAGGAAGTCCATCCTTATAGTGGTGGAACCATCATGGTATGGGCGGGTATTTGGATCGGCGGAAGAACTGAGTTGATTTGGATCAGAGGCAACCTCAACGCTCAAATTTATGCTGAGACGATTGTATCAGACGTCATCGTTCCTCTACAAGTGCAAATTGGTCCCTTATTTCAGTTAATGCATGATAATGCACGACCGCACACCGCAAGAGTTGTAAGACAGACTCTCGCCGCAGCTAACATCAATGTCCTGCCCTGGCCTGCTCAGTCGCCAGACTTGAACCCGATTGAGCATGCATGGGATATGCTACAGAGAAGAGCTCTGCCGAATATGGAGGGTATCCAGTCGCAAGAAGACCTTTTTTTGTTGTTGCAACGAACATGGGCGGCCATTCCACAGCGTGATTTGGATGAACTCATTTTGAGTATGCCAAACCGATGTTCTTGTGTTGTTAGTGTTCGCGGTAGAAACACGGATTATTAATTGTTTAAGTTACCCAATAAAATTTTAAAGAAAACTGTTATTTCAGTCTTTTTTTCGAACTTTTGTGTTAGTGGTTCAAATGTCAAAAATCCCTTTATTAGGAAAATGGCAAATTTCTTTATTAATGCAAAGGTGACTTGGTTTATCGTTACTGTGACAAATGAAAACACTTTATTTGATGAATCCTTAAAGAAAATTTTAATTAATATCAATCAGGAGAAAAGTTATTGCAAAAATATATGTTGATCCCTAGACACTTTTGATGTGTGTATATAAGGTTAATTTACTAGTACAGCATTCTGACACAATTTCCTTTCTATTTCTAAAACAAAATTTTGAAGTAAACCTAAAAGTTTGAAGTCACGGAATAATTTTGGGATATCTAATCATAAAGTCATTATCGCACAGTGACTTGGCTGTTTAAAAGTATTTGACAACGTAACAAATAGCCCTTCAGCAGTCATCTTTCTAAATATAAATCATAGTCATTAAAGACTTAATTCAAACAAAATACCTTGCTGGTCGCCTTCCAAGAGCTCCAGTTGACATTTTTGGATTTTTGAAATATAGTCGGTATATCATCATCAGCGCCACTTATAATATCTATACATATTTTTTTTATACTACCAAGGTGGCAAGCAAGCGTGCGGTAAGCAGTGCTCGCCTGATGGTAAGCAGTGACTGCAGCCTATAGACGACCACACCAGAAGAAACACTAGCGCGTTGCCGACCCTTAAGACATTAGATTTTAAGTCTTTGTGTCCGGTAATTTCACCAGCTGTAGTACAGCTATACATAAATGTAGAGGTTTAAATTCAAGAGATTTTCAAAGATTACGTTATATGTATATTATGCACATTGCAGCGTTATATTTATTTAAAACCTTTTTGAGATATTTTATATATCTAATTAACACTCATCACGAGTTTTCCGGAAGTAGGTATTTATTTTATTTTATTTTATTTATTTATACACATTTATAGCACCATTACAGTTATACCAAATCGATGCTACAAAGTCTATCATTAATTAATAACAACTAAGGTAACTCACTTTCTACACATCTCATAGCTACTTCTGTGAATTTAGACAACGTACAACAAAATATATCTATCCGGCATGAAATTTTATTAATCAGACGAATAGCTCGTGTCATTTATTATATAGACGACACACTTGACTTGAGAGGTATTTCTTTTGTTAAAATAGTTTAGGTGTAGAATTTTGAAAGAAAAAAGAGATTTACAGAAGCATTCATCACCAACGAAATAGGTGTCGCGGCAAAATGCTGAGTGGGCTCCTTTTTAACGACTGATTGTTTTTATTTTACCTACCAATTGTTATTTTATGTCGTTAAATAAATTTATTTCTATTCTATTCTATTCAACGAATTAATAGGTAACTAGTTTTTAAAATGTAAGTATACTAGATATAAATGAGGCAAACTTTATTTTTATCGGGAATTAACGCGATTTACCTTATATTTTGGCTTGACGTTTCGGCCGGGTTGCACCAGCCGTGGTCACAAGCAGACACTTGTGACCACGGCTGGTGCAACCCGGCCGAAACGTCAAGCCAAAATATAAGGTAAATCGCGTTAATTCCCGATAAAAATAAAGTTTAACAATGGAACGCGAAAGTCTAAAAGTATATAAATGAGGCATACCTAAATGTGTTTGAAAGCCAGTAACCTTTTTAATGCTCAGTTGATTTTTAGGAAAACTCATTCCCATTATATTCGGATTTAAACAACTTTTAACGAATGAACTGATAAAAAAACGAATTTTTCACATTGCTTCAGAGATCCGAAACCCTATCACGTGGCGTCCTTTAATTAATAGATATTTTCGTGTCGACATGAACATTATAGTTATTCACATCGTGATGGAAAGATTGGTCAATCAGCGAGATCTCTCAGAGCAGATTGTTCAGGGTGCATCCGGCGTACATGTGTTTTTTGCCATTCGGGGAAGCTTTTTGTTACAGTTATTTTCATAGATTTATGATTTTTCACTATCAAGGTTCTTTTACAGTTAAGTATATCATTACAGACATAAAGTAGATACAGTGGCGGTCCTAAGGCGGGGCGAGCGGTGCGACCGCTCCGGGCGCCATCATAGGGGGGGGGCGCCAAAATCATCCGACGCGCGACGACGACGCGACGATCGGTCGGGCGCGGCGAATTGTGTCTCAAAACTTACGAAACATCCCTAGATCACCGTGCTAACACCGTGCTTGGATAGAAGCGTCGATGAGATTGAAGAATTTCAGCGGAAGACAAACATATACAAAAACAAATTGAAGATGAGAAATCGATATTCTCGAACGAATGATGACAATAGTGTTCTTCTTGGCAAGCAATAATTTGGCGTTTAGAGGGAGCTCTGGATCTGAAATGTTATCACTCCTAATAATGGCAACGTTTTTGGTATTGTGCAACTACTAGGAAAATTTGATACTGTGACGATGGGCCACCTCCGCCTTACAATAGTAAAGAAAGAGACTAATATGTGCTAATATCCATTATTTCAGCAAACGCATTCAAAACGAATTAATTGATAAATACAATAGAGAATAAGTACATTGGTTACTCGTTTTCAACAACTGTTAAAGTTCAATGATACATGGTATTTTATATACGACATAAAAATAATTCCAGAAATATCCATGTTGGAAAAAGGCTGTGCTGATTTGCAAATAATTTTAAATGATGGCGAAAAATTTGATAATATATCTGGGCATGAATTGGTTGAAGAACTTGTGAGCCTGAATTCATTATTAAAAGATCTTCCATCAGCAGTTCTTCAACTTATAAGAAGAAATGATTGACAAGATATTTTCCCTGATATTTGGACAGCGCTTCGTATCTTGCTTACTGTACTTACCTGTTACTGTTGCCAAAGGAGAACGAAGTTTCAGTAAATTTAAACTAATAAAAACTTACCTGCGGTCTACTATGTATCAACAAAGACTGTCAAGGGTGGACTGTGGGGTTAAATTATTGAACCTTAACAGATCACAAATAAAGCACCTAATAGGTGCACTCACGGGACATTTCGGTACCAATGAGCACCTTCACAGAATGAGGCTAAGTAGGTACTATTGATACTTGCAGATTTTGTAAAGGTGAAAAAGAGTCAATGCGACATATATTGTGTGGCTGCGTCGCTCTTGCGAGACTTAGGTTGGGTCATCTGGGAGTAGCCTATCCTACAACAGATGATTACGCACAGCTCCATGCTGGAGCAATCGTTGCATAACTAAGGCAACTCTTCGACACGCCAGCAAGAAAGTAAGGGCTAGGGCATGCACAATGGATCCAACTGGGTCGATGAGCGTTCCGGTGGTTACCGGGCCCGATTTTTAGCCGGTATAACTCAAAAGGTTTTGTCCTTTCCAGTCTTCTCACTATGTCCGTGTTGTCGAGGAGCTGGATAGCCTCGACATTGACATTGTGATGAAGACGATATTGGTGAGCTTCAGCACAATCCTTAATAATTTTGGCAACGAGGTCCACTTTGAGGTCCCGATGGAGGTCGTTTATGCTTATGTACCAGGGCGCATTTACAATGCCTCTGAGTACTTTGTTCTGGAATCGTTGTATTGTCTGTAGGTACGTTACTTTGTTTGGTACAGCCCCACAACTGTATACCATAAGTAAGTCCATACTGGCATCAGGACTTGCTTGTATAAAAGGATTTTGTTTTGCACAGACAACACGGAATGTTTTCCAAGCAGCCAGTGCAGTTTCTTGTAGCGAAGGCCTAACTCTTCGCGTTTCTTTTTGACATGAGCCTTCCAGCGAAGCTTTGCGTCAAGTGTCATGCCAAGGTATTTAGCAGTGTTCTCATAGGGTATAGCTTTATTGTTTATGTATACCGGATTATAGTTGGTAAAATCAATATGAACCGACTTTGATTCATTTAATTTTATTCGCCACTTTCATGTCCAATTAAAAATGGTGTTAACGGCGCTTTGAACATTCTCCACAGCTTCCGCGTGGGTGACTCCTGTAGCCAAAATGGCCGTGTCATCAGCAAAGGTTGCGATGGTCTTGTTTTCTAATTCTGGAATATCGCAGGTGTATAATAGATACAGGACCTAGAACACTTCCTTGTGGTACTCCAGCTTTGATTTGCTTAAGATCAGAATAAGCATCTTCCTGCCTTACTCTGAACAGTCTATCTGATATGTAGGACTCCAAAATATCTGAGAATTGTTTTGGCAAAATTTTTCTTAGTTTATGTATGAGGCCCTGATGCTACACCTTATCGAATGCCTGGGCCACGTCCAGGAAAACTGTTGAGCACACTTTCTTTTCTTCTAGTGCTTTTTCAATTATGTTTGTAATTCTGTGAACTTGATCTATTCTAGAGTGTCTTTCCCTAAAACCAAACTGATAGTCAGGGATAAGATTTCTGGCTTCTATGATAGGCTTCAATCGTTTCAACAGGATCTTGATCTCGAGATCGGTCTGTATGAATTTACTTCATAAGGCGGTTTACCATGTTTTGGTATAGAATAGAACAAAATAAATAAAACTTGTTACTCATAAAATTTATTGTTATTATTTTATACATCGAATGTATGGTTAAGGCGACTAAAACCGTGTGTGACAAATGTCAAATCGAGTACAGTTTTATATTTGAAGGGGCGCCACTTTTAGATCTCGCACCACTTAAAAATATTGATAGACCCGCCACTGAGTAGATACTTACCTACAAGAGAAGACGTAAAAAACACGAGTACAATGTCACGTAACGGTACGTTTAAAGTAGGGTAGAGAGAACCCGGAGACCGTTACTAAGTTAGGTAAGTAACTAAGGGGGAAGTAGCAATAAAGAATGAGAACTCAGGACTTACAATATAACTATAATTACAGATAAAAAAACGTTACAGTTCTCTAACGACAGTTACGCAGTTCGTTTCACCGGGTCGGAAACGCGGACACTTATTAGCGTAAGATCACGTAACTTGCTTGCAAGGATTCCTGGGCGCAGGGAAGCCTGGCGGCGTGCCAGATGGCACAACCGCAGCCAGGCCGTTGGACGCCGGCAGGTTTAGCACCGGCCACGACACTCAACCAGCAGGCTGGCCGATGAAAAAGGGGTGCGGGCGTCAGCACGCCACAGCAGCAGCACCCGTAGATATGTGGCCTCTGGCGTAGATAATGGCCGATTCCGGCTCAAGACCTGGTTAAGCTCGGCCTCCGGTCTTGCGACTCTAGGCTGTAGACCTTAGGCTTTCCACTCGTCTTCAGGCTCCAGACTAAGCCTTCCGATCCAAGACTTCAGACCCTCGACTTCAGACCCGTTTTTCAGACTGACGTTTAATTTTCCTCCCTGCCACTTGACAGCACCTTGTCTAAATTTAAATTTTCAAACTGAATTAAAAATAAATACAAATATTTATAAAAAAGATGAGGTATGACAATGGAGGTTGATATATGAGGAATGAAATGAGGTGATACACTACAACAAAAACAGATATATATATTTTTACTTACTTTTTTTACTTTTTTTTTTTTTTTACTTAATTCTTCATGCACGTTAATTGTACATACGCGGACACAATGCCAGCCAATGATATTTGACTATATCATTGATGCCAGCATTTTCTGCCAGTCTACTTTAGGCTGCTTCTCAGAGGGGTACGAGGTAGGTGCAAAAAGAACTCAGAGTAACTGAGAAAAAGAAAGAATACCGAACAAAAATACAAATTGATAACTAAATATATAATTATAAGCTATACCACTCACATGCCTCTTTAAAAAATTAAATAGAGTTTTTAAAGTACAGCGGGTCTAAAATGGGCACTATATGTGAATCATAATATGAGTAAGTACATAAGTTACGGTTTAATTTTTATTCATATGGCAGCATATGAATCAAATATGAATCTATACTTACTTATAAAACTTATATTAAAGACTTGCAAGGAGCACCTTAATATGGATGATTACGAGCCACCGAAAGACATTTTACTAATAAGGATGATAGTTTATTCGTCCATATACAGGACAGACGAAGGAATTTCTCCATACTGCCAAATCTTTTATAGATTTACTAATAAGGACTAGGACCGGCCTTACCGAAAACAAAAACCGGAAGCTTTTACACGTGTAATAAGAATATCTATGCCTAATTTCTATGACAAAATGACTGAATGAGACTGCAGTTTATTTTAATAATGTACCTAATATCCTCCTGGCCGATACGACCACAGCAGCCAATCTTTCGCAAGATCATCAATCTACGCCGAGATATTAGTGCACAAGTGCTTACGTAGACACAAGTGCACTCTCTCTTCCTTTTACCTCTCACAATCCGATGGGACGGAAGACCGACACGACCCGGGAGAGATCAGGCGCAGGATCGCCCATCCGACGCATGGATCATCTTACTTTACAGACAATCGGCCTGCATTGTCCTAGCCTGTAAGGAACAACTACACAAAGTTGTTGCTTCTCGCGGGATTCGCACCTGCGACCCCTAGAACACTCACGGCTGTTGCATCGTCACGTGAGAGGGGAAACCTGGACTCTCCGGTGGGATCTGCGGCAGGTGTCTCTCAGTGCCAACTGTTTTTGTTCTCGCGGGGGGAAGCCTTCAAGAGGTCCCCAGCACCCAGAAAGGGTCAACCGAGGATGTGGGATTCCTGTTGCATCGCCACATGAGAGAGAAAACCTGGGAATCTGCATTATGTGCCCCTCAGGGCCTTGCACTTGATCCCGCCGCCGGACGCATTATACCCTGGAACCTGTCACGGTGCTCTCCGGTCTGTGGGTCGCAACCCTGCATCCGGTCAAACAAAACACCAAACAATACCTTCAAATCCCAAGTGCGAATCAAACACGCGTTGAATACCGTCCTTTCAGTGGCGCCAACTGGTGGCGTAAATTTTCCGGAACACCCTCATTGCTTAACTTTTTTCATTTCAATTACGATTACATACTTCACTTCACTTTTTATGCAAAAAAAAACATGGCCTCTATCGGTTAGTCGATGATTTTGCCAACAACAGAGTGTTTATCCCATAGTTTATCCACAGGGTAGTGAGTGAGTGATGATGGATTTAATGCGTGGGGTATTGACACTTTTACGGTGAAAAAAATACTATAATAAATTTTCCAAAAAAGAATAGAGCCGTTGAGAAAACAAGAAAAAGTCTAAGTGCAAATGCTCGATCAACATGAGTAAATAAATAAGATTGGAATATAAAATAAAATTGATCTTTAAATCTATATCCTAATATTATTAAATTTGTATAACACTTTTATGGACGAGTTATTAGATAAAGTTATTATATAGGAAAGCTTTATCGGACGCGGAATATCACAAAGGCAAGCAAATCATATAAAGGGACAACCAAACAACCAATTTAGAACAATTGACGATTACATACATAATAATGACAAAAGAAACAGAACAAAGTAACTGACAGATGTAAAATGTGATCTATTGGCTAGCCGCACACTGTCAATTATCTAGTCCTTGACTCCAAGATATTTCTTTCCATCACTAGTAGTACCCCGTGGGTACGATCCGGAGATATCGCACAAGTTTCAGAGGTTAGAAAGAGAAAACAACATTATTATCTCTTTCGTAACCACCCCGCCTCAGCCGAGCGACAGCCACTTCATTCTAGTCCGTGCGATCACGGCGTTCGCACGAGTTCAAATACAAGGGATCTTTGAAATCATGAAAAATCGAAAATAAAGAAGACATAAAATTAACAGTGGAACATTGTTCGAGTCGCTGTCAACGAAGATGTATACTCTCGAGCTAAAGTGTACTCTTTGAATTCATTGGGAATCACTAATGTTTAATCCGTAGAATTTTTCGGATATTATTGTGCCTAAATATCATTCTGCCTGCCTGCTGCTGCTGTACCTGCAAAGATTTATACGCTCGAGCTGAGTCTGTGTACCCTTTGCATTCATTGGGAAGCACTAATTTTTATTATCCGTTGTATTCTTCGGATATTATTTGGCCTAATTATCACGATGTCCTAAATACGACAGTTGCATTCATCGGAAATCATACAGCTTATCTGTTGTATTCTTCAGATATTGCATTTTTTTTTCTTGGCCTAACTATCCGCATTATTTACTACTACGGGTGAGTTCGTCTATTTTTAGATAAAAGCGAATAAATATTCGCTGTTGTTGTACCTTCAATTACGATCGAAAGAAAAATTCAAAATCTATGCATAGATATCTAATGGTAATCATCAGTCAAATGCAAGCTTCTCGTGGTATCGGAATTTGTGCTCGAAGGTGCGGAGACAACAAATCACGGTTACAAATGTTGCCACAGAATAGTCCCTGATCAGTTTTGTTGGTGTGGTGGAAGGAATCTCTAACGAAGTTGATTCACTTAGTTTTATGAAACTTCCTTACTCAATTTGTAATAGCTACTCTGAACCTGGAGATTGGCACCATGCTGATCGATAGTTATAAGGCTATTAGTCAGTAAAGCTTAACTGGCTTCATGGAAGGTGGACAAGCCTCTTAAATCTCATAAAAAATACCTAATATGCCGGATAATATCCGTACTCTAAACGGAGGGGCCACTCTTGGCTTATTCTCACTATGCCGAAACTGATACCTGTCAGTCGGTTATCATTCTACTGATCGATCAAACCTGGACAGATCCTTTTAAGATAGTAAAACAGATTTCTTTTTTTTAGAACAAGTAGACGACTTTGTAAAAAAAAAATTGCCCAGATTTTATACTTATTGGAAATTTTAACGGAAAAGGCTCCAAAAACCTATTTTTCAATTCTAGCACCAGCGCCATGACCGACAAAGTCACACACTACACTGACAAAGTCAGTGGACTGAAACCAGTGAAGTTTTTAATGTGCACTCTAACCGCCACCAGCGCGGCGTCGAGGACTGTCATCATCGCCTCCGCTTGACTGATTGCCGACCGTGTCCGCCACGAGTCCAAGCGTCGCAACAATTCAATGAACCTCTCAAAGTTTCATTATTAATTACCAGTATAATGTTTCATTCAAAAACTTTTAGTAAAGTAAGTTTTATGCTGGGGTCCATACTTTTGCTGATTTGGAGCGCAACAGATAATCTAAAAAAAGAAAATTTTTATATATATACTATATACAAATATATATATATATAATTATTAATTTCATTAAGACATAACTATTAACTACAATTACTATGTAATTGTACTATGTCGCTTTAGCAAGATAGATACTAAGCTCCTGCTTATATGAATGATAACTGTGATATCATTATGACGTTGACACATAGTTTACGTTTACTTTAGTCGTTAATTTGATATCAAGATAAATATTTTCTTCAGATTTTCACGGACACCTTTCTAACGAGTAGCGTGCTCCTCTGTACTCAAACTCTAAAGTTGGAGCGTAGCAAGTGGTTCGTAAAAACTGGTGAGCATTGGTCCACATACAGTATGCTAAAAGTAATGATAATCCATTGTTATATTGATTTAGTCTCTGGAGACAAGAAAAAATGTGACTTTCGTGTATACCTAATACCTTTTCTTATTCACACAGAATAAGTAGAGTTTATTACCCTAGCTAATATTGGGATAGGCTAACATTTGGAATTGGGGTGCACATATTAACAAATTCATATTTGCATCATATATATATTCATTCTTTATTAAATTATTGAGGCTGATATAATACTAATAGGATAAATGCAGACACGGAACGAGAGATCGTGTGTAAAAAATAATTATGTATACATAATTAATATATATATATTTATGTATAATACAATTAAAACAATAATAGTAAACCAAAAAATATTGTGAATATTCGATTTAATTAGGGGGGTACACTCATATTAAAAAAAAACCTAATGCAAGGGTAAGAAACTAAAAATGTAATTTTTTCCAAGACTATTCTTTAGCGATACGGATCGAAATGAGGCATGTATTAAAATTAAATCTTTATGAAAGGGGAAAGATTTACCTAGCCATATTCATGATCCTCAAAGTGAGTTGGAGATGGAGATTATACAAAAAAAGGCGAGCAAGCGTCATAACCACTACCAAAATTACTACAAAAAGCGGTTTTTATTAAAAATTGACCTCAAAGAGGCCTTTATTTTATTTTCTATTCATGAATCTTATTGTAGCCTCCGTAGCGCAGCTGTAAACCGCTTGCTTTGCAAACTGGAGGTTGCGGGTTGAAATCCCGTGGAGAGCAACCACTTTGTGTAGTTGTTCCTTGCTGGCTAGGACAATGCAGGCAAGATGATTTATGCGTCGCATGGGCATGTAAAAAGTCAATTCTGCGCCAGACCTCACCCCAGTCGTATCGATCTTCCGTCTTAACGAATTGTGAGAGTAAAGGAAGATAGAGTGCACTTGTTTCTACGCAAGCACTTGTGCACTATAATATCTCTCGTGTAGTAGGCTGATTTGATGAAAGGTCGCCGTGGTCCTATCAGCCAGGGGGACATTTATTTATTTATTTTATCATTTATGTACACACAATAACAATAAAAGATAGAAGGAATAAAGGCAAGATACTATTCTTAATACAAAGGCACAGCTTATTTCTAAAGAAAGTTATTCCAGCAGGCCTTACATTATTATTATTATAGACATTATTATTATTATGAGTCACAATTGTAATATTTCCGCTTGTGTTCGGTTCCTTTTACAAAAATATTGCAACCTTTTGTATATTGTCTGCAGTCTCTGGGTTTTTTCTTTTTATACTCTGCCGGGCAGAGTATGTTATTCCATGACACTAAATGTCATGGAAAAATCTTCCAATGCTGTGATTATTTTATAAACGCTAATAAACCTTTATTAACCTGTTGACAACGTGATTAGGAGTTATCCTATTATAGCTGTCTTAACCGTGGTATCACACTTTACATCTCTCGAGACAATTCAGTAATTTCCTTCGAATAAATATCTTCTTTCTTCCTCAAAATCCAACGCATTCAAGTAGTGAATGCATTGGATTCACTACATCGACATGTTTCCCTAGCAGGATGTTTGTTAGTCTGGTACATTTTCGTAGACAACACATACAACAATTAGCTTTTGAAGTTATTCTCTCCTAATTCACCGAGTACTGGTAACATAAGTCTAGTTTCAAACAAACAACATTGATTTGATGATGACAATTACGTCATTTCTTTAACAAGTTCTGGACTAGATTGTTTTTTGAATATTGTATGGTTATTTACAACCAGCTATTTCTTTGATATCCACAAATAAAATTGGCAATATTATTAGAAGTAAAAACGGTTATTTCAAGGAACCTGTAAATTGAAACCAATCTTTCCTCGCTATGTTCTACATTGCATAGGATCGAATTACTAGATTACTTAAAGTCACAATAACTTTAGTTACTTAAAAAAAATTACATAAAGTTACTGATTTTATTAGTTTAGAAAATATTATTCAAACCAAAAACTTACATCTTTATACCTTTAATTCTCTGCCTAAAGAGTAAACAAAATATGCAAATAATTGTCATTAACTAAACTATTACGGTCTTATTCATAAAAAGTTATCACACATTTATAAGCTCGCTATAGTATGATTTTCAAAAAGTATTATTCATAAACGCATTTTAGCACTAAAGCGTTCTTTAGCTATGTTGTAAAGTTATAGAGGACAGAACCCTACTATAACAGTGCTATAAGCATGATATAAGGTAAAAAATGGCCGACTTTCAACAGCTGATTATTAATTATTAAGAAAATGACATTTGTGTCACAACTATCAGTTCATTTTTTTCTCTATTTCAATGAGGCTCCTCATTGGGAAGGCAAAGAGTCCATACAGGTTTCATATCAGTTCAATTTCGTAAGAAATCAAAATAGCAGTACCTACACTACAAACTATTATGATTTATTAATTTATTCAGTACTTAACGTTTATTTTATTATTTTTATACAATTTAATATATTTTAATTTAAATTAGTTTACTTTAGGTTAGTTATTATTACGCGCTTGCTACAACATTACCAAACAAACATTAACAATCAAATAACAATGACAATGATCGATGGATGCATGACGTATTCCGCATGGGCGTCATAAATCAAATAAATAAATAAATATTCTGAGACAATACACACATGGTCATCTGTTCCCAAACTAGGCACAGCCTGTACTATGGAAACCTGATAATTGATACTTATACTTACATAAGTACTTTTTTATTGGAAATACATAATTAAATATATAAATAACACCCAGACACTTAGCGGGAATCGAACCCACGACCTATTGGGTAGCAGCCAGGGTGTCCAACCACTAGACCAACACCTCCGTCAAATCGACAGTCGTCATCGTTTCGTAGACAATAAAATGTTTTATAATCTGCAATAATGTCTATGATCACACCTAAGCGGTGTGTAGACACATATTATCCGTGGACGATTGGGTGTATTCGGTCAATTGGTTGACCAACTTCATTATAATGGCAATACTTTGATTGAAAAACGTTTTATAGAGACGTATTAGTTATAGATGGTTTATGAAACGTTTATGAATAAGCTACTTTATAGAACGTTTTATAACCTTATCGAACACTATAACTAATCAGTGCTTAAAACCTTTGATAAGCTTTTTTTATCAATAAGACCGTTAGAATTTACCAAATGTGTTGTAAGGTTTACACAGACTAAAAACCTTAGGTACGGAATTTGTAGATGTTAACCCATTTTAAATCTGCATCAATTCATTCAAAGACCTATTGATTTCCCACTTGTCTGGTAACAACATTTACTTTTCAGTTTTATTCTCTATGACATGGCTCATATCTAGACACCCTGTCCGCTGCCCGATGTGTGGTGGGTTCGATTCCCACCTTATCTGGGTGTAGTTTGTCTGTTTGGGTTGATATATTTTGCTATTGATATCGTTTGTCTGGTTGTCGTGGTGCAGGCTCTGCCTGGTTTGGGGACGAATGCCCGCGTGTGGATTGTCCCAAATATGGTATATTATTTGCTATACAGCAAACAAAATAAATGGTATATTATTATAAGTATATGTCTTCTCAAGCCATGGGACACAATCGATACTTCTATCTTATTACTTACAATACGAGACGAGCCCTGGCTTCAGCAGCTGTCCAGAATGCCTTTATTATTAAAACTATTAGAAAATTGGTCGCAAGATGGTCTGCACGATTAGCAGGCTATGACTGTGCTATTTGGGATTACATGTTCAATAATGTTAATGTAAAATTTTAAAACATTGTATATAAGTATACATCAAATAATATGGATAGAAATATAATATAATAATATAATAATACCAGCCCTTGTTTATGTCCCACTGCTGGGCACGGGCCTCCCCTCAAGATGAAGGGGCTTTAGGCCATTAGAAATATAATAACTTATATCAAATTAATTAATACGTACCTACGTGTTTATGTATTCTGCAAAAAATTGCAAAATATATTTGGCTTTATTATAACTAATAGTTTAAGCAACAAGTTAAGTTAACTTTGTTTTATTCAGGAATCTCTTTAATTGCAACATTGATTTTGTATTTCTAAACATCTAAGTACTAGTGATGGAAAGAAATATCTTGGAGTCAAGGACTAGATAATTGAATGATTAAACGAACTTACCCTAAGTGAAGTTCGATCTTAATTATCCAGTCCTTGACGAGAAGATATAAGGTCCCTCCCTACCCATTAATGACCCTGTTGAATCAATGTTGCAGCTGTATTCATTTTACTCTAAAGATAATGAGGTGGCTGTCGCTCGGCTGAGGCGGGGTGGTTACGAAAGAGATAATAATGTTTTTTTTCTCTTTCTAACCTCTGAAACTTGTGCGATATCTCCGGATCGTACCCACGGGGTACTACTAGTGATGGAAAGAAATATCTTGGAGTCAAGGACTGGATAATTAAGATCGAACTTCACTTAGGGTAAGTTTTTTATTATTATTTTTTTTTTTTTCAATTACAATTATGAACTTACAGCTAAGCCAAAACGTTCACAATGTTATACCTAAATACAGTATGACACATTTATGTATACACACAATGGGGTCAGTATGTATGTCGGAACCTTGGACCTCATTTAGGAAGTCATTTATTACCATTACGACTCTCGCCGTAGGCGTATTGTTGGCATGTCGAGTGCGTAACTCACTGAAGGATGCCAGCAGGCGATGCCGGCGACGCTGACCCGCGCGGGTATAGTTATCCGGTACATAGTAGCCTATTCTACCCAGAACTGTCGAATTATCTACTTGACTACGCATCAGCATACAATAATGCAAGATAAGCAGAAGCGTGCGTCTGAGCTCTAGAGTGAGAAGACCCACCATTCCACAAACAAAAAGAGAGGGGAAAAGAAAGGGATAGTATCCGTACTTCTTCTTATAGAGGTACCTGGCAAACTTACGTTGGACCCTTTCTAGTAAAAGAGTTTTTTTTTTTTCTTTCGGGTCCCAAACTATAGCTCCAAATTCAAGCACACTACGCACAAATGCATTGTAGAGCAGAAGTAGTATGTTTATATCTCGAAACTGTGAAGAGGTACGACATATACACCCCAATATTTTATTAGCTCTTTTGCAAATGGACTCAATGTGCTGATCAGAACGCAGCTCACTATCCATCAGGATACCCAAGTACCTGATACTATCAATTCTCTCCAGTATCTTCCCTTCCAAACTGTAAAGGTGGTCACGTGGCACACAAAACCGAGAATAGATGACAACTTTACACTTAGATACATTAAATGTCAAGTGGTTGAGCTTTGCCCAACTGGCTACAGCATCGACATCCCGCTGGAAGTCTATAACGTCTGAAGGATTCCCGATCCCATGATAAAGTTTAATGTTGAAGATAGAACTCTCGGAAGGTCGTCGATCATCAGCAAAAATAGAGTCGGTCCTAACGTTGATCCCTGACTCACACCAGACCTCGTGTAGTAGTCCTCCGAGAGATATCTGCCCAGTTTAACATACTGCCTTCGGTCTCTTAGGTAATGAGCAAAAAATGTCAAAAGCCGCGGAGAAAATCCAAAACAAGACCATTTTGACAGGAGGATGTCATTATCTACTACATCGAAGGCTTTTGCGAAGTCAAAATACGCAGTATCGACACGCTTGCCAGCGTCCATTTGAGCCACTACATAATCTACAAACACAATGTGATTTGTTGTAGTAGAACGCGCGCGGCGGAAACCATGTTGTGAATCATCAAGTCGGAGACTAATTTGGGCTGTGATACACCGATTTACTATCGCTTCAAATATCTTCCCAAAAATAGAGAGAATCGCAATAGGTCTTTGTGCCTCAATATCGTTTGAGGAACCACTTTTAGGCACAGGTGTGACTCTACTAACCTTCCATCTGTTTGGATACACGCTGCCTTGGAGGGATAGGTTAAAGATATGTAGCAAAGGTGTCTCTAACGCTCCAAGACAGTCTTTAACCAAGAAACCTGGAACTCCGTCAGGCCCCACAGCTGAGAACGGTTTAAGTTTCCTCACAGCAAGCGTCAGATCACTCCTAGAGACTGAGCTGATCGTTACAGATGGTACATTTGGACATTCATAAGACGCCTTCTCTGCTTCCTTAGGGTTCAGTTTTGGAGCAACCTTCAGGAAAACAGAGCTGAAGTAATCAGCAAATAAATCGACAGCTTCCTGACCTGTAACAGTTTTATTCTTATATGTGTATTCACAGCGTTGCTTGATTTGGTTACGTTTGCTTTTAACATGCTTCCAAAAGCTAGACGGATTATTGTGTATATTACGCTCTATCGATTGGGTATATTGATAGTATGCGGCATCAATTAACTCCTTAACTTTAGTTCTATAATATTTAAACATTGCGCCATTGAATTCGAGACCTCCAGATTTAAAGCGTTTTAAGTGAAAATATTTGTTTTGAATGTTTCGAATAATTGCTGGAGTGTACCAAACTGGGTAGTTATATTTCCTACGTAATGGACTACTTAGATCTTTTTTAACGGACACATACTGTTGTATAATATCGTATAATTTATTGTAGAAAGCATCAACAGCTGTATCAACATTAACATGACTTATTACATCAGTCCAGTCTGTTTCAGCGAGAGCCGCGTATAACCCCTGTAAATTTGCCTTCTTGAAATTCCAATTTGGAATAGTCTGGCGAGAGGATGAAAACGAGGTAGAGGAAATATTACGTGGAACAGACAATCCTCGCGGCATAGATATACCTATAGTTAATGCTGGATGATAGGCGTCCAACGGAACCAGCGGCTCAGCGCCACTAGCCACAGTCACCCTCCCACTATGAATATTCGATAGAGCCAGATCCAAGATGCCGCCATACTTATTACTTCGTTAATTAAGTTCGTTTGATCATTCAATAATATTGTCAATATTCTACAACCCGTCCGACTTAACTATGCACCTCGCTGGATTGCAACTTCACACCGCCAGGTGCACACTTAAATCGTACGGGTTGTAGAATATTGACAATATTATTGACAGTGTGCGGGCTACCGTATCATTGGTTTGAAATTGGTTCAATCCATAGATAAAAAAGTATATCATCATCACCATCTTACTAAGTAGTCTGTGGTTTAATCATTAAAATAGACTCGGCCTTGCTTGATGGTTGTTTTACTTTTACTTCGCGCTGAAATCAAAACTTTTAATTTTGTAGTGGATGTGGATTACTTTTAATTAGATAATTCTAAATGCAAAATATACAGAATGGGCGACGAAAATAGTGGTAACACGCAAACACAAACTCAAACTTCACAAGTTGAGTGGAGCCAGCATAGTACTCCATCTTACATACCTACCATTTGGGGAAGATTGTATTCTACAAAAGTGTCTTTAGCCGGAAAACATTGTTGGAAAACAGTTCACAATCCTGAGTATTATGGTAAGCACGTTATTTTAACTCTATTTACTTAGCAAGCACGTACCTATCACGATTAAATAGAAACCTTCCTGTTCCTACCTTCAAATCTATTTATCACGTGCTACTTTCACGTTTTCACAGACCTTATCCAGCCTGAATTTACTCTAGGAAGGGCTCTACACTGTACTTTTGTTGTGAAAAAGGAGATGATTAAAGAAAATATTATCAAAAACGTTAGCAAATTGCACTTCTGTATAAAGAGAGATCTTTCGTGAGTTATCAACCTACCCTTATATTTGCTTAAAAAACACTATTTTGCATGTACTTCAAAACACGTATCCAGCCAGCCTTCATGAACTAGAACATTAAACATATCCTAAGGCATATTGCTGTGGGTATCTTCTGTGGCCAGTAACACCATTTTACTCTGCAGAAAAGGGCTGCGAGGGCTATACAATTTAGCTCCTACTGATTCACTTTGACAAAACCTTAAAGAAATAAACATTCTAATAACTGTTAGATCACAATTCACTTATAAAAAATTGATGTTTGTAAAAAAGAACATAATACTTTCCTAAAGATTAGTGACCAACATAATATAAACACTCTGAACAAACACAATTTTGCTGTCACTCCACATGTCTCCACAGCATTAGCAATTTGTTTATGGGCCAAGGTATATGATTTTATAGACTGCCTGAGGATATATGAGATCTACCAATAAACAAATTCAAAACTACCATTATGAGCCACTTGTATAAAAAGGGCTATTATAAAATCTTGAATTACCTGGAGGATAAAGCTTAAACTCTTATAAGCTTAAAGTTTAAGTTATACTTACTGTAAAATTATTTTTAAAACAAGACAAGCCAGCCAAGTTTTTTGCTGGATGTTCTCAATGGAGGCCATGTTATGATCCAGTGGTAGTTGTAAAAGAGATGACAATATGTAAGAGCCCCCGTGAAGCCTATGCATAGTAAATAATTTTTAATTTAACCAGTACTTGCTTTATCATAATATAATAGTACTTTACAAAAAAAAATGTAATTACAGGGAGCCCCTCTGCCCTGCAATTTTAACTGATTTATCCTACAATGGGACTTTTGTAAATGGAGAAAAGATAGGCAAAGGAAATAGTTGCATTTTGGATGATAAAGATGAAATATCAATCACTCATCCTGTTGTCAAAAGTAAGTACCTAGACTATAACAATTAAATTGTATGTGTAAAAATGTTGTGCCGTGTTTTTTTTTATAGTCGCCTTGAAATAAATTAAAAAAAGTGCAGGTTGGACTCATGCGGTTGGATTCTGTACCTTCTTTGGATGTATAAAAGTTTTTTTTCTATTTACACAACACCTCAAGTAGCCAAAATACCAAACTGCATAAGTAACTGTTTGTTTCTCAATTTTCTAAGCAGAAGGTTTTTTATAAATCATCTAAACACATAATTTATAAAAAAAGTGTGTTAAAAATCATTCTGCTTAGAAAAATCATTGTATTTTTCCTGTAAAGTTTTGTTTATTTCATGTAGTTATTTCAGATTTTTCTCTCCACAAACTTCCAAGGTAAGGGGAGGGGGAAGTGGTAGCTTTTTAAAGTTTTTAATTGGAAGACAAAAATTATACAATCTACTAACTATAAAATAAAAGGTTCTTATGAGAGACAGTAGTCAATTTGAAATTTTGATGCTATATTATGGAACAAAGCTAAGCTATATTTATCACCAATTTTGAGGTTGATTGCATGCTGGTGTGGCAGACAAAGATCCACTGTAAGGGAGAAGGGGGTTTTTTACCATTTATGTATGGAACCCTAAGAGTGACCCTGCTGTACCTCTTATAGCTAATATTTAGTACTTGATTACTTACATTATTTTTACTTTTTTTCTGCATGAAAACTGTATTATTTTTATTTTATTTTTTCAGTTTTTATTTTTAAAGATTTATTAAAAAATGAACAAGATCAGGTGCCTAAAGAAATTTCAAAGAAATATTACATATCAAGGACACTGGGACAAGGGGCCTGTGGGCTTGTGAAACTAGTTTATGACAAAGTAATATACTGTTTATTTTGATTTGGACATGTTTATTTCTACAATATAACTTTTAAAATATAAATCTTCCATTTCAGACAAAGTGCACTAAACATGCAATGAAAATAATAAAGAAAAGTAGACTTACAAATGGTCAAATAAACCACTTGACTGACCCTGAAAAAATTATGAACGAAATTAATATTATGAAATCTCTGAGGCATGTAAGTGTATCATATGTACCTACTGTTGTTTACAACTAGCGGGAATTTTAATGAGACAGTAAGCAGCATCACTTATCATAGTTTAACTCTTATGGCAATTTACAGTACTAAATTAACGAAACCCTGTTTTTCTTTACAAGAAATTAATTTGGAACAATAAATGTATGTATGACATATTCAACCCTACCAATTATCTGGCAGGTCCCCGGTGTTCATACATCTTGTAATTTCCCAAATATATATAAACCCCAAATTAATATAGGTAATGCTAACTACCAATTTCCTATCTATTTGTTACTATAAGTTAAAATAGTTATCATTGATAGTTTTATGACATATTTCTATTTCAATAAACAAAGATAGATATCTGTTCTTACTATTGATCTATCTTTCCAAGTTCTCGAAGCTTACTAGAGATAAGTAAGTTTATCGAAAATTAATGTCAAGTGTCATATTGTTACTTTATAACTGAGATTGCTATCGGCGCTAGAGTATTGGGACCGGCCGTAAGTCAATAAAATCATATCTACATTATTTCCAGCCCTGTATAATATCAACAGAGGAGGTGTTTGATTCACGTGAAGCTGTCTATATAATTCTGGAGCTAATGCAAGGTGGAGAGCTTTTTGACAGGATCACTAAGCAGGGGAAACTGTCCGAGCCCCTGACACGATTCCTATTTAGACAGATGGTGTTGGCTGTTAAGTACCTCCACTCAGAAGGCATAACTCATAGAGACCTTAAGGTATGTTTATGATTACAATTATTGTGGATCCACAATAGGTTTCATAATGATATTTAAAAAGGAAAAAATATAAGTTCAGCTAATATTGACATAACACAATATGTGTTTAAACATGTTGTTAATTGTGTGCATACTTTAAAACATATTGCAATAAATAATGATAAAATCTTAAAAAAATGGTTATGGATAAACTAACACTGCAGCCAGTATAAGCAATTTTTTATTCTAATTTGTAAGGTTTGCTTTTGTCTCTACAAGGAGACTTTTTCATATTATTACTGAAATGCTTGTACCTACTAATTATAGTGATTGTGCGTTATCAAAATTATAAATATTTCTGCACTACCCTAAGGTAGACTGTTAGAAAATGCCTAAGGCATTAAGTCCGCCTTGTACTATAAGTGCACAAAGTTAAATAAATAAATAAATAAAATAAAATAGGTATGTGCAGTTGGTTTTCCCATAAATAAATAAAATTACAGCCTGAAAATGTCCTGTTGGAGAGTAAAGATGATGAGACTCTAGTCAAAATTACTGACTTCGGTTTAAGTAAATTTGTTGGTGAAGATAGCTTCATGAAAACTATGTGTGGAACACCATTGTATTTGGCACCAGAAGTGCTCAGAGCTAATGGACAACGCTGCTATGGCCCCGAAGTCGATGTTTGGAGCTTGGGAGTCATATTTTTTGTGTGGTGAGTATCATTGTTGTAAAAATAAATAGATTGATTATGATTCATAAAGTTGAAGTTATGGTATTTATTAGGTGGTAAATTCATTGTGCGAGACCGCATTTTTAGGTATTCTGCCACGAAGCAACAATGTGTGTAAAGGGCTCCATAGCCAAATAACAAATGTATCAACAGCATTGTAGTGCTTGCAGCATTGTTGTGCGTGTTAATCATATGGGCAGGCACTTTGCTTACCATCAGGCAAACATTCTGTTAAGTCTCGTCATTGTTGCTAAAAAAAAAGTTTTTTTTTATCACAAAAATACCGTCGACGTGATGGGTGGCGATGTGGTTCGCCACCCATCACGTCTCGTTTCTCACGGAGGCGAAAAGCGGCCCTTGGGCTCTGCCTACCACCCCTACGGGAAATGGCGTGATTTTATGTATGTATGTATGTATGTACAAAAATACTAAAGAATCTCCGATCTATTGACCCTAATACACTTTCTTAACAAATTTATTTTTTCATTATCTTTCAGTCTTGTGGGTTACTTACCTTTTTCTGCAGACTACAAGGACCTGTCCCTCAAAGACCAGATATTAACAGGGAGATACAAGTTCTCCCAGGCACACTGGCAAGGGGTTAGTTTGCAGGCCAAACTGCTCATGAAGAGGATGCTGACGGTGCAAGTTGACAGACGAATCACCCTGACTCAGATACTTAATCATAACTGGATGCAAGTGAGCTAACCATATTGTATTTTATTTGATTCTTTGATATATTCCAGTACACAGTTAATTATAATTATTGAACTGAAACTAATTTTACGCGTTATATTGCGGTTTATTTTATAATCCGTAAAATTAGTTATATTTTAATGTGTAGTATTCGCGTAAATATCAGAAATCATTAATTATAACATTTTTTTCTAATAATTATTTCGACTCAGCGCCTTTATAACTATTTTCGATTATAACTGAACACGGCTATAATTTGATATATCTACTATTTGTGTATTGAGTATCAATTAGCTTCGAGTGTCTAAATATTCCGATTTCAGGAAATGGATTAATGATAATT
The DNA here is from genome assembly GCA_911728495.1 of Furcula furcula. Classification (NCBI taxonomy): domain Eukaryota; kingdom Metazoa; phylum Arthropoda; class Insecta; order Lepidoptera; family Notodontidae; genus Furcula; species Furcula furcula. The sequence goes on along the minus strand of OU452256.1, from coordinate 13,539,075 downwards.
TATGGCCTAAGCCCTTTCATCTTGAGGGGTAGCCCGTGCCCAACAGGGGGACAAATTCAAGAGCTGTTAAAAGAAACTTTATTTGACGTTTACGCGACATGGTAATCGGGGTCTCCACTCAGAAGGGGTCGTCCATTAATCACGTGATGTTTTTTAGCAACATTTTAACCCCTCCCCCCCCCCCCTCCTGGTGATATGTGGTGAGGTTTTAAACTAACCCAAATCACGTGTATTTTTTTTATACAAACTATATTGAAATTTTCGGAATATTATCTTTAAATACAGGTAACTGATTAATTAAATGATGAAGGGTCGTTGCCGGCAACGGTGAGTCAAGGCCACGTGCCGCTGTTTGGTTTAGAAATCGTGCATTCAACGAAAAATAAATCCCTCCCTGGTGATATTTCGTGATTTTTTCGGAACACCTCCGCCCCCCCCCTTTCGAGCCTCACGTGATTAATGGACGACCCCTAAGTCGAGACGCGGGAAGGGGAGGGGCCCGCGCCACCCTACGTGTGCGATGTGTGCGTGTGCAGGGTGTCCCCTCCTCGATTGCCATGTCGACCTGTCGCGTATTACGGTAGTTACTTGTTGTGTTATTGTTGCAATGTTAACGATCGTCGAATATTCTTATTTTCAGGACAATGACATCATTCTAAGGGTGGAAAAATTACTTTCACATAAAGCTGTCCTAAGCAACATGACCCAGCTGACAATCTCATCTACATCCACGGACGACGAGAATGGGAACTCGGACACTGTGACAGTTATTAGGTTGGTTGCGACACGTAAACGCGGCATCAGTAATAGTTTCAGTTCATGCGAACCCATTCCCAAGAAGTTGCGAATTGGACTAGCCAGTGTTAAACATGATGACACCAATTCCACTAACAGCTACTGTTCAGATGAGTAATTTATTGTGATAGTATGCACCATTGACGATTTGATATTGTTAGTGATTCTGACTTTTTTGTGACTGACGTTGCGCCGCCAACGAAGGCGCGACTTATTTTTGCACATGAAGCTCCCTGAACTCTCCAAATACATACTTGAAGCAAACGCCTAATAATGATATCCCGTTCTCTGTGGTCCACACTTTCCCTTTGTCTGGTCCGCAATTTTGTAGGTAACTTTGCCAGAAAGAGACTTCGTACCACAGAGAATACGCCTTGGCTTCATGTAAGCGTTTAGATAGCTTCATATTTTGGCCACGTCATTGTTCGTTTAAGGGTACATTGCCATGAACATCAAATACCACATTTTAGGCCTTATTAACATTAGAGTACTGTCATTCTCAGAATTCGTTAATTAATTAACCTACCTTACCTTTCACTTGTGTGTATATTTCAGTATTACGTAAAATGTTGGTCCTAGTTTTTGTTATCTAGACAACAGTCGTTAAGCTAAGTCGAAAGCCTAAGGGATAAGGGAGGCTTTAAGAACTCTGACACGAGGTGGTATTCGTATAGCGGGTTGGTTTCCGCAACTCCACGACAAAGCTCGTATTTTGCGTGTGGTGATGTGACTGACACGAGGTGAGCCACTAACCATCATCATCATCACCAGTCGGAAGACGTCCACTGCTGAACAAAGGCCCCTAACCATACAACAGATAAAATACAAAATCTAAACCTACTAAACTACCTTATTACCACCTTATTTACTGAAATAAGGTGTGAGTTAATCACTCATTAACATGCCCTGAATTAATGTTATAGTTACTGACATTCAGAATCAGTATGTCCTACTTTAGCTGTATCTTTGTGCCCCTCACAGCCAGTTGTTTATGAACAAACACAAATTTATTAAACAATCAGTCTTTTAAAAACATGAGGCAAGGTCATTCGATGGATGGGTGACCAATTAAGACGGTCGGAGCACGACCACACGCCAATCAGAAAACAAACAGACAGTGTGGCCACTAACCAAATGACAAAAGAAATGGCTATTTATTCAAATCATCACTGACAGGAAAATAGTTCATTAGCGGACTCCGAGCATGGCAGTTATTCGCTTAGGGCTTGGCCTCCTCGAAACCCCCAAGTTCTCTTGTGATGATGCCTTTCTGCTAGCCAATTCTAGCAGTAAGGCTTTAGAATTTTTATTTTTTTATTTAGTTAATTATGATCATACCTTGTAATGACTGTATTTCCCAGTGTGGATGATTGGAAGTACATACGTACAATTTGACGGGTACTTTCCTATTTGTTAAGTTTTAAAATACTATTTTTATCTCCAATAAATAATTGTTATTTTACTGATCATATTGATATTCGTAATGTGATATCTCGATTTAAGACTTATTAAAATGTTAATTGTTTTAACATTAAGCAATTATTGATTGAATAAATGATTCTCATATCTCTCTTCAGAAGCATGAAGATATTAATATTTTAACATTGAACCAGTTATGTTACAAATTCTTTTCAATCTATCAGTATAATAATTATAAGACATTTCGGCAGTTTGTCGCATGTTACGGATACGGGTAAACACAAGATTCCTTTATGAATAAAATATTTTTAGAGAATATATTCCCGTCAAATGATTGATGCAATTCATCACGTTCAATTTGTAACATTTCATGTTTGCTTTTAATTAGGTAAGTTGTAAAGTGGCAGCTCTGTGACATTGTTTGCAGTTGACTGACACAATTTTGTCTTGTGCCATAGTGATTTATTTGTTTTAGAAAACATTTTAATCTTAAATTAGGTATAGTTTGTTATTGATAAAAAATTTAATTCCGCCTTAAATATACCGCTGATATATTTATTATATCATGTATAAGGATACCCACCGCTGATTGTTAATTTTGTACAATGATGATTTTGTTTTATTTCCAATAAAACGGATGTTATCAAAAATACTCATTACTTTTATTTCAATTCCATGACATGCTACAAAATTAAATAGTATGTACAAAACAAATTAAATGATATAATTGTGTGAAGAAAATTTCGACAAAAATTTAAATTATTCAGTCTTTAATATTCATTACAGTTTAACTCGTTTTAACTGAAAACATACATGTTCAATTCATTCATCATCATTCGAAATTCATTATGATTACGATAAAATTAATATAAAGTATAATTCTTAGTTTCGATATTAATAGGAACATTTACAAGTTAAAAAAAAATGGTTAAACTGTATGAATATTATAATAGGTACATATTTTAATGATTTATATTATGATTTTAATTCTATATAATAAATAAACATCAACAAAAACATATTGTATTCTGTAAAATAATATTGAGGTAATATATTAACACACAACAGGTTTATTTAAAAAAAAATAACTAAAGCATCGAGAATATCATGTATGTACTTTCAAATTGGACCAATACTGCATTTATTTTTTTCTCTTACATCACTCTAATGAGGCACATGATTTTTAATCAATAACATAACGCTACAGTTACTGTGATGCCTATCTAAATGCTCGCACAAAAATTATTACACACACAACTTTAATACATAACCCATCTCCTTTATTAACACTATGCCTAGCGACTCAGTCTTCTAAGATAAATAATTGTGTTGCTACTATACTGTACTAATTTGCTAACTATATATTTTTCCAACTCTCTATAATAAATTAAGTATTCATGTCCAAAATAGTTATTATATACCACATTGTTATGTTTAGGTTTATAATGCATCTTTAACATTGTATAACAAGAGCTACATGTACTAATGTAGAGTTAGTTAACCGGAACAATTGTAACATGTGTGAATGAAGCAACACTCACAACGTCAGCGAAGCATCTTGCCACGTTACTAAGATAATTTGAACCAAAGCATTAGTAACGTCTGTACAATTATTCATTCCCAGTCGCTTCATCGTTGGCCGAGCTGTGCGAGGGCTCTGCATGTTGTGCCTCAGCTTCTGAAAAAAGAAATAGATTTGAAACATGGTATTTTAGTTCTTTCTGAAAACACGCCCGCAGCCATATGAGTGCATATCAAGCTCTATTGCGTAAGGCAACTCACCTAAGTAGGTAGTATTAAGTAGTAGTGTGCTATATAATTTTGGAAGAAACTGAAACAATGTAAATAGTTTCGATAATAGTCTTTTGAAAAGGATAATCTACGTAGCTGCCTACGTAAGCAAGCTGCAACACTGAATACATAATATAAACTCACCCGCGACTGCTCTCTCGGCTTTTAATCTGTCTTTGACAATGTACATAGCAGTAAGTAGGAAAAATATGCCGCCGAGCACTTCAACGAAACACGTTATGAATAGGGCATATTGGAGGGATCTAAATTTGACACTTTGACTTGGAGCTTCTGAAGGCGACAAAGACCTCTTTAAACTTTCAGAAATCTGAAACAAATCATTGTCATATTAATATGTGATTGAAAAAATAACAATGTTAACGTTTTATTTCTATTTTCTAAATGGATACTTACAACACCTACTAAATATGGACTTCCAGCGTCACCAAACATGTGCGAGATCAAAATCTGGAAAGCTTCGGCAGTAGATCTTCGTGGTGGAACCACAACATACTGAAAAATACAATGTGTCATTAACATAAGTACTTATGAATTATTTAGGATTAATAAATATGTATCTCATTTTATTACTCGTATCTTAAATTCTTTCAATAAAAAAATAAAACGCTCATTTAAATAGTTCCTTTACATTATAAACACAAGAGCGACAAACTAAATGGAATTAAATTCTGACGATTGCTTTATGTATTATAATAATAATACAGTCATAGTATGTCTTCCTAAGCATTTTGTACAAAAGCTATACCTGCAGCATGCAAACCTTAAACTGTTAAGATAGTACACGTGTCCAGGCACCGAATACTATTTATTTATAATAGATTTTTCTAGTAATACAACAAAATATATTATCGCAACACCTCAAACTCTTACTTTAACTATTAATGTTAGATTACTAATTATTTAGCATAGCGCCATCTATTGAAGCATTCAATTACTAATTACATTTGGACAAGAACTGAAAACAAAAGACTCCAATATTACAAGCACATAATAATAGATGGCGCTGTTACACAAATTGAATACGGTCCACCGAGCTCGCTCAAAAGCGAAATATTCCAATGAGACATGTTTCGAAAATGGTCTATTGTATCACAACCAGGCAATGGTGAACCGTCAATATGTGCTAATGAGTGACTGATTTTTACTAAGCACCAAAATATACAAAGCAACAAATACCAGCATCACCTATGTTACATGCTTAAATTTTACCATGCAATAAAATAAAACATCACCAAACTAAACAAATTAAAAAAAAGCTAAAACAAAACCAAAAAAAAAAACTACCTGCACGTAATAAAAAAAGAACAAAAAATAAAATCTGCCTCAACAGAGTCACCAGAATGAGGTTGGTTTCGAACACGTAAAAAGGGCAACAAAACCAACGGCATGCCGGAACGACTCCCGCGGAAGGCGTCTCTTACCAGCGACATATCGGCCACTATTGCCCAGTTGAGATTCAAAGCGACTTCGCCAATAAACATAAGGAGAAATGGCTCGTAGAAAGAGCCCTGCACGAGCAGTATGCCGGCGGTCATGGCGGGGGCCGACAGCAGCAGGCCGAGGCCGCAGATGATGGGGTGCGCCCGCGGGTAGCGCTTCACCAGCGCCGCGCCCAGCCACGCGCCCAGCGGCACGCCCAGCAGGCCCGACGCCATCGTGATCCCGCCGAATATTAGCGACACCCTTCGTGCAAAGTATCCGACGTGAGCACATGCATTCGCCTGCGAGGCTACGTCGCGCTCGGATGCGGTACGGCCGTGGGTGGCGTGATGGGGTAATTTGAATATGATATTATTGAACATGGCGCACATGCATAAATATGGATGATGATTTCATAGCGTCAGCTCAGACCCAACGGAAACCGGTAAGGTGTAGGCACTTACAACTCCATCCCAAAAAAGCTTGAACGCGATTATAAGTTCTTTTGCGGCTCAATAAGTACATAACGCATACATTGTCAACTAGGCGCGTCAGCAAAAACAACTTTGTATTACCAACCTTTTTTTGCCGCCGCGTTAACGGTCAACTATACAGCGGGGGTGTTTTGTGACTGCATAATAAAGATGTAATCGCGTTCAAGCTTATTTGGTTTGGAGTGTAGTTTACTTTTGTAAATGTCGTTGAGATTGTCAATTTTGATATTTTCAAATATAAAAGCAAATCGGCGACTGGATTATCGTCAAATACTCCACTGACGAAAAAATAGTCAAAGGAAAGTAGAATTTAAGTACAGATAGTTTTTCACATTTTGAATGACAAACTCACAAGTTATCGGCAGGTTTAAGCTGATATTTGACAGAGCGCGTAATGTGTGAAAAAACAGATTTTGATTTGAACACTCATTTACACGCTCCGTAATGAAATCCGAGACGAGACGTCATGATTGATACGAACTCATGCTTATCAAACTGAAAGTCGAATTAATTGTGGCAATGACAAATAAATACGTGAATCGTTTAAAGTTATTGGCGCGACCAAACAAATGTATCGAAGCGGCATTCACTACAAATGAGCATCACGAGAATTATGCTTATAATGAGGTGGCACTATGCTCAGTTCGGAACCGAAACTCATTGGAATATTTCACGCGGTCATCGCGAGCCGGCGGCCGTTTTCTGATTCGTGATCTCAGAAAGCGCTCACCAGGATGATGTCGGCGACGATCGACCAGGTCAGGTTGAGTGTGGTCATGCCGAAGAACATGAGGAAGTATGTGAGCGCGACGTGCGCGTCGACGGCGATCAGGGCGAAGTAGACGAGCGGCGCGGAGGCGAGTAGCGCGAACCCGCAGATGAGCGGGTCGCAGTCGGGCACGCGGGCACGCAGCCGCTGCGCCAGCGCCGAGCCCAGGGGCACGCCCAGCGCGCCCGCCGCCATGCCCACCAGACCGAACTTGTACGCCACGCTGTATACCACAGCGACCTCGTATACACACGAACCAACCCACCCCATCCCATCCGCTCACCACTCGCACCCGCCCTAATTGCCAGACCGCCGGGATTTTCGAAAAAGTTCCGAGGTTTTGCGTCCAGAGACCATTAATGACTGATTGATAACATTAAAATCTATTCAATAGTTTCTCTACCCATTCTAGGCACCGTTTGTTGATAACTTGCGGGGGAGGCATTCTTTAAAGTTATAGTATAGCCTAGGTTGATAACTCAAAAAACTACAGCTCCATGACAAGATCGATGACCCCGCTTTGAGTTAAGAAACAATTTTCTTTAATTAAAAACACTGTTTTATTGATTCGGGCAGTGTATGAGCTGATTAAAATTGAAGCATAAATTGTGACTCCGGGTAACCAGTGTAGCGCCAAAGACAAGTATATCCGACTCCGAAGTTTGTAGATCTAATATTAGTAGTACAGTCAATCTTTCCTTATACTTTGCGGTGAACAGATTCATACTTGGATATTGTATAATTATCATTATAAAATCAGGAATTGTATAAAGTATTACCTTTCAAGTGTGATATTAACACCCGGTTGCATGGTGAGCCCGAGGAAGATGAACTGCGGTCCCCACCAGGCGAGAGCGCCTGTTACGAACGCTACGCATGTGAAGGCGAGCGTCGACAGCATGAAGGATGGGCTAAAATTATAATTTCACAATTAATCAAATGGAAGAAATTGTATTAGCAACTTAGAGGATAGATGGTACGCGACCTGCCCGTGGACACACTACACTGCTGCTTGTCACCTTAGGGTGCATCCATAAATTACGTGAGGCGATTTTCCCTTGGTGAGGTGTCGTGAGCTTTTTGTTTGACCCCCTCACCTAATCTCACGTGTGATTTTTCAAAATGCGTATTTTAATCGGTACTTGATTGCGTTGGATTAAAGGTACGCGTCCATTGGCACGCACCGCACGCACAGCACCATTATCCGCGCCGTCAATTCCCGATGCGGGCGGTGCGGATAATGGACGCAGCGCTATGTAAAATCATAGAAAGCAAACTAAAATCCACTGTGTGCCGTGCTTGCGGTGCGTCCGGCGCTTTCCAATGGACACGTACCTTTATTGAAAAAAAAAATGCATTATTCTTATTTTTATTTAACGTAATTTTACCGCAATTTTACACTATTTCTTGCAAAAAAAAATTACGTGATATTTGCCGAGACTCCCCTTTCCCCACGTGAGATTGGGTGGGAGTTGACACGACCCCCTCCCCCGTAAACGCCTAATTAAAGGACGCCCTTATGTCTCTCTTCCCGGTAATTTTCAGTCCGTTAATGCGTTGTTATCGCCTCCCTTATTATAGACTGCATTGTAAGTATAGGTGGTATGTAATCGAATAGAAAGACGCTGCTGCCGTCTTCTTTTTTTTTTCCTTAGTCGCCTCTAAACGCCCAACCTAAGGATCTCCTTACCCACCCATCTTGGTGGATGCTGTTCTTACCCGGACACCCCATGACATACATAACATCATTAATACCAGTTATATATCATTTTATCTTCCAAAATTTCAATATATCTTTTCAATATTATTATTGGTAGAGAAAGCCTCTGCATATGTACTATTTTAGGTGCATAAAGTATAAATAATTAAAATTGACTTACTTTCTTATTAGGGATCTTATGTCGTCTGAGTACGATGTGGGTTTCATGCGGCTCTCCTCGGCTTGGCCTCGCTCGGGGTCTTGCATGACCCACCATATGAGCGCGACGGCCACAGAGCCCATGAATGGGGTCACCCGCAGACCCCAACGCCAGTTGCCTGCCGCTGCACCTGCTAGTGAGCCCACTATGTATCCTAACCCGCTAGAGAAAAAAAAGAAAAATTATAGGTATTAGCAAGACATTGTTCTGATGGTAAAATACAGGCCAGTTCTAAACTGCCACTCGTCAAGTCGTCACTACAGACATTATTTAGTAGTCTCTAACCAAACGTCTACATGTACCATCTATGGTAGTATTTAGTATTCATCAAATTGCACCTCACATGTGTAATCAACGAAGCGGCATGGAACATTCAAGTGACTCTGGATTATGTTGTCACTCCCTCGTCACTCGTTTACCATCTATTCTCTAAGCGGCAGCCCAAACAGAGGCCGTGCCTCCCTGAGGTGCCCTTATGCTAGTCGCTACCCTAACCCTTCTGGCTGGAGCGCTTTAAGCGCTCGCCCTCTTGTCCGGTGAAGCTGTCATGGCCATCTGCAGCCAACAGTACAACTCCTACAAAAAAAAAAACTCTTTTACCATCATGAGGAATCCTGCTTTTCCAAAAAAAAATCCAAACTTGTTCTCGTTATTCTTAAAATATTTTAATGGACTCTTCAAGGACAAGTCAAGTAAAGATCCCATCTGATACCTATCTTGTAACAATTAAACATTCTCCTATTTTTCGTATTAGTAACCATTAAGCAAATCTGATACATGGTCCAGTTCTGCGCCATCACTCACTAAACCCGAAGACGTTACAAAGTCAAAACACACCTTCCTGCATTATATTAGAAATCATTTTTAAGTTTACCTGCCAACAGGAATGGCGAAGTAGAAGAAAGCCAGCATTTTTGACCGCACGTTGCCAACGAAGAGGTCACTGATGATCGTTGGTGCGATAGTTGAGTAAGAGGCCTCGCCTATGCCTACCAAGCCACGGAAGAATGTGAACAATCCATATTGCTGAAAGGAGAAGCAAACAATTTATTCGGGTGGTTAACAGACCTAGTCAAAACTAGGTCGTCAAATGTGTAATAATGCAAGAGCAATAATCGTGAACGAGAAAAGCCAAACTAATACAGAGTGTTCACGACTGGCGGCAATGTTGACAATTAGCTATTTCTCTTGAGCATAATTTTACAATTAGCCAAATTATAAAACTGTTTCGTTATTGATTGACTAAATTGGACTTTATTCATTCCACTGCGTGCAGTTTGCGAGCTGTCGTAAGTTGTAATATCTGCATTACTTACTGTTATAAAGGACCCGAAAAAGGTAGTTATACTCCACAGTGCAACTCCAAAAGCCATGATGGAACGCCTTGAGTACCTATCACCTAGGTACCCAAATATAGGCGCGAACACCATATATGCGATCACAAATGCCGTCTGCAGAAAGCCTGCTTGGTCATCGCGGATGTGGAATTCTTTTTCGACATCACCCAGCAAACCTGAAAATGAAAGATATTCAACAGTAAATAAAACGAACAAGGTCGATGGGGTTATGTCTACTGGTTGGTTGTGATATCATTGGATCATATAGGTATGCATGGGAGCAGTGAAACTGAAGAATCTCCGGTATAAGTACCTAAGCGAATGTCACCGGAGAACTATCGGCTAATCTCCGGGAAATATCGATTATAGTCGCAATATTTTTACGTTTGCCCTTTGTCCTCAAAAGGACTTTATTAAGTCACGGTGACCGAAAATGGTGAAGCTGTAAATTATTTACGAAGAGTCGATTTTGTCACGGAATAGACCCGTCGGTCGACCTCTTGTTTTAACTTGTGGTTTACTTGGTTCGTCTTACTTCTACTGATCAAGGTTGATGTTGGGTATTGTTAACGAGAAATCAATGTAATTACGGATTAAACCTTTCAAACATACATAGGGTACGTCATATATCCTAAAAGTGGTTGATGAATACGTTCGTGCGTGTGTAATCTTCTAATTACTCTGAGCTAAGCTTATGTAAGAAGCTGCTTGACTTGCACTCATTTGCTTCGATTTCTATTCTTTTGGTGACCTTATAATAATAAATACACTTTATTGTACACCAAAACAACACACACACACATACGACATCGTTATGATGGGGTGCATATAAAGAACCTCCTCAGTGGTTTGTTTTTCTGACCAAGTACTTATGGGGGTCTGAGCAATGAACACCTAAGGGACCTAAGGGATTTGAACCTAAGGGTTCGCTAAGAAATATATTTTTAAATTATAGATGGAATCCGGGAATCATTACCGTGAAAATTCTAACTTGGAACATTAGTGTAACATTACAGGCGGATTTTTATGTATGACGTAACTTGCTCGACCTTTATACAATGTAACTTTTTATTACTTAACAATTGTCCGAGAAGTAAACCAATAACCATTAGTAATACTTGATTGTCGAAATACCATATATTTTTTTGCCTTGTGAAGGTGAGTGGCCTCGCATTCGCCACTAGCTAGCAACCGGAATAACTATAGAAGTAGCTGTAATTATGTATATTATTTTTCATCGGCTTAGTACCAAAAATGAACGAATTGTGGGTTTTTCTACAACTTCTGAAGTTTCGCAAGACTGATGTCACCTAAAACTTCAGCTATTAAGTCTCTTGGGCCATTTGGTCGCAACAAATGGATATGGATATCGTAACGCTGTTCTTGTTGAATAGGATAATTGTTCTTTTATTAAACGCATTCATGAACAATTTGAAACAGAAAAATTTCGTCTTATATTTCAAGAGCTTTTCAGGCAAATTTTTATTGAAGAAGGAGAATCCAATTTACGTTTACCCTAATACCCTAATCCTTAATACCATGTTGTAATTAATTTACATAACGCTGATATAGCTGTTAGAGTGTCAGTGCTATTGACACAGGTAACGCGAACGGAAGGGTGTGGCGTTGTTTGCATGCAAAATAAACTTGGCTCCGTCTGATAAAACTAAATAAACAAACTGTTAAGAGCAGCGCAATTTTTTACTACGCTGCAAGCGACCGCGTCGTCGTCCTTAGCTTGACGAATGATGTGCTAAGAAAAGAAACCGTTACGTTACGAAAAAAATACTATATATATGTTTGTAACAGTTAGGAAGAGACCAACTCTCTGTAGCCTGTTTAAACATTTCTGTGAGTTATTTATCGAGCAATATGTTTTACGCGTAAGCGTTTTTCATGATGCATGATAAAACAGTTTCGTAACTAACTTCTTCGTTGCATAAATACATGTACTTAAAATACATTAAATTCGTTAACGTAAATTTAATACACACTGTAGATGTAGATAGTACCTAGATACCTTTGGAATAATATGGGGGCACATTTCTCGTACTTGTTTCATCATCATTAGCAGAAAGACGTCCAAAGTTGAACAAAGGCCTCCCCCTTAGAAGGGAGGGGTTGCCATAATTCCCACGCTTGGCAGGCGGCTTGGGGATCACAGTTTATGTGGAAGATAAATCCAAAAGAAAGACGCTGCTGCCCGTCTTCCTATTCTCGCTTAGTCGCTTCTTACGACACCCAACGAGAGGACATGGGGGAATGCAATTCTATCCCGGCACCTCACGGATACTTGATTACCAACCGTAATATTAGAGAAGTCCCTACTGCAAATTCATCTACACTTATCTACTGTCACAATTGTATAGTTTTATCGCGCAGTTTCATCAAACATCGAAAATAGTCTAATAATGTAATTAATTTCCTCCGAATGCTGTGGTGGGCGCCGCAGCAGTTTTGACACTTCAATATATCATTCTTTTATTACAGCGACCCTAATGTTTACGCCACCGTATAGTTGTTTGTTGAACTCCCCTGTTTTTATTCTCTCTACGTAATCAGAAACGTTTTTAGGGTTGCGTACCGAAAGCGTTTACAATAGATAGTTTTACCCTAGCTAGTGGGATAGGGTGTAACCTAACAGGTTAAGAATTAAGATACAGCATCTTCACATAGGTGGGCTTTTTGTTATTTTAATGAATACTTGTTATTTCGTAACAATCTCTCAGTGCGCAAGTCCGATTCGCATTCGGCAGGTTTTTCGCCATTTTTTGGAGTACTTATGTTCTTTATAAACTATACCTACATTCTACCTACAGTAAGAGTGAATGTAACACTAAATTTATAGAGGTGATCAATGCAAGGTGGCCAAAATATTTATTATGTATTTTAACAATAGGCATGTGACACAAACCCTCATACAATGTGAGATACACTTCCTGTTTTTCATTTTTAACCGTCCAAAAAAGACGGTTCTAAATTCCTACCTATTTAATATAATGTACTAGCGGCCCGTCCCGGCTTCGCATTTCGACATTTTTTTGTCGAGTCATAAATATAGCCTATGTTACTCAGGGATAATGTAGCATTCTAAGGGTGAAATCGGTCCAGAAGTTTTTGAGTTTATTCGTTACAAACATACAAAAATACAAATCTTTCCTCTTTATAATATAAGTTTAGATGTAGATGTGTGTTCGCCAAAAAATCTGGCAATTATGTGCCAATCAAGAATGTTGCACCGATTTGAATTCTTTTTCCTACCGAAAGTACGCTCCGCCAAAAATGTCCCGTACAATGATATTGTTTAAAATATCATTGGTCCCCGTTGACATTTTATTACGAAGGAACTAGTAGTTCCTGAAGAGACAGAAACAATATTCTATTCTCCATGCTTCTATTAGTTCCACCAGCTAATGTGACAACTATGCATGAATGGCTTCTTTCCTGTGGTTGCCGTTTTCAACTCCCGGTATCGGATTCATGCGTAAAAATACTCCCGAAGCGGACATCTGTTTCTAACTATGAAAATAAAAGTTAAACTATAATAGCTCGTAAGATGAAATCGGAAGCAACTTATCTAGTAATTCAATTCGGACCCAATCATAGATATCCAATTATCTTTTAATTATGCCGACTTCTATGAATTGAAAGCTAAACAATAAATTTATAACTAGTGCAGGATCTTTTACTAGTCAGAATGATTAGTCAGGGACCAGGGTGCCTTTATTCGTAGTTTAACTTACAAGGTTGGAATCGAGATCGAAACAAGATAAACTTTAATTAAAAATGTTTAAACGCTATACAATAAAAGTTTAACCATTCATTTTTGTGTATCATAATATACACGCGGAATTTAAGGTTTAGGTGGGGATTCCCGTGCCGTTTATGTCTAACCTCATGCCTCCGGCAAAACATTAGTTGGTTTCCTGGGATGTTGGTAAACGAAACAGTTATTTTTTAAATAGCAACATAACATCACGTCATAATTGAGATCCATGGATTTGATCAATTCTTGACTAACGAGAAAAAGGATTAGGTTGGGCTTGGTGTGCACAAATTTTGCAATAAGCGTTAACTAACTTATCGTTCATTAAATACGGGTTAATTTATCATCATAGTAAACGTGACTGTTAACGAACTATGTAATAAGTACATAAGAAATTCTCATGGACGCTTTATAACTCAGCAGTCATTGGCAGGTATTGACTTTACTGTAATTTCTATCTTTTCAATACATATTAATTATGTATTATTATTAGATAAAAACACAAAACATTAATCTAACTAACCGTTATAATACAGGAAAGGAAAAGGAATCATGATATTCTGGAATCACAATGACGTCAATAAATTCATGGTCGGATACACATTATAACAATTTACAATAAAGGTACCTACTTTTATTCAATGAATATTCTTTAATTATAATTAGGTAGGTAACAAAAGTATTGCCTAATATACGTCTAGTCATATTGTTTTTTTTGTGGTTATCGAACACCTACTTAAATTAATTTAACTTTGAAAATACTATAAAGGTTTGTATGTGATATACTCTTGGATATACTCACCTCTGTAAAGTGCGGGCGAGAGGTGTAATGGTTAAAACGAGCCGTGAACATTTTGCTATTAACTAATTTTCTCGCGGACCATGCGTCTGAAGGCCTGAAGCTCCCACGGGGGTAGTTACGACCGCTTTGAGAAATATTGCTTTAGACCTTTTGAAAGTTCTGGATCAACAGTCAACATCGAGAATCTCCATTATCGAGTATTCTGTAATTAAGATTCTTAGACTATATATGATCTAAGTTAAGATTTTACAGCAGATGCTATCAGCTTCGCTCGCGTAAAATTAGTATGCACAAATTGGCATATTTTGGACTTTGGCAATAATTTATTGCTGATCAGTCAGATACGCAGTATACCCTGTTTTTAACCGACTTTCTGAAAAGGAGGAGGTTCTCAATTCGACTTAAAATGTTTTTTTCTTTACAAGATCAAAATCGTAGCAATGAATGTATGAAGATAGAAGTTCAATATGTAATTCAACCCTACCAATTAATAATAATAATAATATCTTGGGACAATCCACACACGGTCATCCGATCCCAAACTAGGCAGAGCCTGTACTATGGAAACCAGATAACTGATACTAATACTTATATACTTTTTTTTTTGTAAATACATACTTAAATAGATAAACAACACCCAGACACTTGGCGGGAATCGAACCCACGACCCATCGGTTAGCAGGCAGGGTGTCTGACCACTAGACCAACGGGCCCGTAAAAATTGTCTTTATCTGGCTACCGGTAAGCCATCATGCCTATGATCATAATTTATTGCTACGATTTTGATCTTGTAAAGACAAACAAGGTATACTTACTTATTAGTAGTGCCTACCCACCGGGTGTTTGTTGAGTTACTTGTTTACTTTTTTATATTTTCCGCTAATGTGGTAATGATCATATACCTAGTGTGTTTTGTTATTGTTTTTATGTGAATTTGCTATCAATACATTTGTAAAGATACAAGATTAGTTCGATGATTCGGTGACCTTCAAATAATGGATAGTGGGCGTCAGGGGCGTCAGACGTGGCGCGTCACGCGAGATTACGGATGCGCTACGTCATTCTTGGTTTACCGAACCGCGTCGCCAGCGCTTCGTCGCTTGGTGGCAGCACCGGTGCATGAGCACAACGAATAGTGAGTTAGTGACGTGCGCGTGCGTAATGGCTTGGTATATCACGCCATTACAACCACCAATCAGCAGTGAGAATGTGGTGCCAATCATTGGACAGCCACTCGCGACGTTCGAAGCACGCGATAGACCCGGCTTCGTCCCGGTCAAAAGAATTTTGACATTAACACTACGAATCTCGAAGGTTATTTATATCTCCAAATGTAATGTTTTGCTGATCTAGATAAAACGACTTACTGCCGAACCTACAGACGTCAATTAGAGTTAATAATATTTAATCTATTTTTTTAAATCTTATTATTTCGACACTCGAAGACAATTTATACTTAATACGCAGATAGTGAGTAGAGATATCAATGATATTGTATTCAATCATCAAAAATAATCATAAACGGCACCGACATTCGCAATAAATAGACTTTAAAAAGTAAATTAATAAGAATTAAAGTTAATTGTTTGTGAGTGCGGCAGTTATCTCATAAAATCTACGGGTCCTTTAGTATACAGTGAAAAGGAAAATTGATACAATTTCGTTTCGATTTTCAAAATCAATGGATACCGCATAGAGAGTTATATTCCAATACAAAATATATTATTAGGGTAAGTCCGGGGGAGATGGCCGTAGTTTTTATGAGGCGCTATAAAAATCAAACTAGGTGTATTTTTTCTCAATTTTTTATTTTAAATCAGTCTTTAATCATTGAAACATAAAAAAACACAAAGTAATCAACAAATTCTCTTCTAAATAATTTATAAAAAAAACATAACTGAAACTCTCGTTTGGCCATCTCTCCTGAGATATCCGGGTGAGATGGCCATAGCTGTAGGGGGATGATGGCCAGTACTTTACTTGACTCTTTTTCTATACCTATTTCTGTTTTTCTTCTCTTTTCTTCCGCTGCCCATACTTTGAGTACATATAGTCAAAATCAGTACAGTTTTCATGAACCCATAATGAACAAATCACACATTTCAACCAGTCGTCTATGAGTTGGGTAGTGTAATAATTTTCCCAGCATCCAGCACACTTGTCTTCTTCATTTTCTTTTTCAATGTTTAAATCGTTGCTGTCCGAACTGTTATTCTCTTGTAGACGTTCGGCATCTGCAACAAAATATTGAAAGGTTAAATTAAACATCTAGAATTAAAAATAATAATATGGCCATCTTCACCGGACTGCATGTGGCCATCTCTCGCAAATTGACCGGGAGAGATGGCCATATCAATAAAAATATGAACGAGTAGGAATTGGTTGCAATTTTGAGGTTAGAATACAACACAAGTATCATTTCAAACATAATAAAACATAAAAAGCACAAGATTCCATTGATTTTTTTTCACCACGAGGTAAAATGTAAACCCATTGAAAAAATTTTGTACTTTTGAAAACAAATAAACTGTTTTTTACTTACTTTTTGATTTAATTTCACTATCACTCTGCGCGTGTCGCTGGTGACCTCCACTGAAAGGACCAAACTGAGTGTGAGCCTGGGCTATCTAGCCATTAGTTTCGAAAATAATTGAACTGGCCATCTCTCCCGTACGGCCATTTCCCCCGGACTTACCCTATATTACGCGCCTTGGTTTAATTTCCGGTGGGTTGATAGTTTCGTACGCTGGAAGTGACAGATCACCCTAGGGGTTTAATATACCACGGAACAGTACAATCAACCACCCTCGCTCGATACATATTGACATAAAAATGCGATTAGGTACAAGGGGAAAATATAAGAAATCTACTACCAGACAGAGAAAAATAACTTAGGATACGCAAGCACTGCTTATTTCATGAGAAATCTCTTTCAGCAGACAGAATATTATTATTATTATTAAACTAGGAAACAAGATGCAGTGTGTGAAAATATGAATTAAATTAAATCTCGTTTGAAATGACGTTTTAATTCTAAAAGGGAAGTATTTCATAGCAATTTAAGTAAAAAACTTCTAGTTACAGATTTTATCTATATCGACCAATACAAATAAATCAGATGATGATTTTAGCAAGCATTATAATGTAACTACGAGTAACTATTTATGTTTTACGCGTTCAGTGCCAGAATGTCTGCCAAGCGTGTAAATGGAGTACCGACCGAAATATTTAAAAACAAGTATGTCAATAGCAAGAACAATCTTATTTAAAACTCCGTAAAAAAAAGAAGGGAATGATATACTTAATGGGATTTTAAAGTTCGACGCCATGTCTAACAGATTGGTATGTCGTGTTGTAGCTCCTAAATTAATGACCTAATGCAACTTTCCATAATAGTAGCTTCACACGGGTTAATCAACAACATTTGATCAACAATAAACTAATCAGATGAATATCTTTGCATAAGACTTTATGCAACCCTCGAATGCCAATCAAAACAAATAAGCAAGGTAAACATCGATATAAGGTAAATAATAATATTAGGCTTAAAACCAGGCCCTAAATGGCTCGGAATACTGGCCACTGAGAAAGGCGGAAGAACAAAAACAACATACCACAGAGATAATAAGGCTTCGTTGGGAAGAGAAGTACCTGGACAAGATCATGAACCACCAAATACGAGGAACATCAAAGGTCGCAAAAATTTAAGATGAACTTAGTGAAAACAGCTTGAGATTGTACGACCATGTTATGAGAGGAAATGAGTGCCACTATGATTATAGGGAGAGAGCTGTACTAAAAATCCTAATGGGAATATTTTCTCAAACGTAGCGGTCGACCCCACAGATATAATCTGTGGTCGACCCCCACGACTCAGAACCAGTCTATTAGTATAAAGGATATAAAACGTGCTTTGCGGCTCAAAAGTACTAACAAAAGGAGGACTGAAGGGACATAAAGACATGGCAAAAAAATTTGGTCAAAATGTATGATGTTTAGTGGTTTTCTACTAAACATCATACATTTTGACCAAATTTTTTGGACGCGAAACTTGTGAATAATTTTTTGAAGATACTACAAGAAAGTAAAAATAAAATCTCTAACATTTATGTGATAGAAGATGTGTGGCATATGTTGCAGAAACCTGAATAACCAGACCTGAAAGTTTAAGTTATAATAAATATCTACGTATGTATGTTTTCCACCAAATACCCTAACTTGTAGATTATAATCTGTTTACAACCGGTGTTATGTAAGAACGCTACTACCTAGATGTCGAAATGTTCAAACATTTGTTTAACCCGAAGATAACATAGCATACATTAAGGCATTTAGGTGGATAATACATTAAACTCCGGTGAATATGGCTGTAAACAAATACAAACTGAAAATTGTGAAATAAAAAGGTGAACAAATGAAAATTAGGTTAAGGCTACATGGACAATAAACTATTGTTTCAAGTCTACACGACGGAACTCTTTACTAAGAAATGATTGCATGCGCTTTCACAAATTAGTCAAATTACGTACAGAATTTGTTGGAAATTTACTTACTATACTTATGTTATTTTGTAATACGATGTAATTGTGTTCTGAAAAGTTATTATACCAGGAACACAACGAAGTAATCTGACCTGTACCCTTACTTATATTAAGAAAGAAATATACTGTACTCTATCAGTTAGTTACCATAGATTTACATAGTATTTCGCACCACCAGTGTAGTAGTTGTAGAATGACAACTTGGCCAGGGACCGTATTTGGACAAGTACAGCCTGGTTTTACTATTAAAACTATAAAACCACTAGGTAAGTGTACGACTTTGGATAGGATACACCGAATGCACTGAGGCCTTAGTCAAGTTGCCATTCTCAAAATGTATGGAAATAACATATCTCTTCACGTGACATAGCGAAGATACTCGTTTAGGTCATTCCCATACATTTTATTTTCTATTCTCTAGCATCCAATATTGGGGAATGGCAACTTGGCTAACCCCTAGGCCTAGAACACCACAAAGCCTATGCAGTATCTGCTCATAACTCTTTTATCTTGCAAGTAGTAGTTAAGTAAATACTAGATTACTCCATATAAACATGTTTAAAATATCACACTGTATTGTGTATTAAAATTGCAAGTTGCGACTAGGTAAGTACACGATTAAGAAAGAAAATATTAACACTTTCATGATGTGTTAAAACATGATTTAAATATATGTAGATATTGAGCAACTTAAAGTCAGTTGTGTGCAATTGGAGAGGCCTATGTCCAGCAGAGGACGACTATAGGCTGAACTCCGTGTTTGATAGCCAACAAAGCAACAAAACCTTCACGCTTTATTTCTTTTGTACGTAACATCAATTAAGGTTCAAAAGTTACTCGACTTTTTAAGTTAAGATTTAAAACGTCGAGTAACTTTAGAGAAGACGTCGAGTAACGTAGAGAGAAGAGTACAGGGTGTAGATTAGACAGAGATGTAAGCTGTATGCTTAGATCTTTCTATAAGTACAAATATTTTACTTAATTTATATATAGGTAAGGCACAAATCAAATCACACTGTTATTATTCTAAGTTCACACAATATCCCTGTACTACCTGCCCATTTTGTTACAGAAACTCGCGACTTCCCTGTATAACAACTATTGTAAATATTATTACTATATGATACTATACTAGCTGCCCCGTGCAACTCCGCCCGCGTAATTTTCTTATTTTTATTTGCGTAAGAACCTTATCCTGACATTAACAAATACAACAAAAAAGAATTAGCGATATTAGTCCAGCTGTTCACGCGTTATGCCAAGACCAAGGGAAATGGGGATTATTTTTTATACATAACTAGCTGACCCGCGCAGCTCCGCTCGCGCTCTTTCAATTTGCTGAAGATCATGGCATGATCAAAAGCATAGTTTACGATTCTATAAAGGACATACAGACAAACATTCATTTTCATATATATAGATTATACTTATAGAAAATTACAAAAAAATGCCCTTCATAAAATGTAAATTTTCCAGGACAAAAAGTTTTAATATTAAAGTACAATGTCGACTTAGAATACTTGTTTTAGTGTTTGTGTTGTTTTTGTTTTAGTGTTTTAGTTACGATTATTTTTTTGAGAAGTTTATTTTTTATGACGATGAAAGCACATCTAATAAAAAAAAACTTTTTTTTTTTAAATTGAACCGACTTCAATAACTCTGAAAAGTATAAAATAATTTAAATATTAAAGACCGTACGACTGCTGTGTAATTTGGCACCAACTTCAATAATATTTAAATTATTTTATACTTTTCAGTGTTATAGAAGTCGGTTCAAAAGGTTCAATTTCTTTTTTTAAATAATTTATATTAAAACTTTTTAGTGATATTTACATACTAAAGATTGAACCATCGAAGACGGTAAATGATGATCACATTTAATGATCACATTATCGTCTACATCGTTTTACATATTTCATGTTTATTCAGAAAAAAAAATCCGGTCGTAATGAAATTTGCATGGAACCATCATAGTAGTTTACTCTCTCGAATAAAAAAAGAATCATCGAAATCGGTTCATATTTGTCAGAGTAATGTAATGGAGAACATCAGTTTTACGGTTCTTACCAGATAAATTCCCCCACGTCTTTCATGGTCCTCCAGGAAGTTCTTATCCGGTTATGATAAAATTCATACAGATTCATTACAGTGGTTTTTTCTTTCGAATAAAAAAAGAATCATTGAAATTGGTAAATATTTGCCAGTTTTTTTTTTGGGAATCATAGACGCTGTTGGCCGCAGATGGCCATTACAGCTTCACCGGCCAATAGGAGGCGAGCGCTTAAAGCGCTCTAACCTTAACGGCAGAAGTAGCGACGAGCTCAAGGGCACTTCAGGGAGGCACGGCCTCGGCTTGGGCTGTCGCTTAAGAGAGGGCTGAGTTTACCACCGGTTCACAACGCGCCCCCACTGAGAAGAACCGGCAAGAAACTCAGTGGGGTGATGCACGTCGTTGAGGTCGCATACGTACGACCCTTCGGCCGCCGGCGAGACCGGTGTCTCATAGCTAGTGTAGCATACGGTTGTCGGGGAGGGTTCGGCGCATCCCGGTCCAATAGGACCGTCATGGGGTCAGGAGGGTCGAGCAGTACGTGCCGTGGTCTGCGGCGCGTAGTCAGAAGGACTAGGGGCGTAATCGGCGGCGGCGCGGATTAAACTGTTCGCGTGACGGGACGCGGATTCAAAGTAGCGTTTCGACGCTTCTTTGAGGAACTTACGAAGGGGATCTAACTTGAAATCGGAATGCAGATCTACGTTCCGCATGTACCACGGGGCACCGACGGCACGTCGGAGGAAACGATTCTGGATAACCTGGAGGCTATCGATATGGGTGCGGGCGGCGTGCGCGAAAACTACACTCGCGTAAGTCATGATAGGGATTTGCCAGAGTTATGACCATTTTTGTCCTTAAAAAGTGACATAGTCATATTATAGGCATACCTGCAGGTTTCCTGCGCAGTAACCATTCTTGTTATTTCAGGAACTACTTATTCGTAAGTAATATGTAGTAATATGTAGTAGTATTTTTTTATGGGACCCACATAATGGATTAAAGAATGGATGGAAGAAAGATTTTTTCAAATCGGTTCATAATTGCCAGAGTTATGCGCGAACATACATAGAAAATATATATATATATACAGACGAATTGAGAACCTACTCCTTTTTTGAAGTCGGGTAAAAATACGAATATGAAGTGGTGGCGTTCTCACTTCATTTAGTCAGCGAAAATCTTTTAGACTTATCGTTTAGTGTAGATTTTTAGGTGATATTTTTCCGTTTATAAATTGTTTATCGCTAGCTCACTTGCCTATACCATACAAGGCAAAGTTTTTTATAGTCTCTATCTATACAAAGTGCTTCCGGAGCTTGATGTTTAAACAGCGCGGCGCGGCATAAAAAGTTGACAATAAAGATTCTGCAGCCGAGTTTAAAGTGGCGTAAAGCTATTTGAAGGAAATTCCATAGAACGAACTTAGACTTACAAAAATAAAAGCATTGGTTGTCTATCTCAGTGTTTTTTAAAATTTAAATATAGTTGAAGGGTGAAACGAAAGCCGAACCCAGCTGCATTTAAAAACGCTATCATTATAAAACTGTGTAAATAAATGCTCTCACCCTGTAATACGAGTACATACGGTACATGATGTGGGAAAAGAAATACTTTCTCTTATTATTATTACTCGCTAATTAGAAACGTTAACAGCTCTCCGTAATCGGCATCGTAAAACTTTGAACATTTCGGCGACTGGCCAAATAATTTATTCTATGATTAGTAGTTGACCGCGATCCTAATAGATGGTAAGTAGTTATGCTGCCGAAGATGGGAGCGCACTAGCTTCAGAAAGTCAAGGTAAAGGATGCTGTGTCAGAGCTAGACTAACTACTGTGTGTACTGGCAGCAGAAGGGACGAAAGATGGCCCCCAGCCGCAAAGGACGAAAGTAATATTAAATAGTTACCTACCATACTAAACAGTTACCCTAAAATAATACAAACTCAAACAAAAATAGTCACATAAGTTCTAAATTGGTTGTTTTAGACAGACAGTAGTAATGCAATTTTAAAACTGTCTGATGAAGTGGATGGAACTCTTCAAGACCCTTTGATGTACGATAAGTAAAAACCTTGTCACTTCAAAGGTTTATAAAACAGAAACACGGGAATGTTTACGACGGGAAGTTAGTTGACGAATACGAACAAACGTAGTAAATGCATAATCGTATTGTAAGGTCCATAACTTCAATGACAATAAGTATTTGGTAAGGTGTACATTTTAGGCCATAACGAGTGCATCAACCTCTTCCAATTTGTCTTACCCATATGGACTCGTATTAAACGTAGCAACGGGAACGGTTTATTACCTCACAAATGACAAGCGTTTATTAGACACACATTACCCGTATCGTATCTACCGTTGTCTATGGTGTACCCACTTGACAACATGACAGAGTTTGGTGGGGACTTTGAGGGACATGTTGCAACAGTTTATGTGACTATTCTTATCTTAAAAACTCAGAATTCTGCAGACCTGCGGGCATGCACACAAAGCCGGTTATCGGGTAATACTCGTATCAGAAGCAATCACGAATGTTTGCATTCGCATGTGCGAAAGATTTGCACCATTTTAAATACTGGCATTTGCGGAAACAGTACGAATGGTCATTCATTACATATTTCGTTCAGACATTAGGAAGCGTTTTTCCCTCGTGGATTGTATTTGTCACGTTTTTATTTGTTACAAAATATTACTACAGTGAATAAATAAAAGGTAAGATATGTCTATATTTTATGACTGTTGATCGAGATAACGAGCAATGCACTATTTGTGAAAAAAAACGCATTACCTTGGAATTGCGTCTTTGAAAGCCGTTTATTCCGAGGTAAACGTATTGTTAAATGTTATATTGCGTTTCAGACTACGAAATTGAAGAAAGAGATGATCTTTCTTAAACACTATCTTCTTCTTCTATAAACACTATTAAAAGGGGCTTAAAACAATATATTGCAAAATCAATTAAGTACTTACATTTTTAATTTGATTGTTTTGCCTTTTCTGTCTAAAATACCCATAACATTCGTAACATCCCTGTTCTGTATGCTGTTGCTGTCCTTCAGTTATCATTATTGTTTATTTATTGTATTAAGTGCAATAAACTGATTTCGCTATTGAGAACACTCATGATGCTTACATATAATAAAATATTTCAAATACGATACGTCATATGACCTTAATTTATAATACTTTGCAAGATTTTAATGTCGATCATTAATCTCCTTTCTACAGCTAAGATTATAATCTCGTACTACATAAACACAGTACGCAGCAACAGCAGAATTGACCGACTAGCCCCAACGTCCATTTTATAGGTTTTACAATTTTCAGTTTTTAGTATAGGGTAAACGTTATATACACACATCAAAAGTGTCTAGGGATCAACATATATTTTTGCAATAACTTTTCTCCTGATTGATATTAATTAAAATTTTCTTTAAGGATTCATCAAATAAAGTGTTTTCGTTTGTCACAGTAACGATAAACCCAGTCACCTTTGCATTAATAAAGAAATTTGCCATTTTCCTAATAAAGGGATTTTTGACATTTGAACCACTAACACAAAAGTTCGAAAAAAAGACTGAAATAACAGTTTTCTTTAAAATTTTATTGGGTAACTTAAACAATTAATAATCCGTGTTTCTACCGCGAACACTAACAACACAAGAACATCGGTTTGGCATACTCAAAATGAGTTCATCCAAATCACGCTGTGGAATGGCCGCCCATGTTCGTTGCAACAACAAAAAAAGGTCTTCTTGCGACTGGATACCCTCCATATTCGGCAGAGCTCTTCTCTGTAGCATATCCCATGCATGCTCAATCGGGTTCAAGTCTGGCGACTGAGCAGGCCAGGGCAGGACATTGATGTTAGCTGCGGCGAGAGTCTGTCTTACAACTCTTGCGGTGTGCGGTCGTGCATTATCATGCATTAACTGAAATAAGGGACCGATTTGCACTTGTAGAGGAACGATGACGTCTGATACAATCGTCTCAGCATAAATTTGAGCGTTGAGGTTGCCTCTGATCCAAATCAACTCAGTTCTTCCGACGATCCAAATACCCGCCCATACCATGATGGTTCCACCACTATAAGGATGGACTTCCTGGCAGGATTTTAATCGCTGTTGGCGTCCAGGGGTTCTCCAGTGTCGTATACGTCTTGTATCCGGTCTCATACCAAAACGAGACTCATCAGAAAAGCACACGAAACGCCATTGTTCTTCTGCCCAATTTCTGTGTTCAAGAGCCCATTGATATCGAATCCTACGATTTTTTTTTTTTTTTTTTTTTTTTATTTTTTTTTTTTTTTTTTTTTTTTTTTTGGGAATGATAGACGCTGTTAACCGCAGATGGCTATTGCAGCTTCACCGGACAATAGGAGGCGAGCGCTTGAAGCGCTCTAGCCTTTACGGCAGAAGTAGCGACGAGCACAAGGGCACCTCAGGGAGGCACGGCCTCGGCTTGGGCTGTCGCTTAAGAGAGGGCTGAGTTTACCACCGGTTCACAACGCGCCCCCACTGAGAAGAACCGGCAAGAAACTCAGTGGGGTGATGCACGTCGTTGCGGTCGCATACGTACGACCCTTCGGCCTCGCCGGCGAGACCGGTGTCTGATAGCTAGTGTAGCATACGGTTGTCGGGGAGGGGTCGGCGCATCCCGGTCCAATAGGACCGTCATGGGGTCAGGAGGGTCGAGCAGTACGTGCCGTGGTCTGCGGCGCGAGTCAGAAGGACTAGCGGCGTAATCGGCGGCGGCGCGGATTAAACTGTTCGCGTGACGGGACGCGGATTCAAAGTAGCGTTTCGACGCTTCTTTGAGGAACTTACGAAGGGGATCTAATTTGAAATCGGAATGCAGATCTACGTTCCGCATGTACCACGGGGCACCGACGGCGCGACGGAGGAAACGATTCTGGATAACCTGGAGGCTATCGATATGGGTGCGGACGGCGTGCGCGAAAACTACACTCGCGTAAGTCATGATAGGGCGAATGCAAGCTTTGTATAATGTCAACTTATTTCTAAGCGACATTTTACTCCGCTTGCAGAGAAGGGGATACAGGCGACCTAATACGAAAGCCGCTCGATTGCGGACGGACCTAATGTGCGGGCCGAAAGTCATGCGGGAGTCCAAGGTGACTCCGAGGTACTTAACCTTCCTAGTCCAAGGGATAGGGCGATTGAATAGGGATATTGGGACTAGTCGTCTGTTGGGCCGAAGGCTCCGCGCGGAGAACATATTGGCGGGTCCCCGGGAGAAGACCACCGCGGCACTCTTCTCCGGGTTCACCTCTATGCGCCACGTACGGAACCATTGACCCAGGGCGTCGACTGCGGCTTGAAGAGCACGCGTCAAAAAGGACATGTTCCTATGGGAATAATAGAGAGCGGTATCATCCGCGTAAAGGGCGAGTTGGACTCTGCTCGAACGAGGAATGTCGTTCGTGAACAGGCTGAACAAGAGGGGAGAGAGCACGGAGCCCTGAGGGACTCCGGCCTGTATAGGATGGGGTGAAGAAAACGTACCTTCGACCCGGTATCGAAAGGTACGATTCGAGAGAAAGTCTCGTATGATGAGTACGAGCCTATCGCGGACTCCTAACTGGAAGAGCTTGTATATCAAGCCGTTGTGCCAGACCTTGTCGAAGGCCTTGGCAACATCGAAGAATAGGGCGCCTGTGTAGACGGGCTTGGGCTGGTTGAGCCCTGTCAGGATGTGCTCCGTGAGGCGGTGCACCTGGTGGACGCAAGAGTGTCTGGTTCGAAAGCCAAACTGCTCGTCAATAAGGATATTATTAGAACTGACAAAGTAATCCTACGATTGTGCATTGCTATAGGTGGTACCCGTAGCGGTCTTCGGGAATGAAGGTTCACTTCATGCAAGCGGTTTCTGACTGTTTGGTCGCTAATTAAGTTCCCTGAAGAGTGATGAAGCCTCACGGCTAACATCATGGCAGTTATTGTTGGAGCTCTTCGAGTTAAGATTTGAATATATCGGTCTTGTCTCCGTGTGGTGCAGCGATACCGTCCTCCATGGCGCTCAGCCACGGTACCAGTGCTTCGGTAACGTGTCCAAAGTCGACTGATAACACTCTGACTTGTATTCAGAGCTAAAGCCACAGTACGTTGCCGGGAACCAGCTTCTATCATTCCCACGGCTCTGAGCATTTCTTCCCTGCTTAAATGACGTCGCCGCTCCATAATAACGTTGGTTTTAATCAGTAGTAGGGAAACAGTAGCACTAATAATGTCTTCAATGCGTTGTATGTTTTTATAGGGAAAATATTGACAGCTGATTTTCATCTTTTACTCGAATTTGATTCACAGTTCCTGATTCAAATTATGAAATGCACCAAAAAGGATCCATATAAATTTATAAAATCATAAATTTACTACAAAGCCACATCTCAATCTCAAGAAATCCGCTTAAAAATGCTTGATCCCTAGACACTTTTGATGTGTGTAGTTGCCACACTTTTTGAAATTACTTTATATCTCTCAGTTATAAAAGCAAAATTCTTTACTTGTAATACTTAGGGTAGGTACTTAGTTTTATTATCTTTAAACATATGAAATGAAAAACCATTATCTTTGATATTTCCAAAGTATTGGCGATTTTTGCGGACCTCTAAATTTTGGGACATCTATCCAATATAGGGGATAATTGCCTAATATATGTAAATTAAGTTTAGGATAGATGCCCCGCTGAAAAAAGAGGCCATCTATCCCGCAAAAAAATTGATTTCACCTTGCCTTTCCATGCAATCGCACAGCGACATGGAACACGGTCAACTTAGTGGTACTTGTAGAGTCATTCGAAATATAAATAAAATAACATGTGGTCATCCGCCAAACTAGAAAAATTACAATCGAGGCAACTATCCCACTTTTCCCCTATTAGAGGTCTACACATCGATATAATATTGGTTTGTACTTCTTTAGCCTGGCAAGACATTCAAACAACAATCATCTTGTCAGTAAAGATGTATATTCTATTGAAACATTCGTCGTTATTTTGAATAATTTTGCTTTTGTTTTAGTTTAGTTTAATCGTATGGCATTCAATAAAATAAAATATAGGTACCTAGGTAATAAAAATAGAAAAGTAATACAAATTGAAGAATATTATGTCAAATTAAATGTCAATATCCAAGGTTTTTAACCAGGTGACTGCGTCAGGAGTAAGATGGATTAGATCGTCAGGAGGCCCCGAGTATGAGTATAACGAGCAGCGACGGACTATGTGCTCCATGGTTTGGGCTTCCTCACCACACTCACAAATTGCTGAATCTGTCCATCCCCATTTATGTAGCATGTAGTTACATCGCCCATGGCCAGTTCTGAACCTATTCAGACGGCACCACAAGTTTCGTGGAAGGTTGAACCCGGGTAATTGCAGTGGGTAGTTGCTTTTGTTTTGAAATCAAATAACATTTAATAACTAATTCCGAAAACGACATGATAATTTAAAAACGTGTATAAAAGCATATAACTAAATAATATATTGTGCGTTTTTTTTATTTATTCGCTGTTGCGTTCTGGCAAACCGCCTCGACTATCAAAGCTAAAAGCGAATGGTGACAAACTACGAGATGTTGTTGAAACCAACTCTACGTAAGAACAAGAAGGAGAATTTAAGGTAAATAACTAGATTATTTTCAGTATTGTTTTACGATAAATCATTAAATAAAAACTATATAATTGGTAGCAACATCCGCTTCCACACGTAGAAAAACCTTAATGATTTGACACAGAGAGAGATGTGACAATAGTGTCGTAAGTAATACATTTTATATGATAATCAGATACAGTGGTCAGTTAAGCTTAGACGCTTAGACCTAACCAGCATCAAACAGAATGGAGTGTAATGGACCTGATTTCTTTTATACACACAATAACATTAAAGGAAAGAAGAAATTAAGGAATGTACAGACACTGCTTATTTCTAATGTTTTATATTTCAGCAGGCTTGCAAAAAAAAAATACAGACGAGTATATGAAGATTCGCAGTGGAACATCCACTACGTCTGGTGGTGAACCATAAACTTTACTGCTGAATTTAGAAGAAAACCTGAGAAACCATCCCCACTATACATGACTTGCAGATTTATTTAATCTTAAAGTATTCGCCACACTGCAAGTAGCAGTGTATGGCAAATACTTTAAGACTTACCTCATTATTACCAAAATAATTAAAGATATTGTGCCAATATATGATATTGCCTCCGTGGCACTGCGAAACACCGCTTGCTTTGCAAACCGGAGGTCCTGGGCTCAAATCCCGCGGGAAGTAACAACTTTTTCTAGTTGTTACTGGTTAGGACAATGCAGGCGATCCGTTACTGTTTTGGACGTAAGTGGAAATTAAGATGATCTATACGTCGGATGGGCCTGTAAAAGCTGGGTCCTGCTATCCCATCGGATTGTAAGAGTAAAGGAAGAGAGAGAGTGTGTCTATGCAAGCACTATAATTTTCACCCGCGTTGATAGCTGATCTTGTGAAAGATTGGCCATATCGGCCACGAGGACATTATTATTATTACCACAATTTAATTAGGTTGATTTATTATCTACAAGGTAAATAATTTATTTCCCGTCAAGTATTCACAGTTGGGTTTTATTGTAATGTTGTACATTGTTGTTTAAATTTTCCCTCATGGATCGGCAATTCCACACTTTAATCTAAACCCTGTTATTTGGTGTATAACCCGACGCTGTGGCAAAGTGCGTTAATATCTTAGAAGCCGGAACTAATTGGTTCCAAGTGCAGTCTCAATGGGCACTCGAAACGCAGCCCGGTGTGGCCGGCCTGTTGTGGCCTGCATGCACATCAGTTGGTTTCCACGGTATCCACCGTACTTATTAAGCGCACAGCTGCAACGCATCAATTCAAAGCAATCGCTGTTCAGGCTAGTCATTTATTTAAAACATGACTTGATTGCGAGTACCTCCTAAGATAAAAGGTATAATGTGCTATACATTGTAGATATATTCTAATGTGTCTCTAGTTGAATGTTGTTATAATGACCATCATGGATATACACACATCAAAAGTGTCTAGGGATCAACATATATTTTTGCAATAACTTTTCTCCTGATTGATATTAATTAAAATTTTCTTTAAGGATTCATCAAATTAAGTGTTTTCGTTTGTCACAGTAACGATAAACCCAGTCACCTTTGCATTAATAAAGAAATTTGCCATTTTCCTAATAAAGGGATTTTTGACATTTGAACCACTAACACAAAAGTTCGAAAAAAAGACTGAAATAACAGTTTTCTTTAAAATTTTATTGGGTAACTTAAACAATTAATAATCCGTGTTTCTACCGCGAACACTAACAACACAAGAACATCGGTTTGGCATACTCAAAATGAGTTCATCCAAATCACGCTGTGGAATGGCCGCCCATGTTCGTTGCAACAACAAAAAAAGGTCTTCTTGCGACTGGATACCCTCCATATTCGGCAGAGCTCTTCTCTGTAGCATATCCCATGCATGCTCAATCGGGTTCAAGTCTGGCGACTGAGCAGGCCAGGGCAGGACATTGATGTTAGCTGCGGCGAGAGTCTGTCTTACAACTCTTGCGGTGTGCGGTCGTGCATTATCATGCATTAACTGAAATAAGGGACCGATTTGCACTTGTAGAGGAACGATGACGTCTGATACAATCGTCTCAGCATAAATTTGAGCGTTGAGGTTGCCTCTGATCCAAATCAACTCAGTTCTTCCGCCGATCCAAATACCCGCCCATACCATGATGGTTCCACCACTATAAGGATGGACTTCCTGGCAGGATTTTAATCGCTGTTGGCGTCCAGGGGTTCTCCAGTGTCGTATACGTCTTGTATCCGGTCTCATACCAAAACGAGACTCATCAGAAAAGCACACGAAACGCCATTGTTCTTCTGCCCAATTTCTGTGTTCAAGAGCCCATTGATATCGAATCCTACGATTGTGCATTGCTATAGGTGGTACCCGTAGCGGTCTTCGGGAATGAAGGTTCACTTCATGCAAGCGGTTTCTGACTGTTTGGTCGCTAATTAAGTTCCCTGAAGAGTGATGAAGCCTCACGGCTAACATCATGGCAGTTATTGTTGGAGCTCTTCGAGTTAAGATTTGAATATGTCTTCAATGCGTTGTATGTTTTTATAGGGAAAATATTGACAGCTGATTTTCATCTTTTACTCGAATTTGATTCACAGTTCCTGATTCAAATTATGAAATGCACCAAAAAGGATCCATATAAATTTATAAAATCATAAATTTATTACAAAGCCACATCTCAATCTCAAGAAATCCGCTTAAAAATGCTTGATCCCTAGACACTTTTGATGTGTGTATAATAATTTGACGCAGCAGTAAACAATTTCGCTTTACAAACCAAAGACCGATTTGAATCAAGGGGCAACAACGCTATGTATTTGACCTCTACTTAGGTCTGACTAACTGATTGAAAAATATTTATTTATTTATAATTTTTGTACACACAATAAAATTACAGGAAAACGGAAATATAGGAAAGAATAGTACAAAGGCACAGCTTATTTCTAAAGAAATTTCTTCCAGCAGGCCTGCGAGTGGAGAGTTGAAAAAAAAAAAGAAATGGGACGTAGTGTGTTTAAATATGATCTATGTGTAAAAAAAAAATTAAGCCGATTTTTATAGACACCACACTAATAAATTTAAAATAACTTAAATATGCTCTGCTTGTTACAATTTTTTTTTTTTTAATAATTAATTACCTACCTATTTTGTAGTTTTTTTTTTATTTCAAAGCAATTTCATCATGAGATATAAACAAAATACACGTGTATTTTATATAATGCAGGTTTAACGTTATTTTTTTCTCGTTGCCTACTATGGTAAAAATTATCGCCGCACATAAAGTTAACTAATCCGTAAAAGTAGGGTTTTAACATGGGCAACATCCCGAGCATCTCCCTTTTAATCCTCTTTGATCCCTCAGCCACGCGATACTGTAACCGCTAGATTAATGAGCAAGATTAAACCCACATTAAAAAGGATCGCTTTAAAGCGCACTCGACACATGTATCCCAAAAACTATACCCTCGCAATGCAACCCATTTATCTCCGGACTATTTTATTTCTAAAGGAACCGAATGGTGAGAATTTCTAGCAAGTTTAAGTTTTACGTTTACGACTTCTTGCGAACACGACGTGGCAATGCTCTGCAGTTGACTTCGAGGAAATTGCTTTGGCCTTAGGGGTTACGACGATTCCACTTTAAAAGCAATTTAACCAAAAGTACTAAATTGTTTTCTTCCATACACGTACGTTACGGCTCTTCTAATAACTATAAACCAATTTGTGTGATATTTTTTTAGCATACTTAGTGACGGCTATTAAGACATTCGCATGATGGTATGCGACACGGCTGCCTATAGACAGCGGCACTGCACTGCCGCTCGTTACACGACACATAACAACAACGGAACACAACAAAGCTGCTTGACGACAGTGTATTATGTGACAATGCGGTTTTACCTAGAAGGTCCCTTGTGCGCGGGACCACTACCACATAATAAACCACGCATAGATTATGTAATTAAAATAATGTTTTCAATCATTGACTCATTATTATCATTATAAATTATTGCCCTAGCTGTAACATTGACTGCATATGATTTACATTTAAGTAGGTATTTCTTGTAAATATTTATTTTTTACTCGGTATTCCATGGGTTCTGTCTGTGTGTTTTTACTAAGATAATTTTAATATATAAAAATCTTGTTTCGTCGTCACGTTATTTGTGGTCGCACTCTCCGAAAAGGCTCGACTGATATTGATGATTATTTTTATGTATATTTGGTAAAGAAAATATGCCGTAAAGTATATATTTCACACCCCTAGGTGGTATAATATACAATGTTCATTTAAGAGCATTGTTAATGTAAAAAAACACGGGCGGAGCTGCGCTGATCAGCCAGTAATACAATAAACTTATATTTGAGTTAGTTTGTTATAACAACTTGTGAATCGTACTCAGGGGAAATTAACCCCTTCTATATCTACACACAACGACAGCCCACATCTTTAGTATTTCTTATTTTATAAACAACTAGCTGACCCGCGCAGCTCCGCCCGCGCTTTTATTATTTTACTACCCTTTTCTCCTTCCCTTGATTTATTTCTCTCTCCACCTCTCTTCAAAAAAGTCTAATTCTATGCTCTCTCTCTTTCTCTCCTCTCTTTCCCCCTCCCCCGCTTTGGTACCCGTCACACTCCCCCTCTTCCTCTCCCCGTTGTCCCCTCTCTGAACCTCTCTCTTCTCCCACCTTGCTCCCAATCACTCCCCCTTTGATCCTCCTTAATCCCCCTATCCCTCACCCCGTCACCCCCTTGTCCCCCTCTCTCTCCTCTCTTACACCCTCCTCTCGTTCTATACTTATAACCTCGTCAATCATGGTATCTGGGATTCTTACCCACTTAAACCCCTGCGGCTGTCGCATCGGCACATAAGAAGAGGGACCTGGGCCCTCCAGCGGGATCTGCACCAAATACCCCTCAGTGCGCATTATAGCCCCCGGAAACCTGGCATCGTTATCACGGGGATGGGGCTCGAAACCCCGTCACCGTCCTCCTTGGAGTCGCCACCGTCACCCATCTAACCCATCTATGTAATGACCTTGCCGCTTAACCTAGCGGCATGAAATATACTTTACAACCTATTCTTAGATTCCACCCGATATGCACACAAAATTTCATACAAATCAGTTCACGCATCTATTTAATGACCTTGCCTTATGTTGCTTAACCTTAACCTAGCAGTATGAACAACGTTCACAGCTTTTTTGTCATTAGTGTAAATATTATTGAAGTTTACGTTACATCGAAGAGGGGACAAATTCATACTAACAACAATTTATTAATAGTAAGTAAGTCTCATAAAAAGTAAAGGATAAAAAATGGTAATTGTGGGTTACCCTTGAGATAAACATATATCATCGCGGAATTTTTTGTAGACCTTGTTAAAGTTTACAATCTTGTAGTACATTCTTTTGATCTATCTCGTAGGGTTCAGCCAGCGTTTGCAATGTAAGCGCAAAAAAGTGTTTTTTTACGACATCACATTAGAAACCTCTAAAATTATCAGTGTTTCTCTACTATATTATGCATTTATTATACATATAAACCTTCCTTAAGAAACACTCTATCTATTAAGAGAAACCGCATCAAAATCCGTTGCGTAGTTTTAAAGATCTAAGCATACATAGGGACAGACAGACAGCGGGAGCGACTTTGTTTTATAATATGTATAGATAGATAGATAGACCGTCACCCCTTTTTCCATGACCCCCGTTTATCAGCATTGAACTGAACGTAGACAATTAACCTTATAATTCGAGGGAGACACGACCACTAATATTTTACTGTCATAAATGAAAAAAACTACTAACTAAGTAAATAAGTAAGGTAAGTATACATATTTGACAGATGTGATTTAAAATTTTAGGTACTTATTATGTTGTATGTTTCGCCCGTACCCGGTAAAACACGGTACGTGGCGTTCAAAGTTTCATAAAGTCAAAGAAAAGTACAACGTCGTTTCGAATCAAAACTAAATAAACGGCTTTAAGATTTATTATATCACTAGCTGACCCGCGCAGCTCCGCCCTCGCTTTTATTACATTTTGCTCCCCTTTTCTCCCTCCTCCCTAGATTAATCTCTATCCATATCTCTCTCTCTTATAAAAAAAATCTAATTATATGCTCTTTCTCTTCTCTCTCTTTCCCCCTCCCGCTTCGGTTTCCGTCACACTTCCCCTCTTCCTCTCCCTGTTG
This sequence comes from Furcula furcula, assembly GCA_911728495.1. Taxonomy (NCBI): domain Eukaryota; kingdom Metazoa; phylum Arthropoda; class Insecta; order Lepidoptera; family Notodontidae; genus Furcula; species Furcula furcula. Next base: position 13,504,137 of record OU452256.1, on the reverse strand, counting down.
TCCCCTCTCTGAACCCTCTCCCCTCTCTCTTCTACGAACTTGCTCCTTCTCACTCCCCCCTTACTCCACCTAACTCCCCCGATCCCTCACCCCATCACCCCCTCCTCGAATCCCCTCTCCCTCTTTCTCCTCTCTTGCACCCTCCTCTCGTTCTATATATCCTCGTCAATCATGGTATCAGCGGCATTAAATATACTTTATGACCTATTCTCAGACCTCCCCGATATGCACACAAAATTTCATACAAATCGGGTCACCCATCTGTTTAATGACCTTGCCTTATGTTGCTTAACCTTAACCTAGCGGTATGAAATATACTGTATGACCTATTCTCAGACCTACCCGATATGCACACTTTCATACAAATCGGTTCACCCATCTATTTAATGACCTTACCTAACGTTGCTTAACCTTAACCTACCGGGATAAAAAGTCCTATGTCCGTTTCCTGGTTTTAAGCTACCTCCCCACCAATTTTCAGCCGAATCGGATAGGCCGTTCTTGAGTTATAAAAGTTCTATAGTGATTGTATGTCCAATTCCGCCGATAGATGGCGCTGTTCATAATGTAAATCACGCTAACATCGTAAATTACTGTCTAATGATATTCGATAATGAAAGTTTTTAATGTTTCGCATCTTTTATTGTTGCGACTGTGATACAATACCTATACACTACCTGGACTTGGGGAGTTTCATTAAAATTTCATGAACTGGCTTTTAAATAAAATGAAATGTTATTTTTCCCTTGCCTATTTCTTTCCTAATCTAGTTTGGACTCGCTCGGGAATTACAGATTTTAACTTTTCAAAGATATAATGTCATATTGCTATCAGCAAAGTACTTAGAACAATACAGAAATCTAATGAAAATTTCCTGGGTGTACCGGAACGGCTTACCCCTTACAAAAATTGACCCTTCGCCACTGCCATATCTTATGCAAACTAAATGTCTGCTCAGTCCCTATTGTATATAGCGTAATAATACATATCTTAATGATTAACTGATCAGTCTATAATTACCCTATTCACATACAAAGGAAATTACGTGGTAATATGTGCAAGTAATGTTTCACTGCTTAGCCCCTATGAAACATAGCGTGATGTTTTAGATACCAATTTACACCCCTACTTCTACACAACACATCAGTGAAAGTCCTATCAAAAGCCATCCACGGGTTTTCGAATGATGCCTGGACAAACAGAACGACAGACAGACAGACAGACAATAATTCCAAAAAAAATTGTTTTGGCCTCTATGTCGATAGTATAGTATCCCCACATAGAAATTTTGGAAAAATATTCAATGTACAGAAAAAGTGCTCTTTGAGTTTTATTATAGTATAGATTGTGGTACATAATATTAATATGTACTAACGTACTAAAGAGGCCATCACACTAAAATTTGAAGTGCCGGCGCTTTAGTAATCACTGTTAACCTGTGGCTTCATGGTTACAAGACTTATTTTAGCAAATGAGTTTGTTTGTACAAGCCGCTACTTACGTCTGAAGCTTTTTTGATATATTCTAGCTGTCGTCTCTGGTACGTTAGCATATGTTACCTCAATGTAATCTTTAGGATTTACAACAATGACACTTAGCTTATACAAACATATCGATATAAATCGATGTACCAATAATACAAACTATTGTAGCCTGTATTATAATTCCTTTATATAGAGCACGATATGCATTGCGTGAAGAATGAACAAGGAACCCCAAGCACGTGAGCAGACACTGGCTACTGGAGATTACTTCTCTGATTACGTGACCTCAACCCTGTCTGGGTGTTCAATGTTAGTTTTATTGACAAGTATTGTATACTCTTTCACGGTACGTTGAACCGTAATAAATAATATTGAATAATTTACTGATTAAAATACCGATATAAATACAGAATATTATAACTTCTCCTTCAGGTGACGCTCTGATTTAATATCAACGTAATACCTTATGTAAATTAGAGCGTTTTTGCGACATGACTAGCTTAGATGATTGAAAGACAAAGAACCATTATTTTAATTAAGTTATAAATTCAACGCCTAAGAGCGCAGTTTAAAAGTTATTATGTAATAGGTAGCATTGGTGGTGTGTAAACCAACAGGCGTAGTTTAGGTCATTTCAGTAAAAGAAATTCGTCGGCACTCAACACTGTTCGATGGTTAGCACGAAATATAAACATTGCATAAGGTATAAAATATAATGTGCATACATTTTGTAAGCAGCTTCCTTTGCATTACGAGATAGATAAGCATAGAACGAGCTTAGTCCGAGATAAAAAGGATTACTGGTTAATCTAATGGATCCCGTGTTCATTATGAAATCAAGATGGAAGAACAACTTGTAGGATCTGGAACACTATGTACAATTAATTTCAAAATTTAAGTAACTACAATTTGTGGCACCTCGCGCGTCTTCTGAGCTGCATAACTGCATAGTGGATTTATTATCTATGTGGCTGCAGCTATTTGAGATTTTTCCCTCCGCAAATTCCGTACCTATTCCAGCCGCATCAGCTTTATTTTTCCACTATAAACAATGATATTATAAAGAGATTGGTCAATGCACGCATTTATTACAGTCTCTAGGTAATTATTTTGCGAAGAATGTTAGGGATAGATTTAAAATGGTTTTGATTCCAGCATCCCCTTTCTATCTCCGGACGACGGACGAGGCGCACGGCGACACGTTATGTTATTAATGCCCATCAGTGCGAACTAAGCGATTTGCTTCGTCATTTTTGTTACATACTGCTAAGGACTGGAATATTTTACGTCGATTTTTCATTCAAATAGAATGTGGGTGTCTTTAAAGCTAGTGTTTTATAAGCTGGTGTCACAGAATACATATAGTTCACCTTCATCGATTGCATCGCCGCATCAGGTGGGATTGCACTCAGGCACTAGCTTTGAATGAATATGTATTTGAAGTTTAAATACTTTAGGTAAGTATTTCTTTTATATTAATCATCGGAACAGCCGAAAGTCGTCTACTGCCGAAGAAAGGCCTCCCCCTTAGAAGGGAGGGGTTGCCATAATCCTCACGCTTGGCAAGCATCTTCCGGATCGCAGTTTAGGTTGTGGTGCATATCACCCCACATATCTTTGTATGAAGATGTTAGTATTTAAGGTATGTGACACAGGAGATATTGATATTGATATATTATTATACAACGCTTAACACAGACACAGTATTTTCTTTAATCGCCAATTGCATGGTGACCCTGCCAGGATCCAATAGAAACATGTTGCTGCCCGTCTTCCTGTTTTCTCTTATTCACCTCTTACGGTCACCAAACGGGAGGAGATGGAAAAGTGCTATTCTAATCCCGACACCCCACGGCATTTATATAAATACAAGTACACAAAATAATAAAATCTTTTATCAATCATTATCAATCCCTTCACAATATACAACTGCCAGTAGGAACGGTATTTAGTCAGATAAGATAAAACACTTGTGACTCCAGACATAGCCGCACCGTAATCTTAAAATGCGATGACGTAACCATTTTCCACAATTAGACTAAATTATTGCTCGATGACTAAGTTCATAAGCTTGGGAGGAATCATTGATTTATAAAATGTGCCTAAAATTAAGACTATACACATAATTAGGGAACGTATTTATATTTTAATAGTTTTCGTTCAGTATGTTGTTTTCTACATGAATCATGAGACATTTGGAATGAGAAAATAATATTTTTATTTTCCATATTTCAAAAATAAGTCCATATTTTTACAAAAATGAATAAGTATATTTCTGTAAAAAGGGTAGCAACGGTATCGTTACGAAGTAAAATACTTACGATACCGCGGACTTAAACCACCAAAAAAATGTTCACACAGGCTACCCTGTAGGAACAATTTGCTAAAGCACAAAATATTAGTTTTTCTGTAAATGTGTAGACACCGTAATCGCAGGTCGCTTCAGTAAGCTCCCGTATTCAGTCTATATATTATGTATAAAAATCAATGCCACTTTTCGTTGTAATTTTATAACTCAAGAACGGGCTCACCTATCCAAACCAAATGCTTAGCCTTTGTTTGGACTATTTAGTAGATGGTTTAAGTGAAGTTTGCACAAAATCGGTAGAGCGGTTCTTCATTAATCACCTTTTTTGTAACAAATTAATTCAATAAATGGCGAATCATTTTGTAAATGGGGATTTTGCTGTCAAATTGAACCTTTAATCAGAATTAAAACTTTATTAGTGTTGACAGTAAAAGTATGTTGTTATGTCATTCATGTAGTCATTTTATTTTGGACGTGCTTCGAATAAAGCAAATTGTCAGCGATAATTATTGCTTTGTGTTTATATTATTCTTCAAATGTAATGTATGTAATGTAAATAATGTGTGCGTGCATGTACTTTTCTCAGTTTTTTAGCGAGCCGTCGGTGTTTCATATCGTTTACAGGTTTTATTTGAATTAGATTGTCAAAAGCATTTACACAAATGGTAAGTTTTGAACTGTGGAAGTGAATAACATGTATGCATGTGTGTTTCTTCATTTGTAAAAACATATTGTGTACCACTATAATATTAATGTAGCAATTTGTTTTTAATTTGATTTATTCTTTTTTAATTGAAGGAAAAATGCCATTTTTTGTTTGAATAAATGAATTTGATCTTCCAATTAAATGTTTTTAATATTTCACTTTATATGTAGCGAAGCTCGTACCGGACCGCTAGTATATTATAAAGAATACATCCATATCAGTATGAATAAACCTAAAATTACATTTTGAAATGTTAGCCAATTAAACCTATTTTAAGTACTTTTGTTTAGTAAGTATATGGTCTTATTAAGTATATTTTTAAATCTGTGGATTCCTATCTAATAATCACTGACAAACAAAATTAAATAACGTGGTATAATAATATTAATGTACTTTACCATCATGATGCCATTATGGTATTGGTATAACGGGCTGGTCTCTGCAACTCAATGTCAAAGATCGTATTTTACGTATGGGTGGGAATAGATTCATTTGTTCCACCCCAACTCCTCGAGAAAGGCCAGCAAGCACTTGATGCCACCGACAATCAGTGGCGTGCACAGAGGGTAGGCAAAAAAATGTATTCGGCTTGTTTCACCTATTTTAAGTATGTTATTATACCATTTCAAATATCCATATGCAAGGAAATACTAATAGGAATAGTTTATTCAGCGGCTCCATACTGACAAAAATACTTTGCCTACAATAGGATTTCTCTAAACAGTCTTAATTTTAAAAAATCTTAGTTTGGACATGAATTAACGTATTTTTTTAATGTAAATGGATATGACGGTAATATTGGTTAATTTAAGGATATTTGTGCTGGAACACAAACAAATAGCATAAAGCATAAACAACCCGCAGATATTTTTGCCTGCTTTCAGTGCACTCCACTGCCGACAATCAGGTATGGAGTTGCAACTGTTATAATAATAATGATGTCCTGCTAGCCGATACAACCCCAGCCCAGCAGCAAATTTTTCACAAGACCATCCATCTATGCAGGAAGCATTATAATGCTCAAGTGCAACAACAGTGGGATGGAAGACCAACACAACCAGGGAGAGGTCAGTCGCAGGACTGACTTTTTACATGCCTATCTGACGCACATATCAACTTACATTATGGACCATTACCCCATTATACCATTATCCCAGCTACAATACTCTGCAGCTCATCACCTGATGCATTAATGACTAAATCTCTTGATCCTGGTAATTTTACCAATTCCAGGATCCTTCACATTGGTATACAACAAAATTTACACATTTCTGCTTAACAGTAGAATATCAGAAACTGGTATGTTACCTACGTGGATAGTCCCATGCACAAGGGACTTTTCACCTACAAACTAACTATTATAACAACATAACCAACTTAGAAATATGTTGGAATCGTTCCTACCACACACATGTAGATTTAGTATTTTTTTTTTGCAATTTTTACGTACATATAGTCTCCTATGAACAAAAATCCACATTGGATTCCAATTGGAACTATTTTGGAAATAACTAAAATGAGACTTATTACTTAGCAGAAGTATACCCCGAAAATCATTAGTTTTATCTTAAGTCCAAAATAAATATGTTTCACGAATAAAGAAAGCCAAAACAAGGTCTGAAGAAATCACAAGCAAAAAGTCAATTTTATCATAAAAAAATTAAACAACCCCTGTCCGATTTGCATGAGCAATATTCGCACTGCTGTTACAAATCCTGAGATATTCAACAAATGAGTTATACCTATGATTGTATTGCAACACCAAATAATACCCTTAGTGATCGGACAAGGTTTTGTGAACAGTCTGTATATTATTATAAGACCACAACAGTGAAATTGTCATCTCATCAAATCAACATGAAACATGTTATAGGCTAATGCTTTACTGCAACCTCATGTGATGGTAAGTGGTGTTGCAAATGTGGATGGTGAAGCACAGTCTAGAACACAACATTTTCTGTGTAATATTAAATATTTAGTAATAACTCACCAGCAAGGGTAAATCTGTCCATATAGTTAATTAAATTAACAAAGCACAATATTCCCACAGTCATGTATTCATGAAATGTGACATCCCTCAGAGTATCTCTTCTTCTTGCCTGCTTCCCTGGTAATAACGTCGCTGCAGAGTCATTCTCACTGTTTATTACGAGTTGTTGATTGGAAGTGTTCGGAGTAATACAACTCTGGTCCATTTTGCATAAATACTCCACTACACAGTAAAAAATATTTTGAACTAGCACTTTAAAAAGTTATACGCCAAAATATTGCACTTAGAAAAGATTATCAATAGTACTTAACGACTTTATGAAATTATACGAGAATAATATTTGTTATAAATACACAGTACATCAAATAAATTACTAAAAAACTAAGCAAGAAATTAACTGAGAACTAAACTCAAATCATGATTCGGATTTCAGTTTGGATAGAATTGTTTGACTGACTGACTTGACGTTACGTTACGTGAACGCGTGAACCTCTATAAAATACTTATATAGGTACTCATTGGCGTGAACGCGTCAACGTGTGATGCTCTGCTCAAGTCAGTGTTCCCAACTCTCTAAAATTTTATCCCCCTAAACTCCAATCAAAAACCCCTAAAACCACCACAATCTCTAGAGATTCCCCCTAAAAAAAATATTGTTTATAAAATAAGTAATTAAATATTTTTAAATAAATAATACAATAAAAATGATAAAATATCATAAACGAACAATAAATTTTAAACAATCAATAAATCATTTCATCCAGAAACACCATTTTTTAAAATTCTTTATTTAAAAATTATCGAAACCTTCAACTAAAGACATTTGCCCACTCATTTGCTTTTTATTACTTGGATAATTGAAGTTATAAAAATACCCCTAAAAAAATCCCATCGCACATTTTTTCCCCCTTAATTTGGGGGGAAAACCCCTAAGTTGGGAACCCTGGCTCAAGTCTGGTCTGCTCGCCAGTGTGACCATATTAAATTTTACGAAAATACCGAGGCCTCCTCGAAAAAATACTGATTAAAACCTCAGTGCACACCAAGCGTTCCAGTTCATCTTTGACGTAGAAAAGCTAGTTTCCTATTCATCTTCCTCCTCAAAAGACCAAACCGCACACCTAAGTTTTGTTTATCAAAGTTTTTAGCAACATTGTTTTAACTTAGTGCTACTTGTTAACCATTTTTATTTTTCCGAAAAATATAATTACACCAATATTTATTACCTGTAATCATTTCAGATTTTCCAGCTAAAAAAAAAATCCCCAACTAGCTCAGAGCTGATTAGTTCACGCATAAGGAAGGACCTAATTAGTGACTACCCATTCATACAACTAAAAACTTAAAGTCCAGACTCTGTGTAATTAAATAACAATATAATGCAGCACCCTGTAATGCCTTGTCTCTAATTTATTGATCCATGCTCTTGTATATGTATATATAAAATATGTTTGGGAACATCAATAATCGCTAGAACAACGGCTGTGTTACTTTATTCTACTTCTACAAAAAAAATACTGACTTCCAGGAAAATACCGATAAAAATACTGATATTCAAAATCGACGTTAAAAAATACCGAAAAAGTATTAAAATACTGAATCTGGTCACACTGCTGCTCGCTCACAGATGAAAATAAAAATGTATGACATTTGTATCTTGGAGCAGTGTTGCCACCTCGGCCAACGGATATCGTAGCTAAACCGTACCGTATCGAAAAAGTGGCTAGATTTAGTGCTTTATTACCTGCAAAAGTAGTTGAAGAGTAATAAAGTACTTGATGTACTTACTGGAAACAAAATAAAAGGTATATTTAATTACTCTTATCTAATTTGCGCAGAATATAAGCTGAAGTAAAGACCTGGTTTTTATGAAATTTACCAAACTAGCCGTTTTCTCACGTACATACTTAGTCTTTATAGAGTTACCGCTAGATGCGTTGTTGTATGGAAAAAAAAACTGAGTTTTCCGTAAACTATCAAAACACGTAGGTACTGGACCTCCTGTTATATGATGCACAAGGTTCGGGTAGTGCACTTCCAAAAATGTTCTCGTTGGCTCTTATCAAGACGGCCATATTAATATCCATGATCCTACTTACTAGAACTAAGTATTTGAAAACAACCTACATCGAATGTTAATTAATTCTGTGTGGGTCCATATTTTAATCAATTACCACTACTCCAGTAATGGCCATTTACACTCGATCGCACTGATTTAGCAAAGATCGAACGTATTTTTAGGTATAGGTTCAGTAGTGTTATGCGCTAAGCAAAATAACCTCAAGTTCGACGCCGCGGCACCGGCGAATTACGTTTTCGCATTCACTAACTTTGCTTACGCAGCACTAGCGCCACGAGAATTAACGGCGTTTTGGTGGAACTACTTGCGGTCGAATAATTTGATTGTTCGTAGGTGAAAATTGTATTCGTTAAGCAAAATTTGTCAATCGTCTCGCCCTCGACTTCGCCCATAGCCTCGACATAACTTGTCAAAATAGAAAGCTTGTATTTTGCAGCTTTTTGTAGGCGAATTTGTGAACGAATTGCCACCGCTGCTTTAAAAGTTTTTGAATTGTATTATTATACGAGGATATTTATTGTTTTTGTGTTTAGAATAGTGTTAAAGTAGCTGTACGTGTGTTGTGCATCGTAGATTTACTAAGAGCCAAAAAATCTGATGATTTCCTTAAGCGTCGTCAAGTTCGTGAATTACATTTCAATTAAAGGCTTTTTGAAGATTTACTAATATTTCAACATAATTATCTACCTCGACATAGAAGATGACTAGTGCATTAACTAATAAATTGAAGGAAAGAAGAAAAAGGGTATCTATTTGAATCTCTCAATTCGTTTTCATATAAGTAACTAACTTGTCTCGTAACTAATTTATATTTTTCTATAACACCTATATATAACTGCTGTACTGTGTACCTATCTATGTTTCCCTGGGACGTGCCGTGGGTTAAACCTCGGTGTCTTCACCTAGCTGACCCAATTGTTTATTTGTATTAGATATGTTATTCAAAATATTGTGCATAACCTATCTAATATAAATAAACAATACAATTCCAGTGAATACTTACTTATTAAATGCAAAAGTACCTAAATAACTTCTTTGAGTTGATTTATGTTATTAAAATAATTACTGTTTTCAGATTCTATATAAGTACCCCTATCATCTCAGGCTAATGGAACGAGGAACTTACAAGATGCTAGTGGCCACAAATGTGGATTACTACCTATATATCGCAGTCATCTCACACAAGTTATTCATGTTGTAAATGCAAGGCTAATATTGTAAAAAGGAATTCACGAAGTTTCTACAAAATATAGGAGAGTGGGTGATAGCCGATTTCATTTTAATGTGTAGTATTTACATAAATATAAGAAATAATTAATTTAATAAAATATTTAATATTAATTATGTATTGTTTTTTCAACAAATAAAATATTAAAAAAAGAACTTCATACCTTATTTGGAAACAAACAAACAATAGTTCCATAAACTGGTAAAATTTGTTTGTTTACAAAAAGAATATTAAAAAATATATATAACAGGTGAAACCGCAGGAAAAAATATTACCTATGGAGGGCAAAGTTTAGGATGGTAGAATTCATTAATTCCACAGATTACACCTACATACAAAAAACTACTTATATTAGTATTAACAAACAAACAATTATTATTTACAATAAAACAATTTATTAAAAATATTACATAGTAGAAAAATACTTAGATTAGAACTATATGTAAACCCCTGTTTTTCTTTAGAAGATAAAAGTCAATAATTCATTTTCTTTCATCATTACAACTGTGTTCATACATTTATTGTGATATTGATAGCACCTAAACACGGCATGTTACAGTTGATGTCATTCTAAGATTATTTCTTATATCGACTTCCAGAGCCCGCAAAACCTGCTATGTTGTAAGAAATCCAGACTGGTGTGATCGAAACTTTGAGCCATGCTCACCAAAATTTAGGCATGCATCACTTCTACCGCTACACTGAATTCTTCAATAGCTTTCAGTCAAACTAGCCATTTATAAATTTCTGAGCTGGGGCACTATGATGCAATAGTCGCCGTCCTGTGTTCCTTCACAGCTGTCTCTTAAATGGATTTCCTCCACTGCAACCGCCATCAATATATGAATATATCCTTGTCAATGAAGTTGACAAGGACATCCTTCTTATCTTCCCTGTACTAAAATAAATAAATTGTATTAGTTTAGTTCAGTGGTAAATTATATCTACAGTAAAAGATAAAGAATTATCAAAACTCAGCTGACCTTAGCCCATCGTTGTTAACTTTTAGTCTGTGACTAAGGTTTTGTTGCAATCATAGTAGTATTCAGGATTCATTTTTCCTTGAGTACGGTGTGTGGTATGAGGATTACGAGCAAGTCCAGTCGCGAGAACCTTATGCTTTTCTAACGTTTCAACTCGTTGTTCACTTCACATTTTAAGAAAAAAGTCAAGTTATTGCTAATTTTATCGATTGACTATACCATGTTTTCCCAAAAAATTAAATGTAAACAGTTACCTAGTAACCTAGACTAGATAGACACTTGGAACGCGACATGACATTGACAATGACAATCGAAATGTCCTGCGTGATTTTTCGAATTAAAATCAAGCAAAGGTATCGACCACATACTGCCAAACACAAACTCATATCAAGAAAAAACAATGTATAGTGCATTCCTGTGCCTAAAACTGAAGGTATTATGTTCATTGGACCATCTTTTGCATCCAGAAATTTTATTATTGATGGCATTTCCATTAGAATCGTGTTTAAAATAAATACCGATTTTTACCGAAAAAAACTTTGTGCAGTCCTTAACTCGCCTTAGATAACGGCGGCGAACGGCACGGCCTCCAGTTCGTCGTCGAGCCGAAATGTGATTGTGAATACGGATTATGCTCGACGTCGAATTGAAGACTAATTCGACAGCGAGCTTGCTGTCGAGCGCAGTCAAGATTGGTTACGTTAGTGAATTGCATAGCAGCGAGTAGAGATTGATTTTAAAGGAGCTAGAAAAAGTAGCCTAATTTTTTAGCTACCGATTTATTTTTTTGGGAGCCACCTACCAAGCCCCTAAAAGTTGCTAGATCTAGCTAAAAAGTAGCTAAAGTGGCAACACTGTTTCGAGGAAGGATTTGTATCGTAGACAGAATATAATACAGACACATACCAAGCGTGCCGCCGATAAGGACAGAAAAATAAGTACATACTAAATTTAGAGTTGCCACGTAAGGGAAATTTTACCCTTTGTGTAAAGCAAATACGGAGGTTGTTGTAAATTATATTTTCTTTCCTAACCAAAAACCACTTTTTTGACACAACATTTACTTTTCTTACATTATATCGTCTTAATCTATGACAGTCTGCAAAAAGTACGAAAGTGATTGTTATAATAATGTCCTAGCCGAAACGACCACAGCGAATCTTTCACAAGATCAGCCATGTACGCAGGAGATATTATAGTGCACAAGTGCTTGCGTAGACACAAGTGCACTCTCTCTTCTTTTATATAATAGGTACCTCTCATAATCCGATGGGACGGAAGACCGACACGACTGGGGAGAAGTTAAGCCCAGGACCGACTTTTTACATGCCCATCCGACGCATGTGTGGCGTATCTCGGATCACGGTTTCGGAACGCCAAAGGGGCTGTCAAAAAGATGACAGCGCGCCAGTATCTATGGCAGAGACATGTTTTAATTATTACGATTACTCCACTGTATTATAAGTTGTTCTCTCTCAATTTGATTATAAGTGTTTATTACCAAAGCTCGGTGTTTTACTTTGACGGACAGGAGTCGGGCATACGTCCTATCGTAAATCCCGACACATGGATCATCTTACTTTACAGACAATCAGGTCATCGGCCTGCATTGTCCTAGCCAGTAAGGAGCAATTACTCAAATTTGTTGCCCTTCGCAGGATTCGAACCCACGACGGAGGCTACAAAGTGAATGTACACTTAATATCATATATGCTGTAGCTAAGGTCCATTCCACATTGTTCACCTGGGTGATATCACGTGGTGATTAAAGTGGCTAAGAGCTGTAGATAATTATTAGCCTCATACAAAAAAGTTAAGAGATAAAAACAATAATATGCTATTTCCCAGAGAGGTAGGCAAAAATTGGCTTTCTTATAACTTAATATAATACATACTATGGCCATTTACCGGGTAAGTTTTAGTAAATTTCTCCAATATAAAAATCTATAGTACTAGTATCTTGGGACAATCTACGCTTGACCAATGACCACTTGATCTCAATCTACGCAGATCCTTTAGTAAGGTAACCAGATAAATGATTACAAATACTTGTAAACTGTATAAATACATATTTAAATAGATAAATAACACCCAGACAATTGTTCGGAATCGAACCCATGTCCTATTGGACAGCGGCCAGGTCCCTCAGATCGTCGAACAGCCGTACATCGCCGCCGTCCGCGGCATGTACTGCTCGACCCACCCGACCCGATGTCCGTCCTCTTGGACCATGACACAACACCAACACCGACAACGATGTCAAGAGTCGTAAACACATCAACACACAGACACCGGTCTCGCCGGCGAGGCCGAAGGGATCCGTACGCATGCAACCTCGACATGCATCCCCTCGCTGAGTTTCTTGCCGGTTCTTCTCAGCGGGGGCGCGTTGTGAACCGGTGGTAAACTCATTTTCTCTAAGCGGCAGCCCAAGCCGAGGCCGTGCCGCCCTGAGGTGCCCTTGTGCTAGTCGCTACCCAAACCTTTCTGGCTGGAGCGCTTTAAGCGCTCGTCCTCTTGTCCGGTGAAACAGTACTATTCCTACAAAAAAAAAAAGTGATGATCAATAAAGCAAAGTGACTATCAAGCTTCAGTTGTCCACCAAACTTTGATGTCTACTGAAAGTGTGTTTGGTATTTATTGGTGATTCAAGTTAGGCAATGCCAAATGAATCATTTGATAGTTATTTAATAGTCACTTTGCTTTATTGATCATCACTTTAGTTGTCAAACGAGATAGGTACATAATAGGGGGGCAAATGAAACAAACTATTCAACGTCGGTACTATTTATTTATAATTCAGACAAATTTAACAATAAATTGTAACCAACAACATACATACATATATTTAAACAACATGCATATAGTAAAAGCACGATTAAATGTACAATGACCATTGTGCCTATAAATAACGAATGAATACGTCCTGCGCAGCCTTGGACGAATTACTTGAGCGCTTACGTTATTTCTGAATATTTAAGCATTCGGGAATAACTTTTAGCAACCTAATTAATTCTTTTTGTTGCTGCTATCCACAGTATACAAATATCCATATTTTCAGGAAATCATAAAAATAAATTCGGGAAATCTGAGAAATTCTTCGATGCACCCAGCATGTGGGATCGTGTATGATGCACTTAATAATAATTTACCACTTATTTATGGTAGTCTCTCTTTTATACACTGGCAACACTGATAATGGCGATCAATAAACTGAAAATTTTAGGTTATGGATTAAAAACAAGAATTTATCGATCTTACACGTAAATTTCAAGTAAAATAGTAACTACTTTAGAGCAATAAGATCTAAATAAGTCGTTTACATGTATTAGTTTCTAAATGTAATCTCTAAATTGGCCATAATAATTCACGTTTACCTGTGAAACGATACTCCACTAATTTTACGTTCACTGTCACTTTTACAGCCTATAATACTGCACTGCACGATTCTTATAGGATTTCCACAACACACAGTAATGTCACAGTTAGTTTTTTATTGAATTTTAAGTTATTTATTTAAAATTAAAACCACGATAAAATTGTCACGGAGCAAAGTGGGAGCAAACGTCAAATTTGTTTCGCACCTACGGCGCGGAAAAATCGAACACATGCTGAGGGACAAAAAATCATATACACTGTTTCTTTCTATCACACGTAACCTACATAAACGCATTCTTTTCTTGCGTGAATGAGAAAGAAAGTGTCCAGCCCTCTATTGTTTTCTTCCTCTAAGATTTGTATTGTATTCTATTTATGTTTTTAGCAAAGATATTATATATTATTTGAACGTAGTGAAAAATTCTATATCTATGGTTTTTAGTATCTCTGACATGAAGCTATTGATCATGCCATAGATTTAAGATTTTTTTCAATCATGCGTAGCATCCATGAAGAAATAGGGTCAAAGTGGAGTCCAAACTCCAAATAGTTGATTGAGGCATACGCTATCCCTTTCATTGAGGCCGGATCTCTCTTTCTAAGTGGTCCAATGTGTGGTCCATGTAATAATTTAAATTACCCGAGAAATGGATACCCTAATATAGAAATGCTCTACTTCAACATCAAAAGATTGTTTTCCACCCGAAAACATAAAATACGATGACAATCATGTCTAATAATTTTTTTTTTGGTATTGTTCTGCGAGTACGATTAGGATAATGCTATATTGTGTTTTCGCCAATTGTACTCAAATGCAATTTTAAATACCGATTTTAAGGGTTCATATTTTGTGGCAACACTGGCGCTTATTGTCAGCATGAAACTGTCTGTCATTTAAATCGATCCAACATTTAAATACCATAATTTCACGATAAAGTGAATTAAACTAATAAGAATGGTGATAAAATGTGTAGTACTTAGTTGCAAAAATATGTTGTACCCCTTAGATGATACCGAATATCACTCGTAAGTCCGATTTGTTCAATAATGTACCTACCGATGATCCCTTTGGATTATGCACCATATTTTCGATCAGTTCTTCTTTCGATAGGCATATAACACGTTTTCAGTTCGTTTGTTAGTATTGGGTTTAACTTTCTATTAATTTGTAGTTGAATTATCTAATTTAAAATATTTTACATTGTTTTCATAGAGTAACCATGGTAAAGATTTTTTGAAGACTTTCCGTTTTGGGGATTTTTTTACCGCCACTTTATGATAAAAAATATACGATGTAGGTATTTAGTTCAAGGATTGATATGGAAAAAATATTGTATGTTCAAGTGTGTATGTAGTTTTAAACATATTATTAAAATCATATTTATTCTTGTCGCCTCCTAGTCCTGTCGCGTCTAGTAGCCTCCGTGGCGCAGTGGGAAACTGCTTGCTTGCGTACCGGGGGTCGCAGGTTCGAATCCTGCGGGGAGCAACAACTTTGTATATTTGTTCCTTACTGGCTAGGACAATGCAGGCTGGTCATCTGATTGTCTGTAAAGTAAGATGATCCATGCGTCGGATAGGCATATAAAAAGTCGGTCCTGCGCCTGACCTCTCCCCGGTCGTGTTGATCTTTCGTATCACTAAACTGTGAGAGGTAAAAGGAAGAAAGAGTGCACTTGTGGCTACGCAAGCATTTGTGCACTGGCTGATGGCTGATCTTGCGAAAGATTGGCCACTGTGGTCGTATCGGCGAGAGTACCTATATCATTCTATAAATATACATATAATCACGCCTCTTTCCCGTAGGGGTAGGCAGAGACACTTCTTTCCACTTGCTACGATCCTTACATACTTGTTTCGCTTCGTCCACTTTCATTATTCCCTTCATACATGCTCTTCGGTTTAGGGTACTCTTGACCTGGCCTTTTTTCAAGACGTCCCTGATTTGGTCTTGAAACGTCCGCCTAAGTCTACCCCTTCCAACACTTTCATTCACACTCGCCTTATACACTATTTTCGTCAATCGTTCCTCATTCATTCTCTCGACATGGCCAAACCATCTCAGCATACCTCAATTTTTGTCACAACATCTTCTTTCATACCACAACGTTTCCTTATGTCACTATTTCTTAACCTGTCACTATACCTGTCACCTGTCAATATATATACTGTTTTATTTACCCGTGGTCAATATTAATACATTTTTTATTTTCTTGTAGATTTCCTAAAGATATTGAGCGAAGGAATATTATGACTATCCATTGTCCCATTCCAAAAAAATTTTTATGAAGCTGCAATGATCTGCAGTTGGTCCAATGGAAACCTAAATTTACTGCAAATGCTTTTTCTATCGTCTAATGTGTGGGTTACAAGGTGTTTTAGTTGTTTGCATATAATGGAAATTGCTATTCAATATCTTGTGATTAATCAGAAATCGTTAAACGTACTGAATAATTTTTTTTTTTTTTTTTTTTTTTCCTGAATGCTGCTACCTTATGGTAACACCATATAAATTACAATCTAGCCTAAAGACTAATGAGTAATATTAATTTGACCTAAACGAATAAATTAAAAATAGTTTAAGAATGTGTCCAATGGCACTTTTCTTATTGTCTCTATTATGGTGAAGACACTTTGTTATTGTGTTCTACACTGCACTACACACTGCACTAATTTAATATTTAAACTAACTCAAAAGGTTTTGTCCTTTTCAGTCTTCTCACTATGTCCGTGTTATCGAGGAGCTGGATAGCCTCGACATTCACATGGTGATGAAGCCGATATTGATGAGCTTCAGCATAATCTTTAATAATTTTGGCAACAAGGTCCACTTTGAGGTCCCGATGGAGGTCGTTAATTCTTATGTACCAGGGTGCATTTACAATACCTCTGAGTACTTTGTTCTGGAATCGTTGTATTGTCTGTACGTTACTTTGTTTGGTACAGCCCCACAACTGTATACCATAAGTCCATACTGGCATCAGGACTTGCTTGTATAAAAGTATTTTGTTTTGCACAGATAACACGGAATGTTTTCCAAGAAGCCAGTGCAGTTTCTTGTAGCGAAGGCCTAACTCTTCGCGTTTCTTTTTGACATGGGCCTTCCAGCGAAGCTTTGCGTCAAGTGTCATGCCAAGGTATTTAGCAGTATTCTCGTAGGGTATAGGTTGATTATTTATGTATACCGGATGATAGTTAGACCTTTTGTTGGTAAAATCAATATGAACAGACTTCGATTAATTTAATTTTATTCGCCACTTTCTTGTCCAATTATAAATGGTATTAACGGCGCTTTGTACATTCTCCACAGCTTCTGCGTGAGTGACCCCTGTAGCCATAATGGCCGTGTCATCAGCGAAGGTTGCGATAGTATTGTTTTCTAATTCTGGAATATCGCAGGTGTATAATAGATACAGGACCGGACCTAGAACACTTCCTTGTGGTACTCCAGCTTTGATTTGCTTGAGATCAGAATAAGCATCTTCCTGCCTTACTCTGAACATTCTATCTGTAATGTAGGACTCCAAAATATCTGAGAATTGTTTGGGCAACATTTTCCTTAGTTTATGTATGAGGCCCTGATGCCACACCTTATCGAAAGCCTGGGCAACGTCCAGGAAAACTGTGGAGCACACTTTCTTCTCTTCTAATGCTTTTTCAATTATATTTGTAATTCTGTGAACTTGATCTATTGTAGAGTGTCGTTCCCTAAAACCAAACTGATAGTCAGGGATAAGATTTCTAGCTTCTATGATAGGTTTCAAACGCTTCAATAGGATCTTTTCAAATAATTTAGATATTATTGGTAACAGCGATATCGGTCTATATGAAGTTACTTCATAAGGTGGTTTACCAGGTTTTGGTATCATTATAACTTCAGCAACTTTCCCCATATCAGGTACGAATTTTAATCTGAACGAAGCATTTATAAGTGTCGTAAGTTTCACTATAGCTTTATGTGGCAGATTACTGAGGACTTCTCCGGTAATGAGATCATAGCCAGGGGATTTTTTCTTGTTTAAATGTTGAATTTCTGTATGAACCTCTTTTGGTGTAGCGAGTTTTATATCCATTTCGTCTTGTATTATTTCTTCAAATATGATCTCTTCAGTGTCAAGTTTATTTGGTTGAAATGTGTTTTCCAAATGATGTGCAAATCTGATTGCCTTTTGCTCATTATTTACAGCCCATTTTCCGTTCACTTCTTTTAGAGGAGGAATTTGGGTAATGGGTTTTTTTAAGTTTTTTGTAGCTTTCCATAATGAATAATCTGTTGCGCGATCACTAGTTAACTGTGTTAGGTAAGTGTGCATAGATTCATCACGGAACTTTTTTATTTCCCTGCTTAACTGCTTCGTAAGATTATTCAGCAGTGTTTTGTCGGGTGGGTATCTGGTTCGTTGCCATCTTTGTCTCTGTCTTCTTTTCTCAGATATAAGATTACGAATTTCCATAGGGTAGTTTCTGGAACTAGATTTAATTTTTAAATCAGGCGTGTTTTTCCAAGCACATTGTTGGATATCGGTTATAAATTTTCTTACTTCTAATTCTATTTGCTCTGGTTTCTTTAAAGGAACTTTCAGAATTACTAGGGAGTCCAAATCATGCTTAAAGCTATCCCAATCTGTATTTTTATTGACCAAAGTTGGGAGTCTTTTTCTGTATAATATGTCTTCATTAATACTAAGTGTAATTGGTGAATGGTCTGAACTCATATCGAAACCCTCTTCAATAGAAAGAAAGTTCGACGAGATGTTTTTGTATATGAAAAAATCGATCAAGTCCGGAATTTTATGTGGGTCAGTGGGCCAATAGGTAGGCTTACCCGTTGATATGACGTCACATTTTATATTTCTGATTGCATCTAAAAGTTCTTTCCCTTTAGTTGTGGTTAGCCTAGATCCCCAGTAGATTCCGGGGCACGATGACGCAAATCTGCGACGCGTCGATGCCCCGAGCCGGCCGCCCCAAGCGTAGCCCTGTGTACTGGTGGACGCCGCAGATCGCGCAACTTCGCGAGGTCTGTTGGCGAAGCCGCCGAGAGTTCACCAGGGCGAGAAGGCGAAGGCGAGCTCAAGCCGACGAGGTAGACAGGCTCTACAGGGCATACCGAGTGGCCACCAAGGCGCTCCAAAATGCCATCAAGAGCGCCAGGGACCAGTCCTGGGACGAACTCCTCGAGGGACTCAACGAGGATCCGTGGGGGCGCCCGTACCATATGGTGCTGGGCAAACTACGCCCATGGATGCCCCCGGTGACGGAGACTCTCGATCCGGCTTTGCTGGGACGCGTGGTAGACACCTTGTTCCCGGCGGGTCGGTCAAGTCCCTCAGTCCACCCCCTTCAGTTGCCCGAATGGCGCGACGATCTGGGGGTGACCATAGAGGAGATGGACTGGGCCGTTGGCCGCTTGAGAGCCCGAAACACCGCTCCCGGACCCGATGGTATTCCGGGTAGGGTGCTGGTGTTGAGCCTGGCTGCCCTGGGGGACGTGCTGAGGCAGCTATTCACTAGTTGCCTCCGTGAAGCTACGTTCCCCAGGGCCTGGAAGGAGGCTAGTTTGGTCCTCTTAAAGAAGGAAGGCAGAGCCGCGGATTCTCCCTCCGTGTACCGTCCCATATGCCTGCTGGACGAGGTTGGCAAACGGTTCGAGAGAATAGTTGCCTCTCGTCTCAGCGGGCATCTGTCGCGCGTCGGTCCCGATCTGGCCGACAGCCAGTTCGGCTTCCGACAGGGCCGTTCGACCGTGGATGCGATAACTCGCGTCCGCGCCCTGTCGGATCAGGCGGTCTCCCGGGGTGGCGTGGCGTTGGCGGTGTCACTCGACATTGTCAACGCCTTCAATTCCCTACCCTGGGATGCGATCTGGGAGGCACTGGTCTACCATGGAGTGCCTCCCTACCTGCAGGCCCTGATCAGGGACTACTTGCGCGACAGGTACATCCTGTACGTGGATCGAGACGGTACGAGGATCCGGAGGGAAGTGGGGCGAGGGGTTCCGCAGGGGTCAGTCTTAGGCCCCCTGCTATGGAACCTCGCCTACGACGCGGTTCTGCGTGTCGATCTCCCCGCCGGCGTAAGTGTCGTCTGCTACGCGGACGACACGTTAATCGTGGCCGGTGGGGACACCTTCGAGAGGACCAAAGAGCTCGCCGAGCTTGGGGCGGAAATCGTCGTCGCGAAAATACGCGAGTTGGGCATGGAGATAGCGCCTCAGAAAACTGAGGCGCTGTGTTTCCACGGCCTACCTAGGAGCCGGGAACCACCGCCCAACTTGCGCGTCCGTGTGGGTGAGTCGGAAGTCAGGGTGGGGCCGTACATGAAATATCTTGGTCTCACCCTTGACAGTCGCTGGGGCTTCGAGGAGCATTTCGAGCGCCTGGTCCCCCGAGTCGACAGGGTTGCAGCGGCCTTGCACAGGCTGCTCCCCAATCTCGGGGGGCCGAGCGAGGAAGTTCGCCGCCTCTACGCCGGAGTCGTGCAGTCCGTAGTCCTCTACGGGGCGCCCATCTGGGCGCCGAGGCTGGCCATAAGACGCTGTAGAACGAAAATCTACAGCGTCCAGCGGAGGATGGCACTGCGGATTGCACGAGGATACCGAACGGTGTCCTTTGAGGCGGCGACCATACTGGCACGCTTTCCGCCCTTAGACATCCTGGCGGGCATGTATGCGAGGGTCTATGACCGGATCCGCATCGCCCGCCAGAGTGGCGGAGGCGAGCCGGTGGCGCTCGAACCTATAAAGCGGCAGGAACGACACATCGCTCTCGCGACGTGGCGCGAGCGGCTCCAGCCGGAGCACATAGCGCGCAAACGCGTCGTTGAGGCATTCCTGCCGCTTCTCGAAGCCTGGATTCAGCGACGGAGTGGACGACTCACCTATAGGCTTACGCAGATAATCACCGGTCACGGTTGTTTCGGTGATTATCTGCATAAGATCGGACGTGAAGCGACGACGAGATGCTTCCACTGCGACCAGTCTGACTCCGCCCAACACACGCTGGAGGCTTGCCCCGCGTGGTCGTTGGAGCGTCGAGACCTGGTCGCAGTCATCGGATCGGACCTCTCCCTGGGCAGTGTAGTGTCGGCTATGCTGTCCGGAGATGCGGCGTGGGGAGCGATGGCCGCCTTCTGCGAGACTGTCATGTCCCAGAAGGAGGCCGCCGAGCGGGAACGCGAACGCGCTGATCCTGCTCGGCGACGAAGGCGCAGGCCGCCACAAGCGACCGCCCAACGTCTCGCTCCCCAGCCCTGAGCCCGGGGCTATAAACAACGGGCAACCTTCGGAGTCGCTGGACGCTCGGGGTGTGGGCCCCTTGAGCGTCCATTGAGTACGGCGGCGACTCCGAGGAGGACGGCGGCGGGGTTGCGACCCCCGTCCCCGTGAGCACCGTGACTGGTTCCCGGGGGGCTACAATGCGCCCCCCGGCGGCGGGCTCAAAGGCAAGGCACTGAGGGGCCCCTGGTGCAGATCCCACCGGAGAGCCCTGGGGTACCCCCTCTCATGTGCCGATGCGACAGCCGCGGGGGTTTTAGTGGGTAAGAATCCCACATACCCCGGTCGAGCCCCACAGCTCCCGGGGATCTTACGAAGATTTCCCGCGCGTCAACAAAAAAAAAAAAAAAAAAAAAAAAAAGATCCCCAGTAGATATTTTTTGCATTAAAATCACCTCCGAGAATGAATCTGTTGCCGAGTTTTTTCAAGAGACTTTCATATTGCGTTGCTTTTATCGAGTACCTTGGTGGGCAGTATATAGCAGATACTGTAACTGGAAAACGTTTTGTTTTGACACATACAGCCACAGCTTGTATTTCACGGTCTTCGTGCTTTAATAACTCATAATGATAAATATTTTCCTTTATTATGACGGCGCTGCCTCCTCTCGCTTTATTGTCCGGGTGCAATGCGTGATATATTTTGTATCCTTTCATTTGTATGTAGGATTCAGTCGTAAAGTGTGATTCGGATATAAGGCACACGTCGATGTTTTCTGTATTTAGGACTACTAGCAGCTCATGTTGATGCTGACGTAGTCCATTAGCATTCCATGACATAATTTTCAGCGAGTTAACCATCATTTATGGGTAGTACCAGCCAATTTAGTGCTAGCTTCCAATTTTTTGAGCCGTGCGTCAAATGATGTTATGACGCTTAGGATTTTATTTAATTTATCATCTAAGTTTAAAGTTTTCTGTGTTTGTAGATGTTGCTGTGGCTGTGGTTGCGCCTGAATACCTTTTGTTATTTGAGCAAAAGACAGGTTTTTTGTAACAGGCTGGCTCTGTACCTTTTTACTGATATTAATGCTTGGGGTCTGGTGAGTAGGGACTTTTTGTTTCTTAACTGCCTTATTTTTTAAACTTTGCAGTTCTTTTGCTACTATGCATCCCCGATAGCTAGCAGGATGTGCTTCGCCACAGTGGACACATTTTGGCTTAGTGTCTGCGGGTTTATTGCAGTCTTTTGTTAGGTGCTTACCTGTACATTTGACACACCTGGGCTCCTTAGAACAATATTTCTGTGTATGGCCGTATGCTTGACACCTTTTGCACTGAGGGATCAATTTCGACGCTTTGATCGGTTGCATAACTTCATATGCTTTTATTTTCACAACCATTAAATATGTCTAGTTGCTTCCGTTTACCTCTCAAAATACGACGGGACGAAAAACCGACAAGACCGTTGAGAGACCAGGCGCAACATTTTACATACCTATCTGACGCATGGAGCATCTTACTTTACCTTAGAGGAGATACCACTGGAGATAGCATGATGCGCTAACCCCTCTGCCTAATTTTGTTCATATGGTCAGGTCATTCTTTATTTGTGTGCGTATCTTTTTGAATATGTTGCGAGTTTATTATAGTGTGGTTATGCGTGAAATTGTATCTGTGTGTGTTTACTTCGCCTCCCGCACCCCTCAAAAGTGCCACGAAAATTTGTTCGGTGAATCGACGCGATACTAGCTCCATTCTAATTACTCTGAGTACTTTACAGACAATCAAGTAATAAATAAATAATAAGTTAATTGGTTTAAACTTAAAGCTTAAACAAGCCAAGTAAGTCGTATTAAGCGACGAAGTTAAAAAGATGTCCTGATTTTTCATGAAACATCAAGGTTACCCTCTTAGAAAGGGAGATTCGACCTCAATGAAAGGGATAGCGTTGACCTCAGTCATGTATTTGGGAGTGTTTTCTCCACTTTGACCCTATTTCTTCATGGTAGCATCATAATATTATTTGTATACAGTATGTATAATTTGTGCATTATACTGCACAAACGTATGCGTTGATACCGATTTCGATGAAGACGGCGCGGTGCATCGGCGGGTTTTCGACTCCGTCTCTGTGAGCACTGTGACACGTTCCCGGGGGCTATAATAGTCTCAAAGGCAAGGCACTGAGGGTGCAAATTCCACGGGAGAAACCAAGTTGTCCTCATATGCATCCGCGGGAGTTTCTGTAGGGTTTAATAGGTGGTAGGTTCCATGTGCAAGGAACAGTTCAAGTAGATTCTTCCGATAAATATAAGGTAAATCGCGCTAATTCCCGATCAAAATTACGTTGAATTTTTTACTAATTACCGCTATAGACGCGTCGAGAACATAACCTCCTTTTTTGAAGTCGGTTAAAAACCAGGACCAACTTTTTAGTAGCCCTGTGAAACACGGATACGGTTAGTTCAAACGTCGCCCATCTATTTATTCTTATACCTTGGTACCATATTGTTATGTATACACATAAAAAAATCATAAACATTGGTCGAGCCGTTTTGGAGGAATGCGAATGCCGTGAGAAGAGATTTATATATGGATTTTGCATTTTAATAGTATTATATACATACGCGTTGAATACATACCTCCTTTTTTAAAGTTGGTTAAAACCGGGACTCAAATTTTACGCTCTCCTGTATTTGTGACCTCCAACCGAAGCACGGAGACGTTTAGTTCAAAGAGCATTGTATAATGCTGACCGGTGATTGACCATCTGGTCATCCAACTGTATAATTACCCTGCCTAACGCTGCTTCACCTAGCGGTATATAATATACTTTAAGACTACTATCCTCATACCTCATAAAAAATCTCATAAAAATCAGTCAAGCCGTTTTGGAGGATTTCGACCACAAACACCGTGACACGTGATTTTTATGTATAAGAAAAGGAGAAGAAGATTATTGTTATTTAACACGATACTCTCGATACATTAATCTATTTTTATAACAATAACTTCTGGCGGGTTTAAAATATGGCTAGAAGCCAAGAAACGTTGTCTCAGTATTGAAAGTAGTAGTTGCGGACCGGCGTGAAAGTTTTTCTTATGATAAAAGTCAATTATCAAATTAATTATGTGACCATTTTTCGGCAACAATATTGGATGTTTATGTAATTTTTCTAATGATGCGTTATTTAACCGACCTCCGACATATAGAATGTCGTCATTTATGTATGGCGTTAATTTGCGGAGAGCTGAGGAACAACCTTTTCCCTTTTCTATAAGTTTAAAATCATCACCGAATGAAGCGTGTTGAACGGCCTTAATTATAACAAGTTCAGCAGCGTCTAAATCTTGCGCGGTTATTACATTATTGCGGGGCAATTTTCTTAGAAATCTTAACACATACACTACAGTGCGAAGTAACTTATTCCACGAGGATACTCTATAACTTAATGTAAGAAGTAGATGCTCAGTTTGCGCGGCGGCGGCGTCGCAAGCGACGTGAGATAATGTTTTTTCTTCAGGTAAACATGAGCTTTGCGGTGAAAATTGCTGAATTGGCCATTCACTAATAGGAAAAGACATCCAAGATGGGCCTTGGAACCAGAGATTATTCTCTATTAAGCGTGAGGGAAGCAGCCCGCGAGATACACAATCCGCGGGGTTTTCTACTCCTGCGACGTGATAAAAATGATCACTTGGCAATAAAGATTGACATTGCGAAATTCTATTGGCGACGAAAGTATTAAATCTGTGTGGGGAAGAGTGAACCCAGCACAGAGCGACTTCAGAGTCAGAAAATGCGTAAATATTATTTATTGGGTGTCTTATTGACAATGTATTGACCACTGAACGCACTAACTTAGCGAGCAGTGTTAAGGCGCAAAGTTCAAGTCTCGCTAAAGTCACGGTCTTTACCGGAGAAACGCGGGATTTTGAACAAACTAACGTGACTATAGGGGGAGAACCTTCATTAGCTACGTGAAGGTATATAACGCAGCCAAAACCTTTTTCGCTAGCATCAGCGAAAGCGATTAGCGAAACGACAGAAGAGTCCTTAATACCCATATGGCGCGGGAATTGAAGACCCGAGATTAGCGGTAACTCTGAAATATATTGTTGCCACAACTTGACAACAGAAGAAGGCGGAGACTCGTCCCAATCAATTTTGAGGAGCCATAATTGTTTAATTAATAATTTAGCGAATAGCGTTATGGGACCGACAAGACCCAATACATCATAAAGTTGTGCGGTAGCGGATAGCATAGAACGCTTTGTACAAATAGCGGGCGGTTGAGATACAGTAAAAGTAAAATTATCAGTAGCGGGATGCCAGCGAAGGCCTAAAATCTTATGAGTGTCATTATCGTTAAAAGAAATATATTCTTGTTGACGATGACTTGCGGGTATGTGTTGCAACAATTCGTGGGAATTACTCGTCCATTTAACTAGATCAAAACCACCGGCTTTGAAAAGTTGGATTAATTGTGTTGCTGTCGCTACAGCTTCATCTAGCGTTGAAGCTGTGGAAGCAAGGTCATCCATGTATATATCGAGCTGTCTTTCAATAAGACTAGCTGCGAGAGGATAGTTAGCTCCTTCATCTTTTGCTAACTCGCGCATGACGCGAAGAGAGAGAAAAGGTGAGGCACGAAGACCAAAAGTGACACGAGTAAATTCATACGTTTGCAAGGGTTCGCCATCAGAAAAGCGAAATAAAATTCGTTGGAACTTGCGGTGCGAATCTTGTACATGTATGCAAAAATACATTTTACGAACATCAGCGAAAAAAGCAATAGAATATATTCGTACATTGAGTAAAATATTGAAAATATCAGTTTGTAAGTTTTCACCGGTATGCAAAATATCATTAAGTGATAAACCGTTATCCGACTTACAACTGCCGTCTATTACTACACGGAGCGGTGTGGATGATTTATCCTCCCGAATAACCGGGTGGTGAGGTAAGTAAAAACAAGGCACATCAAACCTTATCATTTCTTGCGGAACAAGTGTTAAGAACCCTTTATCTAAATATTCCCTAATGACGTCATTGTAACGCGCGCGAAGTTCAGGATTTCTACTAAATCTTCTTTCAAGAAGAGAAAATCTTTTTTCAGCGATTTGAAGCGAATTACCTAATTTTTCTGGTGGATCCTTAAATGGCAAAGCGACATCGTAACTGCCATCAGGATTGCGAGCGGTATTAGAGGTGAAAATATTTTCACACTCATTATCTTGCGGACTTATATACTTGGTAGAAGGCAATTCTTCCATTATCCAAAATTTTTGAAGCATGTCATTAAGCGGTTCTTGATTAATTAAATGAAAAGAATGCGATTTATGAGTAGGGGACTCCACATAAGCGTCGCCCATTATTACATAACCTAGCGTTGTTTCTAGCGCCATAGGCGCGTGCGGCGTAATTATTTTATTTGACAGTAATATTTTACAATAGGTATTTACCCCCAAAAGTAAGGAAATTTCCCCAGGTACAAAGAACTGGTCATCAGATAAACGTATCGAAGATATATAATTAATCTTATTTAAATCAATCTTAACGTCCGGTAATTTCCCGGTAATGTGAGGCACTACTAACGGTTCGACTTCATATACGAATTCATTATCGAAGCGAGATGTGAATTTAACGTAGACAGAATATAATACAGACATATACCAAGCGTGCCGCCGATAAGGACAGAAAAATAAGTACATACTAAATTTAGAGTTGCCACGTAAGGGAAATTTTACCCTTTGTGTAAAGCAAATACGGAGGTTGTTGTAAATTATATTTTCTTTCCTAACCAAAAACCACTTTTTTGACACAACATTTACTTTTCTTACATTATATCGTCTTAATCTATGACAGTCTGCAAAAAGTACGAAAGTGATTGTTATAATAATGTCCTCCTAGCCGAAACGACCACAGCGGCCAATCTTTCACAAGATCAGCCATGTACGCAGGAGATATTATAGTGCACAAGTGCTTGCGTAGACACAAGTGCACTCTCTCTTCCTTTATATAATAGGTACCTCTCATAATCCGATGGGACGGAAGACCGACACGACTGGGGAGAAGTTAAGCGCAGGACCGACTTTTTACATGCCCATCCGACGCATGTGTGGCGTATCTCGGATCACGGTTTCGGAACGCCAAAGGGGCTGTCAAAAAGATGACAGCGCGCTAGTATCTATGGCAGAGACATGTTTTAATTATTACGATTACTCCACTGTATAATAAGTTGTTCTCTCTCAATTTGATTATAAGTGTTTATTACCAAAGCTCGGCGTTTTAATTTGACGGACAGGAGTCGGGCATACGTCCTATCGCAAATCCCGACACATGGATCATCTTACTTTACAGACAATCAGGTCATCGGCCTGCATTGTCCTAGCCAGTAAGGAACAACTACTCAAATTTGTTGCCCTTCGCAGGATTCGAACCCACGACGGAGGCTACAAAGTGAATGTACACTTAATATCATATATGCTGTAGCTAAGGTCTATTCCACATTGTTCACCTGGGTGATATCACGTGGTGATTAAAGTGGCTAAGAGCTGTAGATAATTATTAGCCTCATACAAAAAAGTTAAGAGATAAAAACAATAATATGCTATTTCCCAGAGAGGTAGGCAAAAATTGGCTTTCTTATAACTTAATATAATACATACTATGGCCATTTACCGGGTAAGTTTTAGTAAATTTCTCCAATATACAAATCTATAGTACTAGTATCTTGGGACAATCTACGCTTGACCAATGACCACCTGATCTCAATCTACGCAGATCCTTTAGTAAGGTAACCAGATAAATGATTACAAATACTTGTAAACTGTATAAATACATATTTAAATAGATAAATAACACCCAGACAATTGTTTGGAATCCTTCGGAATCGAACCCATGTCCTATTGGGCAGCGGCCAGGTCCCTCAGATCGTCGAACAGCCGTACATCGCCGCCGTCCGCAGCATGTACTGCTCGACCCACCCGACCCGATGTCCGTCCTCCTGGACCATGACACAACACCAACACCGACAACGATGTCAAGAGTCGTAAACACATCAACACACAGACACCGGTCTCGCCGGCGAGGCCGAAGGGATCCGTACGCATGCGACCTCGACATGCATCCCCTTGCTGAGTTTCTTGCCGGTTCTTCTCTAAGCGGCAGCCCAAGCCTAGGCCGAGCCTCCCTGAGGTGCCCTTGTGCTAGTCGCTACCCAAACCTTTCTGGCTAGAGCGCTTTAAGCGCTCGCCCTCTTGTCCGGTGAAACAGTACTATTCCTACAAAAAAAAAAGTGATGATCAATAAAGCAAAGTGACTATCAGGCTTCAGTTGTCCACCAAACTTTGATGTCTACTGAAAGTGTGTTTGGTATTTATTGGTGATTCAAGTTAGGCAATGCCAAATAAATCATTTGATAGTTATTTAATAGTCACTTTGCTTTATTGATCATCACTTTAGTTGTCAAACGAGATAGGTACATAATAGGGGGGCAAATGAAACAAACTATTCAACGTCGGTACTATTTATTTATAATTCAGACAAATTTACCAATAAATTGTAACCAACAACATACATACATATATTTAAACAACATGCATATAGTAAAAGCACGATTAAATGTACAATGACCATTGTGCCTATAAATAAAGAATGAATACGTCCTGCGCAGCCTTGGACGAATTACTTGAGCGCTTACGTTATTTCTGAATATTTAAGCATTCGGGAATAACTTTTAGCAACCTAATTAATTATTTTTGTTGCTGCTATCCACAGTATACAAATATCCATATTTTCAGAAAATCATAAAAATAAATTCGGGAAATCTGAGAAATTCTTCGATGCACCCAGCATGTGGGATCGTGTATGATGCACTTAATAATAATTTACCACTTATTTATGGTAGTCTCTCTTTTATACACTGGCAACACTGATAATGGCGATCAATAAACCGAAAATTTTAGGTTATGGATGAAAAACAAGAATTTATCGATCTTACACGTAACTTTCAAGTAAAATAGTAACTAATTTAGAGCAATAAGATCTAAATAAGTCGTTTACATGTATTAGTTTCTAAATGTAATCTCTAAATTGGCCATAATAATTCACGATTACCTGTGAAACGATACTCCACTAATTTTACGTTCACTGTCACTTTTACAGCCTATAATACTGCACTGCACGATTCTTATAGGATTTCCACAACACACAGTAATGTCACAGTTAGTTTTTTATTGAATTTTAAGTTATTTATTTAATATTAAAACCACGATAAAATTGTCACGGAGCAAAGTGGGAGCAAACGTCAAATTTGTTTCGCACCCAGGGCGCGGAAAAATCGAACACATGCTGAGGGACAAAAAATCATATACACTGTTTCTTTCTATCACACGTAACCTACATAAACGCATTCTTTTCTTGCGTGAATGAGAAAGAAAGTGTCCAGCCCTCTATTGTTTTCTTCCTCTAAGGAATTTAACGTGAGTAACGCCTAATATTTTTTGCGATGAACCACCAATGCCATGAACTTCGGTAAAGCGGTTTTTTCCCGATATGGGTAAAGATAAACGTTTGCAACAATCAAGCGAAATATAGTCACTTTGTGACCCTGGATCTATTAAACATCTTACATAATATTCACGTCCATAATTATTTATTACTTTTATTTTTGCGGTCGCTAATAAAGCAGCGGTTTGAGTGTGATTAATATCATTGTTAAGGTTTGT
Organism: Furcula furcula; assembly: GCA_911728495.1. Lineage (NCBI taxonomy): Eukaryota > Metazoa > Arthropoda > Insecta > Lepidoptera > Notodontidae > Furcula > Furcula furcula. The sequence continues at coordinate 13,474,028 of OU452256.1, read as the reverse complement.
AATACTGAACGACAAAATCGTAGTAGACTCCAAGCCCTGAGTGCATACACTATCACCCGAGTTGGACTGCGGATTAATTTCGATCTTATTCGTAGAAGGATTAGAGGTTAAATTACAGTGAGCATTACGAATACCCGAGACGGCCGGCTGGGAAACCGGTTTTTGATTTAGCGCTTGCGCTTCATATTTAATTGTAAAATGTAATAAGGAATGGTGGCGTTGATTGCAATGTAAACATGTACGTTGCGAATTACAAAAACTGGACTTATGTTTATTACTTAAACAATTCGTACAAAAACCATTTTGTTTTATGTAGTTATACCTTTCCTTAGGCGTTAATTTAGAAAAGCGCGGACAATTAAACAAGTGTGTGTGTGTCTTATCTTGACACATAACGCACGGTTGATTGTTGTCAGTATTAATAAAAGTTCTAGTAGGACCACTGTTAGGTCTAGGTATATTATGTTTTTTATTATTATTAGAAAGTTTGTTTGCGGTAGGTTCAAATTGTTTTTGTATATTATTAAGTATCTTACTTTGCTCTTGGACGAAACTGATAAGACTCTGATATGTAGGTATATCAGTTTGACGTTGCGACAATTCAAAGGCTTTAACAGTATCTGCATCTAATCTCTGCAATGCTAATTGCAAGCACATAAAGTCTGTTAAGTCATTTAATTTTAACTGTTTTAGCGCTTTAATTGAGGAATCAAAATTATTAATAAATGATTCTAGATTTGCGGCGGAGCTAGAAGTAAGCGGTTTAAATCTTAACATATGATTAAAATAAGAGACAGCGAGTGAACGAGTATCGTTATATTTTTGTATAAGATTATTCCAAATTATGGGATAGTTTTCTGGCGTAGCGGACAGCCCAGCGCAAATTGCTTTGGCTTTATCAGTAAGTTTACCAACTAAATAATATACGCGTTCAGTATCCGTTAAATTCGGATTATCATGAATAATACTTTTAAATTGTTGATGAAACATAGGCCAATGACGAATATCGCCATCAAACGATTGTAATTCAATAGGCGGCAACTTATTGTGGTAAGAAGAAGGCTTGGATTCAGTCTTTATCGGAATATTAGAGTCTTTCTGTAACTTAGAAAGAACCCCCTTTATATGACAGTATAACTCTTCAAATGCGATCCAGGTTTGATAATCAACGGAACTGGTGGGGTTGGCTTGTAAGTAGACATTATTATAATCATCAACAACCTTTTCGAAATCAGTACGTAACGTATCTACATTACTAGCGTTTAACAAGAATGTATCACGCTGTTGTTCATCAGCGATAGCTGATCGCGACAATTCGTAAATTTTTTGCAAACGCGAGAACATTGCTTCTCGTTTTGCTCGAAGAATGACAACCTTTGGGTCCTCCCGGCATGGCGACCGTTCTTCACCCCTAGATTTACTCATTATTCAGCGGATTAATTTAATAAAAGCAGGCGATAATAAATAAAGTATGCGTTTGTTGGTTTTAATAGCTTAAAAACCAATTGCTATTAAATTAAAGCGGTACCTAAGTATTTATAAACGATTAAGTACAACTAAGCGAATGAGTTACCCTAACTACCGAGATATGCACCTATGAAATTACTTAATTAGCCTTAATAACCTATAACCAATTAAATAATTAGCGAGCGTAAAATATAATATTATTAATATTTTAATAACTTAGCGTATTGTGAAGTGAAATGAGCGCGTTAAGTAGGTAGGTGGCACGTATTAGCTGCGACGCGAGCCAAGCGGGGCACAGAATACTACCTGCATACAGCGTATGATTGTAAAGAAAATAATTTTAAGTACGTAATTACGTTTATTAATCTATCTATAAGCACTGTCCTTCAACACAAATAAATGCCTGCGAATTAGATTGCATAAATCTAGAAGCGATTATGTATACTTATGACTTATGTATACAATCAAAGCGGGCGGGAATAATTTATAATTAAATAGGCTTTTAATTGTTATTTCACAGACAGCTAGATAATAATAGCGATTAGATAATCGAATAATGAAACCATTGGATGGAACCAAAAAAGGTATCAAATCCGGCTCGAAGGACCAAAAAAGGTGGCGGGTTTAAAATATGGCTAGAAGCCAAGAAATTGCGGTTTTAATATTTTTAATGGTGGACTGTATGAGGTGTATTAAACTAGTAGGTATTGAACGCTACTCGACGCTGTAATACGCAGGTAAAAGTCAAGGAAAAAGGCAGGAAACAGCTAGCGCCACTCACCTGATGATTAGCTGGTACCAGGCACAATCATCTCATCTCATTTCTTCTTTTCACAATTTGCTGACTGTGATGTAAAGAGGAGTATTTTATCTATTGCTTCCAGTGCAATCGGTAGCGACTGTGTCAGTCGTAATATGATAATTCCTATCCTTGACATAATTCTTCCAATAATAAGCCATATTCTTAACTATTCCATAACCGCGCGCCAATTCCCATCTAGTTGGAAGGAGGCTCTAATTATACCTTTACCCAAAAGACCTAATCCTGCATCTTTTACTGAATACCGACCTATATCTATTCTTCCATTCCTTTCCAAAGTTCTTGAACGTCTCATCTCTAATCAACTCAGTTCCTTTTTAAATAAGAATAATCTTCTTAATCCCTTCCAATCCGGTTTCCGTCCTGGTCATAGCACTACTACTGCCCTTGTACATATTACGGATGACATCAGGTCCGCCATGCAGGATGGAAATCTATCTATACTTTGTTTATTAGATTTTAGTAATGCTTTTAATTCTGTAGATTTTGATATCCTGCTTGGTATTCTTGCTTCTCTAAACATATCTCCAGCAGCAATTGAGTGGTTTCATAGTTATCTTTTTGGCCGTCGGCAGCGAATACGCATTGAAGATACTTTCTCTTCTTGGTGTAACTTGTCTGCTGGCGTGCCACAAGGCGGTGTACTATCCCCTCTACTTTTCGCTGTATTTATTAATACCGTTTCCAGTCAACTTGATTCTTTCTACCACCTTTATGCAGATGATCTGCAGATTTACTGTCATACTTCTCCAAGTAGGTTGTTTGACAGCATTAATGTTATAAATGGTGACCTATCTAAAATCAGCACCTGGAGTAATTCTTATGGTCTTAAAGTTAACCCTACTAAGACTCAGGTTATCGTCATTGGTAGTCAGAGGTTGATGTCCAGAGTGGATTGGTCGCAAGTACCTCAAGTTTTATTCAATAACAACATTATTCCAATAAGCGAGAAAGTGAAAGATTTAGGTATATTTATCGATAAAACTTTATCTTGGGCACCACAGGTTCAGGAAATTAGTAGGAAAATTTTTGCTTCTGCTGGCTCATTAAGAAGATTGCGAAACTTTCTTCCAGTTGCCACAAAAGTTGCGCTTGCTCAGTCACTTCTACTTCCAATCCTTGACTATGCAGACGTCAGCTACCTCGATCTAAATGAAGACCTACTTGATAAACTTGAGCGACTTCAAAATTTCTGCATTAGATTTATATTTGGTTTGCGCAAATATGATCACATTTCTATTTTTCGTAAAAAGCTTGAGTGGTTACCTATTCGCCTCCGCCGGAACTCACATATTCTTCATCTTCTCTATAATATTCTCTTTAATCCCATTACACCCCCATATCTTAAAGCTCGTTTCAAATTCCTTCATGAGACGCATTCAAGGAATCTAAGATCGTCAGAAAACCTTGAACTAGCTATGCCCTTACACTCAACAAATTTTTATGGTAAATCATTTTCTGTACATGCAGTACGTTTATGGAATGCCTTACCAGTTACCATAAGGCGAGCTAAATCTTTAAACAATTTTAAAAATCTTGTAAAAGCTCATTACCTTACTTTATAGCTCATTGATACTTTGCTGGTCGTTATTATGATTTCGGAGTGCTATCTGTATATTTATCAGAATTGATTTTTATATATATAATACATATATTTATAGTTCGTATATATATATATATATATAAGTATATTGAATATATGTTGGTATGTAAGAAATATTTATATATATCTGTATGTATATTAATATATTATATGTAAATAGGTAAACTTATTATATGTATTTTTATTAGTGTATATTGTCTCACATATTAACTACCCCACTTTTCGTATTCCATGCAATCTTTTTTCCATCCCAAGGTTGCCTGTAAGAAATTGCGGATAGCGATAAGGCCGCCCTTTGTACAAATTTCTTCAAGTCCTTTTTATTTTATTTTTATGTGTGTACAATAAAGAGTATAAATAAAATAAAAATAAAAAACAATGTGTCGACACAAAAGTTCACAAAACTGCACAATTATAGGCAATAGAAGCACTATCGCGAACGGCGGCGGTGCACAGTATGAAAAATAACCCGAAAAACGGTCATCCCTGTTTTATTTACTTAAACGCAAGCTATAAACATCCTTAATGCACGACGAGAACACCCGAGTGTCAATTTTGCGTAAATCCGTATATAATTAATATTTTAAGTTTTTTCTATGGAACCCAGAAAAATCAAAGAATCTGTTATAACTAGAAATTATGTTATTAATTGCTAAAAATCTTATTACTAATGTTTAGAACGTATCTCTAGCTAAATTTTAGTGCAAATTAAATAGCTGTAACTATAGCTAAAAATGTGATAAATGACTTTTTTAACATATCAGTTATTATTTTTTTTCTCTGTAATCCTATGGATGTTGGATTCATTACCTAGCCTATTATAATCTTCAGATTCACACTAACAACACCTATTTTTTTCAAATCCGTATCACGTAGGATCTCGGAGATATCGTACTTTAAAATTTATGCGTTAGGGTTGTCAGTAAGAAACTTTTTTTTATATATAAAAAAAAACATCAGGTTATTTAACCGTGACCTATATAATACTATAGCTACCTATTTCATGCATTCCATTCTAGATAATTAGGTTACTAGTATTTTTTTTAAGAATTTATCAGGTACGGTACATTATTTTTTTATAACATGCTGTTAGTATTATTTCTTTGATTATTCAATTTGTGATATATTCAATAATAAATTTGATATGTTACTGTTAATCTTACATATTATATACTTACATATCTTTATAATTCAAAATTAGAAAATTCCGATGAAAGGTTAAATGTGGTATGGGGAAGGGGTCCGCCCTCGTTAGGCTTATGCTGAAACCCCGTACCTTTAAATTTTCTCTGGAGGAACGGGGGTGAGGCACCATGGAGCCGTCAAAGACCCATGTTGCCACTTTGCCTCCACAGAAATTGACCCAATCTGTTGAGGGATGTCTGTCTGGGCTCCGACCAGCTGACTTAATGCAAGGAGGACAAGAGGGCGCCAACCCTCTTGTTGGTCGACGAGTGGCGAATGATGAAGCTGTGGATACCATCACAGCCGGTGCAGATAAGAATAAAAAAAAGATTACAAAAACTCACTCGTCAGCCACTTCCAGTTCAGGTATTACAACTTTTAGAGCCATATCAGGTTTCAGCTAGAACGTCAAATGACCCAGACGTTCAAGATATAAGCCTTATCGAAGATTGTGGAAATTCAATTTTAACATCTGAAGACATAATATAACGATACGAACTATTAAAAATATATGTTAAAGAAAATTAACCTTATCAGTAAATATATCTAATTAACCATATTACTTTACTATAAAAATACTTTTAGCATTTTGCTTGTTTTGATAATAACGTCTCTCACTATTGGCTGACTTTGAATGATAAATATTTTACTCCTTTAATTTCTGTTGCAATTTTAATAAACACTAGCTGTAGCCCGAGGCTTCGCCCGCGTTGGTTTTGTAAGTAAAACGCGTTTTAAATCAAGGATGAAGGTTTTTAAAAATATTGTTTACTCTTTTATTAAACCTGGACCTATTATGTGTCATCGTCAAATATACATACTTGATGACATAGCCTGTATTTTTGTAACTCTGTCTGTCTGTCTGCTACGCTTTAACGCCTAATCCACTGAACCGATTTCGATGAAATTTGGTACAAAGACAGATTAGACCTTAAGAAAGGACATGGGTACCTTTTTTGAATAATGTTGGTTCCAAATTTCATGATTCTACCTTAAATGGTAATGGTGGACTGTATGGTGATTTCTAGAAAAAAAAGCCTGTTCTTTTATTAATATAGATTTTAAAAAAACCCTCTTATCCCACTTTAGGGGTAGATTTTTTGAAAAATAAATGATACGTGTTCAATCTTTTTAATTTAAGGGTATTTTCACCAAGTTTCAAATCAATTGAATTAAGTAATAATTATTTCCCATACAAAGTTTACCAACCCCTAGCGCACCCCTAAAGGTTGTCGCGAAACACGTATTGATTTATTTTATTTAGAGAATCCTTTTCAGTAAATTTCAAGTCAATCAAACTACACAATAAAAAGTTTTATACAAAATTAAACACCCTATTTAACCCCTTTAGGAGTCGAATTTTCTAAAATCCTTTCTACTAAGAAAGGATTTTAGAAAATTCGAAGGTTCTTCTTATGACGTAAGCATCCACTAGGGTGCTTACGTCATAAGAAGAACCTACTGACCAAATTTCAGCTTTCTAGGTCCAGCGGCTTGGCCTGTGCGTTGATGAATCAGTCAGTCAGTCAGTCATGACAAGTAATTTTATATGTATTGATTGGGTATTTATTTGAAACCATTTCATAGAAGAGTGTCATAGATATTTTCAACGCCCTGCCACCAGCTTAATCCAAATCTTTCGTTAAGTCCTTACAAGGAAAATACTTGCCGACTTACAGCCTTGTGTCGTATGTCTTGTACTTTTCGAGATTTTGTGTTTAGTCGGGTAATTACATTTTGCTATTATTAACAACAATCTTCAAACAACATACTATAATGAGTTTAATCATTATATTTGATGTCTAATAGGTTAGGGAAGAATAACAAATTATATCCTAAAAATAATTATGAGAAAACTTAATTCTGTGTGACAACCCTAAAACCATAGAAATTAGAGAAAATATTTAGACGTTGATAACTCCAAGATCCTACAAGATAATGATTTGATTTTTTTTTATATCACCAACACAATATCAGACAATATATTAATCATAATTTTGAATCCAACAATGGGAAAATAAAGCAATAAAAAAATAAAAACCAACATTTTAGTTTTTTTTAATATCTTTTACGCAAGAGGAGTTAGAATCTGATAGTTTCAAACATTATTTGCCTACGTATAACCTTCATATGATGACACCAATAGATTTACTAATATATGTTTCTAAACTATAGATTTTTTATATTTTCTAATTTCGTAAAAAAAAATTAAAAAAATTATATCTCTGGATCTAACTAAATTTGACTTTCGAGAGTTCTACTCTTGCATTTCAGACCATATACTCTGTCGAATAGAGTAATAAAAATAGGATGACCGTTTTTCGGGTCATTTTTCATACTGTGCGGTGTGCTGTAGGTCTCGTGGTTAAACGGTAACTAAGCGGATATAGGCTACTCAAGGAAGAACGGGATTGGTTGATTTGGAAATACGTCATTTACGTCACAAGAGAGCGTTCAGAAATGCATGATTAATTTAAATACCAAACAACTTCATTATAATAAACATCATTCATAATTATTAGAATTTCCTCCATTAGCCTAGAATGAACTAAATTTTTTTCGTACATTCAATCCTGTCCTCGCACTATGCTGTAACTAGGATAAAACATGGCGCGAAATTTTGATTCAGAGATAACAATATTTGGTTTCTAATTTTTAATACTTAATACTAACATATTCGTTAAAAATAATAGTTACAAATGATAACAATTTTTAATACTAACATATTCGTTAAAAATAATAGTTACAAATGATAGGAAACTCCATTCTCTCGCCGATTTATGGTACCTAATCGATTTTAAGTATGTATGATACAGAACACCTTTTGTACACAATTGAGCAATAAAATATATTCTATTCTATTCTTAACAGTCAAATATTGCTCAAACATCCATTTTCACGGAGCTGTATAATCCATGACGACCTGATACGGACTGGACAAAAATCGCCCGTGAACTAGTTTTTATAAAACGACCTGACCATATGACCAAAATTTTAGCAGAGGGGTTAGCGCGTCATGGTCTCTCCTTTGGTACTTACTCTAAGGGCTTAGGTTATGTGAAAAACTAATAGCAATGCTGTCTGTAAACGATAAAATGTATAAAAAACCAGTAGGAGGTTATCATGTTTAATGTCCAATATCTATTGAACCGGTGCTTTATATGACATTATAATATACTGCTTTACATATTATTTGATAACATACAGATAAGTATATAAAAGAACACAGATCTGACTTAGCTTAAGATGATCATGAAGTTCCTAGTGAAAAACTAATAGCAATGCCGTCTGTAAACGATAAAATGCATTAAAAACCAGTAGGAAGTTATCATGTGTAATGTCCAATATCTTTTGAACCGGTGCTTTATATGACAGTTAATCTAGTTATCATATAACTACTGTTATATAGTTATCATATGACATAGAGCTGCAATTTGGGCATTGCTGTACTCGTGTATGAGCAAAAGAAACATTGTGCACTCTCCACTTCCGGATAGAGTATAATAAATAAATCTAGTGAAATTGACAAACAACAAGGCCCATGCAGCCTTGTTGTTCGTCAATTTCACTAGATTTATTTAATCAATTTTATCCTATAAACATCACACATACACCAAGTTGGTTGACCTTGGCATTGTACACGCCGCGACACGCAATCATCATTATTTATCATTTGGCTTCTAACGTCTGAGTGGACGAATGTTTTTTTTTGCTCACGCGTACTAAGTGATCAATAGAATCATTTTGTCGCCTCACTATTTTTTTTTCGTCAGAAACTGAAACTGGTAACACAGTAAACAAACGTCAGTCAGTTTACTCCAGAACAGGCCAGTGACAGCATTAGTTCCAAATGTTCCGTTTTGGCGCTAATGTCGCAATAAGAACAGCCATCTTGGACGCCATTTTGGTCACGTGGCCAAGCGCGGTCCGGCTCTGAGTTAGACCTGTGTCGATCGATCATTTGTCGTAACCCGGGTCGATCACGACCCATTCGTATGGTGATCGGGTTATAAAGATTCAATCATATCGATCATTTGGGTCGCAGTTCGTCATGACGAACGAATGCTGAACCCAGCTGATTGGATCTCTTCATACAAAATTCAATCACTCGATCATCGATTGGTCCCGGCTCTGTGGTTCGCGCGCGACTTCGCGCGACCCATACTAGAGTGAGAAAGCAACACATTTCTAGCGCGCCATCCCGTATTTGGGTCGCCGTTATAGGTCCCGGCTCTGCGGTTCGCGCGCGATCCACACTAGAGTGAGAAAGTAACACATTTCTAGCGCGCCATCCCGTATTTGGGTCGCCGGTAGAAGTTCGGTAGTTTGGGTCATTTTGTAAGCGTACTAGAGTGTAATCTAAATAATACCGCATACAGTTCAATTCTCTTTAAGATTACGAGTACCCAAATGATTGAATCTTTCAATGCTTCAAGACTCGATCGCTCGCGTTTGGGTAGGGATCGAATCAAAGTGATTCTATCAATCGTGATCGACTCAGGTCTACTCTGAGTCCGCCATACTTAGAGGAAGAAAACAATAGAGGGCTGGACACTTTCTTTCTCATTCACGCAAGAAAAGAATGCGTTTATGTAGGTTACGTGTGATAGAAAGAAACAGTGAATATGATTTTTTGTCCCTCAGCATGTGTTCGATTTTTCCGCGCCGTGGGTGCGAAACAAATTTGACGTTTGCTCCCACTTTGCTCCGTGCCAATTTTATCGTGGTTTAATATTAAATAAATAACTTAAAATTCAATAAAAAACTAACTGTGACATTACTGTGTGTTCTGGAAATCCTATAAGAATCGTGCAGTGCAGTATTATAGGCTGTAAAAGTGACAGTGAACGTAAAATTAGTGGAGTATCGTTTCACAGGTAAACGTGAATTATTATGGCCAATTTAGAGATTACATTTAGAAACTAATACATGTAAACGACTTATTTAGATCTTATTGCTCTAAATTAGTTACTATTTTACTTGAAAGTTACGTGTAAGATCGATAAATTCTTGTTTTTCATCCATAACCTAAAATTTTCAGTTTATTGATCGCCATTATCAGTGTTGCCAGTGTATAAAAGAGAGACTACCATAAATAAGTGGTAAATTATTATTAAGTGCATCATACACGATCCCACATGCTGGGTGCATCGAAGAATTTCTCAGATTTCCCGAATTTATTTTTATGATTTTCTGAAAATATGGATATTTGTATACTGTGGATAGCAGCAACAAAAATAATTAATTAGGTTGCTAAAAGTTATTCCCGAATGCTTAAATATTCAGAAATAACGTAAGCGCTCAAGTAATTCGTCCAAGGCTGCGCAGGACGTATTCATTCGTTATTTATAGGCACAATGGTCATTGTACATTTAATCGTGCTTTTACTATATGCATGTTGTTTAAATATATGTATGTATGTTGTTGGTTACAATTTATTGGTAAATTTGTCTGAATTATAAATAAATAGTACCGACGTTGAATAGTTTGTTTCATTTGCCCCCCTATTATGTACCTATCTCGTTTGACAACTAAAGTGATGATCAATAAAGCAAAGTGACTATTAAATAACTATCAAATGATTCATTTGGCATTGCCTAACTTGAATCACCAATAAATACCAAACACACTTTCAGTAGACATCAAAGTTTGGTGGACAACTGAAGCTTGATAGTCACTTTGCTTTATTGATCATCACTTTTTTTTTTTTTTGTAGGAATAGTACTGTTTCACCGGACAAGAGGGCGAGCGCTTAAAGCGCTCCAGCCAGAAAGGTTTGGGTAGCGACTAGCACAAGGGCACCTCAGGGAGGCACGGCCTCGGCTTGGGCTGCCGCTTAGAGAAAATGAGTTTACCACCGGTTCACAACGCGCCCCCGCTGAGAAGAACCGGCAAGAAACTCAGCGAGGGAATGCATGTCGAGGTCGCATGCGTACGGATCCCTTCGGCCTCGCCGGCGAGACCGGTGTCTGTGTGTTGATGTGTTTACGACTCTTGACATCGTTGTCGGTGTTGGCGTTGGTGTTGTGTCATGGTCCAGGAGGAAGGACATCGGGTCGGGTGGGTCGAGCATTACATGCCGCGGACGGCGGCGATGTACGGCTGTTCGACGATCTGAGGGACCTGGCCGCTGCCCAATAGGACATGGGTTCGATTCCGAAGGATTCCGAACTATTGTCTGGGTGTTATTTATCTATTTAAATATGTATTTATACAGTTTAAAAGTATTTGTAATCATTTATCTGGTTACCTTACTAAAGGATCTGCGTAGATTGAGATCAGGTGGTCATTGGTCAAGCGTAGATTGTCCCAAGATACTAGTACTATAGATTTGTATATTAGAGAAATTTACTAAAACTTACCCAGTAAATGGCCATATGTATTATATTAAGTTATAAGAAAGCCAATTTTTGCCTACCTCTCTGGGAAATAGCATATTATTGTTTTTATCTCTTAACTTTTTTGTAGGAGGCTAATAATTATCTACAGCTCTTAGCCACTTTAATCACCACGTGATATCACCCAGGTGAACAATGTGGAATAGACCTTAGCTACAGCATATATGATATTAAGTGTACATTCACTTTGTAGCCTCCGTCGTGGGTTCGAATCCTGCGAAGGGCAACAAATTTGAGTAGTTGTTCCTTACTGGCTAGGACAATGCAAGCCGATGACCTGATTGTCTGTAAAGTAAGATGATCCATGTGTCGGGATTTGCGATAGGACGTATGCCCGACTCCTGTCCGTCAAATTAAAACACCGAGCTTTGGTAATAAACACTTATAATCAAATTGAGAGAGAACAACTTATAATACAGTGGAGTAATCGTAACAATTAAAACATGTCTCTGCCATAGATACTAGCGCACTGTCATCTTTTTGACAGCCCCTTTGGCGTTCCGAAACCGTGATCCGAGATACGCCACACATGCGTCGGATGGGCATGTAAAAAGTCGGTCCTGCGCTTAACTTCTCCCCAGTCGTGTCGGTCTTCCGTCCCATCGGATTATGAGAGGTACCTATTATATAAAGGAAGAGAGAGTGCACTTGTGTCTACGCAAGCACTTGTGCACTATAATATCTCCTGCGTACATGGCTGATCTTGTGAAAGATTGGCCGCTGTGGTCGTTTCGGCTAGGAGGACATTATTATAACAATCACTTTCGTACTTTTTGCAGACTGTCATAGATTAAGACGATATAATGTAAGAAAAGTAAATGTTGTGTCAAAAAAGTGGTTTTTGGTTAGGAAAGAAAATATAATTTACAACAACCTCCGTATTTGCTTTACACAAAGGGTAAAATTTCCCTTACGTGGCAACTCTAAATTTAGTATGTACTTATTTTTCTGTCCTTATCGGCGGCACGCTTGGTATATGTCTGTATTATATTCTGTCTACGCCGCCATACCATACTTTATCGACTTGTCATTGTGTTATAGCCGAGTTGAGCGTTTTGTTTGTTTCTTGTGAATTTCCTTGCATTTTGCCGAGTTGAGATCCTTGAGACGCAAATTCTCCTCCGTTATTTACCGATTGTGCAGGTGATAGTGTTACTTTCGTCATGGGAACCCAATATAAATGTTGCGTTGGTGGTTGCAATGCAACAAGTAAAAGCCACCGGCTTTTTTGTTTACCCAAGAACGATAAGCTTCGCAATGTTTGGCTATCTTACCTAGTGCCCACAAACTCCCTCCTCATTGGACTTACTAAAGAACAGCTACTAAGAAAACGTGTGTGTGAAAAACATTTTGATAGTAATCAGTTCGACGGTGAAGGCCGAAGACTTCGGTTTTCCTACCCTTATCTGCTTACCAGTAAAGAAATAGCCCACGGTGCACCTCTTAGTACATCAGGTGAGTTATTATTTCACTATATTATTGTGAATACTTAATGTTTCCCAGATCGTATTAAACCATCGTGGTCTATTTTTTTAACATTATTAAACATCTATGCAGTAGATATTATACTGCACAAATGCTTGTGCAGGCACAGGTGCACTCTTGTCCTTTACTCACAATTCGGTGGGATAAAAGACCAACTGCATGCGCAGGATCTATTTTATATGCCAATCCAACGTATGGATCATCTTACTTTTCAGACAATCAGTGGATCGGCCCTAGCCAGTAAGGAATAACTAAAACAAATTGGTTGCTCCCTACAGAAATTAAACCTGCTTCCTCTGGTTTTATGGGGTTCGGTTTTATGCCTCCGTCCGGCTTCTCGCTAATATACTACACTATAATATATAATACAGTATTCTTATAATACTATAGTAGCTATCAGCGTTCCCATTGCAAGTGTATGTGTTTGAACTACAAATAAATAAATATGTAGTAACAAATAACTTACATTTACAATAATCTTCAAACTCCAGTGTAAATACATACTAGACAATGGTCCCATTATGTTCTTATGTATAATGTTCATGTACAGCTGATAGAAACATACAGCATTCATAAGCGTTCTGTAACAGAGCAGCTGAACATTATACATAAGAAATTTATGGGACCATTGTCCAGTAGTTAGACAACCGGCCACCACCCAATAGGCTGTGGGTTCGATTCTCACCTTGTGTCTAAACCTTATCTTTATCTATATAAATATTTATATCAGTTTGTTGGTTGTCATAGTACTTACTGACTCTGCCTAGTTTGGGATCTGATGAATGTGTTTGGATTGTCCCAGTAGAAAAAAAAAGAAATCATTCAGGTTCTTTAGCTTAAGTATTCTAAAAATAAAAATACAATGTTTCAGAATGGAATGTCAAAATTGAACACAATTACACCAAACAGCAAGATGAGGAGGATGTTATTGGACCTGAGCCAGCAATATTAAAGTTTGGTGTGTATATTAAATCCCTAATTGGTTACTATAATATCTAATAGTTAGGCTAAATTATTGCCTGCCTTATGCCAGGTAGAGGTAAACATATGTGTGAACAACACAAAATACTGATACACTTATGTACTAATTGTGTTATTGTATTTCTTGATGTTAATATGTATATTTTTTTTTAGAAACAAATCGTTTGGAGCATAATTACTCCAAAAAACAAGATGAGAGTATTGCTATAGAATCATCATTAGTGACTGCAGAGGCAGGTGTGTATTTTACCCAACTAAAAATAATGGAAGATTTTGTTTTTATTATTAGAATGAGTAAACCATTATAGTGATTCCCTATGAATTTTGTCATGACAGGACAAGTCAAAGTAACAAAACCCATCACACTCAAATTCATTTTTTTTATTGTAAATAGGCTTAACGCTAGCACTTTTGAATGGTCAATTTCTTTTAAAAGCTACCACCGGATCACAACGCAGCCTCAACTGAGATGATCCGGCAAGAAACTCAGTGGGCTTGTCATTTTTAAACAGTGTTTGTGTTGTTACAATTGGATCAGCATCAGCGATAGTAGTGGGACCAGTCTCCCCATGCAGGTGATAAAATATAGATAAATAACACCCAGACACATGGTAGGAATTGAACCCATCACCTATTGCGTGGATAGTAGCCAGGGTGTCTAACCACTAGCCCCATGGGCCCATCTATTAATTCAGAATAATATACCATAATTATATGTTTCAGATGTAATATTGGAACAGCCTTCATGTTCAGGCATAGGGGTTAATATAGAAATAATGCCTGACACCATGCAAAGAACAGAACAATCTCAATCTCAAGAGCAAAAAGGTAGTTATGATAACAAAAAATATGTCCTCCTGGCTTATAGAATGCCCTCCAAATATAATTTTCAAAATATCTTCAATGTACAGAATTGGACCTATTACAGTTTTATTATAAGTATAGATAAATACCCTAAGTAAAGTAGGGTAAATAATTTATATTCTATTTATTTGGAACATAAACAATACTTGTACAGAGTACTTGTTTAATACTTCTTCTAACATACATCCTGAGCATTTGTATTTTCATAGTATTAATTAGGTATTTGGCCTTTCAACAATTTGTTTTTAAATGATTAACGTTAATTGTAAAAATGTTTATAATTTAAATACGAAAATAGACTGAATATAGGTACTACTACATCATCCTAATGATAAATATAATAGCACCTAGTATTAAATTATCATGTGATGTTGATATAAATATAAATATACCCAATATCATTTTCAGATAATCTACGGAATAATGAATCAGAAAACACCATGGGCACAACAGCAGAAGTTGTTGAATTTTTCGACACTTTGTTTGATAGTGTCAATGGCTATCCTGGTGGTTCAAAAAGAGGGAAACTAAGACGAGCTGTGAAGAAAAATACACCACATCATTTATTCTGGGCAGAAGCTATTCAAAAGATTAAAAATATACATTTTCTAGACAAATGTAGTAAACTTGCACTACAATCAGGAAAACCTAGACTCGTACGAGTGCCATCCCTGCAAGGCTGGATTACAAGTCTTGAAAGTTTTATTAGAATATCTAAATTATTATTTGACAAATATAGTGTGGACTATTTTTATCCCAGGCTTATAAATCAAGATCCACTTGAAAATTTTTTCGGTCGTATAAGGGCCCTCAATTACAGAAATATTAATCCAGATGCAAACACATTTATATATGCATTCAAATCATTAATGTTGTCTAATGTGCTTAGTCCTCATTCAAAATTTTCAAATTGTGAAGAGGATAATGGGGAAACCATATTAGATGTCGGTTTTCTTTTTAAAACTGATAACGAAAATAAGGAAAATTACACAAGTTCACCTCCATCCTCTTCACAAGATTACCCAAGGGAAAAATTAACAGTCGATCAGGTGGTGATGGAAAAAATTAAAGTGCATTGCTCAGCTTACACTGCTGGGTACATATGCAGAAAAATATCAAAGTCCATAAGGTGCAACTCATGCTTGAAAACGTACACAAGTAGCTCGGTAGAAAAAGTTCACACTTATATACAATTTAGGGAATACAAAACTTTGAAAAATAATAATTTATCATATCCTACTGAAAGACTTTTAATCTTATACAGGGACGTAGCTCAATTAGTGCATAATTATTTAAATGATAATTGCTATAAAAATAATATCAAAAGCAACTTGGTGAGAAAAATATTGAGCACAATGAGGTTTTCTTGGTTAGGGTGCTCTAAACATAATAATGAAGTAAAGAATTTGTTTATACAAGTTTTAATTCGATTACAAGTGCATAATTGGTGCAATATAATAAATAAAATATTAAAAGGTGATGTGGAGGCTAAGTATATAGCTAAAATGGGAGAGCCCCAAAAACGGGCCCTTGATAAATATAAAAGATTTAGATTAAGAAAACGATGCCTAAGTAAATAAATCACTGACACAGTAAAGTTCGTTTCATTACAAACAAAATTTAAAAATTATGTCCCATGTAAGAGACTATCGTCAAAATGGAACATCACTAGTAGTCGATATCGATAGTTTCTTCTAATCACTACTTATATACATATCTATAAACATTCTACGTAGAGGGCTGGACACTTTCTTTCTCATTCACGCAAGAAAAGAATGCGTTTATGTAGGTTACGTGTGATAGAAAGAAACAGTGTATATGATTTTTTGTCCCTCAGCATGTGTTCGATTTTTCCGCGCCGTGGGTGCGAAACAAATTTGACGTTTGCTCCCACTTTGCTCCGTGACAATTTTATCCTGGTTTTAATATTAAATAAATAACTTAAAATTCAATAAAAAACTAACTGTGACATTACTGTGTGTTGTGGAAATCCTATAAGGATCGTGCAGTGCAGTATTATAGGCTGTAAAAGTGACAGTGAACGTAAAATTAGTGGAGTATCGTTTCACAGGTAAACGTGAATTATTATGGCCAATTTAGAGATTACATTTAGAAACTAATACATGTAAACGACTTATTTAGATCTTATTGCTCTAAATTAGTTACTATTTTACTTGAAAGTTACGTGTAAGATCGATAAATTCTTGTTTTTCATCCATAACCTAAAATTTTCAGTTTATTGATCGCCATTATCAGTGTTGCCAGTGTATAAAAGAGAGACTACCATAAATAAATGGTAAATTATTATTAAGTGCATCATACACGATCCCACATGCTGGGTGCATCGAAGAATTTCTCAGATTTCCCGAATTTATTTTTATGATTTCCTGAAAATATGGATATTTGTATACTGTGGATAGCAGCAACAAAAAGAATTAATTAGGTTGCTAAAAGTTATTCCCGAATGCTTAAATATTCAGAAATAACGTAAGCGCTCAAGTAATTCGTCCAAGGCTGCGCAGGACGTATTCATTCGTTATTTATAGGCACAATGGTCATTGTACATATAATCGTGCTTTTACTATATGCATGTTGTTTAAAATATATGTATGTATGTTGTTGGTTACAATTTATTGGTAAATTTGTCTGAATTATAAATAAATAGTACCGACGTTGAATAGTTTGTTTCATTTGCCCCCCTATTATGTACCTATCTCGTTTGACAACTAAAGTGATGATCAATAAAGCAAAGTGACTATTAAATAACTATCAAATGATTCATTTGGCATTGCCTAACTTGAATCACCAATAAATACCAAACACACTTTCAGTAGACATCAAAGTTTGGTGGACAACTGAAGCTTGATAGTCACTTTGCTTTATTGATCATCACTTTTTTTTTGTAGGAATAGTACTGTTTCACCGGACAAGAGGGCGAGCGCTTAAAGCGCTCCAGCCAGAAGGGTTTGGGTAGCGACTAGCACAGGGGCACCTCAGGGAGGCACGGCCTCGGCTTGGGCTGCCGCTTAGAGAAAATGAGTTTACCACCGGTTCACAACGCGCCCCCGCTGAGAAGAACCGGCAAGAAACTCAGCGAGGGGATGCATGTCGAGTTCGCATGCGTACGGATCTCTTCGGACTCTTGACATCGTTGTCGGTGTTGTGTCATGGTCCAGGAGAACGGAAATCGGGTCGGGTGGGTCGAGCAGTACATGCCGCGGACGGCGGCGATGTACGGCTGTTCGACGATCTGAGGGACCTGGCCGCTGCCCTATAGGACATGGGTTCGATTCCGAACTATTGTCTGGGTGTTATTTATCTATTTAAATATGTATTTATACAGTTTACAAGTATTTGTAATCATTTATCTGGTTACCTTACTAAAGGATCTGCGTAGATTGAGATCAGGTGGTCATTGGTCAAGCGTAGATTGTCCCAAGATACTAGTACTATAGATTTGTATATTGGAGAAATTTACTAAAACTTACCCGGTAAATGGCCATAGTATGTATTATATTAATTTATAAGAAAGCCAATTTTTGCCTACCTCTCTGGGAAATAGCATATTATTGTTTTTATCTCTTAACTTTTTTGTATGAGGCTAATAATTATCTACAGCTCTTAGCCACTTTAATCACCACGTGATATCACCCAGGTGAACAATGTGGAATAGACCTTAGCTACAGCATATATGATATTAAGTGTACATTCACTTTGTAGCCTCCGTCGTGGGTTCGAATCCTGCGAAGGGCAACAAATTTGAGTAGTTGTTCCTTACTGGCTAGGACAATGCAGGCCGATGACCTGATTGTCTGTAAAGTAAGATGATCCATGTGTCGGAATTTGCGATAGGACGCATGCCCGACTCCTGTCCGTCAAATTAAAACACCGAGCTTTGGTAATAAACACTTATAATCAAATTGAGAGAGAACAACTTATAATACAGTGGAGTAATCGTAATAATTAAAACATGTCTCTGCCATAGATACTAGCGCACTGTCATCTTTTTGACAGCCCCTTTGGCGTTCCGAAACCGTGATCCGAGATACGCCACACATGCGTCGGATGGGCATGTAAAAAGTCGGTCCTGCGCTTAACTGCTCCCCAGTCGTGTCGGTCTTCCGTCCCATCGGATTATGAGAGGTACCTATTATATAAAGGAAGAGAGAGTGCACTTGTGTCTACGCAAGCACTTGTGCACTATAATATCTCCTGCGTACATGGCTGATCTTGTGAAAGATTGGCCGCTGTGGTCGTTTCGGCTAGGAGGACATTATTATAACAATCACTTTCGTACTTTTTGCAGACTGTCATAGATTAAGACGATATAATGTAAGAAAAGTAAATGTTGTGTCAAAAAAGTGGTTTTTGGTTAGGAAAGAAAATATAATTTACAACAACCTCCGTATTTGCTTTACACAAAGGGTAAAATTTCCCTTACGTGGCAACTCTAAATTTAGTATGTACTTATTTTTCTGTCCTTATCGGCGGCACGCTTGGTATATGTCTGTATTATATTCTGTCTACGACACACACACATACGCAATACGTATATTACTTTGTATGTGTAACCGGCAAATGTCAAACAGTGCGATTGTAGCGCCAAAACGGAACAATGACAAACACAGCCCAAAAGTAGCTGTCGCATCTGTAGCTATATAGCTACTAGCAGGGGGAGGTCACTTTGTATGGAGCCAATGCCAACACGAATGTTTGTTGTGGGAGAGATTTTTTTATAGGGACACCGCTATATACCTAAAGGAGATAGACATAGGTTGACATAACAAGAATAGTAGCCATGTGAAGTACAAGTTTTCTACCGAAGTTTGTTAATATTTTGGTAGGAAAAATTATGCTACATTTCTGTTAATTATTAAAAATTCTCTTTTTTATTCTATTATTTTAACTGATTTGCTGTTATCATTTAATACCAAAGGTATTTTGATTAATTATATTGTTTCCAGTCATAATTAAAATTATATTTACTTTAGTTGATCATTATTTTGTGTATAATTTAAACAATTACACATTGCAACACAAACAAACGAAAAAATAATTCAAAATGTCGGACGATTTCTTTTTGCTTTGGTAAAAAAGTTGGTAAATCTCATATTTTATCTAATTTCACTCGTTTTTGCTTGAGTAAAATCTCACGCGGTAAAATAAATACATACACAAAGTACTTAAATTACAGTGCATGTTACTAGTTACTTACTACTAACTTATTCCACAGAATTAGTAAATGATAGTGATTTCTGATATTTATGTGAAACACATTGAAATGAAACTAACTTTACAGCATTCATGGACAAAGGAGGTCTGTTTGAAGCATTGGGATAATAAAACAAACTGTGATATAAACTTTAAAGTTAGTTCCATTTCAATTAGGTAGTTAATTATTTCATAATATTCTGGGACAACTCACACATGGTTTCTGATCCCAAACTAGGCAAAGCCTAGATGACAATGGAAACCAGACAACATATACTATAGGTATATATACTTTTTTTGTAAATACATACTCAAATAAAAAACATCACCCAGACACTTGGTGGAAATCAAACCCATGACTTATTCGGTAACAGCCACTGTTGACCACCACCGGACCCATCTAAAATTTTATGATTTTAGAGCAAAATGTTTACGATATTTGAGGTTTTCCAATTAATAAATTTTAAATCTTTTTATCTGGAAGGATAAAGCTGCATGTGCTTGACTATAATACTGAAGTAAACTTTGTTTTGATGGTCATTATTGTGTTAAGCAGATGTTTATCTTTCTAGTTAAATCTTTTTAATAGAGCCCATTAGTTGCATACCTGACAAGGGAACAACCTCATATATATATATATATTATAGCGGTAGCAACTTTGGCATTCTGAAAAAGTATTTTTTTATCACTAGATGTTTATATTAATAGGTTGTGGGTTCGTTCCTGTTAATAAAATATGTTTGTGTGTGAACATGTCAGGTTGTTTCATACTGTCTGGTGTGACAGTCCATAGGTATAATTAAAACTAACTAATGTTAATTAAGTATTGTACCTAATCAGTTCCACTCTCAATCAATACTAAACAAATTTTCAAGTATTGTGTTAATTTGTTAAAAAAAGCTATTTGTATGTATGTATTCATATCAGTCGTCTTGTTACCATAGTCCATGCACTGCCTAGATTAGAATTAGGAGACTGTGTTTACATTATATAGATAATTATTATTATTAGTTGATATGTTATTATCAGTTGATGACATATGAATCTGTAAAAATTTCAGGTTGTCAAAGCATTGATAGCAAAGAAGGAGACTGGGAGTAGCATGTTAAAATCTTTTGTACATGGCCATAGGTCTAGGAAAAAAGTGAAACACCTTTTTCGCATTTTCCTTTCAAGGGATTTTCTGCTTATAGACTGAATAAAGGTTAGTATTTATTTATTTTTTATTGCACATAGAAAATTGTTTATTACAAATTGTAATTTTAATTATACAAATAGTAAATGGGTACTGACGAGCTTCACTCATGAGTTTTCTTCCAGCAATCCAACTAATAAACAGTTTAGCATTGTATGGGGTCCAATTAGTGTGCAAAATACTTATATATGAATACAAACATATTATACATACCTGCCAAATCAATCAAAATCTTAATGTAGGGCCAATTTAATAGATCGCATTTGACATAAGTCAGTTTCTTTGTTCTGTTTGTTTCTTTTGTCGTTATTCTTTTATATATATTAACTTTTTTTATGTAAACTGTTTTTTTAGACTGTTTTTAAGACAACTAATAAACTAGTTTACAGTCCACCGATAAAATGGTCGAATCGTAAACATCATGCATGTTGCACCACTTCGGATAAACTGGTCGAATCGTAAACATCATGCTGCACCGCTTTGGCCTAAACTAGTAGATTGAACACTTCAGTCGACGTGACCAAACACGGTAATTGCCTAAGTGAGCCGACATTAACCATGGGGGGTTCATTTCGAACGATAATGATGATGGTGATGATGTGTGAAGATGATGATGAAGATGTGAATGATGGTGATGATGATGAATGGTGATGTGTGATGATGGTGATGAAGATGTGAATGCTAATGGTGATAATGTGTGATGATGATCAAATGATGGTGATGAAGGACTGAATGATGATGGTGGTGATGAAGGTGAAAATGGTGATGAGGATGATGATGATGTGTGATGATGGTGATGAAAATGTGAATGATGGTGATGAAGATTTGAATGATGATGATGAATGGTGATGGTGATTATGTGTGATGAAGGTGTGAATGATGATGTGTGATCATGTGTTATGATAGTGATGAATGGTAATGATGATGAATGTTGATGTGTGATGATGGTGATGAAGATGTGAATGCTGATGGTGATAATGTGTGATGATGATCAAATGATGGTGATGAAGGACTGAATGATGATGGTGGCGATGAAGGTGAAAATGGTGATGAGGATGATGATGATGTGTGATGATGATGACATGATGGTGATGAAGATTTGAATGATGATGAATGGTGATGGTGATTATGTGTGATGATGGTGATGAAGGTGTGAATGATGATGTGTGATCATGTGTTATAATGGTGATGAATGTTGATGTGTGATGATGGTGATGAAGATGTGAATGATGAATGGTGATAATGTGTGATGATGATCAAATGATGGTGATGAAGGACTGAATGATGATGGTGGCGATGAAGGTGGAAAATGGTGATGAGGATGATGATGATGTCACGATGGTGATGAAGATGTGAATGATGATGATGAGTGATAATGTGTGATGATGGTGATGAAATTGTGAATGATGATGGTGATAGACGTGAATGATGATGAAAATGTGATGATGGTGATGATGCATGGTGATAATATGCGGTGATGATGGGATAATGGTGAAGAAGATGAGAATAGTGATTATGTTGAATGGTGATAATGTGTGATGCTGATGTGATGAAAATGTGAATAATGTCGATGATGATGATGAATGGTGATGTGTGATATGATGTAAGTACATATAAAACAAGACACGACAAACGTATGTGTAAATGAAATTCGTTTATCAATCGATTACGAGGGATGCCTTTTAAGTTTTATAGTTTGAAGAAAAAAAAGTTATCTTTATTTGTTTACGGCAAAAAAAACTAGTTTCGGCAGAAAATCTACCGTACCTTCGGCCGCACCGAAACTCTGCGTGCGTTAGGAGTGGGCGTTAAATAAACAAACTGTTTTTAGACTGTTTTTTGTCGTCAACTAATAAACTAGTTTACACTCCATCGATAAACTGGTCGAATCGTAAACAACATTATGCTGCACCGCTTTGTGAACTAGTAGATTGAACGTTTCAGTCGACGCGTCGTAGACGTGTACGGTCACGTCACTACGTTTATTGCCGAAGTGAGCAGAAATGATCCGATAGATGCCGCACTTGTGACTGGTCACAGATCAAGCTAATATTGCGTAGCTATAATAGGTAGCTATAATAGGCAAAAGTATTATTTCGTTTTCTTCTAATATTTATCATGGCTTCCAACAAATGTACCTGTTGTCACAACTCTATAAAATCTAAAGACATGTTGACACGTTCCGATTGTACACGTATGTCTAAATATGATTTGTAATGTGCCAATGTTCCCGATAAGCGCTTTGGGAACAAGAACAAGGAACAAAGTCACTGGGTTCATGTATTCTTACGAACTAATATGAGGTAATGATGTAAGGATGGTGATGATGATAATGATCGTTGTGTGATGATGATGATGTTATGGTGGTGACGAAGATATGAATAATGATGATTTGATGATGATGATAAATGATGATGAGGACCATGTGACGATAGTGATGATCATTGTATGATGATGTGTGACGAAGATCTGAATGACGATGAATGATGTGATTATGATGATGTATGTTTTCATTTGTACATAAGTTCAATACACGATATACTTACTTATTTCAATTTGTAAATAAAATTCATTGATCCATCGATTGGCGAAGCTAACAATGACGGTTGACACACGAAAAACGTACTCTCCTGAACAACCTGTCAACTAAACGACACGCGATCATCACGCAGTTTCGGTGCGGCTGAAAGTTCGGTAGATTATAGCTGAAACCGAATCTTCAGTCGTTTACAGAATATGTAATAACTAGGCGCGCGCGTAGATTAATTGAACACCGTGCACAGACCTAAATACATAATAATATGTATCAATCATCGGTGTTTTCACAGGATTTAACATTGTTGGTACAGTCGATTTGATTGGAGAAAATATTATGGATATCTAATATTTTCTCAGATATCAGGATATCTCTAGATATCAGGCAGCTCTGAAGGCTCTAAACTCCTTCCGAGTGGTCTCCAAACTGGTTATAGAAGGTGTCACAGGTTTGAATAACTTGGGAAGACACAACAGCGTCAGACTTATCTGGGTACCTGGACACGAAGGCGTCGAGGGTAATGAGAAGGCAGACAGACTAGCGAGGGCTCACAGAGACATTTGGTTGGCCCCGAACCATTTGTAGGGATTCTGTATGGAATATATCACCAAGGATTATATGCACACGCTAGGAACGAACACACGAAGGAATGGAGGGCAGCGTCAGGCCTAAACCACTCCAAAGCGTTCTCTAGCACAAGGATGGACTGTGGGGTTAAATTATTAAACCTAAGCAGATCACAAATAAGGCACCTAATAGGTGCACTCACGGGACATTTTCGTACCAATGAGCACCTTCACAGAATGAGGCTAAGTACTATTGATACTTGCAGATTTTGTAAAGGTGGAAAAGAGTCAATGCGACACATATTGTGTGGGTGCGAGACGTAGGTTGGGTCATCTGGGAGTAGCCTATCCTACACCAGATGATTATGTACAGGTCCAGGCTGGTGCAATCGTTGCGTACCTGAGGGAACTCTTCCACACGCCAGCTACAGAGTAAGGGCTAGGGCATGCACAATGGATCCAACTTGGTCGAAGTGCGTTCCGGTGGTTTACCGGGCCCGATTCTTAGCCACCAACAATAGAATAGAAATAGAATGGATATCTAAACTGTCTGGGATCATCTACAGACAGACTATACCTCGAGAGTGCGGGTCACGAGTTAGTCGATGACGATATTAACCCACCACCCACACTTGCTGAAATGAAATGCAACATGTTATGTTTTTATAATTCAATATAGATTGTAAGGAAGAGAAATACATGTAAATGAATAATCAGTGACAGGTAATTATCTACACTACACTCATAAGAGTTAAAGTGGTTTATCAGTTTGTATGTTTGTAGACTTCCGAATACTCGTACTGACTATACCTGGATGGCACTACCAATTCAATTGTAAAGATTCCGAAAGTGACATTCCCTAAGGATTTGTTTCTGGTATAATATTTACCGAACTCCGTATCAAAAGGTGTTGAACTGACCTAGATACGACGAGTGCGAAACTACAGGCTGAAGTGGTAGAGTAAAGGGTAGGATGGTAGGAGTAAAAAAAAAAATAAAATAAATAAATAAATATCTTCGTCTGATTGTAGGAGACACCCCTACCTATGGATAGCTGCATTGCACTGCCACTAGGGATGGGTCATCGACGCATTTTCAGTCTACGAAACGAGACCGTTTATCGTCCACAATAAACTAGTTAATAAAACAGACTAATGTTTCGACTAGTTTATATCGTAAACAGAATGTTTTTAGTTGTGTTGTGTTTGTAGTTTGGTCAACGACTAAACTAGTTTAGTCTTTTTGTTTGTTTTCAAACTCAAAACTCAAACTCAAAAATCTTTATTTCAAATAGGCTTAACGCTAGCACTTTTGAATCGTCATTTTTTAAAAGCTACCACCGGATCACAACGCGGCCTCAACTGAGAAGATCCGGCAAGAAACTCAGCGGGCTTGTCATTTTTTCACTTTATTTTTTAAACATTGTTTTGTTACAAATGAATCGACATTAGCGATATTATGTCCTGCCGTTCGAAACATAGAGCAAGGGAGAAAAGAAGAAAACAATAAATTACGACAAACTAAAAGGCCAAAGGGATAGAAGTCGGACCAGTCCCCCCAAGCAGCACCCGCGCACGAGTTGACTCGAGCAGCAGCCATCACTCCCCTCAACCATATTAGAGGGAAGGGGGTGACCCGCCACACGAAGCCGCCACAAGCAAAGACTTTTCGATGGCGAGCATGACCGAACCAAAATCACAGTGGCTCACATTTAACTTCTGCTGTTAAGTAGTACCTCGACAGGCAAGACACAAAACACTTTCACATAATCTTTATATTATCAATCAATTGACTTGTGAAACAGCCATCAGTAATCCACCAGATTAAGAGGTGTTACAAACTGTAAGCCTACAATTCTAAGCTTGCATGAGTTGAGCAGTTCAAGCCCACGCAGCTTTATCCTCTAGGTAATCCGAGATTTTGTAATAAGCCTTTTTCGACAACCGGCTTCTTACCAAAGGTTTAAATTTATTCAGTGGAAGATCTCGGATATCCTGTGGCAGTTTGTTATAGAAGCGTATACTTTGGCCCATAAACGATTTGCTTGTTCTGTGGAGACGTGTGGAATGTAAAACAAGATTGTGTTTGTTCCGGGTATTAACACTATGAATCGCACTGTACTTTTTAAAAGATACAATATTTTTCTGAATATAAACTAAATTTTCAAATATGAATTGCGAAACAACCGTTAGAATATCTATTTCTTTGAATTTTTCCCTTAGTGAATCAGTAGGAGCCAGATTGTAAATGGCTCTCACAGCTCTTTTCTGCAGAATAAAAATGGTATTAAGTTCTGCAGAAGATCCCCACAGTAATATACCATAAGACATAATACTGTGGAAATAGCTGAAATAAACAATTCTAGCGGTTTCAATATCAGTTAAACGTCTTATTTTTTTAACTGCATAAGCCGCGGAACTCAATCTACCTGACAATTTCTTAATGTGTGGGCCCCATTGTAGTTTAGCGTCAATTGTTATACCTAAGAAAGAACACAGTCGACTCCTGAAGGTCCAACGTCGCTCCATTAATTTCCACATTGGTTGCCACCTGTCTTACATTTGGTGTTACAAATTTCACACATTTGGTTTTGCTCTCATTAAGTTTCAAATTATTAACATTGAACCAATGGACAACTTTAGAAAGTACATTGTTTACTTCGTCGTATTCATAGAGTTTACGCCTGACTTTAAATAAAAGAGAGGTATCATCAGCAAACAATACAACATTTAGTTTGTCCCCTACGTAGTAGGGTAAGTCATTAATATATATTAAAAACAGAAATGGGCCTAATATTGAACCTTGAGGCACGCCCATGGAGACCACAGAACCAGGAGATCTCTTACCGTTAATGTCAACCTTCTGAATTCTATTATTCAAATATGAAGTTAAAAGGTCAAGAGCTCTGTCCCTTATACCATAGTGGCGTAATTTCCTGACCATCGTATCATGATCTACACAATCAAAAGCCTTGGATAAATCACAGAATACACCAAGGGCGTTCTGTGATTCCTCCCAAGCCTCATATACATATTTTAATAATTCGACTCCCGCTTCAGTGGTGGACCGATTCTTTCTAAAGCCCAACTGTTTATCATGAAACAAGTTATATTTATTGAAATGATCTAACATTTGATCCAAAAGAAGCTTTTCAAAAATTTTACTCAAGGCTGGCAACACCAAAATTGGTCTGAAATTCGTAGGTTCAGTGGTACTACCAGACTTGAATAAAGGTATTATTTTACTGTGCTTCATGAGGTCAGGAAACTCTCCATTCTTGACATAGCTATTAAATATAACCGCTAATTGAGGAGCAATAACGTCAATTATATATGCTATTATTTGGACAGAAAGCCCCCATACATCAGCCGTCTTTTTCTGGTTAAGTTGTTTAAAAGTTTTTATGATGTCTTTAGCAGTCACAAAAGAGTATTTAAAAGCTGTGCCACACTGTGGTACATTTTCATTTAATATTATTTCAGCGGAAGTGGACGAGGAATTCAGAGTTTTCGTTATATTAATAGGAACATCACTAAAAAACCTTTCAAACTCTGTCGCTACATCTAAATCCGCTGTTACATCTTTATTGTTAACATGTAGACAAAAATCATTATTTCTTACTGATAACCTATGTAGCCTAGTCGGCGAGCAAGATAAATAATACACAAAGGAAGGGCTACACAAATTTATTAAATAAAAAAAAAGAAGAAAGTTACGAAACAGGGGGAGGTCGATTACTAGTTAGCTTGTTCGCACGTATAACAAAAATAGCTGTAACTTAACTAGGGGTCGTTAGGGAACGCAACGGCGATTCCCGCGGTCTTCGGAGTCCTCCTTCTCCTTGGAGTGGCCAGGCACGCCACGGATGCGGAGCCTGGATTAGACCCGGTCGTCAGCAACACAGCCACGAACTTGTGGCCGGGAAAAATATGAAGCTTTTCGCCCGCAGGGGAACACTCCTGCCCGAAGGGAGAAAACTCTTCGCCCGAAGGGTGAACTTCTTGCCCGATAATAGAACCCTGGAACGCCACATAAGCGTTCCTGTAGACGCCGTTCCCTAACGGGACACCCTCCTAACCAGCTTTCAGTTGGTGGAGGTTGCCTCATTATGGAGACGTCTACAGGAGTAAAAGGTACACCCTAACATACACGGTGTAGCCATAGGCTTATAGTACCTAGTTCACATGGTAATAAAAATACAATAGAATCCTACAGCCAGACTTTAAAATATTTAAACACTTACCAGTAATACTGGGTTTTTTCTGGTTGATCGATTGATTTTAGAATAGAAATAGAATTTTATAAATAGACTTTAGCAATTAACAATTCCGTTGAACCCGCTGGCAGAATTGGACTGACACGATAATGTGGCGTGTTGATCGTAGCTCAGCTCAGGTGGCAATGGCTGTCTCAACTTCTGAGTCAAAAACGAAACCTATCGAGTGGAGATGGCGTCGAACCGTCTAGAAGAGCCAGTACCTAATTCGGTGGCCGCCTACGATTGGCCGTCACTTTTAGACTTCGGGTACTGAGCATTTATCGCGTCGTCTCGTCCACGATAAACTCCGCCCATTTTAAATCAAATACCCTCAGTCAAAAAGTGCCCCTTACCTAGGTATCTAAATATTACCTATGGTTCTATCGATGAAAATAATAGGAACACCTGATGCAGCTTTCATCGCCTATTACCAGAAATAACTAAAATAAGAACATAGCATTCCCCAATCAATATAGAAGGGCCGTAGGTTAAAACAAAACGCCTAGTCAAAAATTATTAGTAATAAGTAAGATTACTATGCGTTGCTATTACTACCATTATAGATGATTATAGGCGTAATTCAACGTCCTGTTAAAACAGCTGTCTTTTACTTATTTATTAACGAAATGAGTTTAAAACAATGTAGCTATGCTACACCTACCAGTCTCGCTATTTATAATATTCCATGTAGTTTTAATCTTATTATCCGCATTTCGGATTTTTTGTTTACGTTTACTAATCGATTGATCAGCGATTTTTATTTACACATTGAAATAAGTATGTCGTGTCTTTTCATGTGTTCTTATGTACAACATGATCACACATCATCACCATTCATCATCATCGTTATTCACATTTTCATCACATCATCATTCAGATCTTCATCACACATCATCATCATCTTCATCACTTTTATCACCACCATCATCATTCAAATCTTCTTCACCATCATCACACATTATCACCATTCATCATCATTACACATTATCACATCTTCATCAACATCATCTCATCATCACCACACATTATCACCATTCATCACCATCATCTTCATCACTATTCATCATCATTCAAATCTTCATCACCGTCATTTGAACATCATCGCACATTATCACCATTCATCATCAGCATTCACATCTTCATCACCATCATATCACATTATCACCATTCATCATCATCACCACCATTTAGGTATATCTTCATCACCATTCATTATCATCAATTACATCTTCATCACCATTCATCATCAGCATTCACATCTTCATCACCATCATATCACATTATCACCATTCATCATCATCACCATTTAGGTATATCTTCATCACCATTCATTATCATCAATTACTTCTTCATCACCATCATCATCATTAGCATTCACATCTTCATCACCATCATTTCACATTATCACTATTCATCATCAACACCATTCAATATCAGCATTCACATCTTCATCACCGTCATATCACATTATCACCATTCATCATCATCACCATTTAGATATATCTTCATCACCATTCATTATCATCAATTACATCTTCATCACCATTCATCATCAGCATTCACATCTTCATCACCATCATATCACATTATCACCATTCATCATCATCACCATTTAGGTATATCTTCATCACCATTCATTATCATCAATTACATCTTCATCACCATCATCATCATTAGCATTCACATCTTCATCACCATCATTTCACATTATCACTATTCATCATCAACACCATTCATCATCAGCATTCACATCTTCATCACCATCATATCACATTATCACCATTCATCATCATCACCATTTAGGTATATCTTCATCACCATTCATTATCATCAATTACATCTTCATCACCATCATCATCATTCACATCTTCATCACCATCATCATCATTCACATCTTCATCACCATCATCATCATTAGCATTCACATCTTCATCACCATCATTTCACATTATCACTATTCATCATCAACACCATTCATCATCATCATTCACATCTTCATCACTATCATAACACATGATGACCATTCATCATCATTATCGTTCGAAATGAACCCCCTCACGGCTAATTTCGCTCACTTCGTCAATAACCGTGTATGGTCACGTCGACTGAAGTGTTCAATCTACTAGTTTAGGCCAAAGCGGTACAGCATGATGTTGTTTACGATTCTACCAGTTTATTCAAAGCGGTGCAGCATGATGTTGTTTACAATTAGACTAGTTTATTCAAAGCGGTGCAGCATGATGTTTACGATTCGACCAGTTTATCGGTGGACTGTAAACTAGTTTATTAGTTGACGTCTTAAAAACAGTCTAAAAAAACAGTTTATTCAACGCCCACTCCTAACTGCCACTCGTCACTCAAGACATTAGTCATTAATTTCTATGAGCCTGGTAATTTCATCAAATACGGTGTCGTTCACGCTGTGACACAGCAAAGTTTACACATTTCTACTTAACGGCAAAACATCACATTGCGGTGTGGTAAATACCTAGTAAACCTTTTACCTTTTTCAGATATTGCATAATGGAGCCAAAGATTAAAGATATCACAAGCCCTAATTACGCTTTTCGTGTCTGCATTAACAACACAGCAGTAGGATTCAAACGGAAAAGAGAAAATAAAGGAGCACCTATACAAGTTCTCAGCCATTCAGGAGACTGGCTTGCACGCTAAGATTAGTGCAAGTAAGTATCTCCTCTATCTTTGTGTTGGCCGCGACCCTATAGGTCGTCGTGGATTCAATTCCCACCTAGCACAAACATTTGTTTTGCATGAACATGTCTGTCTGTTCTGTGTCTGGGTGTTATTTATCTTTAAGAGTACTTATGTATGTATTTACAAAACGTAGCTACCATGGTGCAGTGGGAAACCGTTTGCTTTGCAAACCGGAAGTCGCGGGTTCGAAGCCTGCGAGGGCAAAAACTATGTAGTTGTTCCTTACTGGCTAGGACAATGCACTGGTCACCTGATTTTCTGTGAAGTAAGAAGATTCATGCGAGGTATAAAGGAAGAAAGAGTGCACTTGTGCATACGCAAGCGCTTGTGCACTATAAAATATCCCGCGTAGATTACGGATTTCATAATGAAGTCCGTAAGTAAATGGAGTTTTTTTTTTGTATAGAGTACATAATTCTACATAGGTATGTTTAAAGAAAACAGTCTTCCTCAATTACTTTAATTTTAGCAATTTGCAGGGTTGGTTACTTACTTAATAATATAAAACTTAAATATTTTTTGTATTTTGTAACCTAGTTTGTAACTATTTGTTGACCTAAATAAATAAAATAAAAATAGTTACAAAAGTAGTTACTTTTAGGTACCAACCAGCTATTAGGTTTATCAGCCAACTGGCTGATCTTGTAAAAGGTTGGCCGCTGTGGTCGTATCGGCCAGAGGACAAAAAAAAGTATATAAGTAGCTGTATCAGTTACTTGTCTGGTTACTACTGCCTAGTTTGAGATCAGATGACCATGTTAGAAATTTTTAATTGACCCAGGATACCATTAAAATAAAATCGTCGTCATAGACGGTATGTTATTTGGATATTGAAAAATGATTTCACTTTCTTATCTTTAATCAATAAAATATTATTCTTTTCAGACGAACTTTCCCGAACGAAGATAATACAGTAAGGAAAAAGTTCTTAAGAAATAACCCTCTTATGGAAATTTTTAACGAAAAGAAATCGTAATTAAAATAGTTGTGGAAACAAGAACTGGACCACTTTCTCACGATGGTTGTATACGCGCACTAAATGCAATGTAACATTTGCATGATAGTTTGATTAAAATGAATATTGTTAGTATATCTACCGAATGGCATCAAGATCCCTGTAAAATTGTTTTGGCAGTCGATTACAGCCAATAATTGTGGATCCCAAAACAGAAAATATAAATATTGACTATTTTATTGCACATATGCATAAAACGAAATTGTGAAGTAGACACAAATATAATGTTGCATGATTTGAAGTCGCTGTGGGCGATCTGCACGAAACGAAGGTGTCCTGGCAAGATATGACTGTATTCCGCACGGTGTGACGGTGTCCTAGGCAAGGCAGCGGTGTCCTGAGCAATACTACGTGTCTTATACGTTACAACGGTGTTCTGCGCTACGTGAGTATGCTTCTATTTTTTTTTCGTTCTGGTCCTTTATTACAATTTTGAGAACTAGCAGACACGCGCAGCTGCGCCCGCGCTTTGACTGACACTTCCAACAATTATCGTTATATTTTAACCAATTGACAAATTATATACCTAAACCTTCCTCATGAATCACTATTGATTAGTGGAAGCCGCCTTAAAATCCGTTCAGTAGTTTGAGTTTATTGCCAATAGACAGACAGACAGAAAGACCCGCCAACGACTTTGTTTGTTGTGTAGTGATGATTACACTATTCCTAAATATTTTGGTAATAAATTTAGGTATGTGACATGTTTGACTAAGATCTGGCATGTAACATTAAGTATAGATAAATTAATACAAAAATATTGCATTAGAATAATTGTATAATAATAAAATAATAATAACCTTAATAGTTATGCACTGTCGTGTAGTTTTAGGGCGATCTTATAAAGAAATCACTAATGACATTTATTAATTTTTCTACTAGCTACTCATGTAGATGAGTTTTCAACTGTCAATTCTCGCATTTATTTAATGATTATCACATTTCAGGGAGAGCTGCGCGATGCAACATCGATCTGCTCGACTTGACATCGATCTGTTCGACATGGTGGCGGCCTTCGTGACGCTGTTGGTGACCTGTGTGACGCTGCGATTTCTCCTTTAAAGGCCTTTGAAAGAAGTGAGACGGTAGTGATGAATAATGTATTTTTTCTAACGTAAAATGGATTGAATAGGAATACAATAAATAGGAATGGAATTTCTTTGATTTCTAACACTATTATATCGACAGACTTATATACTTCAGTGTTAGTAACAATGCTAAAATCTATAAACTAGTGTCATTCCTATTTACCATTGCATTCCTATTCAATTAGTTTTTGTCTGAATGTGTCGATTTAAGGGTGATAACATACATGTACCAGGAGGATACGTAAAGTGTCACAGACGATGTTTAAGTAAATTACAGGGATATTTAAAAAAAAATAGATAGGTATAGAAACTAGGTCCTAATGAGTATAATGATATTAATAGAACTTGTTAGAAATTAATCAGGATTTAATTGAACGGACGAATTTAATTCAAAATTTTGAGATACCCCAATGAGTAAACAATAATAACTTATCAATAATCACGATATTATTGATTTATGTAAAAAAGAACATAAATACTTTCGCTAAGGTTAGTGATCGACATAATATAAATACTAGGAACAAACACAATCTTGCTGTACACTCCACGCGTCTCCACAGAATTAGCAATTCCTTTATGGTTCAAGGTATACGTTTTTATAATAAACTGCCCCAGGATATATGAGATCTACCAATAAAAATATTTAAAACTACTACTGAGAGCCATTTGCCTAAAAAGGGCTATTATAAAATCTCGGGCTTGAACTGCAGTACTCTTACATGCTTATTACAAGTTACAAGTTTATGATATATTTAAAGTAAATTTGTTTAAAAAAAATCTTATATAAAAAAGACAAGCCCCCTGAGTTTCTTGCCGGATCTTCTCAGTGGAGACCGCGTTACGATCTGGTGGTAGTTGAAATAAACTATTTTACAAAAAAATAAAACCGACTTCAAAGTAAATTATCTAAAAAGCATAAAATAACGAAAATATATTGAAGTCGGTGCTAGCTAATCATGTTAACTAACACTATCACCAGCTGACACCGACTTCAATATATTTTCGTTATTTTATGCTTTTTAGATAATTTACTTTGAAGTCGGTTTTTATTTTTTATAAAATAGTTTATTTAACACTTTTTAGTGACTTATTTTACCAAGATAGGTATCAGCACTATCACGCAACTCGAACGTCTACGTTACAGTAACTTACTGAAAACATAAAAAGTTTATATCTCTTAAACTACTAGACCGATTTTGATGAAACTTAAACTCTACCCTAAGTTGAACAATACTCTAACTATTGCAAAAAGAATTTTCGAAATCGGAATTGTAGTTTCTGAGAAATCGGCGGACAAACCTACATACATACACTCATAAAATTTGGTAAATTTGTTTAGAAGCCCACATAGACTAACATATATTAATATTACGCATTTTTATCAATTTTACATACATACGCGTCGAATAGTGAACCTTATTTTTGAAGCCGGTTAAAAAAGGACAATATGTAAGAGCCCCCGTGAGGCCTATGCATAATAAAGAATTTTGAATTTGAATGTTTCCTCATTAGGGCATCTAATTTATCTAACAGGTTTTGTAATATCACTATAATGTATAAATATATCGTCACATCGTCAGGATTGTATTACACCTATTATTTAATAATAAATATTTAGTTTTTTTTAAAAGATAACTTTTTCAAGGGTACGTTGTTCTACTTAAACAGATTACACGTATCGCTGCGGGGATAGATAATGTAATACGTTTGTTGTACCTACCGTGAATTTGAAATGTCTTATTGATTTATATACTTATTTTATACTTATGTCATTTTAAACTTGAATCAATTCCTATAAGTTATATAAGAATGGCTTTAATTTTATATCTTGAATATTTCAATCGTAGGGATGATGATAATAAGTCAGTAACTGTTATTATACTATATTTAGTTTTTAAACCATGTGGATTTAGCTTTCCCGGTTGCCTGATCAATAATTTGCTATTATGTTCATCAGTATACTTAAGTACCTATTTACTGGTAATAAATCTTTATAATGGAATAAAACACTTTTAATTTAACCCCTTTTTTAATATTATCAGTAAGTATATGGCAGAATAAAGATAAATAATATATTCCGAGGGAAATAGGGATGCAGGAATGAATGGGCACAAAACTCGTAAATTTTTTAACATTGAATAAATATAGTTTGTTAGGTATTTTTAATTAGAGATTCTTATTTATAATCAACAAACTATATGAATTCAACGTTAAAATCTTAACCAGTTTTGTGCCCATTCATCCCTGCATCCCAATTCCCTCCTTATTTTGGGCGCGAATTACAAATATACCTTTTAAATTTCGCGCGGAGATTAGTTCATGTGGGAAAGATTAGTGGGCGCCACTGAGCAACCTATGTGAAGTTGTATGCATATTTTTTGTATGGAGTGGCCCTTCTTCTCTTGAGTAATAGTGTTCTGTGGCTACTAGTATCTAATCTGTGCTCCAGAATTCGACGATATAAAATTTCGTTTTGGTTAATTTAAATTAGTATCTGTGTGCTGTGTGTGTGCACCTGATGGTGCAATGTGCATCTCTAAAATAGTACCTATAATACGTCTGAGACTGTGTGTTTCACAAGTGTTTGAGTTCCAAGTTCCACAGAGACATAATGAAATATTTGACATACTAAAGTTATGTAGTAGGGTTATATTTAATTTCTCTGAGTTCCAAGAACCCTAAGAACTAAAACAACTTACCATACTACTCCCTCAGTGATATAATTGTGGATATAATATAGTGGTAATAAAAACAATTGGAAAACAAGATGATTATAAATAAATTATTGTTTTTTGTACTTTTATCTTTTGTAACTGTTTGTATTACTAAAAAACACGTCGATGATGAAAAGCCGGCATGGGCCAAGAAAGATATTCGGGATTTTACAGATGCAGATATGGAAAGGTAAGCCATCAGTAGTATGCATCTCTTTTTAGGGCTCCATACCTAAAAGGTAAAAAAGGAGCCCCTATGGTGAGACTTTGACTGTCACACCTATATATTTCAGAAACCACTGATGCTATCGATTTGAAACTTGGAATAGAATTAGATCTTTCTTCCCAACCTCAATGAAAATTAAAAAGAAAAATAAATTTAATGGGGGTTGAAATGGGTCATCATAATTTTAAAGTGCATAGGTAATATATTGAGTGGGGTATCAGATTAAAGGGCTTCATTTGTACATTTCAAAACAGATTATTGCAGATGTCACATAGTTTTTGGTTTATAATCAAAACTGTCGAAAACATTACTGTGGAAGATTCTGAATTAACTATTAACTATAGGTAATATATGTCTATCTATATTTTACAGGAATAATAAAATGGTATTTATAAGTAGTACAGTTATTTAGTAATTCCAAATAAACCTTGAAGTAAACATAGCTTTGCAGTTTGTTTTTTTTATCTTAGGAGTTAGACAAACAGTAAAATAACTGTAATGGGTCCAAAGAATGTATGGAACCCTCAGTGAGCAAGTCCAACTCACACTGGTCTGGTTATTTTTTCATATTTTTTTGTCTTTTTACACTAATATGTTGTATACTATTGTTGTGTGTTGTTGTATACTATTTATATATGTTGTATATACTTCAAAGTATGCACAATGGATCTAACTGGGACGAAGTGTGTTCCGGTGGTCAGTAACCGCCTGACTCATAGCCACCAACAATAGAATATACTTCAATGATATTGTGAAATTTTTTTTTTTTAATAATCAATAGGTGGTCTAAGATGGACTGCGCTTACCCATAAGATGCCTATTCACTCTAAACTTGAATACACCCAATTTATATTTATCTGGGAAAACATTGTCTGGGAGGGTATTCCACAGCTTGGCCATGCGCATGAGGAAAGAAGGAGCAAAACGCTTAGTGTGGCAAGTTGGAATGTCAAAAACAACAATATATTATTATTGATATGAGATATATGTATACCTACTATTTATATGAAAGCCAGGTGGCAATTGTATATCTTAATTTTAAACTTGTTTTCTTACTTCCACCAAATAATTACACAGTGGAATCCTATGTAACTGTAATTATTAATTCTGGAAAAGTTTTTAAGTATTACTTGTAGACATTGATATACTATTTAAACTATTTAGTATATTGATGGTTGTAGAGTTAGAATAATATTATTATTTATTATCATTACCTATGTTGTAACAATTTTTGTTATTCACAAAAATTGTTGTTACTGTTACTTCTGTGTGTTTAATAAATTATCCAAGATATTTGGTTTTTATAAAAACATAACTATTATGTTTGTCCATAACTCTAGATGTGTGTCGTAAGCTGACTAGAGGTTAATAATTACATACCAACTTCATAATCTATCTATATGCTTTTAGACAGCTTAATATTTAAATAGAAAACAAGTACCTATAATTCTTTGACATGTTATATGTAAATTTAAAATAATCAGTTTGAAAGAAGCTCCAATTTTACCCAATTGAATTGTAAAACCTTATGTTTTGATACAGGCTTTTTGACCAGTGGGAAGAAGATGAAGAACCATTGCCAGAGGATGAATTACCAGAACATCTCCGTAAACCTCCAGCCATAGACATAAGTAAATTGGATATGTCAAATCCAGAAAATGTATTACAAGCCACAAAAAAGGGTCAGACTTTAATGATGTTTGTGTCAGTAGCCAATAATCCTTCTAGGGCCAGAACAGAAGAGCTAACAAAAATTTGGCAGACTAGCCTCTGGAGCAACCATATACAAGCTGAAAGGTAGTATATGATCTTCATGTACTATAACATACATACAAGGTGTCTCAAATTGGTTGTAGGGATCGCAATTTCCTGGTACTGAGGAATTGCTATATTCCCAGTCTTAACCAGCATCAGGGGGGCAATTCAACTAACATAAATGTTGACTGAAACGAAACTAAACCATAGCGTTTGACTGTTTTCCTATTCTACTAAGTGCTAACGATCGACGTTAAGTTTAGATTCAGTTTCAGTCAACGATCGGTTTAAAATCTAACAAGTTCTATTCTGTTAGAACACGAACTAAACGTAAACGTAATCGAAGCTAAGCGCTCCATCTGTCAAAATTAACGGTTGAACTTACGTTATTGTGCCTAGACTTTTTCTCAACCGAAACTAAACTGTTATTGTTTCAAAGTCTGCCATCACGTTTGTTTAACTTTTAATCCAACTTAAAAATTATGTTTTACATGAACGTTATTGAAATTGCCCATGAGGCTGACTGATGAAGAGTTAGACGTAGAAATGTTCTTTAGAGACTTCGCAACTGTGCTTTCAACTTAACTGGTCGAGAATTTATAAAGAATACAGACTAAATAAAAGCCTGGCAAGATCCCTTATTGCGGAGATCAGCCCGTATATGCCAGCCCGACTTCGTTCCGACAGCATTGATACGGAGACAAAGGTAAGAATTTAACGTATTAATTAAATAAAATTTATTTGATATTGCTAACAAATACCTGTAAAACACAGGCAAAAGCAATCATAAAAGCAAAAAGATACAAAATGTATGTGTTTTTAGATCTTGGTGGCACTAGCATTCTATGTGACAGGCTCAAACCAGACACTAGTTGGCCAGAGTCTCATTCAATATCACAACCTTCCGTTTCTCGGGCTATACATCAAGTAACAGAGGTGCTTAATTTACCACACATATTTAAAAAATATGGGAATTTTCCTTCTTGTAAAGAAATCCGTGATGATATAAAAAGGAGGTATGTATTATAGATCACATTATTAATTTAAAGTACTGAACTATCAGTTTTTGTCAAAGAAAAATTTAATGCAATATTATTTGCAGGTTCTATAATAAATTTAATGCTATATTGCTTGCAGGTTCTATAATAAATTTGGCATGCCTGGTGTTCTAGGATGTATTGATGGCACAAATGTAGCTATAGTTCCACCATCAGAACATGAAGAAAGATTTTATAGCAGGAAAGGTTATCATTCCTTAAGTACCTTAATTGTAAGTTCTTTATTAATATTTTACTGTATATGTACTGAAGATATTATAACAAATATATAGGTATAGTAGGTTATTTGTGTATATAGTTAATTAAAGAAGTTTGTTTCAGATTTGTGATTGTGATGCTAGGATAATGTGCGTTGATTCCTGGATCAACACATGATAGTACTGCATGGAACAACAACCCACTACAAAACGCATTAGACAGAGTACTCAATACCTCTGCAGAAGATTTTTTCTACTAGGTACTTTGTAGATTAGTTGCACACATTGTTTTGAACCTTTGATTGCATGTTGTAAATTCTAAATGCTAAAATATTTCCTTCCAGGTGATTCTGGATTTCCATTGAGATGGCTGTTGATGACCCCAATATTAAATTCTGCTTTCAACACTCCTGAAGCATTGTATACTGACATGCATATGACAGTGAGGAATGTTGTGGAGAGGTGTATTGGTATTTTAAAAGGACGAATTAGGTATGCAAACTATTATACATTACAGTAAAATAAAAATAAAAACAATTTATTATTAATTATTTATTGTAAGAATACATACATGATATAATTATATTACAGGTGTTTATTAGTGGATAGAAAGCTGCACTACAAGCCTAGAGTTGCAGCAAAAATAATTATTGCATGTTGTGTCCTGCATAACATAGCGCTTCAAACTAATCAGGAGCCAGATTATACTGAAGAGGATTTAGAAGCATGCCAGCATTAATACTGCTTGCCTAGCAACAATGGAAAGAAGAAGGACAAGACATAATGATAAATTACAACGAGGGTATATCTATCAACAGGATTTGGTGTCCCGCTTGTGGAGACAAAGAAATCAAAACTAGTTTTTTTTCAAATCAAATCATCTTTATTTGCTGACTTTATTTCTTTGTGATCTTTTTGTATTAAAATATAGTATAAAAATATTATAGTATAAAAATGTCAGCTATCTCGTTTGTTTTTAATCCCGACCAAAAACGAGGAGTGTTTTAAGTTTGACGCCTATATCTGTAAGAAAATGGTAACCTTTACCAGGGTCTGATGATTATCAGCAAGAAGGTGGTAACAGGATCTCGGCCGCAATAAACGTAGACCCACCAAGTTCGAGCTTGTTGGATAGGTCTCGACGAGTAGTTGCTAGAAAATGGTGATCAGGGTCTGATGAAGGAGCAGCAAGGTGGTGACGGGATCTCTGCACCAATAAACGTAGACCCACCGAATTTGGGCTCCTTGGGTAAGTCGACGAGCCGTTGCTAGAAAACTGTGATCAGGGTCTGATAATGGAGCAAGAAGGTGGTTAAAGGATTTCTGCACCAATAAACCTAGACCCATTGAGTTTGGGCTCCTTGGGTAGATCTCGACGAGTCGTTGCTAGAAAACGGTGATCAGGGTCTGATGATGGAGCAAGAAGGTGGTTAAAGGATTTCTGCACCAATAAACCTAGACCCACTAAGTTTGGGCTCGTTGGGTAGTTCTCGACGAGTAGTTGCTAGAAAAATGGTGATGAGGGTCTGATGATGGAACATGAAGGTGTTCACATAATCTCTGCACTAATAAAAGTAGACCCATCGAATTTGGACTCGTTGGGTAGGCTGCTCCATGATCAGACCCTGATCACCATATTTTTAGCACCTACTCGTCGAGACCTATCCAACGAGTCCAAATTCGGTGGGTCTGCGTTTATTTGTGCAGAAATCCTGTGACCACCTTCCTGCTCCATCATCAGACCCTGGTCACCATTTTTCTAGCAAATACTCGTCGGGACCTCTTCAACGAACCCAAACTCGATGGGTCTACGTTTATTGGGGCCGAGATCCTGTTACCACCTTCTTCTTGATCATCAAACCGTCATATCATTGGATTTACATACTCGTATGTTCTAAATTTCAGATCTTTCGGACTAACAGAAGTAATGAAATATATCTATTGTATACGAAATATCCCTACCTCGACTCGGAAAAGAGCTGATGGTGTTCAAACGGCTGGACCGATTTTCATGAAGTATAGCTAAAAACCATCTCGCTTATACTATCTTTCAAATAAAAAAAACCGCATTCAAATCTGTCCACTGGTTGGTGCAGCATTTTCAGCTATAAAGGTGTATGGAAACCCAGTAATGTTTCGATATGTTTCAATTGTAGTTGGGTTATGGTTCAGTTTGCGTTTTGGTTGGAGTTAAGTTAAGGTTTAGTTTAAGTTTGTTATTTCAACTAGTGGAATAACTTTTTACGTCATTATCGAATGACAACTGCAATCTAACGATTACTAAACCGAAACTAAACTTTAACCGTTGTAAATTAGTTGAATTGCCCCCCAGGAAATTTTGGGACCAATTTGGTACCCAGTAAGTTTTGAAAACAGCTAATTTATGTATGTAAAATATAATTAAAGCTGTGATGAATCTTATAAATGGCATGTTTCTCAAGCTGGGTGAGGTCTTGCCCTGCCCTGCAGAGCGTGCGAATCTCACACTTCCGGCGGTCTCCAAATAGGTTGATGGCAATCTTGTGAGATACAATTGAGAATATACTTCCTAGTAAATAACAAGTATTCATATTCATTCACATAAGCAAGACACAAATACTGAACTAATTCACCTCTATTCTATGATCTTAGCTTTATTATTCGCAGCAATTTTTTGTTAATGCTAGATATTGATGATCTACAGAGAGTAAAAAAAATCTGTCTGATTCATGAGGTTAAAATACAAGATCAGATTCATATTGCTGCTGGTATAAATTAGGAAAAAAATATGAGATATTCAACAAATAATACTCTCACAGATCGGATAGGGGTTTTTTATAATCCTCGGTACGTAAGTTGGCAAGATGTTGGTGTAGTGGGGGAAAGTTCGCGCAAGTGCACTTAGTTGTAACAAAACATGGTCAATATAATATATTGCAATTTTATTACCATATTTTAGTCGTGTCAAAAATAAGGAAAACAGAGGAATGATTGAAATATAATAATAATAAATTAAAAAACAATGGCAGGTCGGTACAGCAAAAATTATACCCATTGTTATTTCCATGACTGGAGTAATTCCAAAAACCCTTCAATCAAACCTCAACACACTTCAAATGCCAAATTCTACTCTCTCACTCATACAAAAAGCCGTAATACTTAATACGTGTCGTCTCACACGTAAATTCTTAGCTTCATCATCACCATCATGGCTGACACACTTGGTCAAGACCCGTGTGTTAGTTTTTACCACTTTTCCAAAGGAGAAAACATTTTGAAACAACAATAAAAAATAATAATAATATTTATTTTAAATCAGACAAAGTCCATAGAGTAAAAAATTAAAACTAATGAGAATTAAAATATTTAACCTAATGTGTGGAGCCGCATCCACCTTTGTAGCATCGGCGACTCCCACCGCTCTGCGTACATTCTCAGGATAGAGTTGGTACTGCCGCGGACACGTGTAAGTAGAGATGCGGATCTCTTCATAATGAGATGTAATAAATGAAATTCATAAAGTTGAACTTACTTAAGAAATGTATTTTAAAATAAAATATTGTGATAAAGTAATTACTGATTTAATGCTTGGCGGCCGGCAGTTTGCAGGATGAAAAGTCGGAATCTACTTAGAGTGATAAAATAACATTTTCAAAAACTTGTAACAAAAACAAACTGAACTATTTTAGTGCACGCAAGTTTACTCGGGAGCGAACGGGACGTAGACGAGTTGCGGGGGGGAGCAAGGCTAGACCGGCTAACCAATAGCGCGGAACGATGTTACCTTGTTCCCCGCGTCCCGCTTGATAACCAAAGAGACCTAAAAAATTACTTCTGCGCATCTAACGAATCTTGCCAAGTTACGTGCCGATGGCTGTAATACTGTATATTATGCAGTAATTAGATAAAAGGCATTGGTCGTACGATTGTGTCCAACATCACCTTGGAACTTCTGATGTTAGTACCGGTATTAGAATAAGTGGGTTACTGGGATTTCCCAGGAAAATTAAGTACTGACAATTCCCAGGAGCAAGCCCCTGGTCACCTCTGCTTTACCATTTGCCTCTGGACCACTATGTTTGAGACACCCTGTATAATAAGTGTTTCTTTAACGAAACTTTCATAACATAACATAACGCATATAAAATTATATC
This sequence comes from Furcula furcula, assembly GCA_911728495.1. Lineage (NCBI taxonomy): Eukaryota > Metazoa > Arthropoda > Insecta > Lepidoptera > Notodontidae > Furcula > Furcula furcula. Next base: position 13,430,558 of record OU452256.1, on the reverse strand, counting down.
TTTCAGATACCTCATAGACGATGATAGAGCAATATTCATGTTCAAGGATGGATCTCAAGCATGGACTGCAAAAGAATTCCTTTTAGAACAAGATGAATTAAAAGAAGTGCAATTGGAAAGTCAAACATACCCAGGAAAAAACCCTGATATCAGAAATAAATCAGTTAGGGATGAATTATAATTTAAGTGATAAATGAATATACATCATTTTTTATTGCATAAACACGTCATAATAAATACATTGAAGCAAAAATCATTCCAAAAATAATATCTGTCTGTACATAAATAATTATAAATTGAGTATGTAAATACTTCACATTTTTTTCTTCTTTTTTATAGTAAAATATATTCAGTTCATTTTAAATAAGTATATATTATTTTGGCAATTTAAAATAGATTTTATACAATTTAATTAATTTAAAATATAATGTTATTTTGATAATATAAAATTGATTTAATTTAATTAATTTAAAATATATGTTCGTTACTCATCAACATCATCAAAACTTCTTGTATCTCGGTAATGGTAGTCGTCAATTGTACAGTAAATATATCCATCTTTATACAATTCTTTAATATGGTATCTGAAATTCATAAAAAGGCCATGTAACTTTTATCTTCACTTTGCATATTTATAATAATTTATTTCTGCCATAATAATAATATCCTGGGACAATCCACACAGTCATCTGATTCCAAACTAGGCAGAGCCTGTACTGTGGTCGTCTGTGGTAACCTTACAACTGATACAAATACTCGTACTTATTTAATTTTTTTTTGTAAATACGTTACCTATATGGTGATAAAAAATCATGGCTTAAAGATCTTGATTATCTTTACTAGAATCTAATATCTAAATCATCAATTATATTCTACTATTGAAATCGACGTTTCAATGAAAGTTATTGTAATCTATTAGGATTTTAAATAATCAAAAAGGATTCAAGAAGAACACCGACTTACTCAATGGTCATTTTCCCCATTTTCTTTTTAAATTCATTGATAATATCAGCTTTCGTAATTCCATCTTCAAATGTAGAATTTTTGATAAAGTTGAACAGCTCCTGAGTAATAAACAACCATTATCTATATTATTGCTGACCTTTCGTCGAGGTCGAAATCAGAACAGACTAATGCATAGGTAATATAATATTTTTGTTTTTACCAGTTAATATTTTTAACATCGCGTATGTACTATCGCGGACGCTGTACCAGTTTTCAATCAAAATCGTTTGAACGACGTTACGTGCGCTTACCCCGCCCGCATGTATTTTGGGCCGGCTCGTGCAAGCGATTATCGTCCTAAAGGTGGTACACCGTTCGTGACCGCGAGACTATAAACGCGTTGTGTCACGCACGACTATTCTCGAAGGCAAGAGCGTACCCAGCATTTGCTTAAAGGTGGGGAAAAATAACTATATGTACTTCCCTTCCTTATTGCAGTAAGAACCTGGGAGGGTTTGGGAATATCTGCTCGAAGGGATCGGTGGAGGCTCAATATATACTACTACTACATCCACGATTCACCATCTCCTATCCCTTATGTCATCACCAGCCGTAAGACGTCCAGTGTTGAACATAGGCCTCCCCCTTCGAACTCCACAATGAACGACAAATGGCTATTTGCATTCACCGGTTACTTGCGGCGCGCACAATGTCTGTTCACCTAGCGGAAGGCCTTCATACGCCGCGTCTTCTGGTTCGTGGTCGCCATTCGAGAACCTTTCTTACCCTTCGGTAAACTACTTTATTTAGTTAAGTTAGTCTTTTGATATGTTTGTGGTGGAAAATTAATATTTTTTAATTTTTCATCGGTTATCGGTTCTCTGAGCAATGTGGCCTGCCCATTGCCACTTCAAGTTGCATATTCTAAGGCGAATCTCCTCATTACGGATTCTTCTCTACGGCTCTCCATAGCTCGTTGTGTGACTGAGCTTCTCTAAAAGGCTAGCTGTTAGGGACCATGTCTCAGTACTATATATCATCACATTATGTAAAAGAGTCTCCTATTATAATAGGCTGTTATATTTTTCCAGCGCAAATTCAAATACTACTGCTCTGTCTCTGTCAGCAAGGCAGTGAATCGAACTTGGGACCTTGTGGGCAGCAACTGCCTCTAAACTATGGACCTAATTTAGGTACCTAATTAATAGGACTAAAATAATAGCTCCAATTCAAGATTTCGTGCTGCACTGCATAGTCCGTTAATCACGTCACTTATATGTAGATTTCGGTACAAAATCTTTACTAAGGAGATGAGGTAGTGACACCGGACAGGCTTATTCCAAGTAGTCATGTAGGTTACTTATTACTACAAAATCCTGCTGCAAACTTGGCTGCTGGCAATTTAAAGCGAAATCCCGGGAAATACCTCCCTATATAAGATAACTAGTGATTTTGTTTGTACCTTTTTGTTATGTTTCATGAATTTTGCATAGATGCACTGCAAATAATGAGATGTTATTTCATTGATATTCGTTATAGGTAATATTTTAAATGCTAATAACTCTCTTTCTTTGTATTTCGCTGTCACTGTTCCGAATATCTGTACGTAATCATTTTCTTTCATTTCTGGAGCAGGAACCTATAATAACATAATCATATTTAATTGCTTAGGTATAAATAATTGCTTTGTTTCATTTCAATAACATATTTATTCACTGATATTATGGTACACCCGATTATGCTCTAATTATTCGTTGTAACTCAATTCACTACAGAAGAGCTATTTTCCTGCTGGGGTAACCCACACTTCTGGGTTTGCTCACGATATATTTTACTTCCCGGTTAACGAATCTTAACCTTTCGATTTGTGTCATTGAGGTAATATCATGTACTTGTAGAGTGCCCTATGATTCAGACAAAGTGGAAATCATATTGAAACAGGCTGGCGTGGGGTTTAAACCAGCGCCTTGCGGCGGCTTCAGGCTACTTGGGGTGCTGGTATAGCTGTTTTAATAGAAATAAGTAATTAGGTAAGTATATATATATTTTTAAGGTTGTTGTGTATGTCCGCACCACATTTCGCGGTCGCGTCTTTGTCAACTAGGCCCCCTGGCCCTGGGTAGTACTATCGCGCACACGATCACTGTACCAGTTTTTAGTCAAAATCGTTTGAACGACCACGTGTATTTTGGGATAGTTCGTGCAAGCGATTATCGTCCTAAAGGTCGTACACCGTTCGTGACCGCGAGAGTACATTGCCCCTAGTATTGAGTGTCAACAGCATGGACTATCAAGCAACGATAAGAATTTTAAAATACCTAGACATAACAGGCTAGATGACTAAAAAAAAATTTTTTGTACTTACGTCGTTTAGATTATCAAAAATTATTGGACATGTATTTTTTACCGGCTTCAAAAAGAAGGTTCTCTATTCGACGCGTATGTATGTAATATTAATAAAAATGCGTAATATTAATATATGTTATGTGGGCTTTTAAACAAATTTACCAAATTTTATGAGTGGATGTATGTATGTATGTAGGTTTGTCCGCGGATTTTTCGCAATAGTTAGAGTATTTTTCAACTTAGGGTAAAGTATAAGTTTCGTCAAAATCGGTCCAGTAGTTTAAGAGATATAAACTTTTTATGTTTTCAGTAAGTTACTGTAACGGAGACGTTCGAGTTGCGGTGTGTTCCGTCCTAGCCCGGCCACAGTGCCAAATAAGGTCATGGTTATGGCAGTAGACTTTACGGATGTGTACTACTTAGTACGCGAGAGGAAAAAAATAGTAGCTTATTATTTCACGAGTTATAAAGGATTTCTTGTGGCCCGGCTACCACGTGTTCGTCCCAGCCCGGCCACGCCTAGATCTCCATAAATCCACTATTCTCATACATTAATCATGTCAGAGATTAATGTACGCCTAGTGTACCATATAGTACGCCTTTTATTTGTTACAAATAAGCCTGTATACCAATTTAATAACCACTTCAATTTTGTGACTCCAAATCCTGCCATAAATATCACAGCAATAAACCTTAACTTAACAACTTATTACCTAGTCACTTTTTGTAGGCGCCTAGTTCGGTGTGCATAGTTTATTGATTTCAAACTAATATTTCAACTTGCTTCCAAACAAAAACAGTTAATATGGCTCTATTATTTATTGTAACTATATTTAAATATATCTAATAAGATAAAAGTGTGATAAGGCAAACAATCTATGTTTGATTTTCAGTCTTCTCTCATTATTCCGAACTACCTACAATTTATTATTATTTAAACTATAATCGACTACAAAGTTTGTTTAGAAGCAAGTTGTAAATCAAATAAATCAATATAATCTAAATTTTAGTTTTAAAATATATACCTGAACTAGGCGCCTACAAAAATTGACTAGGTAATAAATTGTTAAGTTAAACTTTATTGCTGTGATATTTATGGCAGGATTTGGAGTCACAAAATTGAAGTGGTTATTAAATTGGTATACAGGCTTATTTGTAACAAATAAAAGGCGTACTATATGGTACACTAGGCGTACATTAATCTCTGACATGATTAATGTATGTAAATAGTGGATTTATGGAGATCTAGGCGTGGCCGGGCTGGGACGAACACGTTGTAGCCGGGCCACAAGAAATCCTTTATAACTCATGAAATAATAAGGTACTATTTTTTTCCTCTCGCGTACCAAGTAGTACACATCCGTACAGTCTACTGCCATAACCATGACCTTATTTGGCACTGTGGCCGGGCTAGGACGGAACACACCGAGTTGCGTGACAGTGCTGATACCTATCTTGGTAAAATAAAAGTCACTAAAAAGTGTTAAATAAACTATTTAAAAAAAACGACTTCAAAGTAAATTATATAAAAAGCATAAAATAACGAAAATATATTGAAGTCGGTGTCAGCTGGTGCTAGTGTTAGTTAACATGGTGTGCTAGCACCGACTTCAATATATTTTCGTTATTTTATGCTTTTTATATAATTTACTTTGAAGTCGATTTTTTTTAATAGATTTTCTTTTGTCGAATAAACAAAAAATGACGAGGATATAGTGCTTTGAAATGTCGCGTGACGTCACGCCGGTATACAATTTATACTGAGGCGTGACTTCAAAAGCCCCCACTCCCGAACTTACCATACAGAATAAAATTTATTTCTAATTAACAGCGCCAACTGCGTCTTTGTCATAAACGCGAACCAGATCGTCTCTAGTGTGGATGCTGTAGGTAGGCATGCCATCCCCTTGCTTAGTGAGCACACGTCCTCGTTTTGTCGACGCTCTATCTTTGGCAATTTTTATTGATTTGTTAAATAAAAAAATACGTGTCAAATATTTTTTGGTAATCTAACTGACGGACTAATTAGATATTTTTTTTACCCAGTCATCATCCCCACTGCTGTACTATATAAGTTGTACATAGACTCCGCCAGAGGCGCTGCTGGTGTACAACGTATAGCCACAGGTATAGCTCTATATTTTGTGGTATAGGAATCACGGTATATTAGTAGGTAAGCCAACTCATATTTGAGCACTGATATGAAATAATGTGTCAACCCACAAAAAATATAAATTCTGTGTTAACGCCATCTATCTCTTGTTGCCTAGGCAACGATTAAAAAAATGCCCATGTCGGTAGTAAATTAATTAGAGCTCCATCTGACAAAAAAATCTTAATGCAGTTTGTTGCCTAGGTTAAAACAAGAGATGATGACGTTAACACAGAATTTATATTTTTGTGGGTTGACACATTATTGCATAACAGTGCTCATTTAGGGGTGCATCATTAAGCACTTACCTCTTTATCCAACCACAGCACCACTGTTATTTCGCCAGTTATATCTCGAACTTTTAATAATGTTTTAATATTATTTGTCTCTATGCTTTTTATTCGAGCAACTATAGAAACTGTGTTACGTTCTGAATATTTTTCAAAACGTGAAGCATTTATGATAACAATTGGTCCTTAAAAATAATGGATTACATATTATTAACTAGGTAGGTATGCATTGGACGAACTCCGAGAAAAACGGCGGCGGGGTTCGTCCCACCACCCCCACGGGGCGGGCTCAACGGTAAGGCAGACGGGTGCAGATCCTATGGGAGCCCTGCAGGGCTATAATGTAATTGACAAACAGCGGAAATTTTACCCACCATTTCTATTTTGCAATTTCATGAGAGTGCGTGGGATGAGATAATTACTCAATAAAGAACTCTGAGTGCGGCAGTTAGCCTGTATTTAAGTCAGGTTTGATAACTAGCACACCATGCTTGTACTGCTGGGGATTACTAGGAAAACGCAAAATCTTTTGGCCAGAGTCCCTACTCTGCCCAAAAAAAGATTTTGGGTTACCATCTACAAGCCTCGCCCATCGCCAGTTTTTCCTCAAAGGTATAGAAGCTTAGTTCTATAAGTTAATGGGTAGGTCTAGGTATTGTTCTCGTCCTTCGGAGTCGCTGGACGTTCGGGGTGTGGGCCCTTAGGACGTCCATTGAGTACGGCGGCGACTCCGAGGAGGACGGCGGCGGGGTTGCGACCCCCGTCCCCTTGAGCACCGTGTCAGGTTCCCGGGGGGCTACAATGCGGGGGTTTTAGTGGGTAAAAGAATCCCACATACCCCGGTCGAGTTTTTACATACAGTTGTTGGACGTGGACTATAACATATTATAGTAAGTATAATACACCTTATTATTGAAGTCAGTGTACCTATAACCTAGCTAAGACCAACAATGGCAGTGGGTACCTAATTGTTCTCCAGTTTGGCGCCGTATTTTTTTGTAGAATTTATTTTTTGTTAATTTTTCTGACAGGGCTTTCTTGTTTTTTAAGGAACTAAGTACTTATTCGTACATAATATGTATATTTTTATGGGACTCAATCAATGGGTCAGATCAGACTGTCATTAAGTACAAGAAAGAATTTTTCAAATCGGTTCATAGTTGCCATAAAATGCGCGAACACATGAAAAAATATAATATACCTACAGTCGAATTGAGGATCCCCTTCTTTTTTTAAAGTCGGTTAAAATAGGTAGCTAAAAATTAATAGTCTATGTAGGGATCTAAACAAATTTATCTCATTAGTGTATGTATGTAGGTTGTTCCACCGATTTCTTAGAAACTACGAATCCGATTGCAATAATTCTTGTTGCAATAGTTTTAGTCTCTAGTTTACTTTGGGAAGAGTATAAGTTTCATCAAAATCGGTTCAGTAGTTTAAAAGATGCACTGTTTATGTTTTTAGTAAGTTATGTTAGTTTCATTAAGTTAAGTTTAATATCAAACGTATGTCACTAAAAAGTTATACAGGGTGTTTGGCGCATGGACCGACACAATTTTTCTAGGGATTTGGGGGGGGGGGGGTCATTAACTAGGTTCTACCCATACACCCTATGTCCCAAGTGTCACGGTTAGTTAAATATGATTTTTTTTTTCAGTTTTTTTATATAATACCCAATATCTTTCCTATAATGCGAAATAACAATAAATAATAATAATATATATTTATAGTTCTCTATATATATATATACGTATATTGAATATATGTTGGCATGTAAGAAATATTTATATATATCTGTATGTATATTAATATATTATATGTAAATAGGTAAACTTATTATATGTATTTTTATTAGTATATATTGTGTCACATATTGACTACCCCACTTTTCGTATTCCATGCAATCTTTTTTCCATCCCAAGGTTGCCTGGAAGAAATTGCGGATAGCGATAAGGCCGCCTTTTGTACAAATTTCTTCAAGTCCTCTTAATTTTATTTTTATGTGTGTACAATAAAGAGTATAAATAAATAAATAACTTGTTTGTTAGTGGATGTAATTTCACAAAATAAATTTTGTTGTACCTATGTACCAATGTCTTTTTTATCACATTACTTAATATAACTGGCCTAAAGAAAAATTCTTACGTCCTTACAAAGTTTAGAATTTTTTTTAAATGTATGTAACACTACAACTTCTAAATAAAAGCCATTTCGAACTTAGTTTTGTTTTAAACAGTTCTTTAGTTTATAGGCTCTCTAACGGTATGCTACAATTCGTTATGTCGTCGAAATACTAGTTAGAAAAATCAGGGTTATAAAAAGACTTATTTCGGTAAGTAATTATGTTTTTATTAAACTAAAGTTATAAATCTTGTTCAAACCGACCGCCTCCGTTTAGTATGCATGCACGACATATTTTTCTTACTTCAACAGTCGTTGTACTTAGTCGCATTTCTGCTTTCATTGTTTCAAACGCGCCGGTTATTCGTCCAAACACCCTGTATACATAAACTATTTTTAGCATAAATAATAACCGACTTTAAAGAAAATTATCTAACAGGCACAAAATAACCAAAATATATTGAAGTCGGTGCCAGCTGGTGCTAGCCTGCCAAGTTGACATGATGTGCTTAGCACGTTTTGTTAGTTATGCTTTTAGATAATTTTCTTTGAAGTCGGCATGAAGTCGGTTATTATTTATGCTAAAAATAGTTTATACTTATAACCTACTTACTTAAGTAGTAGGTAAGTACACAAAAGTTGTTTCGGAAAGTTATGCCGTATTATCAAAATCTATGTTTGTACTTGACATTTGGCGTGGATGTGTGCAGATCAAACAGTAAATGTTTGCTTTATCTAACTCAAGAAATTCGTAGAAAGGTAGTTTGAAACTGCTTTTTGATATTGAAATAGTACTTACCACAAGCCCCCATAATTAGTTTACAATTTTACTATAAAGTATCGTTAAGTATAGTAAAGTTTATAGTAGGTAAATAAATGCCATACGTGTGTGATATGATTAGAGGGTTGCCAGATACAGACAAATCATTTCCTGACATTTCTCCATCAAACTAAAAAAATCCGGGACTAATCAAGGCCTTGGTTAGTTGCAATGGTGAATCTGTTCAGGTTTGCCCTTGGGTAATGAAAGCACTGAGATTTTCTAGTATAAATATAGTTTATTTTCTAGTATATAAGAAGACGACAAACAAAAGGCACGGTGACAACTAGCAGTCAAAACACAATTAAAACTATTAAGTACATAATACACCAAGGAGATAGTAATGTATGTATGTACGTCTGTACCTGTATTACTGGGTACATCAAATTTTACTCCAACAGAATCAAGATCAAGGCTAATCATGGTCTGCACGAAAACATTGCCCCTGTCCATTAAGGTGAGTGAGCGCGTGTGTTACATAATAATTTTCTTGTACATAAGGTGACCCGGGGCAAGTGTATCTTATTAAATGATTCGTGTTCAAGTTTCTGGACGTATTTTTGAAATAATAATTTTTACCGTCCTATAGATATAGTAGTAGACATTATAATGTGACAAAACGATATGTTTAACTTTGGGTGTACAATGTTATGTTAGACAGTGGAGTAATACTCCCAAAGAGATTTGTATAGAAAAAATTAAACCGTTAAGAAGGTTCCTCTATTCTTTAGTCCTTCCTCCAAATTCCTCTATCGAATAATAGATAATACATAATTCTCAAAAGTGTAAAAAAGATAACATGTGCGTATATTTACACTTAGCTGCTCTTAACCGCACTTACCCCGAGGGCACCACTGAGTAAATACCTCCACTAACCGGGCACCTGAGTGGAACTATTATTTTTTTTTATACTGAAATTCTGGGATAGGTGTGTAAAAATCACTGGACATGGGACCATACAAAATATTCCAGGAAAATTGCCACATTTCAGTCATCTGGCAACTCAATCACATTTCAATAAGAGAATGATAAATGACGTTTGTAAGTGCGACCATAGATTTGGATATTTTTCATTTTTAACCGACTTCAAAAAAGGAGGTTCTGTATTCGACGCGTATGTATGTAATATTAATAGAAATGCGTAATATTCATATATGTTAGTCTATGTGGGCTTCTAAACATCATCATTCATCATTAGCAGCCGAAAGACGTCCACTGCTGAACTAAGGCCTTCCCCTTAGAAGGGAGGGGTTGCCATAATCCCCACGCTTGGCAGGCGGCTTGGGGATCGCTGAAGCTTGGGGATGGGCTTCTAAACAAATTTACCAAATTTCACGAGTGTATATATGTAGGTTTGTCCGCGGATTTCTCAGAAACTATAAGTCCGATTTCGAAAATTCTTATTGCAATAGTCAGAGTATGTTTCAACTTAGGGTAGGGCACAAGTTTCATCAAAATCGGTCCAGTAGTTTAAGAGATATAAACTTTTTATGTTTTCAGTAAGTTACTGTAATGTAGACGTTCGAGTTGCGTGATAGTTTTGATACCTATCTTGGTAAAATAAGTCACTAAAAAGTGTTAAATAAACTATTTTAAAAAAAATAAAAACCGACTTCAAAGTAAATTATCTAAAAAGTATAAAATAACGAAAATATTATTGAAGTTGGTGCAGAATATACACAGCAGGTACGCTAACACCAACTTCAATTATATTTTCGTTATTTTATACTTTTTAGATAATTTACTTTGAAGACGGTTTTTATTTTTTTTTAAATAGTTTTTAGATACCTAATTTACTTTGAAGTCGGTTTTTATTTTTTTTAAATAGTTTTTGACGTATAAGCTTCATGATTCTTCACATTGCATGTTGTAATGACGTACCGCCGCACTCACAAACGTCAATTAGTGTTAATTCTCTTTAGGCCATTCAACACTGACTGCCGAACCTACAAACGCCAATTAAAGTTAATTCTCATTAATCCATTTTTTTAAATCGGATTTTGTCGTCACTCGAAGCCCACAGATAGTGAGTAGAGATATCAATTATCTCGTGTTCAGAAATTAATAAACTGCTCCGACAGTCGAAATAAATAGATTTTAAAGTGACTTAGTTAGAATTAAAGTTAATTGGGGTTTGTGAGTGCGGCAGTGAGACGTTTGTGCTCGTTTCGTTGAGTAAATAAACTATTTAAAAAAAAAAAACCGACTTCAAAGTAAATTATCTAAAAAGCATAAAATAACGAAAATATTATTGAAGTTGGTGTTAGCGTACCTGCTGTGTATATTCCGCACCAACTTCAATAATATTTTCGTTATTTTATGCTTTTTAGATAATTTACTTTGAAGTCGGTTTTTTTTTTTAAATAGTTTATTTAACACTTTTTAGTGACTTATTTTACCAAGATAGCTTAGAGGAAGAAAACAATAGAGGGCTGGACACTTTCTTTCTCATTCACGCAAGAAAAGAATGCGTTTATGTAGGTTACGTGTGATAGAAAGAAACAGTGTATATGATTTTTTGTCCCTCAGCATGTGTTCGATTTTTCCGCGCCGTGGGTGCGAAACAAATTTGACGTTTGCTCCCACTTTGCTCCGTGACAATTTTACTGTGGTTTTAATATTAAATAAATAACTTAAAATTCAATAAAAAACTAACTGTGACATTACTGTGTGTTGTGGAAATCCTATAAGAATCGTGCAGTGCAGTATTATAGGCTGTAAAAGTGACAGTGAACGTAAAATTAGTGGAGTATCGTTTCACAGGTAAACGTGAATTATTATGGCCAATTTAGAGATTACATTTAGAAACGAATACATGTAAACGACTTATTTAGATCTTATTGCTCTAAATTAGTTACTATTTTACTTGAAAGTTACGTGTAAGATCGATAAATTCTTGTTTTTCATCCATAACCTAAAATTTTCAGTTTATTGATCGCCATTATAAGTGTTGCCAGTGTATAAAAGAGAGACTACCATAAATAAGTGGTAAATTATTATTAAGTGCATCATACACGTTCCCACATGCTGGGTGCATCGAAGAATTTCTCACATTTCCCGAATTTATTTTTATGATTTCCTGAAAATATGGATATTTGTATACTGTGGATAGCAGCAACAAAACTAATTAATTAGGTTGCTAAAAGTTATTCCCCAATGCTTAAATATTCAGAAATAACGTAAGTGCGCCCCCTATTATGTACCTATCTCCTTTGACAACTAAAGTGATGATCAATAAAGCAAAGTGACTATTAAATAACTATCAAATGATTCATTTGGCATTGCCTAACTTGAATCACCAATAAATACCAAACACACTTTCAGTAGACATCAAAGTTTGGTGGACAACTGAAGCTTGATAGTCACTTTGCTTTATTGATCATCACTTTTTTTTTTTTGTAGGAATAGGGTGGTGTGGTAGCCAATGAACCAGGAGTACCCTATGGAAATAGTAGGTACAGACCAAACGCTACGTTGCCAGATTGTACGATTTGACGCGTTCGAACCGTTTCGCCGATCAAAGCTTTCCTACTTAGTCGACGGCCGTTTGTTGTAAGGAGTGGCCACGTTAGACTCGTCAGTCTGTTTTCGGCTAGAAAAACGACGAAAAAAATGTGAATTAATTTTTGTTACTAACTTTTCTTTTGTGGTTATTTTATGTCTTTCATGGTTTTAATCCGGTGATGATGTTCTGCTTATTTGCCAATATAATTTGTGAGCATAGTGTAATTCTATCAAAAGTAATCTAACCTCAAATATTAGGAGAGGCGGGTGGTTTCCATTGAACCATTTGATCGAAGTAGTCAATGAACCATGGTTCATTGAGTACTGCATCTGGTTCACTGGGTACTAGACTTTTCAGGTACCTAATAGCATTCTTAAATTGTTATAAAAAACATTGGTAGGTATGTTATTATTTTCAGTATGGGTCGAAACACAGAAGGCAGAGTTTCGAAAAAAAGGAGCTCACACTCCAGACGAAGTAAAAAAACGGTTGACCTTCATCTTAAGGGACTGAGCCCCCAAAAAGCCGCAAAAGAGGCAAATTTACCTTATTACCAAATTTACCTTATCTACGCTACGTCGCTACGTTTTGAAATATAAGCCTAATAAAAGTAAAACATGATTTTTTGTTTTATTTGGTATAAATGTAAGCATAAATTAGATATATTCAGGACCATGATTCATTGTGTACTACATGGTTCATTGGCTACAATCCCCCCGGTTCATTCTATACCAGTGGGTGTACGCATTGACCAATTTACCATTATTTTTAAAAAACCACCGTAGCGCGATCGTATTAAATATAAACCAAATTGAAGTATTCATAATGAAAGTTAATTAATTTACCTAGGCCCCAGACTAAAAATATTTGTACAATCTCTCATAGAAATAGTGATACAGCTCTTAAAACTTTTGGTGGTTCATTGGCTACCACATCACCCTAGTACTGTTTCACCGGACCAGAGGGCGAGCGCTTAAAGCGCTCCAGCCAGAAAGGTTTGGCACCTCAGGGAGGCACGGCCTTGGCTTGGGCTGCCGCTTAGAGAAAATGAGTTTACCACCGGTTCACAACGCGCCCCCGCTGAGAAGAACCGGCAAGAAACGCAGCGAGGGGATGCATGTCGAGGTCGCATGCGTACGGATCCCTTCGGCCTCGCCGGCGAGACCGGTGTCTGTGTGTTGATGTAAAAAGTCGGTCCTGCGCTTAACTTCTCCCCAGTCGTGTCGGTCTTCCGTCTCATCGGATTATGAGAGGTACCTATTATATAAAGGAAGAGAGAGTGCACTTGTGTCTACGCAAGCACTTGTGCACTATAATATCTCCTGCGTACATGGCTGATCTTGTGAAAGATTGGCCGCTGTGGTCGTTTCGGCTAGGAGGACATTATTATAACAATCACTTTCGTACTTTTTGCAGACTGTCATAGATTAAGACGATATAATGTAAGAAAGTTAAATGTTGTGTCTAAAAAGTGGTTTTTGGTTAGGAAAGAAAATATAATTTACAACAACCTCCGTATTTGCTTTACACAAAGGGTAAAATTTCCCTTACGTGGCAACTCTAAATTTAGTATGTACTTATTTTTCTGTCCTTATCGGCGGCACGCTTGGTATATGTCTGTATTATATTCTGTCTACGCAAGATAGGTATCAGCACTATCACGCAAGTCGAACTTCTAATTTACAGTAACTTACTGAAAACATAAAAAGTTTATATCTCTTAAACTACTGGACCGATTTTGATGAAATTTGTACTCTACCCTAAGTTGAAAGATACTCTAACTGTTGCAAAAAGAATTTTCGAAATCGGACTTGTAGTTTCTGAGAAATCCGTGGACAAACCTACATACATACATACACTCGTGAAATTTGGTAAATTCGTTTAGAAGCCCACATAGACTAACATATATGAATATTACGCATTTTTATTAATATTACATACATACGCGTCGAATACAGAACCTCCTTTTTTGAAGTCGGTTAAAAATAATCGATATCTGTACTGAGTTTAAAGTAATAGAAACGACAATTACGTCTAGTCACGGCGGCCATTTACAGGACATAACAATAAACACCTTTTTGTCAATGGAGTCACAGTCACAGACAGCCCTCTGTGCAGAGCGTGCATGGAGGAGGAGGTAACAGCGACCCACGACTGCTGAGATGCTCGGGGGTCGGTCGCCACATACAGGGCTAAGTACTTCGGTGGCCCGAGTACTCTCCAAGGGATTGTCAGTGGCATCAAGTGCTTGCTGGCCTTTCTCGAGGAGTTGGGGTGGATCGAATGAATCTATTCCCAACCGTACGCAAAATACGCGCTTTGACGTGGAGTTGCGGAAACCAGCCCGTGATACCAATACCAAGTCTCGAAACATAGGTACCGAATTCAAAAACAGGATTGATGATAATTAAACCTAAGTAGGTAATGTTTGTGAGTGCGACAGTTATTATATAGTCAAAATAATTGAGGTATTGGTTGAAATAATATAATCGAATGTCGAGTCAATGCGTTGCATTTTAATAGTCTGTGGGGTCGGGTAAAATAAACGACTTCGACGGCCCTTTGGTGTAGTGTTTAAACACCCTGCATGGCTCCTATCTAAATGGTCGTGGTTTCTATCTCACGTGGGAGAAACATTTGTGTATATTCTGGGACAATCCACACGCAGTCATCTGATCCCAAACTAGGCACAGCCTGTACCTGTGCCTGTACTATGGAAACCAGACAACTGATACTAATACTTATATACTTTTCTTTGTAAATACATACTTAAATAGATAAAACACCCAGACACCTGGTGGGAATCGAACCCACGACCTACTGGTCAGCGGACAAGGTGTCTAACCACTAGACTAGACCAACAGGCCCACCAAAGTTAAGTTTTATGAAAATAAATAAATTAAATTGAACATACAGGTAAAGCTAATAAAAGCGTGTTAAAAATAAAACTTTTATTTTAGTTTAACAGAAGTGATGAGGACGTTGTAAATTATACAAAGATCTATATTATCATGCATCTGTAGCTCGAAAGTGTTCCTCATCAATCGTTGAATAGATGTGTCCCTCGCCGCACATCCATTCTAAAATATTCCTGAAAAACCAATAAATCTTTTAATAAAAAAGAAATTGTACCGAGAAATAAAGACAAAAAGGAAAAGAGGGAAGAAACAGGTGGGGCACCGCACACTTGTTTAAATATGAAGGAATGGAAATAAAAAACTAGAACAAGAAGAAGCAAAATAAAACCACTTTTCAGAAAAATTGTTCGTGATGTAAGTTTGTCAGTTCTTTATAAGATGTCGCTGTGTTCGCGACTGACGACCTTCTTGCTGACGGCCAAGAAGCATAAGGCTCAATTCACACTAAGATGGCAGCGGCCGGCAGCGCACTTTCAGTGTGAAAGAATTTTAAACTTTATCTACAATACGTAACAGACCAGTATTGCTTGAAAAATGAGGCGCGCGGGCGGCTACAGGAGGCCGTGAGCGGCTTCCAGCGGCGCCGCGCTTTTCAAGCAATACTGGTCTGTTACGTATTGTAGATAAAGTTTAAAATTCTTTCACACTGAAAGTGCGCGGCCAGCCGTTGCCATCTTGGTATGAATTGAGCCTAAATCTTCTTGCTGACGACCATAATTTGTTACCATTACTGTTGCCAACAGCAAAGTGATACCTCTGACACAATACCCTTTCACCCTCATGGATGGCTGTATAATCATCAGGTAGAATCGCATAACAAGCAATAGCTTATATTGACATTATCAAGGGGTAAAGTAAAACAATTACCACCATTATCGGAGTATTACACCCTTGATGTTAGGATATAGCATGCATTTTAGGACCTGGGCATTACTAGCAGTGTTATTATAATCTTACTGTCATATGAGGTAGGTATCAATATACTTATAGGTCTGCCACATTCTATTGAGACAGTAAGATTACAAAAATACTACATTAAGCAACTCCTATGGAGGTGTTCATGGAAGACCAGTCATATTGCCATGTCACCGCAAAATGCTGAGGGGGACACCTTTTTAAGGACTAATTGTTTTTGGAGGTGTTCATCATTTATTTCCCCTGGCGTGTTTTAAGTATGAAAATTATACTAACTCGAATTCCATTTGTGGCATGCGATCTTTTAATGTAGAGTACATGTCTTGTTTGCTAATGCCTTGTTCTAATGTGGATGCTCTGATCAAATTGAAGACCATCATCTGACGAGCATTGAGCCCATTCACTGAAGCACTACCGTCAGTCATACCAACCATTGAATTAGCAGGCATACTATTTGTAGTTTGGTTGTTGCTTACGGTTTTTTGCTGGAAATTAAAATATGTGTGTGAGCAATTGGCCGTGATCATTATTGTCAAACTATTCTAAAATATACAGAATGTAAAAAATCCCTGTCAATCATTGAGGGTATAAAATATGATACGATCATAATACACATGGTTTTCTAGGATATTTTATTTACAATATTTTTTATATTCAGTTTACAAATTATTGGAAACTAATGATCATAATTTGGCTATGACTACATGGATGCCTTGTGCAATCATTCACAGCTGCAATAAAGCAACCAGCTGTTAACATTCTGCCTTTTTTTTGGAACAAAATACAATTCGTTAAAATCCAGTATATTCAGTTTTGGGTCCAAAATATTTTCTAAATTTTTTCTTATATGTATAGTACACCGTTTGGATCGCACAGGGATTTTTTAACAACCTATAGATTAATAGGGACTATTAAAATTAAGTATACCTTTTTGGAGTCCGCTTCCATTTTGACTTTATTTTTAATGCAATGCAGGTAATGGAATGTGATAGTATTGACATCTGTAACGGGTAATATTCTAAATGCCATCAACACTTTCTTGCCCTTGTTAGTTTTGACATTGCCATAAATCTGAATGTAATCATTAACTTGCACCTTTGGTGTAGATTTATCCTGCATTAATAAACATAAACATTAAAAATAAACACAAGAAGATTGAGCAAATCCTTTCAATCTTGGCCACATACAGTGGTAAGTTCTCTTGGTTAATAATCTGGCTCTTATCAGTGTCAATGGATTATCTAGGTATATTAGATTAATAATCATGAACAAAATAACTGCCATAATGGCAGCATGTATTAAGTATTTTAATATAAAACTTGTGCAGATCATTTGAAATAAGAACACAGAAACTTTGTACTCTTATTTCTGTGACCATTTTTCGAATTATCACTCTTAATCTAGTACAAGTTGAGTACAAGTAAATAATAAATTGATGACAGAATGTAATTTTACTTTTTGGGTTAGTAGGAATGTGTCCCAATATTGGAAACATCAGTCAGACCGCAAGCTCTTCTAGGGCAGATCCTCCACATGAATATCCACTTTCTAGGAAAGGTGTACCTGTGGGGTGTCAGGTTAAGAATAGCACCCTCCCATCTCCTGCCATTGGGTGTCCATAAGATGCGACTAAGGGAAAACCAGAAGACAGGCAGCAGCGTCTTTCTATTAGATTACCTACCACCTATACTGCAATCCTCAAGCCGCCTGGCAAGAGTGGGGATTATGGCAACCCCTCCCTTCTAAGGGGGACATCTTTTGGCTGATGATGATGATGATGTACCAGGCAAACATACATTTGTTAAATTGAGAAAGCTTTCTCCATGTATCCCATTGGTAGTATAAGGCGCTGGTTTAGCAATTCCATGACAAAGCATATATTTTGCATACCATATATCCCAGACACAGAATGTGATATTATTTTAACTGGATACCTAACATATTGCTCTAGTTATAAATTGGGACTACAGTTTAAGGACACTTTGGGTTGATTGGAAAACACCTACATCATCATCCATAGCCTCTTGGTCCAACCATAGCACTGCTCTCATTCTGCCAGTGACATCTTGAATGGTGTATGTTATCTTGGTACTTTGCATGCGAATATTTCGTATACGGGCTACTATGGACACAATTTGTATTTCGGTCCCCCATATTTTAACACCATCATCTCCACAATGAAGGGCTTGTTTAATAACTATTGGGGCAGTGCGCGATGCTCTACGACCCTGTAAAAGAAAGTAGGTACTATGTGAACGAGGTTGTCCCATCCTGCTTTGATATTAAATATTACCAATTTAAGTAGTACCCTTCAAACTTATAACATAAACATACTTACACTACACTTAGTACCTATTGATACTTTTAAGTTTGTTAATAACAGAATGTAATCTGAATTTTACAGTGGTTGCACTGAATTTGGAAGTTAGGTATGGAGCCTATCAAAATAATAATAAAGCAATGACTTTATTTTGCCTTAGCAAGTTCTTCACCATGTGTCGGTACATTTTATAATACTCATTAATTTGGTACATTTTTTTGGTGAAGCAAACATGCCAAAGGGAATTCCTAGTTTTAAAGGTAGCTCGTCTAATTTCATGTAGTTTACGTTTGTCATACTTACTGTTTTCTGAGCTTGATTAGGTGTAGCAGCATTTCCACCGAATTGGCTTGGGGAGTTAAAAAATCCTCCACCGACAGCAGACTGATCTAAAACCATAATCGAACATTAAAGGTCAAAACCAGATAAAGTTAACCATTACCCACTTATTTAAAACGAACCATTCCACATTTTGTTCGGTTTTATTCGAGAAGTACCAAAAACCAAGATGTTAGAGATTTAAATATTTTTAACTTTAAAATTCAAATCTCCATCCAACTAACAACAATCAAACTTAGTCGTGGTCGAGTCTATTTTAATGGTTGAACCACAGACGATGACTACTAAACTGATGGGTTGAACCATAGAGTAAGTAAAGCAAGATGTTGCAATCATTTGAAAAAAATCCACTACTCGAGTCGGACGGACGCAATGCAGAGTAATTATAAATACAATACTCTGCAAGATTTGAACAAAGCATTTTTTTTTTCATAGTATGGGATGATGTTACTCATGCCCCTATTAGAACGTGCCTTTTATTTTACGTTATTATCGTATGTTAAAAAATAAAGTTCGGAATATGATCTGTTCAAATCTTGCAGAGTACTAAAATTACTCCAACGAAAATATTTTTGAGGGCTTTTTATTTTATGACTCGAGTGTGGCTTTTTCTATCTGTGGATGGCTTAAAAGGGCTGGTACACAGAGCCGTAAATTTAAAAAAAAAAAACTATCTGTGGTTCAATCATTAAAATAGCCGTCGTCAATTTGAAATGCCGTCAATGAATGAAAGTAACTGAAAATTGAAAATAACTATAGAATTAATTGATGGAAGCCATAATTTTGTAAAAGAAGAACTGAAATTATTTACTCAGTCACTAGTAACTAAAGCAAAGTATAAAAAACGAAGGGGTGATTTTAATTTATCGTATTATGTTTGTCATTGCCATTAGAGTTCAGGTGTTGGAGTTATTGAATGAATAGCTTATAAACATTACAGTGATGGCTTGTAAATCATTTCATAAAGGAAAGTATTACGTTACTTTGAAGCGGGGTTTCGAAGATTGCAAAAGAGACCTTACAATAAATGTTGACAAAGTTTTTGAAAATGATACCCTGGTAAGCTGCCTCCATTATTATATGTTTGCTCGTTAATTTCTAGAATTAGGAGATAATGGTCATTGGCCTGCATAATGTGAAGATGATAAAGGTATATCTGTCAACTCGTATTGCTATGGAATGTTTTTATAATCAAATCTCAATTTTTCTAGAAAATATCGTTATCTGATGACGATGACCCTACATTCTTGTATATACTGAATATTACTAGAATAGACTATGAAGATTTAAAAAAACATCAAGGGCTCCTAGTGGATTTCGAGAATTTTCCATCACAGCTAGTGAGATTATTGCAACAATGTGCTTCAAATAACATGTAAGTATTTTTACGCTAACATAGACACAAGCATTCAAGAACTATAGCTACATTTAGAGTAATAATGAAGATTGACATGTTAGTCAACAAGTAACCAATATTAAGTACCTATTTTTTTGGTTTTACACATAGTATTGGTTATAAAGGATTGCAAATATTGTTTTTCAGGTTTTTAATCCTTCAGCAGAATACCCCAGTTCAATACTATTTAGAGGTGGTTGAGCATAATGAATTTAAACGTCTTGTGCATTTATCATTGAAGACTGGTCCAGCAACGGACAATGACATAAAGTTACACATGGCTGATAATATAAGAACTTTGAAAGTAAATTCCCATCTTTAATATAAAATGTTAACTAACTCAATTATCATGTGTATAATCTATTAATATGGTACCCTGTTAAGTAGCCTACCTAAAATATAAAAAGTATGCCTAGGCTCTTTGTAGTTCTCTTGAATGTATTTATGATGATGACATCAAGCTATGCTTTAGTATATTGCGCATGCAAGACTGCAGAGGAGCAGTTTAGTTTAGAGACACATGCTGAGTGTACTAGGCTAGTTACTGTACAAGATATTGAATCAATGATTTTCTTTCTTTCTAACTACTGCATATCTGAATTTTGATGATTTTCGAGGATGATGAACTGAAACTGAATATTGTAGCCATTTAATAATATTTTATGCCTGAACTTATTTACTACTTAGTAGCAAACAAGATCAGGCTTAAAAATATTGTTAATATTATAAAATTCTATTATGTAATTAAAATAATTTATTCTAGAAAGCGTTATCATCGCTTCAATCCTCAGCAATGAATAATGAAGCTTTATTAAATGACAAGTGTATTAATATGGAAAGAAAAATACATGATCTGTCACATGCTCTGTCCAAGATGGAGGAAGACAAATTAAAATGCGAAGCTGAATTCAGAGAGTCGTTAAAACGAGAGAGAGAAAGAATAATGGAGGTATGAATTTGTCACTCTACCTTATTAAGCAAGGTAAAGGTGTACTCACCAACCGTTACATCTGCCCACGTATGTTGTATAATAATATAATGTCAGCATATGTCCATTTCCAATTGATTTAAAAAACGCATCATGTCTTTTTTAACAAAAGCACTCTAATTAGCCATATAATGCCTTTGAAGAAGGGGGACCAAACTTGGGATGCCTTGCAGGGCATTGCAAGTTAGGTCTGCTTAAAGTACTTAGGTTACTCTTGTTATTGATGTTCTACAACTTAGTCAATGTGCACTGTGACTGTACCAGTTTTTAGGAAGAGAATGTTCTAGCCCAACCAGTCTAGATTCTAATCCTCTTCTAGCTAGTTTGTCTGGTGCTGCATTGCCTCTTGCTTGTATACGTATGTCATTTGCAGTCAGGTGGTTAGAGTTGCCTACACCTACAATGTGGCCACCTCAATTGGGTAGGTTCTACCCTATTGAGGTTTAGGTAACAGACTCAAGATCATTCTGTAGCCAGTAAGCACTACTTTGCTTTTGAAAAGACTGGGATAGCTGTAATATTATATGATATATAATTATATGGGAGAAAACTGTACCATGTATATTTACATTATTATAGTAAGGTGAATATTGATAATAATTGAGTAATTTTGTTGCAGGAAAATCTGCAATGGCAGAAAAACACAGATTCAAATATGAAATGTACACTAACTGCTTATCAAGACAACTTGAACAAAAAGGATCAACATATTGAAGAAATGAATTCTTTATGCAAAAGATTACGTGATAGTATAACACAATTGGAAAACCAATTGAGGTGCATAGATAATAATAATATCCTGGGACAACCCACACACGGTCATCCGATCCCTAAACTAGGCAGAGCCTGTGGAAACCAGACAACTGATACTAATATTTTTTTTTTCTTAAATACATACTTAAATACATAAATAACAGACACATGGTGGGAATAGAACCCACGACCCATCGGGTAGCAGCCAGGGTGTCTAAACACTAGACCAATGCGCCCATTTAATTTTGTAGCTTGAGATGGGGTTGAAACTTACGAGTGAATTGAAATCCATCGTCATCCATTTTACTCCACCAATTGGGTAGTAAATGGGGTTTTAACATATTTGTGAGTTTCCACCTGGTCGAGATTACCATCTCTATATATCTGCATGTTGAAACACAATTACACATGTCTAAAGTCGAAATTATTTAATAGATAGTAATCCCGCTGACTTCAGTAGGCTTGCTATAACATTTGTCGTAGCAGTCAAATGTCAACTTTCTTTTCCAGTGAAAAGACACAGTGTTCAAATCTATTAGAAAAGGAAGTTCAGAAGTCCCATATAGAAGTGGCAACACTCAAGGCTAAACATAGTTCTTTAGAAAAAGAAGTTATGGAAAGAGATAAACAGTTTCATCAGTTGAATTCTAAATGTGTATATTTGGAAAAGGTGAAGCTAGCTTATTATAATTGCGGTACCCTATGATGGCCGCCATGACGACCATCTTAATCCTCTCTGCTTTACAGACACTGGCAACTACTTTGAAAGGAAGCCCTCATAGCCAGTCTTAATCTAAACGAAACAATCAGTTGGTCAAGCAATGTCAGGCAAGGTCAGGCCTTAGCGTGACTGTTTAGTTGCATTTGAACTAAGCGTTTTTGTGCTTCATAGGGCACGTAAAAAGTCAGTACTTGTTGTCACTTAGACAGCAGTTTTTAAGCTAAGTAAAAGGCCTAAGGGCAGCTTGACGAACTGACACCAGGTTGGCTACTAACCATAGGACAAAAAAAAACTATGAAACAACAACGAGAGAAGATAAACGTCAAAACGGCCATCATAGACTGTGCTGCACATATAATTACACAATTGCCTTAATGGAAATTGGTGCTAAGAAATTTCATTTATTTTCTTTCTGCTTCCAGACTTTGAAAGATAATGCTGATGTCATAAAAGATTTGAATAGTTCCCTACAAATAGCTAAGAAGGAAAAGGTACATTATTTTATATTTCTCATTAACTACAATCAAAATCTCCATTGTTTATGTATAGTTTATTTGAATTGCAGGCGAGTTTAGAAGAAAGGTTAGCGCTAAGTGAATCTCTCGCGAATAAACACAATGAGGCTGTTCATTCAACATCAGAGCAACTTTTAAAAGCCAATCAAATTATTTCAAAACAAAATGCGGATCTCATAGAAATGAAAGAAAAGGTAATTTTAATTCTTTTTGTGATAGTTTTCTTAAACATCACTACCCGAAAGCTACTAGCGGTCTACTAGCTCGTCGCTGCTTGATATAAAATAAAACGAACGAACAAGACAAACGTCAAAACGACCATCATAGCGTGCCGCAGATATATAGCCACAGTGCCATAGTGATGAGACCAGCAAGATGGTCGCCTGATGCGATGCATCTGCCGATAAAGCTACTCTGCACTGTCTCTATCGAGACATTAGTAGACTCTTGTACCTGGTAATTTCATTAGTTACAGAGCTCTTCACAATGAAACAGCAATGGTTATACATTGTTGACAGAAAATCTAACACTTCGGTAGTACCTAACTGGATCGTCCCTTGCGCAAATGACCTAGGTACCATTTAATGTCTTACTTATATATGTTTACTCACACCATTTTTTGACTAAACATATTTTTGGCAATGATTGTGATACCGAAAACTAATCTGTTCTTGGTTCCAGCTTCTGTGCAGAACTGCTATAGCATTGGAGCAAGAGAAAGTTATAGAAAGCAATAGTAAAGAAATAGAAAAACTAAAAATGAAAATTAATGATGTCAATGAAGATATGGACAAACTTCAAAAGGATTTTAATAATTTAATGGAAAAACATGATAGTAACGAGAAAGCACTCAAAGATAAAGAAGAAATAATCAAAAATAATAATATGGGTAAGTATATTAAATTTGTATGTCATCTAAGTAAGATTAGGCCGCAGTCCTTTGGTCAAGAAAGGGGAAAGACGTTATAAAACTATAAAGATATCAATAGTTGCTAATAATAGTAAGTAAAATTTGGTTAAAACTAAATTACGTATAACCTTTTCTTAATGGTTTTTAGTTATTCAATGGTTGCACAAAAAAATGGAGAATGGTCCACAGACGGATACAACATTGGATAAACACAAAATTGGATTTCATACGGCAAACAGCTCCACGCCTTATTTTTTACCTAAAAGTAAAAACTGTACCGAAAATACATCAGATGAATCCATCGACTTTTATGCGACTTCAAAATCGTAAGTCAGATGTATAAAAGTTAACAGAGACCTTATGCTAATTGGTTTAAAGTTGCAAATCATATGGAAAGGATTTAGAACAAGACTACTCCGAGGATCCACTCGAAAAATTACCAAGTATTTTCTATATTCCATATGAATTCACTCATTATAGTTTAATTGGATAAGTACAATATTTTATTATAAAGTGAAACATAAAACTTACCTAGTCTAGAGAATTCATTAACAGAATTAATTAATTACACAGCGAATTCATTACAGAGAATTCATTAATTACACAGGTTAACACCTATGTAATTTGCAATGATTCATGAGCCTGAAATATATGTTCCTATACTTATTCATAAATTCAGAGTAAATTTACTTACACACAATGACAAGAATGAATATTAAAATATTGCAAACACTTGTGCGAAAGTGAATCGCATAAAATTGCTATTCAATTCTGCTGCCTTTTTCTAGTCTATAGAAGGAAGCAGTAGGTAGTCTAAGAGTCTAGACTACTCCCGTTCGAAGCTGTAAGAATCGTAATCTTGTCAACTGTTGACTTGAAAAAGATTATTACTATTTTAATAAGTTACTTATTTACACATACTTGCAAATAAAATACATTTTTGTGCAAATAACAATACATATTAATAACTAGCGACCCGCCCCGGCTTCGCACGGGTGTAATTGAGAATAACAAAATGAATAGGTAATTTAAAGTTACTGCCTTTGATTATAGAATTTCTTCATAAATAATGTTTGTAGCTGACTTTTCGTAACGCAATATGAACAAATTTTGTTTAGAAGATGGCTATATAGGACGTATAGCTGTCTGTTCATGGGCAAAGAACTCAACGCTTAGGTTAAGCCTGTAACGTTGAATCTCTGAGCTTGTGATTTGTTAATTGTATTTATAATTTTATTAGAAACTGCAGACGTGTACCGGTGCACCATTTGGGTGGATTAAGGACAGGAACAGGACACCATTTCTTTAAAACCAATTTATGGAAACAATACGGGCTTCCTTGTTCGGTTTCATCGTTAAGACGTAAACGGGGGTCAACCGGGAAATTCTTACCCACTAAAACCCCCGCGGCTATAACATCGGCACATTAGAGGGCGGACCTGGGGTATCTGTCGGGATCTGCACCAGCTGATACCACTCAGTGCCTTGACTTTGAACCCGCCGCCGGAGAAGCACATTATAGTTCCCCGGGAACCTGTCACGGTGCTCACGGTTACAGGGGTCACGGGGGAAGCCTTTAATGGGATTTATGGGACCCTGTTGGTGGTCAAACGGGTATGTAGGATTCTTATACACTAAACCCCCAACGGCCGTGCCCGCTCAGTCCCGGTCAGTCCCGCTCAGTCCCGCTCAGACCCGGTCAGACCCGGTCAGTCCCGCTCAGTCCCGGTCAGTCCCGCTCAGTCCCGGTCAGTCCGAGTACCACACCGTACCACACCGTACCATACCGAACCACTCACACACAATCACACACACTCACACACACTCACACACTCACTCACTCACTCACCCACTCAACCACTCACCCACTCAAACACTCACCCACCCACTCACCCACTCACCCACTCACTCACCCACTCACGCACTCACCCACTCACCCACTCGCCCACTCGCCCACTCGCCCACTCACCTACTCACTCACTCGGTGACGGCGTCTCATGAGCGCTTTCATAACCTTAACAAATTTAACGCTTAACGTTTAACACTTAACGATCAACACCTATCATTTAACGCTTAACGTCTAACGCGTTAAATGATAACATTTTTGGAAGTCGCATAAGAAGTTTCACTTCAATAAAAAAATAATAAAATGATCAAAAATAAAATGTATAAAAGTACACAAAAACAACCCCAAAGAGAGATTTGAACCCGGACCCTGTGCTGTGTTTAGAAGACGTTTCCGTAACCTCCAGACCACGGCTGCTCTTATTTAATTAATCGAATTACTTGATCATATTATTGTTATTATGTCTGCTGAGTCCCATAAAACTGAGTTAGGTTTTCTATATAAGTACATAGGTAAACCTTCAAAGAAAAATTATATAACCGATGGTGAAAACCGCTGCGTGGTTTAGGAGGTGCTATCGGATATAGAGAGACTCGGATAGTGACTTTGTTTCACACTATGTTGACTTCGATAGGGACAACACCAGCCAACCTGTAGAAAAAACCCTGACTGACAGACACAATAATTCCAATAAAGTTTTGGCTTTTATATCATACGTACAATACATGCATATTGTATTCCTACCGACACAGACATTTTGGAAATATATTTGGGAAACAAACAAATTATACCACTTATTACTAATAAGTATATCAATTAAGTTTCCTAACTAATAACTAAATCGTAAACGTATGCCTGATTTTAAATTTAAAAAAGAAAGAATTAAATATAAAAATATAGTAGAGATAAAAATGCTGGAGTTAATATGAGTTAAATATTTAAAACTGTTTAAAACATTGAATCTTAATATAAATAAAAAAATCAAAAACAAAGTTTAAAAATAAAGAAAGGAAACCCGCACGCGGGTAGCAAACCCGGACAGACCGAGCTTAGAGGACGCTTCCGTAACCACTTGGCCAAGGAACTTATGTTTTATCGTTCGAATTATCGTATCTTATTGTTGTAATATATTTGTACCGCCATCGGTTGAGTAATAATACTCTTTTTTAACTCTGATCAGAGACAAATTTAAAAAAATATGAAATACAAATTCAATTAATTTTGTTAAAGAATGTCTGTGCAAAATTTCAAGTCAATAGGACCAAGGAATCGCATTCTCCCATACAAACTTTACCCCCCTGTTTCACCCCCTTAGAGGTTGAATTTCACAAAATGCTGTCTTAGTGAGCACCTACGTCCTAAACGAAACCCCCATGCAAAATTTGAGACTCCTAACACTTGTAGTTTCTGAGATTTCGTGATGAGTGGGTTTTTGTCTACTCTTTTATATAATAAGATTTAAACATTTAGCAGGTCTAATTTAGAGGAGAGTGGTGGCCCTAATGGATCCGATTCCGATAATGCCACTAAATTAGGCATAGATCCAAAGTATCTTCAACCAGCCAATAACGATAATGTAGCTCAGAGTGCGAGAGGTATGTATCACCATACAAAACCATAAGAAAATAAGAATCAAAGTAGGCACGTATAGTTATTTTGAATTATTATTTTGAATTCTCTGCAAATTAACCTTATTTTGTAGTTCATAAGTTTTACTTTTAAATGAATTTACTGCTACCACATTTTGGATGTCATTTTGTTTGTGATTATAACACACTATGCTGTTATGTCATGTCGTGACGCGTCAGATGAATATCGGCGACATACATTTAGTTTTAGTATGGTTAGAGACAAATTGTTCGGGCGTGGCGTGTGGTGTTGCTGCGCAGCGCACTAAATGTATGAAATGGACGCGTCACGACACGACAGCACAGTGTATTTCTGTCTTTAATCTAGTATAAATTCTACATGCATAAAGCTTACCACGCATAACTGAAATGTAACTTTAATGTATTTTTATAGAATCCTTGAGAGTTCTCGCTTGGACCAGCCCAGTAGCATTCGTAAATGTTTGGTAATGTGGATAGTTGGCTTATCCACTCGTATTGCACTTGTGCTGACTAGTGCAAAACTGATGTTATTTGTAGCTTATAATTATAAGTTCTGAATCTGCTGTAGGGCTTTCGATTAATTGAAACACTCTTCTTTACAATATTGACACAAAAGTTCGGCAAGACATTCTCAATTCAATCGAATTCAATTTTGTCAGTATTCTTATGTGGGCTAAACATAATCTATACATAACAACTAATTATTTTTCTGTTACAGTCATAAAACCGAAACCTAATCATCCATCGAGTGACAAGGGAAAAGAAAATATGAATATCAATTTACCTAAAGTAGACTACAGGGAAAAAAAATCAGCTCGGACACCATCTTACAGGGCTACCCCTGTTTCTGCGTACTTTCCTTGATTGGAATTTGTGGTTATTCTTACTTATCAGTGCAATAAACGTTATTTAAACGCGAATTCCACAGTTCATTTTCTTCAGATTATGGAGCCTAAAACCTCGTAAGTAAACAGTTAGGTAAAATTTGCTTTTCTTGCCTATTGTCGCAAATGTGTATGCACGCCATCGATATACTATCTAAACAAGATTAGCTGTCACGGCCCGAAAAGTGGTCACGAAAATAGAGCTACGGAGACGGTTGTGTCGCTATTTCAAATTAGTAAGAGCCGACATCAGCTAGCGTAAAGTCGTGTTGAAATGCCTCATTTGCGTCTAAAAACTGCCTTAATACACGTCGCAACAGAAAATTTTCATACGGATCATATATTTTCCATTAGTAGTAGTTAATAGTATTAGATTAAATGATAGATATCAGTAAGATATCACTAAAACACGAAATAATAAATATTTCTTTAAATAATAGTTTAGGTTGGTTGTTGGTTTGGTTGGTTGGTTAGGTTGGTTAGTTTGGGTTGCCTGGAAGAGATTGCTTTTTAGCGATAAGGCCGCCTTTGTACATTGATATCTACAACGTATTGTTAAATTTACATGTAACTTTTGGTGTACAATAAAGTGTATTTATTATTATTATTATAGTCCGTCAACCGCCAGGCTACCGGCCGACCAAATTAAGTTTGCCGCTACTGTCTAAACAAAACACTCAAACTACACGTAGTTCTCATAAGATTGTAGTTCTCGTTGCGCCACCAGCAAAGATAAGTTGGTCGGCCTACGTTGAGACTTGTTCGGTCGCCCCCCGTGTCTCCGGTTATCCCGTTCTCCCTTTCGCGCGTTGTCCGCTACTATCCCTGTCTCGTTCGTGGCGTGGCTTGAACGGTACTACGGGTATAATGCGCTACGGTAGGAACATCGCACAAATAGTTTTAACGCTATACTTCGTTGTTTTTGTAGCGTAAATATTGATACAGCATTGTACAAAAAAAAATAATGTACAATGACCATTGCTCGTATATAAACCGTTTACATCCTGCGCCAGGGCTATTCAGAACCGTCGGAAAGTCCCGTATCCGAACCCGAGAGAAAAGTTTCCGAGGTTGTCCTTCAAACGTTATTCACAAATTCGACATGTCATCTGACTTTCCGATCCGAAACGGAATGTTCCCGACATTTGTGAATGGCTATGCTGGACGGGTCACTCGGGCACTTACGTTCATACGGAATATTTAAGCTATCACTACCATATTTTGGATGAAATTTAGTAGGTGACTGCTTATCTAGTTGCTTATTATATATCGATGATGCACGCCATGAATTTGGTCAACTTAGTGTGAGCCATTATAATCCTTTGTCTTTACAAGATCAAAATCGGAACGATATATGTATGAACACTGGAGTGATGGACAGCCAATTGGTAGGGTTGAATATGAAATACTATTGAAATAATAAGACGGGCAGCAGCGTATTTCTGTTGTATTACCTGCCACCGTCAGGACGTCTGCCAAGCGTGGGGATTATGGCAACCCCTCCCTTCAAGGAGGAAGCCTTTGTTCAGCAGTGGACGTCTTTGGGCTGCTACTGATGATTGAATCCTACCAAAAAAAAGTAGGTATACCTCAGTGCCGCAGCGGGAAACCGTTTGCTTTGCTAACCGGAGGTCGCGGATTCAAATCTCAGGGGGAGCAACTACAGTACGCGGCAGGTCGACATGGCAATCGGGGAGGTAACACACCCCGCACCCCCGCATATCATTCGCGTAAGGGAGTGTCCTAATAGAACGCGATCATCGCAAATTCGCGCGACCGCCAGTTAGGACACTTATTCGACATCCATATGTTTGAGATTTCGCTCGCGCAAACTTACGATGATCGCGTGATCGCTTTTAGTTGGGACATCGCCTGAGACGGCGCGGGTGATCTGCGGTTATGCGGGGTACTCAACTCATATCCCGATTGCAATGTCTATCTGTCGCATACTGTACTGTTACTCTGAGAAGTTGTTCCTTGTTGGCCCGATCCACGAAACTGTCCATCGCTGCATTGGAAGACGTGTTTAAGCTCTTGAACTGGAAAGGAGACGGAATTAACATAAATTGTGAAAACATCACGCACCTTCACTTTGCCGATGACAGTGATAACGGCTGAGTCGCCGCAGGACCTTGGCGCTATGCTCACATACCTCTACGTACGTATTATCAACGTGTCTGTCTAACTTTGAAAACACAAATATCACACAGGTAATCCGGGTTCGTAGCTCCAAGTTTGAGAAAGAGGGCAGCTGAAGAATCTAAATAGGTCGGGCTGACCTATGGATCAGTGATTTGGCCCCTGACTATTGGCCTTATTAAAAGGCTCAAAGTAGCTCAACGTGTTCGGAGTGTCTACGTGATGGAATCCGGAACGAGGAAATCCGTAGAAGAACTAAAGTGACCGACATAGTTCTATAAATTAGATGTTAAAGAGGCAATGAGCAATTGGGCAGCTCATATACCTAATCCGGAGAACTGACAACCGGTGGGGAAAAAGGTTTTCGAGCAGCGGCCAAGGACTGGATAACGTAGTGTGGGATGGCCCCCCCCCCCCCCTCCCCCCCTAGATGTACAGACGACCTCGTCAAGGTGGCAGGGAGCCGTTGGCTATAGGCTGCACAACATCGGTCGCTATGGATGTGTGGGGAGAGCAGTGGACGTCTTATAGCTGACATGATAATGAGGCCGATCACCTGATTGTCTGGAAAGTATTATGGCACGCACCCCACCATGATTGACAATGTTTGTTTACGGCCCCTAGTCCCCGGCAGCTCCTCTATTCCGGGTAGCGGGCGGGGTAACGGTAGAGCAGGGGGTGCTAAGAATCTCCGGCAGATGCCTCGCTACCACCCCCACCGAACTTTGGCCCTGGCAACACATAATGTCCGCACGCTTAGGACCGATGAGAAGATTATCGAGCTGGAGGAAGAATTGAGCAACTTACTTTGGGATAATACACATATGTGGAGACTAGTTAGCAATATGTTTACACATAATTGTTACCTAGTATTATATATTAGCCTGTAAGTCTTCCTAACAATAAATAAAAATAAAAAAAACAAATCCGACGAGAGGGACAGGATACGATAACCCTTGTTTCCGGAAACTTGCTCTTCTTCCGGGAAGGAGACCGAAAATCTCAGGGTGGTGTTGGGTTTCTCGTCCGTAAGTCCATGCACACTCCATAATGGTTTAAAAACGGGAAGCGAAGCTCCCAGATAGTAATATGTAAATTATCGTATGTTAAAAAATAAACTGGAAAATGCTCTGCGGGGCTATTGCGTATCTCGTTTGACAACTAAAATGATAATCACCACAGACGTATAAAGTACGGCATACACGCGCAGGTATACCTGACAGGTATACCTGTGCAGTTAAACTGTACAGGTATAATTGAGCTCCATAGAGACCATACACGTAACGGTAAACCTGCACAAACTCTCAGTTGAAACCATGGCCCCGACAGCGGCGCATGACTGCGACGCAGTAGCGTTAATAGATTAATAGTTTGTTTTATTAAAGAAAAGGATATTAAACGACGACACCGTGAACAGTGGTGAAAAGCAAACAGTACTCTTATGTCGACTTATTGAAGGAATTGAAATTTAAACCGAATTATTATTACCGCAATTATCTACGAATAATAATAATATTCTGGGACAATCCACACAGATCACAAATTAGGCAGAGCCTATACTATGGAAACTAGATGACTTTTTCTTGTAAATACATACATAAATAGATAAATAACACCTAGACACTTGGCAGGAATCGAACCCACTAGCTATTGGGTAGCAACCGGCATGACCACTAGACCAACAGGCCCCAATAAGATGAAAAGACTTTTCTCGATGATTTTTTTCTTACGATTTATTATAATTGCTGCTACTTTTATATTTTTAAAAGATTAAGAATCATTATTTGTCAGCATATTTTTATGTTACAATAATAGATGGTACCAAGTATTCTACCGTTTCCGGCGTACAAATGTTTTATCGTTACAGGGTGACATAATCATGTCAAGGAATAAAATTATTTAAATTTTATCGTGATAATCTTTACACTTAATATGCCAAAAACAATGCTCCGACTTGTACATGTTTATAAATTCTTCCATTACTACATTCCGCTTACGAGACGACATACTGTATTAGAGCGCCGCGCGTCCTTTCCCTCTACCAGTCATCGGATAACTGACGCCTGCGCAGGCGAGCGCCATACACGCTCAGTTTTGCCTGCACAGGTAAACTGCACAGGTATACCTGCGCAGTTAAAAATATGAAAATTCATATTTTTTGACTCGCCTGTACAGGCGTGGAAACCTGCACAGTTTTGCGGCATACACGCTCAGGTTTACCTGCGCAGTTGAACTGTACAGGTATACCTGCGCGTGTATACCGTACTTTAGGGATGCTACGCATCAGACGGTGAACTGCCCTAGAGGAAAAATCACATTACGGATTTGCAGTAATAGAACATGACGTCTGTTTTTTTTTTAATTTATACGCTCATATCACGTGCCGTGGGCCAGGACTTTTCGCCTAATCTTTAAAAAAAAATGGAAGCTAGCCTTTTAAGCCGCTTTACTTTTTATATTCCTATTCCATTTTTCTTTAATATTTCATATTCAGGTTTAGAATAAAATAAAATATACATATGTAATTTAAATTACATTTATTATTTATTAAAAAAAATATACAAAATAAGATTCATACTCTGGTCAGGATGCCACTCTCCGGGTAGTTTTTCCTTAATTCATTTGTTTGATAAACAGTCTCCATTTATAATAGCGGCTAGTCATTATATATTATTAAAGAATGGGTTAATGTCATGGTCGAGATGTGGCTTGTCACAGCTTTTTAGATATATGTTTGTTTGTCCGATAAATTGGCATTGTTAACAGCATCAAAGGGACCATCGCAGATGTACAAATTCCAACTGAAACAAAAGAGTGAAATGCTTTAGTATTTTGTATGACACACACAATTACCATAAAATATTTTTAAAAAAAATTGAACCGACTTCAATAACACTAAAGAGCATAAAATAATTTAAATATTAAAGAAGTTGGTGTTAGTGTACCTGCTGTGTATATTTGGCACCAACTTCAATAATATTTAAATTATTTTATGCTTTTTAGTGTTATTGAAGGCGGTTAAATTTTTTTTAAAAATATTTTATTTTATAATTTTTAGTGATGTTTTCATACATAAAGATTGAACCATCGAAGACGGTAAAATTATCTAGGTAGGTCATAACCTACCTAGATAATTTTACCGTCATATCATTTCGTCGTCATTTTGATGTCATAACATCAGTATGATTTCACATTATCGTCTACATACTTTTACATAATTCATGTTTCTTCAGAAACTCAGAAACAATTTATCCGATCGTAATGAAATTTGCATGGAATCATCATAGTAGTTTACTCTCTCGAATAAAAAAAGAATCATCGAAATCGGTTCATATTTGTCAGAGAAATGTAAAGGAGAACATCAGTTTTATGGTTTTTATCAGATAAATTCCTCCATATCATTCATGGTCCTCCAGGAAGTTCTTATCCGGTTGTGATAAAATTCATACAGGTTCATTACAGTGGTTTCTTCTTTCGAATAAAAAAAGAATCATTGAAATTGGTAAATATTTACCAGAGTTATGACCATTTTTGTCCTTAAAAAGCACCATAAAGTCATCTATATAGGCTTTCCTCCAACTCTCAGTGCGCAGTCACCATTCTTGTTTTTTCAGGAACTACTTATTACTAAGCAATCATTTTTTTTATGGGACTCAATTAACGGATTAAAGAATGGATGGAAGAAAGATTTTTTCAAATCGGTTCATAATTGCCAGAGTTATTTATTTATTTTATTTTATTTATTTTATTTTATTAATCTAGAAAACTAACAGCTAACATACATTAATATAATATAAGAAGTGTACATACTGGAAGGCCAATTACAAGTTTTCACATATAAATAAAAAGTATAAAAAGTGACAGAAATAGGTAGACAGACAGAAAGCAATACGGCACATTTTCTGATAGTCAGAATAAATGAAAAGTTATAAGAAAAAACGATTACTAAGATCTCTTTTAAGTTTTGAAACACTAGCAGTAAAAAGATCAATGTCTATATCTGGTGCGACAGCGTTGAATGACCTGCTAACTCGAATGACGAAAGAATTTTGTCGATAAATACACTTAGTAGCTGGGATATTTAGTAGAGTAGGTCTTCTCAGGAATGTGGATGAGGTGCGCAATCCAAATTTGCTCAGCAACTCTGGACAGTCGACTGAGCCATTCATTATTTTTAAAAGGTAAATTAAATTATTGTAATTATTATTAATTATGCGCGAACATACATAAAAAGACGAATTGAGAACCTCCTCCTTTTTTGAAGTTGGTTAAAAAACAGAAGAGAAGAGAACCTAGTGCAGAAGTGAATAATTCCGGTTAATTATTATTCTATCTTATTTTTACAGTAATAAGTTTTCAGCAGTTGCAGCTTTATTAGCCTGGCCTAATAGTATGGAACTGTCCTACTACAGCACAAAATGTGCATCAACTGTAGAGAAGTAAATGAGGACAAATTAGGTACAACAATGTATAGATACAAGACAACTGTGTTAAATTTATAAAACTAATGTTATAAATGTTAATTCATATAGTACATGATGTAGTAGATTATAAGTTAAATTAGGTAGCATTAATTAGCATTATTATCATGAAAAGTATGAGAAAATATTCGTAACAAGGTACTTACCATTGTGGTCAGTGTGCATTGTCTAAGGAGTGCATTTGTTGATTTCGTAAGCCAAAAATAACGTAGGGTAGGCTTCAACACGAAGACGAGGCCTCACTGGTATGAGGCAATGAACTTTTCGGTGAAGAATATCCTTTCACAGTTCATGTTTATATGTTACAGTCCTGCATAGTACAATCTTGGGGAAAAACATTAAATTGATTGCCGTCCTTACTCCTACAAGCACAATTCACGACACAGTTCTTTTAAAACGTAATGCAAGTTGTAATCAAGATTTTACACAATCATTAAGTACAAAATTGTAAAAAATTACAATGAACAACGAACTTGGTAAAATCACAATGGCGTCCACACATAGTTTTCTGGTTTTCTGTCATATTAAAATCAAATATGGCGTCTATATTACAGACGACAAAGGAATGAAGTATGAAGGAGGGAGGAGGGAAACTGTCAAAATGGATAGTTACAATATGGTGGCTACAATGCGAGGAATAGAAGTACCGAGATTTATAGCCGTGATAATCACCAAAGCTAAGTGGCTATCAAATAACTGTCAAATGATGCATTCGGTATTGCCTAACTTGAGTGATCAACTGAAATGACGTCATGAGCACCGATTCTCGGTGATGATCACCGTAAACAATATTTGACAGATGTTTCTGTATCGATAACCTATATTTGGTATTATGTAAGCAAAGTGTACATCAAACTGATGGTCACCCAAGTTGCGATGACCATCGTGAAAGCAACTAATATGGAGCCTTAGAGGAAGAAAACAATAGAGGGCTGGACACTTTCTTTCTCATTCACGCAAGAAAAGAATGCGTTTATGTAGGTTACGTGTGATAGAAAGAAACAGTGTATATGATTTTTTGTCCCTCAGCATGTGTTCGATTTTTCCGCGCCGTGGGTGCGAAACAAATTTGACGTTTGCTCCCACTTTGCTGCGTGACAATTTTATCGTGGTTTTAATATTAAATAAATAACTTAAAATTCAATAAAAAACTAACTGTGACATTACTGTGTGTTGTGGAAATCCTATAAGAATCGTGCAGTGCAGTATTATAGGCTGTAAAAGTGACAGTGAACGTAAAATTAGTGGAGTATCGTTTCACAGGTTAACGTGAATTATTATGGCCAATTTAGAGATTACATTTAGAAACTAATACATGTAAACGACTTATTTAGATCTTATTGTTCTAAATTAGTTACTATTTTACTTGAAAGTTACGTGTAAGATCGATAAATTCTTGTTTTTCATCCATAACCTAAAATTTTCAGTTTATTTATCGCCATTATCAGTGTTGCCAGTGTATAAAAGAGAGACTACCATAAATAAGTGGTAAATTGTTATTAAGTGCATCATACACGATCCCACATGCTGGGTGCATCGAAGAATTTCTCAGATTTCCCGAATTTATTTTTATGATTTCCTGAAAATATGGATATTTGTATACTGTGGATAGCAGCAACAAAAAGAATTAATTAGGTTGCTAAAAGTTATTCCCGAATGCTTAAATATTCAGAAATAACGTAAGTGCTCAAGTAATTCGTCCAAGGCTGCGCAGGACGTATTCATTCGTTATTTATAGGCACAATGGTCATTGTACATTTAATCGTGCTTTTACTATATGCATGTTGTTTAAATATATGTATGTATGTTGTAGGTTACAATTTATTGGTAAATTTGTCTGAATTATAAATAAATAGTACCGACGTTGAATAGTTTGTTTCATTTTCCCCCCTATTATGTACCTATCTCGTTTGACAACTAAAGTGATGATCAATAAAGCAAAGTGACTATTAAATAACTATCAAATGATTCATTTGGTATTGCCTAACTTGAATCACCAATAAATACCAAACACACTTTCAGTAGACATCAAAGTTTGGTGGACAACTGAAGCTTGATAGTCACTTTGCTTTATTGATCATCACTTTTTTTTTTTTAGGAATAGTACTGTTTCACCGGACAAGAGGGCGAGCGCTTAAAGCGCTCCAGCCAGAAAGGTTTGGGTAGCGACTAGCACAAGGGCACCTCAGGGAGGCACGGCCTCGGCTTGGGCTGCCGCTTAGAGAAAATGAGTTTACCACCGGTTCACAACGCGCCCCCGCTGAGAAGAACCGGCAAGAAACTCAGCGAGGGGATGCATGTCGAGGTCGCATGCGTACGGATCCCTTCGGCCTCGCCGGCGAGACCGGTGTTTGTGTGTTGATGTGTTTACGACTCTTGACATCGTTGTCGGTGTTGTGTCATGGTCCAGGAGGACGGACATCGGGTCGGGTGGGTTGAGCAGTACATGCCGCGGACGGCGGCGATGTACGGCTGTTCGACGATCTGAGGGACCTGGCCGCTGCCCAATAGGACACGGATTCGATTCCGAAGGATTCCGAACAATTGTCTGGGTGTTATTTATCTATTTAAATATGTATAAATACATACAAATACAGTTTACAAGTATTTGTAATCATTTATCTGGTTACCTTACTAAAGGATCTGCGTAGATTGAGATCAGTTGGTCATTGGTCAAGCGTAGATTGTCCCAAGATACTAGTACTATAGATTTGTATATTGGAGAAATTTACTAAAACTTACCCGGTAAATGGCCATAGTATGTATTATATTAAGTTATAAGAAAGCCAATTTTTGCCTACCTCTCTGGGAAATAGCATATTATTGTTTTTATCTCTTAACTTTTTTGTATAAGGCTAATAATTATCTACAGCTCTTAGCCACTTTAATCACCACGTGATATCACCCAGGTGAACAATGTGGAATAGACCTTAGCTACAGCATATATGATATTAAGTGTACATTCACTTTGTAGCCTCCGTCGTGGGTTCGAATCCTGCGAAGGGCAACAAATTTGAGTAGTTGTTCCTTACTGGCTAGGACAATGCAGGCCGATGACCTGATTGTCTGTAAAGTAAGATGATCCATGTGTCGGGATTTGCGATAGGACGTATGCCCGACTCCTGTCCGTCAAATTAAAACACCGAGCTTTGGTAATAAACACTTATAATCAAATTGAGAGAGAACAACTTATAATACAGTGGAGTAATCGTAATAATTAAAACATGTCTCTATCATAGATACTAGCGCGCTGTCATCTTTTTGACAACCCCTTTGGCGTTCCGAAACCGTGATCCGAGATACGCCACACATGCGTCGGATGGGCATGTAAAAAGTCGGTCCTGCGCTTAACTTCTCCCCAGTCGTGTCGGTCTTCCGTCCCATCGGATTATGAGAGGTACCTATTATATAAAGGAAGAGAGAGTGCACTTGTGTCTACGCAAGCACTTGTGCACTATAATATCTCTTGCGTACATGGCTGATCTTGTGAAAGATTGGCCGCTGTGGTCGTTTCGGCTAGGAGGACATTATTATAACAATCACTTTCGTACTTTTTGCAGACTGTCATATATTAAGACGATATAATGTAAGAAAAGTAAATGTTGTGTCAAAAAAGTGGTTTTTGGTTAGAAAAGAAAATATAATTTACAACAACCTCCGTATTTGCTTTACACAAAGGGTAAAATTTCCCTTACGTGGCAACTCTAAATTTAGTATGTACTTATTTTTCTGTCCTTATCGGCGGCACGCTTGGTATATGTCTGTATTATATTCTGTCTACGCTCTAAATGTTCTTTGGATAAAAGGTTCGGGGATATTCAACTTGGTCGCATAATGTCGATAAAAAAGTAGAGATGGCTAAAAGACAAATGATGAGCACCGTAACACACCGTAGGTTGATATCCACCGAAAGCCATACGTAATACCAATGTTGACATACTTTCGGTTGACATCAAAGTTCGGTGGATAACAGAAGCTTGATAGTCACTTGGGTGGCTAAAGATACGCAATAGCCCTGCTGTTCAAATCTTACAAAGTATCTTTTTTGGGGGCTTTTTGAGGTTAGGCGGAAAATTTTCAAATGATTGCAACACCTTGCTTTACTCTATTCTCTGTGAACTAAAACTATTCTCTCTATTGCATCTATGCACAATCATTAAAATAGACACGGCCTTCTTTGAAGTTGTTTGAAGGTTATCAAATTAAAATATTATTCACTATTTTGTTTGAGTGATTCATTTTATAGCAGTTCTCAAAGTAAACTTACTTTCCTTAAATTCCCATGAAAATCACGAAGGATCAGTATATGTTAGGTTTAATACCTAGTGCGCCAAGAAAATTATACGATGGTTGAACTGGTCAAATTATGATTGTTAAGTTTTACTATTGGTTTTGGTGTGTAACTAGCACTCAATAATGCCGTTTGACTTTTTGTGTTGTGTGAGACCTGGTGTAGAAGATGTGGTTGAACTGGATTACTCACATCAGTCTTTGGTTGATTTCCCGACCGAGGTATTTGTATACGAAAGAACATTGGAAACTCTACTATGTCAGAGCAACAGGGTGACAGAGCTGCCGCGCCAATTATTTATGTGCCATGGCTTGAAGTACTTGGATCTCAGTGATAATGAAGTATCAGCTGTACCAACAGCCATATCCTCCTTAGTGAATTTGCATCATCTAAATATAAGTCGGAACACGTTAACATCAATTCCTGAGACAATGAAAGCGCTGAAGTACTTAGTGTTCTTAGATCTTAGTGTTAATCCACTGGAAAAACTTCCAGATGCCATTACTAATCTACCTGCGTTACAAGAGTTGTATCTGAATGACACATATCTAGAATACCTTCCTGGCAACTTTGGACGTTTAGCAAATCTACGAATACTTGAATTAAGAGACAACTATTTAATGATTTTACCAAAGTCCCTCTCTCGTTCCACCGAGTTGCTGAGACTGGATATAGGACAGAATGATTTCCAACAG
Organism: Furcula furcula; assembly: GCA_911728495.1. Classification (NCBI taxonomy): domain Eukaryota; kingdom Metazoa; phylum Arthropoda; class Insecta; order Lepidoptera; family Notodontidae; genus Furcula; species Furcula furcula. The sequence continues at coordinate 13,390,658 of OU452256.1, read as the reverse complement.
TTTCCTGAAGTTATTGGAAGGTTTCTCAAATTAAAAGAATTATGGATTGACAGCAACAGCTTAACTTGCATACCATCAGTAATAAAGCCACTGGAGAATTTGATTCATTTAGAGGCCAGTAATAATATGATAGAGGAACTTGCACCAGAAATTGGTTTCTGTATCCAGTTAGCTGATATAACATTGTCATTAAATAATTTGACACAGCTTCCAGACAGTATTGGACAGCTATCTAACCTAACAACATTAAAATTAGATAATAATAGATTATACTCTTTACCTGAAAGTATAGGTCAACTATCAAACTTGGAAGAGTTAATGTTGATGTGTAATTATTTAGATAAGATACCTTCTTCAATTGGACTTCTGAGGAAATTAAAGTACCTCAACATAGATGACAATATGCTTACTTCAATTCCTCCAGAGATAGGGAGCTGCATAAGGTTGTCTGTGTTGTCACTCAGGGCAAACAAATTGTCTAGAATTCCTCCTGAAGTAGGCCATTTAATTTCCTTGCGAGTGTTAAACTTAGTAAGAAATACATTAAGTTGTCTTCCCCAATCCTTGTTGAATTGTGATAATTTAGTAGCCCTGTGGCTATCTGAAAACCAAAGCAAACCTTTAGTGCCTATGCATTCTGAAGTAGATCCTCACACATATGAACAAGTCCTAACTTGTTTCCTTTTCCCCCAAGTGCCTTTAACCCCAAATGAAATCAAATCAGATAATGAAAAGTCTGAAAATGTTGAAAACCAACCACCTGCCCGTCATATTAGTTTTGTTGATATGAAAACAACTTCCAAGGTAACAGAAAAGCCTGGGCAGTTAAGAAGAGCACCTACACCCTACCCAAAAGAGCTGAGAGCATTGGCAAAACATGCTAGGAACATTCATAAAGATGGAACACAAGATGTGACACCTCCTATGGAAAGTGCTGTCCACATTAAAGCTGCTAAAATAACCCCAACTTTGCAGCAAAGATTTGCCACAGATAATAAAAAAGAAATAGAAAATATGGATAAACTTAACATAGAAGGCTTAAATCAAGATCCCATGAAAACTTCTGTTTATGATAATCTACCTGAAAATACCTATGATAAACCATTGGACCTTCCTTATGAACAAGAAAAAACCTATAAAAGTGTTGACCATGCTTTGTATCCTGAGAATAATGGAACTGCACAAAATGAGTATCAGGCAGAAGCAACAGACCATAATATTCTTAGTCAGAGGCAATATATCAAACAAAATGAAAAATATTCTTCAAGACAAGACATAACACATGTTGCTAAATCACAAAATGTATATGGCACTAATATAGAACATAAGAATTATCCATTAAGGAATGATATGAGTTACAGAAGTGGTTTAGATGATAGTCGTAATCAGTTGCAAAGACTAAGTCTAAATACACAAGATAGGCAGCCCATTAATGAACCAATTTTACCTGCACATTTCAGTGAAAGTTCATATAATAATAGAAGTGTCACTGATAAAACTTCATTTGATCCTGTTTATGCTAGAAAAGAACATATATGCCATTTTGTACCTGAAAACAATTATCATGAGACTGTTTATGATAGTGAAATGTGTGCACATGCCAAAGACAAAATATATGGTCAAAGAAATTATGAGACATACAGTTATCATTCACATGGAAGTCGAGATCTGCAGAGTCCTAGAGTGCACACAGTGAGCCATGTGGTTAGTTCAACAACAATGCCAAATCTAAGCCATTATAATAATATGTACCCAAGTCCAATTCCAATTGTGGACAGTCATTATTCCAAATCACTTCACCAAAACCCATCTCCAAATGCAAACATTTATGGCATGACAGCATCAAGCCCTACGTATGTCTCATCACAGTCTCCAGAGTTATATTCCCCAACAGGGCATACAAATACAACAAATCCATACCGCATGGCTAATACGCCACTGATATCAGATGACGGTAGTTACAGTCATGTGCATTCTCCTACTAGTCAAAACATGTATGATTTATATGATGATATACCAACCTCATCTAATCCATCAAGTGTGGCCAACCACCGGCTCAGTCCTAGTGTTTCAGAGCCCGTGTACAATAGAGGACAGCCCCCACCTTATCACATAGCAGCTCCCTACACCAAACATGCCCAATACTTTAATGGCACAGGCGGATAGTGGTTATATAGACAGTGAAAACTATCAAGTTTTTACTAGAAAAACTTTCTCATATTAAAAGTTATATTTTTATTGGTGGTGTGAACCTCAATTAGTCATGTTTGTATTCTGTTTGTTGCATGTGCAATGTTATTGTGATATTTATAATGTGTAAATTACTATTGGAGTTAACTGTAGGTGCTAAGGGTGGTACATTATTGTTGAAATATCATTAAAATACCCATTATTGAAGAAGAATGAATTTATTGAAGCTACTTAATTGAAATTATTTTACTGTAATTATTTTTATAATGTAAATTATGTCTTAGGAAATGGAATGCATTTATGTAACAGTAGGTACTGATTAAGTACGACTTGTAACAACTATGTTGTTTCAATATTTATGTAATTATTGTTATATGTAAGTATGTAATTTTAGAAGACCATTATTTCATATTTGTATAAATATTAAATAATATTAATTTCTGGCTAGCCTGAATAAAGAGTAAGGCTTAATGTTTTATGATCTTATACTAAATTTACCTATTTGTTATATAATGAACTTAACTTAATATATTATGCTCTCTGTTATAGTACTTTGGTTTTAAGACAGGACCGATTTTCAAATTAATGAATTAAAGTAATTATGTCACAACCATTAAAATATAATAATAATAGGCATAAGATGGAGATTAAATATCGTAAAAATTTTACAATTTTGGTTTCACCTGTAATCATTGCAGTGTTCTGTAAATAATTATAATTTTTGATAGGTACTTCATACATAGATATCCAGAAGTAATCTGTTTTGAAATGTGAAAATGAAGCCCTTTGATATGATGTCCCCCACTTGATATAGTCACTTACTACTCACTCATTATTCACTTTGAAATTTCGGCACCCATTTTTTTTTTTGCTACGTAAGAACTTAAACTATTCCAAGTTTCAAATCAATAGCATCAGTGGTTCCTGAAATATATACCTAGGTGCGATAAAAAAACACAGAAGATGTAAGGGTTCCTTTTTTATTAACTTTTAGGTATAGAACCGTAAAAACTAGCACCGGATCACAACGCGGCTTCAACTGAGAAGATCCGGCAAGAAACTCAGTGGGCTTGTCATTTTTTACTTTATTTTATGTAACACATTACAATAGTTGTATATGAATTAATTGACCTAATTACTTAGGTATATTTTATTTTTGTAATATAGGTAAGTAATAGATATTTTAATATTGACCAATTGGTATGTGGTTTGACTCTTCTTACTTACTGATAGTTATGTGATTAAAATCAGGATAATATTTTCTAACATTTTATTTTTTACTATTAATAAACGGAGCCTAAGGCCAAGGTATTAAGGTAAGTTACGCAAATATTTGTATGTAGTACCTATCTAATATTAAGCAACTGCAAATTAGTATAAATAATGCCATAATATGTTTATATTGTAAAACATTTCGAAGACTGTAATAAACTAATATCCTTGTAAAAAAGTAAAACTGTACATTTAAAATCGTCAATCATAGTAATGATCCTTGTTTTGTAATTATAATATTCTGCTGCAAAACTTGGTATTGTGTAAAAAACATGTTAAATACCTACTTATTTTATTTATTTTCACTAGACACAGGTTTTTTTCATTCTACACTGTACGCAATGATATTTTATACATGGTAAAATATCTTTGTCTGTACGTATTAGTGTATCAATGACTGTTACACTAGCACAAGTCTGCATACCAGAAAAATCTCCGTTATGTGGTTGAGCTTATTCAATTAATTAGAGATGTAAAAGTAGATATATGTGTGTACGTAGAGTCGTTGAAATAGTTTAATGTATTAGTAAAAAAAATCTTGGGTCATACACACATACTCTATTAGGACATTTATCGTACAAAAAATTTTTAGCGCGCCTGTAAACCTTAGTAAAATATTTCATGTTTATAATACGTACTTATGTAATTTAATTTATTTTACAATGGGTACAATAAATAATCATGTAATGTAGTTAATTTATTTTACAAATGGTATGTGTACCTACTGAAGCGAATTTATGTTGGCCAAAACATTCACCCATGGATTGCACAAATCTAGTACCTACTTAATCTAGGTACGCGTTTGATAAGACTCGTTATTTTGAACTCTTCTTGTGATCAAACATACTTTTAAGAAACCGAGCCAATGTCTTGAATTTATTTATTTTAATACTTACCTATTTACATTTTAATAATTACGGCGTGTATGAACTGCCAGAACCTAAATTACTATGTAAGTACTTATGTTTGAAATCCGAAGTGTGGCTATATTTAGTATGTTATACTAGTATAACATACCTGGACTGTACCTATCTGGACAGCCCAGCCATGGTGGCCATGACGAGGCGGTTGTGTTTGGTTAAACTTGGTAGTATTATTTATTTACATCTAGAAGTATTAACGATTTAAATTTTTCTGTAAACTATTACTTTGTTTTTTATTTGTGTACAATAACGATCAATAATTATTTTGTAAAAAAAATTATAAAAATTGAGTTCACAAAAGAAAACAGTCAACCACATTTTCATCACCCACCGATTGAACCAGACACGCACACACTATTTATTTTTGCGTTGGGGATTCAAAGCCCAGTGTGGCCGGTTGCACTCGTAGGGACGGTTAAAATTATATGTACCCTTCAAAAAGTAAATTTTAATCTACACCAAGTGGGATTGGATTGGTCGCGATCGGTAAAATATTCTAGTACGAGTTGGTAGTTAACTATGAAACTCCGTTTTTCTCCATGAAGCGCTTCTAGCGGGAACTATCCTGAACTCGTACCTACTTCACGCCCTGTTCAACCAACTGCAACCTGCCCCCCTAGACAATGTAACATTCTACAATCGTTATCGCTAATAGTAAGTATAAAAATGTATGAGAATGACATATGTCATCGCAAAACCACGTGACAAATTATAGGGAATTGACACCGTTAGCGCATGAAGAAATAGATTCGCTATGAAGCGATTGCATCTTGTCTAGGCCCTCAGCCCTAGCTAGTTGTTGCCGGCTAAACCACACTTCAGCTTTCAGTTGTAACTCGTAATTTATTTGAATACCTTTTTTATGGATCAGTCTGGCTATTTTGACGTAATCTTGTGTAGTTATAACAAAGATTCACTATATTATGTATGTAATTATTACACGTAAATTTTAATAAATCTAAATAAATATATATTTTATATACTTTGGTTTATTTTATTTACCTAGGTACTTACATTTACATAGTAAAATTGAATAGAAAAATATGCTAGCATGGTGTATAAACCACCGTGTGGTGTAAACAACATGAGTATAGCTGTAATACTCGTAATGTTGAACTTATGATATAGTGCGTGTGCCCTAACTAAGTACCCAATGTCTTGTTAGTAGTCCAATGAAGACTACTTACGTTCTTCATCTTAGGATTTTCTGCTCCACTCTGCTGGCTGCACGACGACCTGTATCCCTGATACAAATTTTGGTCGTAAAAAACCTCGTATGTTCAATTTTGAATGTTAGAACCTGGGTGATACGGTATTTGGAACTTTGTATTGAACAGTAAAGAAAAAGTAAGTACCTAATGTATAGGTACTTACTTTTTCTTTACTGCTCAATAAACCGCCGGCCGATCACATGTCTGAAAGTAATATGATCCATATGGTAGATCCATCCGTGTCATACCACACGAATCTCAAAATCGAGTGTGCACCTGTGCACGACGATATATGTACCTACTTACCTATGTATAATAATTTATATCGATGATAATAATAGACTAAACTTGTGAAAGACTTACCACGGTGGCCGACTGCCTGACTTGATAGTCAGAATATTATTTTAGTATAAACTAGCTGACCCGCGCAGCTCCACCTGCGCTTTAATTACATTTTGCTCCCCTTTTCTCCCTACTCCCTTGATTTATCTCTCTCCATCTCTCTCTCTTATAAAAAAAATCAAATTCTATATTCTTTCTCTCCCCTCCCGCTTCGGTCCCCGTCACACTTCCCCTCTTCCTCTCCCTTGTCCTCTCTGAACCCTCTCTCTTCTCCCAACTTGCTCCCTCTCACTCCCCCCCCCCCCTCTTGCTCCACCTAACTCCTCCGATCACTCACTCCATCACCCTCTCCTCTCCCTCTCTTGCACCCTCCTCTCGTTCTATATATCCTCGTCAATCATGGTATCAGCGGCATAAAATATACTTTATAACCTATTCTCAGACCTACCCGCAAAATTTCATACATATATCGGTTCACCCATCTATTTAAAGACCTTGCCTTATGTTGCTTAACCTTAACCTAGCGGCATGAAATATACTTTACGACCTATTCTCAGACCTACCCGAAATGCAGACAAAATTTCATACAAATCAGTTCACCCATCTATTTAATGACCTTACCTAACGTTGCTTAACCTTAACCTACCGGGATAAAAAGTATCCTATGTCTGTTTCCTGGTTCTAAGCTACCCCCCCACCAATTTTCAGCCAAATCGGTTCAGCCGTTCTTGAGTTATAAATAGTGTAACTAACACGACTTTCTTTTAAATTTAGAGATTAAAGTTCTATAGTTATTGTATGTTCAATTTCACCGATAGATGGCGCTGTTCATAATGTAAATCACGCTAACATCGTAAATTACTGTCTAATGATATTCGATAATGAAAGTTTTAAGTTTTCCGCATCTTTTATTGTCGCGACTGTAATACATACATAATCTAGTTTGGATCCGCTCGGGATTTACAGATTTTAACTTTTCAAAGATATAATGTCATATTGCTATCAGCAAAGTAGAATAGAATAGAATAGAATACTCTTTATTGTACACCAAGAAGATATTTACAATATAAACTTAGAACTAAAACATAAAATGTACAAATGGCGGTCTTATCGCTATAAGCAATTTCTTCCAGACAACCATTTTGCAGGAGAAACACAATCAGAATAAATGGGCAGCTGGTGGTGTACTACAAACATATACATAGGACACACAAACATAAACTTATATGCATATATATAAATATACTCAACAGATTTCACAAATACTATACATAAACTCAATACTATACTTATATGTATATTTAATTATTCTAGTATATTATATATATATATATATATATATATATTATGTGTAATAAATCGTAGAACATGGTAACAATTATGTCTAATCTGTAGTTGAAGAATAGTAGTGCGATTTTACCATCTGTTTAAATGATAACAGAGTCTGAGCACGTCTAATAGGAACAGGCAGAGCATTCCACAGGCGGCATTTTCAAAGTACTTAGAACAATACAGAAATCTAATGAAAATGTCCTGGGTGTACCGGACCGGCTTACCCCTTACAAAAATTGACCCTTCGCCAATGCCATATCTTATGCAAACTAAATGTCTGCTTAGTCCCTATTGTATATAGCGTAATAATACATATCTTAATGAGTAACTGATCAGTCTATAATTACCCTATTCACATACAAAGGAAATTACGTGGTAATATGTGCAAGTAATGTTTCACTGCTTAGCCCCTATGAAACATAGCGTGATGTTTTATATACCAACTTACATCTTGACTTCTACACAACACATCAGTGAAAGTCCTATCAAAATCCATCCACGGGTTTTCAAATGATACCTGGACGAACAGAACGACAGACAGACAGACAGACAATTCCAAAAAAAATTGTTTTGGCCTCTATGTCGATAGTATAGTACCCCCCCCCCCCCTACACCCCCACATAGAAATTTTGGAAAAATATTCAATGTACAGAAAAAGTGCTCTTTGAGTTTTATTATAGTATAGATTATCAATAGCCCAGACCAATGAGTTTATCATCACCAGCCGGGAGACGTCCACTGCTGAACATAGGCCTCCCTTTTCAAACGCCATTACGCCACAATGAACGACAATTGGCTTTTTGCATCCACCGGCTACCTGCGACGCGCGCAGAATTCATCCACCCAGTGGGAGACCTTTCTTCCACATTGGTATCGGTTCTTCGAGCGATGTGACCTGCCCATTGGTACTTCAACTTGCAGATTCTAGAGAAAAAATAGTGATTTGCAGTTAGACAACTTTCCGGTTGACCAATAGCTCCGGTGGGAGTTGGAACACGTTATCAAATCGCTTTGAATTATTCTAATGTTGTTTCTCAATCGAATCATTATCTTGTGTAACATAAGTATAGAATTCAATACAAAATAGATAGGTACCGACTAAGGCAATCATCTGATAATGAATCTTTAACGGACTCTGAGTGCGGCAGTTCTAATCCGGTTTTAGAACTATAAGTATTTAGTGGGCTGCTTCTGAAATGAATTTTCTAGCAGGCAGTAGACGCATATGTGAAATTCCAAAACCAATTGCTTTATCGTTATTCCCATAAGGTTAAAGGTCCTTATTCCCATTAAGGTTTTGGAATTCTTCGTTGCTACTGAAAAGTTAGTTTTAAAGTTTGTTCAATCACATAAACCTGCTCTTCACATATTGGAACCTCGATAATGACGAAGTATTTGACACAAATAGAGATGCTATGTATTAAAAAATCGATTAGTTGCGCGCGCCGATCTATGTTCGGCGTAACAGTTGGACAGGGCGAAAGCAAATATCGCCAGCTGGCTTTATCAGCAGGAATCAGTTGTTTTTAAAAGGCCTTGCGATACCATTGTTTCATAATATTATTTAGGAATACCTATGCAAAAATGGTTTAATAACCAGTTTTCGAGAGTTAAGTGTTCATCAGTGTACTTAGTTTGAAAGTATTGTCTCTTAATACTGTGATCTAGATTTTTTCTGGCAGCCACCATGCCTGGTGCCAGGCATAAAATTTTGGGTCATGTACTATCTGGATTTTGCCACAAAATGAACCGCCGCAAGCAGCTATACGGCGATATGGATACTCTATTGAATCGGTGTCTCACTACGTTAGACATAACTTTACTGGGTAAGTTCGGCATATTATTTAAATATAAGGTTCCTCTTTGTAACTACTAACGTCCGTTAGAGACCCCTAACATACAGAATAATGAAAAGGTAGGCGTTACCAATCGTAGTTTTGTAGATTCACACATCACAGGTCGTGTGCGATAAAACTATAAACTATGTGCCGTTAATTAATATTAATCCGGTTCATTAAATATTTCGTTTTGACATTAGAATCTAAGTTAATATGTTTCACTTTGAGTAAACATAAAATTTATCACGGAACCTAAGCATAAAAGACTCCGAGAGTAGAAATAATCAGATTCAAAAATAGGCTTAGTTACAGTTAACTGACGTTTGTGGGTGCGGCAGTAAATGATTGTGTGGAGATGACTTATATAATACTCAATAAGTGCCTCTACTTGTTGGCATCATCCCCCGTCTCTTAGTACTCTTAGTTCTGATAGTATATGAGCTCGACCAAACTTACTTTACTAGTTTTTAATAGTTACCGCTAGGGGTGCTGGTGTGAAATGTGGTATGGAGAAAACTGACATTTTGATCGAGCTCGTAAACTATCAGGGGGCGTACTAGACCCCCTGATAGTTTACGAGCTCCCGTTTTTGCCCGTACATTTTACTAGTTCTTGATAGTTACCGCTAGGGGCGCTGGTGTGCAATGTATGGAGAAAACTGACAGTTTGATCGAGCTCGTAAACTATCAGGGGGTCTAGTACTAGTTCCCGTATTGCCCGTACATTTTACTAGTTCTTGATAGTTACCGCTAGGGGCGCTGGTGTGAAATGTATGGAGAAAGCTGACAGTTTGATCGAGCTCGTAAACTATCTATAGCTCGTATACTATATGTACTTGACCCCCAGACCTCGTAATAGACCCCCTGGTAACAACAATAGGCGCTGTTTTGCTTAGTGTTGAATTATATGGACATATGTAGATTGTCTAAGGCTGTCTGTAGGTACTATGGTAACCAGACTGCTGATAGAAATACATAATATTGTATATTTTATTTTTTTGACTGCGTTTAAGGTGTGGGCCACATGGTCGGTGCTGGCATCTATGTACTAACGGGGACTGTTGCCCGGAAAATGGCAGGTCCAGCGACAGCTCTTAGCTTTCTCCTGGCTGCAATAACGTCGACGTTAGCTGCTCTGTGCTATGCTGAATTCGGAACCAGGATACCGAGGGCCGGCAGCGCTTATGCGTACACCTACGTCAGCATTGGAGAATTTTGGGCCTTTATTATCGGCTGGAATATTATACTCGAATATATCATAGGTAAGTGGTTAATACAGATTAGGCATGATGACATTTTGATGCTAGAGTAAATGAAAACCCTATAATGTTGAGTTCTGAATATCAAAACATTGTTTCAGGAGCGGCTTCAGTAGCTAGAGCTTGGTCGGGGTATTTAGACGCCATGCTAGGGGGACAAATAAGCAACGCGACCATTGCCATAACTGGAGAGTTACACGAGTCGCTACTAAGTAGATACCCAGATGTACTCGCTTTCCTTATATGTATTGTGGCATCTTTGACTTTAGCAGTAGGAGTGAAAACTTCGGCCTACATCAACAATGGCTTAACAATCTTAAATCTTTTAGTCATATCACTGGTAATATTTTTGGGTTTTTACTACGCTGATCTGGATAATTGGACAAACGCGCACGGCGGTTTCATGCCTCATGGCGTGAGTGGTGTACTGGCTGGAGCTGCCACGTGTTTTTATGCTTTCGTAGGTTTCGACAGTATATCAGCTTCGAGCGAGGAAGCGAAAGATCCATCTCGATCTATTCCTTTTGCCACTATTTTATCAATGACTCTTGTTGCTTTCGCTTATATTCTTGTTGCCATCGCATTGACGTTGATGGTTCCATATGATAGCATCAATACGGAAGCCGCGCTTCCAAAAGCTCTCGGGGACGTCCACGCCGACTGGGCCAAGTATGCAGTCGCAGTCGGAGCAGTATGCGGGATGACTACAACCCTGCTGGGTTCATTATTTTCCCTTCCTCGTTGTCTGTACGCTATGTCTGCGGACGGTCTGTTGTTCGGCTTCCTCAGCGACATCAGTAATAAATCACAAATCCCTATCGCTAATCTCGTCATCTCTGGTTTCTCATCCGCTGTGATAGCTCTCTTATTCGATCTGGAGAAGCTTGTGGAGTTTATGTCGATAGGTACGTTACTGGCGTATACAATAGTGAGCGCAGCGGTAATAATACTTCGGTATCGGCCCTCCCCTAACGTGGAGGATAAGTGTTTCGGCGTACCCCAACTGGATTCACCAGGGGACCGTGAAGACAGTTCCGCCACCGGCACACCGGGCACAGACGGTGGTTCTTCATCTTCCGAGGTAATTTCTCGGTGCCTTTTCTACCATCAATGAGTTAGGTAGTTGTATCAGTTTGAACAACGTATTGGATAAATGTTCCAGATGTTCGAGGCTTTGACTGTGGGTCGGTTGCGGCCGCAGTATGCTTGGTTGGAACCTTTGGCGGGCGCGCGCACTGGCGGCACGGCCGTCACCGTGTGCGTGTATACCTTCACGGCGACCGCCGCCGCTTTCTGCGCGCACAACCACTTCCTCGCGGCCCCGGCCGGACTCTGGGCGTTGCTGCCCAATTTCATACTCGGCTTCATTTTAATTGCTTGTAAGTATTAAAACGTAATAAAGACAACATTCAGGCTGGAGCACTTTAAGCGCTCGCACCTTTATTCGGTGGAGTCGTGGAGCTGTCACGGTGATCTGCGGCCAATAGATCTCAGTTCCACAAAAAAAAAAACGCAAGTCCACTTAATTGTAGTTATTATTAATTAACCAGTAAAGATTTCCTACGATAGATATACTTAGAAATTTTGTTGATCGAAGTTCAGCAACTCCATTCCCTAAATAACATTAAGGTACTAGGCTTGAATTTATGTATCTGGAACTCTTCCTTCGTCTTGGACAAGATCTGAAGTAGGTGTGGTTATTTATGACAGCGCTGGTAAATGTTAATTCAGTATACAGTTCTTAAAAAAGGCGTAAATAATTATGTTTGCTTGTCGGCAGGTATTGTGATAATCTGGGCTCACCAACAAAGCCCGACGCGCCTGCCGTTCCGCGTGCCGTGGGTGCCGCTGCTGCCTGCCGCCAGCGTCATGCTCAATGTCGAGCTTATGATTAACCTCAATGCGCTCACTTGGGCCAGATTTGCGATTTGGATGACAGTCGGTTAGTTATTAACTTGGTAAATAATTATTTGAATATCAGATTGGACCTAAGTAACACCAACTTAGACTTCAGGGCACTTAGTAGGCACGAGGTTAACGAACATGATTTTAGTTTTTCTCCATGCATTATACACTAGCGCCTCTAGCGATAAGTAGTAAAATGTATGAGAGAAAACTATAAAGTATGAAGGTTTCCGTTTACAATCATGACTTGTACTCGAGGGGTAGGTCGAATTTAATTATCTCTGCGATACGCAGGTTAGTTACAAAAGATAGATGTTTCTATCTTATCGGATAGACGAGTACGTCGTGAGACGAATCTTGATCATTGGGTTATTATTCCAAATTATATATTTGTTATGGAATCATAACTGCTTATTCTTCTTCAAAATTCGGTATGAGATTGTGAATTCGAAAAAAATCTTGTGATTTGTGTAAAACTCCTCATTTTTATTCATCACCCAAGACATGCAATACAGATATAAAATCACGTATCAGGTCTGTTGCTGTACTTCCTGTACGGCATCCACCACAGCAAGCTCGGCGAGGGCGTGGCCGGTCTGCTCGCTCGCTCGAGCAGCGGCGGGGGCCAGGCGGGCGGCGGGTGGGGCGCCGTGGACAGCACAGGCGGAAGCGGACTCGCTCGCCGCGTGGCCCGATTTGCACGCGGCGGCAAAGGCGACGACCGCAAGCCTATTATATGCGACGACGATCTCTCCAGACGCGACCCGTGATTCTAATTTATCAGCTAACGTTTTTTTAGCATGATAGCGAAGATTTCTGTAATCCATTCGGAAAGCCTACTTTTACGTTTATCGGTAGATTTGGGTAGAGCTGCGCCACGTTATGCTTCTTTTATACGAATCCAGGGGGAGTCCACAGATTTTTGCATCACGATTTCTGTTTCGGCCGATATGTACTTAACCACATTTCCATTTCCTGAATGCCGCTGCTAAACGGGCTTGACGTTGCGACTTGGAAATATGCTTGAAAACAGTTTTTAGCATTTAATAGGTTATCAATAGGAAATATGATTTTACGAATATCTAAAGTATGATTGCCGTAGATTTTAAGCGTTTTTCTTATTTGGTTGTCATTATTACAGACTTATGTAATGTATCATCATCAGAGTAAATATTTATTCAACATGGCACAATTTTGAAAGTGAAACCTTCTCATATAGCAAACTAATATAAGTATAGAATTCAAAATCAAGACGTCAAATCTTGGCTGTCAAGCCTTATGCGTGGTATTTAAAGCGTAGATTGCCTATTAAGATGCATTGACCCTACCAAACGCTGGGTGTACCTACCTACTAAACTCATACGCACAATTAAACCACAGCATGATATTCCAAAAATGTCGCTGAGCCAGCGTAAGAAAGTACTTTTTTACGATATTGCCACACTCAGAGTAGGTTAATGGGTCATTAAATTTTGCACTAAGGGACATGATGATTATTTTTAAACGGACTTTGTACGCTATTACAACGCGAGCGAGCATCCATCGTAGCACTACAATGCTACGTGGCTACGTTGCAGCTGAAGGCCTGAAATGTGATTGGCGGTTATTTTACCTTTTTTTTAACATGTTATACTGGATGTAATTTCAATAGCCTGACGTCAAAAATGGTCCAAGTTTTTGTCATTTAGGTCACGATTTTAGATTTGATTACAAATATTTTTTTAGCACAAATTAATGTTATAAGATATAGTGTCAAAATAACATTACCATAATATTCTATCAAACTGTGAACAGGTATAAAAAAACAACATGTAGTAGCATATTCATAGGTTTAAACTTTTTCTATCATAATGTTATTGAAGTTATGGGGCTGAGGAGAACAGATATTAAAATTAAATTAGTTTGTGACATTATTCTTCAGAAACAACATTCGTGATAGCCACAAATTAAGTTTTACTATAAATAATAAGAACCAGTTAATTGTGTAGTTTTTTATTTTTCAACAAAAAAAAAACATTCAGTGCAATATTGTTTTCGGTTTAAAATTGTCAATTAAGATTGTTTAAAACACAATAAAGAACGATAGGCACTAATTAGGTGTAAAGCCCAAAATAAAAACAACTTAATCTTACTCAAATTGGCTTATATCCAGAAAAAAAAAAACAATGTAATAAAGGGTTAAACAATTATTTATGCACAAATATCAATACAGTGAGAAACTTTTCTGTATGATTATTAAATAAGTGGTTCTTCCAATTATTATTTCTAGTTTATTAAAAACTAACACTTATCTATTACATTATTATTGAATAATTGTTACCTGTATATTATAAATTCAATATAAAATACTTTCGATATTTTTTAATCGAAGTAAAACAGTTCTAATGAGATATTGTTGCGTATTCTTTGTGTATTTGTTGTTATGAAGATATTATATTGAGCGCCAAGTTTTACCAAGCCTAATAATTATAGAATCATTATTCAAGGTATCTGTAAATTTTAAGTGTTGATGTGTAAATAAAGAAATTATAATATTACCGTTGTTTTATTAGATACTAGCGACCCGCATCGGCTTCGCACGGTTGTGATTTAGAAAACTTGCTTTCAAAATATTGTTATTTTTCAATTAATTAATTATTTTTTTCTACTTATATAAAAACTTAATAACATTGTTTATATAACTATATAAACCTTCAGTGAAAAAAATATCTAACTGATGGTGTGAACCCCTTAAAAATCCGTTGCGTGGTTTAGGAGGAGTTAGCTAACATACAGACAACACACGCGACTTCATTTTATACTATGTAAGGATAAAGATTATTATTCTCACTCCGGTTACTCTATGTGTACTATATGTCCTTCGGAGTCGCTGGACGCTCGGGGTGTGGGCCCTTTGAGCGTCCATTGAGTACGGCGGCGACTCCGAGGAGGACGGCGGCGGGGTTGTGACCCCCGTCCCCGTGAGTACCGTGTCAGGTTCCCGAGGGGCTCAAAGGCAAGGCACTGAGGGGCCCCTGGTGCAGATCCCACCGGAGAGCCCTGGGGTCCCCCCTCTCATGTGCCAATGCGACAGCCGCGGGGGTTTTAGTGGGTAAGAATCCCACATACCCCGGTCGAGCCCCACAGCTCCCGGGGATCTTTCGAAGATATCCCCCGCGTCAAAAAAAAAAAAGGTGTACTATATGTATGTGTAAATAATATACATAATTTGTACCGTTAACAACAAAACAATAACACTTACTAAACACATCACATTAACGATAAATTATTATTAATACCGGACGTAAATATTTCATTTACTTTATGGAGATGGGTACGAAAAATAACGTCATTTCGTTACGAAACGAAGAAGAAAAGACACACAACAAGAAAAGATACAAGCAGTATTACTGCTTTAAATTTATATAAGAATTAATTAGATATTTATAACCCGTACACGAGAAAATGAACTCATAAGTAACAAAATAACCATCCTGATTAAATCAGAAAAAAAGCACTTCCAATACATATTAATCCGGAACTTTTAGACAATATTACTATTTCATGGTAATTAATACAGCCTTTGTGTCCGTCTGTCTCTGCGTTACCTTAAAGTAATAATAATATATAATATAATAATATCTTGGGACAATCCACACACGGTCATCCGATCCCAAACTAGGCAGAGCCTGTACTATGGAAACCAGACAACTGATACTAATACTTATATACTTTTTTTTTGTAAATACATTCTTAAATAGATAAACAACACACATACACTTGGCGGGAATCGAACCCACGACCCATCGGTTAGCAGGCAGGGTGTTTGACCACTAGACCAACGGGCCCGTCAAGTAGACTGATAGAGAATACCTCAGACGTGGAGTCCGCCTATATTCTATAAGGTGCATGAAGTATGAAAATCCGTAGAAAGAAAGTTAAATTCATACTTTGGGTAAGTATATACTATTTATCTCTAGTTCATACAGACTTCGGTCATGTAATACGCACGCACTGTGGGGTTAAATTATTAAACCTAAGCAGATCACAAATAAGGCACCTAATAGGTGCACTCACAGGACATTTTGGTACCAATGAGCACCTTCACAGAATGATGGTAAGTACTATTGATACTTGCAGATTTTGTAAAGGTGAAAAAGAGTCAATGCGACACATATTGTGTGGCTGCGACGCTCTTGCGAGACGTAGGTTGGGTCATCTGGGAGTAGCCTATCCTACACCAGATGATTATTATGTACAGCTCCAGGCAGTGTGACCAGATTTAGCAGAATTCTGCTATTTTAGCAGAGTTGAGCCCCCATTTTAGGGTTAGCAGAAATTTTGCAGAATATGGTTCAGTAATAACTGAACACATTAGCTGAATTTTTTGCCACTTTCTATTTATATCTGATTTTTCTTGTTGTGGTGACATGCAACCCTTATCTACCTTTATGTTTTAAATAAATATAAGCACAAAAATGTATTAGCGGATATTCTGGACAATCACCCATCAGTTACTATGCCTGCTCTTATAAATGATTTTAAAAATTATGTTTTTTTTTTCCATAGAGGTAGAAAATTAAAATGATTAAGCATTTTTTCAAAAAGTTTAGCATAATTTAGCAGATTTTGGCATGGCGGCTACCATTTTTTTTTAACACTTATAAGCTACTGCTTGACTGCAGTCCCACCTGATGGAAAGCGGCGACGCAATCGAGGATAGAAAACACACTAGCTTATTAAAAGCCTATTCACTCTAGTCTTAAAGACACCCACATTATAATCGGGCGGGAAAACCGACGATAATGATCAATAATGTAAATATGTATTATTTATCTATCATTATATATATTTTTGTATTTATTATGTATATTTGATATCATAATATATTAGTTTATGTTTTAACGTGTATATATGTATTGATATACCTATGTGTGTTATTTATTTGTCTATATGTATGTTTATTTTAATGTAACTTAACTTACATCTGTAGGTACACTTGGTTTTACCCGATAACATTTTGTCTCTATGCCCGGGTTTGCTGGAAGAGAACTCACGTTTTTGAGTTAAGCTCGCCCTTTGTGATACCTTTGTCTTTTGTTAAGTGTTTTTGTACTGTTTTCTGTTTTTAAGTGTACCCAATAAAGTATAATAATAATAATGATCAATTTTAATCTGGTCACACTGGCTCCAGGCTGGCGCAATCATTGCGTACCTGAGGGAACTCTTCGACATGCCAGCTACAGAGTAAGGGCTAGGGCATGCACAATGGATCCAACTGGGTCGAAGTGCGTTCCGGTGGTTTAACGGGTCCGATTCTTAGCCACCAACAATAGAATACAATACGCACGCAACTACTTTAGACATAAATTAAACTTTCATAACAAATTGACGTTGTTTTTTGTTTCGTATCTCCGGACCACTAATACAAGTTCAATATACATATATGTAATAATTAGATACAATAAATATTCCAAACTGAATATCACAAATATCTTACGTCTATTTAATACGTCGTCTGAAGACTCTAGAGACGGTCTTAGCTATGCTGCCGCTTTACGGGAATATTTCGGTGCCCGTCATAATGTAGGTATTTACTATATGGAATAGTTTATAATAGGCTAGCTAGATGCCTAATAAATTATATTTAGTCCGTCGTTTACATTCTCAAAAAATATTGGACACATATTTTATTATTTTCTCTATTTCTTTTGTCAATTAAACAAAAATGACTATACAATGTGTCCCAAAATTCAACGATAAGTGGGCAACAGAGGGTAGACCCGCTCATGACTACTCGAGAAAAAATACGAAATAAATACTTCTCAATTTTTTTTTATGTAAAAAAATTCTTCAAAAATTTACACCCCTTAATAGATATTTTTACCTACCATGGCAACAATTTTTTAAATATTTTAAAATTTATTTTTAAAACTAGCCGACCCACGCAGCTCCGCCTGCGCTATTTTTACGTTAACTAAACTTTTATTAACAGACATTCGCATCGAATACATAACCTCCTTTTTATAGTCGGTTAAAAACTGAGACCCACTTATTACTTGCTCTCCGAAGCACGGACCCGTTTAGTTCAAATGGCGTTAAACGGTCACCCATCTATTTAATGACCTTACCTAACGTTGCTTAACCCGATCGATTACAAAACCTTGATAACAACTCTTTATGAGTGTTCCCTTACTAATATTTATTATTATATTATAAAGAAAAATTGATTAAATCGGACCAAGCGTATAACCAAGTACCCATTTTGATTTTAATCCCCTCTCCCAAAAGAACCGTGCTAGATTACGGGATAAAAAGTATCCTATGTCCTACCTCGTAGTAAGATCTCAAATCATGCCAAGTTTCATTTGAATCCATTCCTTAGTTTCGGCGTGATGCCCAGCCGTGATACAGACAGGCAGACAGACAGACAGACAGACAGACAGACAGACAGACAGACAGACAAAAATTTAAAAAATTACATTTTCGTCCTCAGTATCGGTTATAGAATGCCCTCCAAATATAATTTTCAAAATATCTTCAATGTACAGAATTGGACTTGTTACAGTTTTATTATAAGTATAGATTTATATTTTTCTTCTTTTTTTCTCGAGCAATCATGAGCAGATCCACTCTCTGGTGTCTGCTTATCGTTGAATTTTGTTTTTTTTTTTTATATTGGAATGAAATTCCGCGTGACGTTATGCCTACATAAGCACACTTATTACTGAGGCGTGACGTCACGAGGCCCACTCCCGAACTCTGACGTTCTTATGGCCGGTTTCTGAGGTACTTTTATTCATAGTTTATCTATTCGTTAGCGCTATTGGTTCGATAACTTGACACATTACGTTTCCGAACCTCAAATTGTCACATAAAGTCCGTTTAAACTTGGCTCAATTTAACTGACCAATGTGTGCAGTTTATCTATTCGATAACTTTATTTGACGATTTCAACCAATGATATTATTGTTTTCAACATCAAAATTGACGTTTTTGAGGTTGACGCTGCTGCAGCGTGCGCGCGCAGGGAGCCTGCGGGAAATTGAATTTTTGTATGTCACTTTGTTTACGCAGCACTAGCGCTACGAGAGTTAACGGCGTTTGGTGACACTACTTACGGTGAATTTAATTGATTATTACTTAATTAATATCATTCTTGAGCACTTATTTATACCGGAAAAATGTTAATCAAAATAAGAACTGGTAATATTGGCTATATAAAACGTTAAAATCAATTTTAAATTTGATCGGAGAAAAAGACCCATCTAGCGTCGAATTATTGCACTGCTTATCGGTCTCATAGTTATTGAATGCCTTTCGGTGTAGTCAGAAACTCAGTGACAGTTAAACTAAGTTTATCTTATACATAACTTTATTGAACCAATAGCTAATGAACAGTTAACTGAGATCCTCAGAAACCGGGCATAAATCTATCTCATTGTCAAATCAATAGATTTGTTGAATAAATAAATACATGAGCAATATTTTTTGATAATCTAACTGACGGACTAACTAGAATTATTATTTAAAACAGGTCACACATCTTCCTTAATAACAAAGTAAAATAAATTATACTAATGCAACATATAACTAGGTAGGCCTGAT
This sequence comes from Furcula furcula, assembly GCA_911728495.1. Lineage (NCBI taxonomy): Eukaryota > Metazoa > Arthropoda > Insecta > Lepidoptera > Notodontidae > Furcula > Furcula furcula. The sequence goes on along the minus strand of OU452256.1, from coordinate 13,370,800 downwards.
GTAGCTGTACCACAGCAGTGTTAGATATTGTGAGGACAAGCAGCATCGTTGTGTTAATTGCCCGGCTCAAGAGACTTTGTCTCGGGTGGCGAGCGGCTGCGCAGTGCAGTCCTTAGGCGGACGTGACGCTTGCTATTAGGCGTACGTCCAGCATGTCTTTTTACTAAGTTGAATACATAAAGACTGCTAAAGTACGATCGCTGAGCAGAAAGAATTTAGTACGTTAACCTGCTATTACCTGTCTCTGTTGCTCTCGGGCAAAATACATTGCGTCACGCTCGCACAGATGCAATGACCGCGCGGCTGCATCTGTGAAAGCGTGACCCAACAACACATCCCACCTAGGAGCGACCGAGACAGGTAATGAGAGGTCAACGTAACAAATTCTTCCTGCTCGGCGATCGTACTTTAGCAAACACGGGAAACGTGTTTTCCCGTATATAAGTATACTTGGTTGGTCGTTAGTATGCAATACAATACTAACCCACTACAACATTTTGAGGAAATCGTCTTTCTTCTGTTTGTTATTATGCAAAGACTAAGACAAAACGGAACGATATACCTAAACTGATAAGGGACCTATATCTTCAGTAGTAAAGAACCTCTGGAGATAAATTTCTTCAAATTTGTGTAAAAATTACTGAATAAAATCCTCATGATTCTCACGTATGTACCAAGCGAGGTGGGAGTTGGTAGAAATCGTTGTGTAAAACATGGCAAAATGTAATACCGTGCCAGTTTGTAGGGTTAATTTTTATACTCAGATCAGAAAAAAAAATCTCTTAAAGAATATTTGCATCAAAATCTTAGTATTAAACATTATCTAGCTAGGCTATAAAATTGTAATTAAATCTACGACACGGTAGCGCATGATGGCCGATTTGACGTTTGTGGCAACTAGGACCGTAATTGTTCCTTTAAACGTAGTTGACAGTTTTTGCGCAGCAACGAGGAACCAAGAGAGGTGTCAGAGTGACCATCATATCGTGCCGCAGTCACAACGCCGCCCGGTCTCTATTATAGTCACAATTATACATAGTAGAACGACGTCGCTTGGCGGGAGATCACATCCATACAAAAATTGGGCAAAGTCAAATCAGAAAACGTATTTCCCTGAACACCTTTATAATACGAGTATATACATAAGGGAATGTAGAGATTCAGTCTTATCTGTTGTGCCGGCCAATCTGCCACGCGGACGAGGGTAGTCGCTGTAGCTTCTTGATGGTGGGCCTTCCCCACTGCAGCCACAGGAAACCCACCACAAGGCATATTACAGTCTCTATGTAGAAACCGTCGATACGCGTCTCACACGTGCCGTCGTTCGCTTTACAAAGCTGAAACAGACATTATAGATTTATAATAAACAGTGGCTTGTACATACTTTATTTTTACCCGACTACGGAACGGAGGGAGGGTTATGATTTTAACAAATGTATGTATGTATGTATGTTCATCTGTTCCCGCATATCTTCTAATCTACTTAACATAATTTGACAAGTAGGTTGTCGTTAGAAGCGTCTTGATAGTCCGCTGGTTATAGGCTATATAATATCACATTATTAGACTGCTATTTTATCCGTAGTCGGGTTTTAGTTTTTAAAACTTATTACTTGTTATTTGAAACACACAAAAGTCACAAGTTATTTGCTATACAAAAAGCCAAAATTGGATTAACTTTAGTTAGCTAATTAATATAAAACAGTAAAAAAAAATTACGTAAAGAGAAAAATAAATGTAAAGAAAAGAATAATACAAGGCAAATACGCTTACTGCCGCACCCAGAGTCCGTAAATGAGTCATTATCACATCCCTAAGTGAAGACTTTCTATTCTACACATCATCATCGAAATCTACACTTAAACTGTAGCAGTCATGAGTCTTTAACAATCTTCAGTTGGACATTTTATTCATTTTCTACAATAACATTTCTTTAACAGCATAAATAAACAACTCACCTCTGCTTCTAACTTCGTAGAACATGTGTTGTCAGTGAAGTCTGGCAGGGAGCATTTCTTGTACGTCAAATGGTCAATGGCCCATAGCGCCAGCGTGCTGGGCCAATTTGTGCCAAGGTTCGACATGGTGTTCAAAAATGTCATGTAAGTGCCTCCCACGGTGGGGTCAGAAACTTTAGCGAAGAACGCCATCACAGCCACGAACATGCAATATAGACATGTCTGTAACAAGACAAATAATTACTAATTATTACTACACATCTATTTCACTACTGAAGGTTAATTATTACTATCCTATTCACTACTTAAGGTTAATTATTACTATCCATTTCACTACTGATAGTTAATTATTACTATCCATTTCACTACTAAAGGTTAATTATTACTATACATTTCACTACTGAGGGTTAATTATTACTACCTATACATTTCACTACTGATAGTTAATTATTACTATACATTTCACTACTGAGGGTTAATTATTACTATCCATTTCACTACTGATGGTTAATTATTACTATCCATTTCACTATTGAAGGTTAATTATTACTATACATTTCACTACTGAGGGTTAATTATTACTATACATTTCACTACTGATAGTTAATTATTACTATCCATTTCACTACTAAAGGTTAATTATTACTATACATTTCACTACTGAGGGTTAATTATTACTATACATTTCACTACTGATAGTTAATTATTACTATCCATTTCACTACTAAAGGTTAATTATTACTATACATTTCACTACTGAGGGTTAATTATTACTATCCATTTCACTACTGAAGGTATCTATCGTAAGTACGAAAATGCCAGATGAAGAGGCAGATGGACTTTGTTTTAAATTAATAAGGAATATATTTTTTTTTCCGGGCTTGGCATACATTACCTGATGGAATACGTAGAGGCACATGAGCATGAACAGGTACGAGTAGGATGGCGGCTCGGCGCCGAGCAGCGCGGGCGTGGCAGCCACCAGCGCGGCGACCAGCGGGCCCACGGCCAGCCGCAGAGGGAACGCCCGCAGCCATAGCGCCAGCGGCGCCGGGCCCGTCGTGTGCTTCGCCAGCAACTACAACCCACCCCTGACACTCAGCGCCTGCTCTACCTACTAATAATAATAGTGTCCTCCTGGCCGATACAACCACAACGGCACACATTTCGCAAGATGACCCATATACGCGGGATATATTATAGTGCACAAGAGCACTCTCTCTTCCTTTTACCTCTCACAATCCGATGGGACGGAAAATCGACACGACCGGGGCTCTCCCCGGCTCTCAAGCTCAGGACTGACTTTTTACATGCCCATCCGACGCATGGATAATCTTACTTTACAGACAATCAGGTAATCGGCTAGCTTATAAGGAGCAACTACACAAAGTAGTTGCTCCCCACGGGATTCGAACCCGCGACCTCCGGTTTGCAAAGCAAGCGGTTTCCCACTGCGCCACTGAGGCTGCTTTAGCTGTTAGGTCATCATCATCATAATCAGCTTACATTAGTCCACTGCTGGGCATAGGCCTTCTCCTATACACACCATTGCCCGGTCTTTGGCTCTCCTCATCCAGTCACTGTAAACTGCTTTCCGTGTATCGTCGCTATGCCTGGTCACATTGCACCCGCTACGTTTTCCGGTTCGAGGTCCGGAAACGATACGAACGTCACCCCAGACAAGAAAGACGGCCACCATTGAACAAAGGCCTCCCCCTTAGTCGGGGAGGGGGTTCCATAATCCCCATGCTTGGCATACGTCTTGGTGATTGCAGTATAGGTGGCAGGTATTCTAATAATAAGACGCTGCTGCCCGTCTTTTTGTTTCCCCTTAGTCGCCTTTTACCTTAGAGGAGATACCACTGGAGAAAGCATGATGCGCTAACCCCTCTGCCAAATTTTTGTTCATATGTTCAGGTCATTCTTTATTTGTGTGCGTATCTTTTTAAATGTGTTGCGAGTTTATTATAGTGTGGGTTCATAAAAACATGAAGAGTTTGCATTAGACATTTGCAAGAGTATGCGTGAAATTGTATCTGTGTGTGTTTACTTCGCCTCCCGCACCCCGCAAAAGTGCCACGAAAAATTTGTTCGGGGAATCGACGCGATACTAGCTCCATTCTAATTCCTCTGAGCCTTTTACGGACACTTAACGACGGGAGGAGACGGAAGAGTGCTTTTCTAACCCGGACACCCCACGGAACACTATATATTAATAATACAACGGAGATTTTTTTTGTTCTCGCAGGGAACACCGCTTTTACTTTTAATAGGTGATGGGTTCCTTGTGCAAGAATCCGTGCAGGTAGGTACTATCGCAGTGTCAGATATACCGCCGCCAAGGTGCCGCGCAACATACAGCGTGATAGGTATACGTTTTGACTGCAGAATAGCCTCAGTCGTTTCTATTTCGTGCCGGATACGTTCTCAGAACGACCATGGTATGGTCCGCTAATAATGGGCAGCCGCTTTAAATCTCAAACACGAATTCAAATGACCACGTTTACGTTTGCCAAGTTCTAGTAAAATTCATTTAAAGGTAAGTACTTTAAATAGCTGACAAACTAAATCATATAACTAATAAAAAAAATATCATTTTCAAGAATTACTAACCACAGGCATTATAATTTGCACAGGAACTAATGGAACAGCAAGAAGGGCTAGGTCTTCACGTGGAACGCCCGCCTCTACGAGCTTCAATCCCGACACGGCATCACTTGCGCAAAAACCGAGCTGTATACAAAGAATATAAATTTTTAATAATATGATGTAAGATGTAGGCAAATAAACTCAGTAGGTAAATACAACAGTTTACTGATTTCATGCATGCTGTTTGGAGTAAGTAACAAGTAATAAGTTTTAAAAACTAAAACCCGACTACGGATAAAATCGCAGTCTAATAGTGTGATATTATATAGCCTATAACCAGCGGACAATCAAGACGCTTCTAACGACACCCTACTTGTCAAATTATGTTAAGTAGATTAGAATATATGCGGGAACAGATGAACATACATACATACATTCTTGTTAAAATCATAACCCTCCCTCCGTTCCGTAGTCGGGTAACAAAATGAGTCAAGGGGTACCTAATATTATCGCTAGATGGTTAAAATAAACTTGTTAGTTTGAGGGCTAGGTTGCTATTAATACCAACGCTAATTCAATTGGGCGCATAGCCAGATCGTTTCTTATTCAACTTCCTATAATTTTCATTGTGTCCTTTGATAGGTTTCCAGGAGGCTATAATGCGTCCCCCTGAGGCAGCGGTTTAAGAATTCTTTTTCTATTTATGTACACTGGTCGACCCTCCACAGGAACAGAAATAATTTTGGAATTGCGACCAGAAAATTCGAGTAGCAAGCGCAACATAACCGTTTGCGTGCTTGTTGTTCTTTATAACATTCGTCTAATAAATGGCCTATGCGCCCAAATGAATGGCAGCGTTCAATAACCTGAAAGACCTGAATTTAGCCTTAAAGGCTAAAAATAAACTATCGGACTTATTTAACTACTACCAGTTAGTTATAATACGATTGGTAATAATAAAATAATACACATACAGAATTGCTAATTTAAGCGCACTAAAGAATAATTCATTTTTGTTTCTATCTTTATCATTATTACAGAGTGCCTGTCTAATGAGTAACAATTGCATTATTGTACACCTGTGTTGCATGGTGCATGTTAATTTTCAAGGACAAATTAAGAAAAAAATATTTAATAATAGCTTTCTTTAATTCTATTATTAATTAATTTTATTATTACATTTGCAGCTTTTAACCATTAATATTACAGCAGATATTTTTATTTATTTCTTATTATCAGTATGTGGAAGCATGGATAAATGAACTAAAGGATAAACAACCTCTATACATTCGAGCGTACCTCGAAGTTTTGCAAAAAAAATCCTTAGATTCAGGGTGCGCCACTGTGCACTGATCCTTAGAATTTGCCCATAATTTCCGCAAGCGCTAGTATAGCAGATAAATTATAAAGAATACCAGTTTTATCAAGATTAACAATAGATGGCGATATTTTAAAAATAGCGTTTACACCCAAGGTCACATCATATAAAATGTACTTGTAATCAAACACTCAATCGGCGGATATACGCGCATCATTTGCGCGCGAGTGGAGAGTACATCGGGTGGACTTATCAGTCATACCTACGTCTATAAACGCACAGGCCAAACGGCTGAACCGAGAAACATGAAATTTGGACAGTAGATTCCAGTTATGATGTATGGACTCCAGAAAGGATTTTTGGAAATTCTAATTTATCATATTTTTCTAATGTATCATATTTTTTCGAATGTATTTTTTTGAAGTGAAACTTCTTAGGCGACTTCCAAAAATGTTATCACTTAACGCGTTAGACGTGTGGTTCGGTGTGGATCGTTGTGGTTCGGTGTGATTCTTCGTTGACTTCGTGTTGACTTCGTGTTGACTTCGTGTTGACTTCGTGTTGACTTCGTGTTGACTTCGTGTTGACTTCGTGTTGACTTCGTGTTGACTTCGTGTTGACTTCGTGTTGACTTCGTGTTGACTTCGTGTTGACTTCGTGTTGACTTCGTGTTGACTTCGTGTTGACTTCGTGTTGACTTCGTGTTGACTTCGTGTTGACTTCGTGTTGACTTCGTGTTGACTTCGTGTTGACTTCGTGTTGACTTCGTGTTGACTTCGTGTTGACTTCGTGTTGACTTCGTGTTGACTTCGTGTTGACTTCGTGTTGACTTCGTGTTGACTTCGTGTTGACTTCGTGTTGACTTCGTGTTGACTTCGTGTTGACTTCGTGTTGACTTCGTGTTGACTTCGTGTTGACTTCGTGTTGACTTCGTGTTGACTTCGTGTTGACTTCGTGTTGACTTCGTGTTGACTTCGTGTTGACTTCGTGTTGACTTCGTGTTGACTTCGTGTTGACTTCGTGTTGACTTCGTGTTGACTTCGTGTTGACTTCGTGTTGACTTCGTGTTGACTTCGTGTTGACTTCGTGTTGACTTCGTGTTGACTTCGTGTTGACTTCGTGTTGACTTCGTGTTGACTTCGTGTTGACTTCGTGTTGACTTCGTGTTGACTTCGTGTTGACTTCGTGTTGACTTCGTGTTGACTTCGTGTTGACTTCGTGTTGACTTCGTGTTGACTTCGTGTTGACTTCGTGTTGACTTCGTGTTGACTTCGTGTTGACTTCGTGTTGACTTCGTGTTGACTTCGTGTTGACTTCGTGTTGACTTCGTGTTGACTTCGTGTTGACTTCGTGTTGACTTCGTGTTGACTTCGTGTTGACTTCGTGTTGACTTCGTGTTGACTTCGTGTTGACTTCGTGTTGACTTCGTGTTGACTTCGTGTTGACTTCGTGTTGACTTCGTGTTGACTTCGTGTTGACTTCGTGTTGACTTCGTGTTGACTTCGTGTTGACTTCGTGTTGACTTCGTGTTGACTTCGTGTTGACTTCGTGTTGACTTCGTGTTGACTTCGTGTTGACTTCGTGTTGACTTCGTGTTGACTTCGTGTTGACTTCGTGTTGACTTCGTGTTGACTTCGTGTTGACTTCGTGTTGACTTCGTGTTGACTTCGTGTTGACTTCGTGTTGACTTCGTGTTGACTTCGTGTTGACTTCGTGTTGACTTCGTGTTGACTTCGTGTTGACTTCGTGTTGACTTCGTGTTGACTTCGTGTTGACTTCGTGTTGACTTCGTGTTGACTTCGTGTTGACTTCGTGTTGACTTCGTGTTGACTTCGTGTTGACTTCGTGTTGACTTCGTGTTGACTTCGTGTTGACTTCGTGTTGACTTCGTGTTGACTTCGTGTTGACTTCGTGTTGACTTCGTTGACTTCGTTGACTTCTTGTTGACTTCTTGTTGACTTCGTGTTGACTTCGTTGACTTCGTGTTGACTTCGTTGACTTCGTGTTGACTTCGTTGACTTCGTGTCGATCAGTGTCGATCAGTGTCGATCAGTGTCGATCAGTGTCGATCAGTGTCGATCAGTGTCGATCAGTGTCGATCAGTGTCGTTCAGTGTCACCATTTTTCTAGCAACTACTCATCGAGACCTACCTATCAAGCCCAAACTCGGTGGGCCTACCTTTATTGGTGAAGAGATCCCGTGACCACCTTCTTACTCCATCATCAGACCCTGATCACCATTTTTTTAGCAACTACTCGTCAAGACCTATTCAACGAGCCCAAACTCGACGGGTCTACGTTTATCGGGGTGGAGATCCTGTTACCACCTTCCTGCTCCATAATCAGACCCTGATCACCATTTTTCTAGCAACCGCTCATCGAGACCTACCTATCAAGCCCAAACTCGGTGGGTCTACCTTTATTGGTGAAAAGATCCCGTGACCACCTTCTTACTCCATCATCAGACCCTGATCACCATTTTTTTAGCAACTCATCGTCAAGACCTATTCAACGAGCCCAAACTCGACGGGTCTACGTTTATCGGGGCCGAGATCCTGTTACCACCTTCTTACTGATCATCATCAGACCCTGGTGAAGGTTACCATTTTATTTAGTATCATCGGATTTACAAATTATGTTCTAAATTTCAGATCTCTCGGACTAATAGAAGTAATGGAAAATGTCTATTGTATACAAAATATCCCTACCTCGAGTCGGAAAAGAGTAACCACACTACATCGATATACTATCTAAACGTTTAGATAGTATATCGATGGACCACTAGGTCACTCACTCACCCATAAGAAAATATAGCGCGACCGCCGAGCGCAGGTATGAAAAGCGAGGTACTGGTATAACGAGGTATGAGCTTGCCTTCTGTACGCACCGCCGGCCGGCCGCCGCCGTCGGTCGCGTCGCCGGTCGCCCGGCGAAATTCACCCGCATTTCCGCTGTGAGTGGCAGGCAGATCGTGACATGCTTCATACATTTTTGTTTGTACATTTGTTCCATTGGTCCGGAGCGCTTCGCTCGTAGCGAAATGTTCGTGGCCGGGCGGTCATGTGCCGATGCGACAGCCGCTTAGTTTTAATTTGGCGGGCCTCTTGGTCTAGTGGTTGGTCACCCTGGCTGCTACCGATAGGTCTTGGGTTCGATTACCGACCACCATATGTCTGGGTGTTTTATCTAGTTCATCATCATCATCAGCAGCCGAAACTTCCACGAGGCGAGACCTTTGTTTAGCACAAAGGCCTCGCCCTTAGAAGGGAGGGGTTGTCATAATCCCCACGCTTTGCAGGCGGCTTGGGGATCGCAGTATAGGTGGTAGGTAATCTAATAAAAAGACGCTGCTGCCCATTTTCTTATTTTCCCTTAGTCACCTTTTACGGACACAAAACGGTTTTTTCAAGTATCAGAAACATTAAATTAAATACATAATTATGTACATAATTTTACAAGATTATGAATAGTTCCGCAAACTCGATCTCAAGTTTTAGTCAATTAGTATTTTAGTTATTTGTAAATAAATGTACTAGATGGCGCTGATTTTCCAATATAAATGTAAAATTTGTGTAAATTCTATAAAATTGAGACTCTTAGTGCCATCTATGCACAAATTGAGAACTAAAAAACGTGGTACGCTGTTTTCTATGGAGGTTGTTTATCCTTTAGTTCATTTATCCATGGTGGAAGTGTGAATAATCAGTTGCGTAAAGTATGAATTTCAAACAAATGATCTATGAATTCTACACTCGCACAATTTTTAAAAAAAATATAATTATTTATGCATGCACTAAATGTAATACTCCGTAAATTTTTAAGTAACTAGGAACAGCATGAATTACCTTTGCAGTGAAGAGTACCAAAGCCAATGTCCTGACAGCTGGCAATTTCATGATGGTGTATAGCTGTTTATATGCATTAACAATGTCACTAATTCCTTTTACATTATTCTCCTTAATGTGTACCATATCATTCGTTTCATGTTTGAAGAATGCAACCAGTGTTGTGGTAAAAATGAAGACCCATCCCCAAAATAATAGGAAACTAGCAAGCGTAACAAGACCCACATCTTGGGGTACTGTGCGCAGGTATTTGTTACAAAAGTACGGGGATTCCAGTGCCAAGAACATAACATAGCCAAGGAAGAAACCAGCGGTTTGTCCAACTGTGTTACATGTTGATGCGTGGCCAACATTACACCTAAAAATACAATACAATTAATTTAATATTTGCACACACAATTATTCCACAAACACAAGAGAAAGAAAAAAAAACCAGGAAATCTTTTCAGCAGGCCTAGTAGAGTGCTGCATATTATGCAATTTTTTTATTATACTCCACTACAAGATTGAATTTTTACATGAATAACATACTTTGCCAGATATTGTATCTCAAGTGTTATATCCTTACAAGTTTACTATAGCCTTTCTCAATAGACTTTAATATACTTAGTCAAATTGAAATACAAATGAAATTCTCATTAATAATTCAAACCATATCTAACTTACCTCTTCAACATAGTCAGAGCCCACCCATCAACAGCTATGTCTTGTGTGGCAGCCAAGAAATTTAAAAAGAGGAATGACACTGTAAGTATTGTCATTGATGGTGGCTTGTCGTCTGATCCGAGCCAGTCAGTAATACTGCTAGACATTATTATCATACCAATCCCAATCAAATACTGTACAGGAACTAGCCAAGTTTTCCTTCTCCCAAATTTCGGCCAGAAGAGAGCATCAACAATTGGCGCCCATAATAATTTGACACTGAATGGCCAATTGACAAGACTAAATTCTGCCTGAAAGTGAATTGTGGTATAGAACACTTATTAATTTAAAAACTAAAAAAAAATATACAGATTCAGCCCTGCCAGTTTGCAACTTACACTGCTTGATCAATTATTGGAATATCTAGGAGGGTTGACATTATGCAGTTTTTTTTAACCGGCTTCAAAAAGAAGGTTCTCTATTCGACGCGTATGTATGTAATATTGATAAAAATGCGTAATATTAATATATGTTAGTCTATGTGGGCTTCTAAACAAATTTACCAAATTTTATGAGTGTATGTATGTATGTATGTATGTATGTATGTATGTATGTAGGTTTGTCCACCGATTTCTCAGAAACTACAAGTCCGATTTCGAAAATTCTTTTTGCAATAGTTAAAGTATTGTTCAACTTAGGGTAGAGTACAAGTTTCATCAAAATCGGTCCAGTAGTTTAAGAGATATGAACTTTTTATGTTTTCAATAAGTTACTGTAACGTAGACGTTCGAGTTGCGTGATAGTGCTGATACCTATATTGGTAAAATAAGTCACTAAAAAGTGTTAAATAAACTATTTTATAAAAAATAAAAACCGACTTCAAAGTAAATTATCTAAAAAGCATAAAATAACGAAAATATATTGAAGTCGGTGTCAGCTGGTGATAGTGTTAGTTAACATGATTAGCTAGCACCGACTTCAATATATTTTCGTTATTTTATGCTTTTTAACCGGCTTCAAAAAGAAGGTTCTCTATTCGACGCGTATGTATGTAATATTGATAAAAATGCGTAATATTAATATATGTTAGTCTATGTGGGCTTCTAAACAAATTTACCAAATTTTATGAGTGTATGTATGTATGTATGTATGTAGGTATGTATGTATGTATGTATGTATGTAGGTTTGTCCACGGATTTCTCAGAAACTACAAGTCCGATTTTGAAAATTCTTTTTGCAATAGTTAGAGTATTTTTCAACTTAGGGTAGAGTATAAGTTTCATCAAAATCGGTCCAGTAGTTTAAGAGATATAAATTTTTTATGTTTTCAGTAAGTTACTGTAACGTAGACGATCGAGTTGCGTGATAGTGCTGATACCTATTTTGGTAAAATAAGTCACTAAAAAGTGTTAAATAAACTATTTTAACAAAAATAAAAACCGACTTCAAAGTAAATTATCTAAAAAGCATAAAATAACGAAAATATATTGAAGTCGGTGTCAGCTGGTGCTAGTGTTAGTTAACATGATGTGCTAGCACCGACTTCAATATATTTTCGTTATTTTATGCTTTTTAGATAATTTACTTTGAAGTCGGTTTTTATTTTTGTTAAAATAGTTTTTAGATAATTTACTTTGAAGTCGGTTTTTATTTTTTATAAAATAGTTTTTTAAACACTGGAAGATTGTTTTGTGGCTTTATATAATTTATTTATATCATATTTTCATAAATTACATTTTTCTTTTTTTATTATTGTCAGTGACCAAAGTCTGCTATGAAAGTGATGAAAATATTACATAAATTATAGCTATTTTTAATAAAATTTTAATTTCCTAACATGTATTTCTGTTGAAGAATAACATTAAAAAATTGCTCAATCTCATAAATATTTTAACTTTTTCGACCGAATCGCGGACGGGGACTGACGTGTGTTTGTCAGCATAGAATTTTTATCAAAATTACTACATCTCGAAGTTTTACCTTATTGTCACATAGTTGAATTGTGAAAGTTTATTCACAGTGTATAAGTTATTTGAAGCCAAGTTTAAAGCGCAATCATAAGAAAAATACATGCAGTGTTTGTGTACTCGCGCAAAACTAAGTACCGACTTATAAGTACCCCCCGCTATAAATTATAATTATGCCTTTATCACGTACTCCAGAAAAATCAAACTCCACTTCAGATATATCAAAATTAGAAAATAAATCGCCAGATAATGTTATAACGTCTCGGATTAAACGGAAGAGGCCCATTGACATATGCAACTTTCAATTGGAGGATATTACTAGTGATCTCAAAAAAGATTTTCAAGATATGTTTACCCAATTTTCACTCTCACAGAATAAACAAATAAATACCATATTATCAACACTAAAAGATATTCAACAAACTAACAATATGGTCCAGAGTACGCTAACTTTTTTATGTGAAGGAAACTCTGCACTTAAGAAAAAAATAGAATTACAAGAAATCCAGGCAAAAAAGGATAGTGAACATATAACAATATTAGAGAACAAACTGGAGGACATCCAAAGAACGGAGCGGAAAACTAATATCGAGATAAAAAATATACCCTTAAAAGGGGCAGAAACTAAGAAAGATATATCCGAAATGATTTTCAAATTATCGGAAAACTTGAACCTAAACCTGGGAAAGAGCGATATTAAGGATATTATTAAAATAAATAACCCCAAAAAAGAAAAAAGTTCCATTATCGTTGAGTTCTCGAGTAATTTAATCAAAACTGAAACGTTACAAGCCGTGAAAAATTATAACAACCGAAATAAATCGAATAAGTTGAGTGCTAAGCATCTTGGGTTGAAAGCGTCTCCTGATATCCCAATATACATATCAGAACATCTTACACCGAAAGCAGCAAGATTATATTTTCTCGCCAGAGATCTAAAAAATACGAAAAACTACAAATATTGCTGGACTAATTATGGAAAAGTATATCTACGTAAGGATGATAATTCACCTATTGTCACAATAACAAATGAATCCCAAATACACCAAATGATTTGTAAGTGACTATCAGTCTATACATGTTATTGTAATTACCTTGCACTGTCTGATGAAATAAAGCACTGTTGTTATCATGTCAACATCTTTACAACCACTGTACAATACTATAAACTATCCAAGATAAGTTTAGTTATATTGTTATTACATAAGATATTCACCACACAACGTACACAGAAAATATACACAGCCCAATTTACACATATTCACGTTCTATGTTATTATTTCTACCTATTTGCGAATGCAACCGAATTACTGGTTAAACAATCATTTTCTCAGTACATTATCACTCTATCCACAGTTAATAAATCCAACTTAAAATGTCAAGCTTCATATATTGTTAAAATAAATTTATTTTCTACCTACCCTCTTTTAAAGTATTTACTACCCACATATATTATTTATTTACGTAATGTACCCACAACTGAAATTATAAAAAAATGGATACAATTAATTACTTAAATAAAGAATTAGATAACTTAAACAATATAAGTGCTGTTAAATGTCAGATTGAGGAACTATCACAATATTTACCTTCTGCTACACCTCACATATCAATTATCACACAAAATATTAGAAGTGTACACAAAAAAACCAACATTGATGACTTGGAGATTAATCTTAGTTTGCTTAAAAAGAACATAGATGTTATTGTGTTGACAGAATGCCGCATAAATACAAACAAGCCACTCCCATGCAAATCGTTATACCAAACGTACAATACTTTTAAAAAAGTAAACCAAAATGATGGTGTAGTGGTTTTTATGAAAAGTGCAATACAGCATTCAGTCAAAGAAATTGCTCTCTTGGGTGCATCATGTTTAGAAATAAATACCCTAGACCACATAATAATTTGCATCTACCGTTCACCCTCTGAAAAGAACCCCGAGCACTTTATTAGGTCACTAGATATGTACCTAGACTCAGCACACTTAAAAAATAAAAATGTTATTATTACTGGCGACATAAATATAAATATTATCCTAGGATATAATGACAAATATTCGGACTTGTATCTTGATATGCTAGCAGGTCATGGCCTATTACCTGGCCATAGACTTGATACCCGAATCAACAGCTGTATAGATCATATAATTACTAATTTAGATCCTAAAAAATATTCGGCCGTTATCTCAGTCTTTAACACGACTATAACTGACCACAAAATGACCGCTATGCATATTTATAACAAAAATAAACCATACACTGCTTCTAAAACAAAAACAGTTATAGATTATCCTGCCGCATTAAGTACACTTCAAGAAAATTATAATATTGATTATATGACTATTCAAGACCCAGAAGAATTAACAAACAAATTAATTGATTTAATTAAAAACTCATTAAACAGTAATACTAAAACCGTGAAGATTCCAAACAACAAAAAAATAATAAAGCCCTGGATTACGCCTGGCATTTTAAAATGTATTAAAAACAGAAATAGACTACAAAACAAATTACGTCTGGATCCAAACAATGAAAATCTTAGAATAACATACCGCAGATATAGAAATTTTTGTAATAATTTAATAAAGAAATTAAAAAGAAAATACGAAAGAGATCTACTGAACAAGGCTAAATTAAATAATAAGACATTATGGAATAGTATAAAAGACATAACTAATTTAAATAAACAGAAACAATGTAATTCGGAACTAATAAATATAACCAATAATCCAAAAGAGTCTGCAGATATTATAAATAATTTTTTTAATAATACTGGCAAATCATTAGCAGATAATATAAACACAAACCCCAACATCTTACGCAATTATCTTAACTCACTTCCTTCTCAGGTAAATTCAATTGGTATCATTGAACCTGAACACTCAGAAATCGATACAATCATCAGAAATCTTAAATCAGAATCAGCAGCCGGGTGGGACAATATTCCAACGAAATTTATAAAAATTGCCAAAGATGTGTTAGTCCCAATAATTACGCATCTTTCTATCCAAATTTTTAGAACTGGTATCTTTCCACATCTACTTAAACGCTCAATAATACACCCAATTTTTAAAAGTGGAGACAGAGACAACATAAGTAACTATAGACCAATTTCAGTATTACCAGTAATCTCAAAAATCATTGAAAAATTAATTAATAGTAGACTCATAAAATATTTAAACACATTTGGCATATTATCTAAACATCAATACGGTTTTCGTCAAGGTTTGAGTACAGAGGATGCGATTCTAGACCTTACTAAGAACCTG
Source organism: Furcula furcula (assembly GCA_911728495.1). NCBI lineage: Eukaryota > Metazoa > Arthropoda > Insecta > Lepidoptera > Notodontidae > Furcula > Furcula furcula. Next base: position 13,355,207 of record OU452256.1, on the reverse strand, counting down.
ACTAACTATATCGACGAAAAAAGAAAAGGTATATGTATTTTTCTGGACTTAAAAAAAGCATTCGATACGGTCTCTGTCCCTATTCTTATCCATAAGTTAGAAAAAGTGGGTATAAGAGGATCCTTCTTATCGTTACTAACAAGCTACTTAAGCAATAGAACACAGAGAGTTAAACTTGATAGTAATTTCACCAGCGAAGATCTGCAGACTACAGAGTGGGGAGTCCCCCAGGGTAGTGTTCTTGGACCTACCCTGTTTCTAATATATATAAATGATTTGACTGACTTGCAACTGACAAACGGACGTATTTTTTCCTATGCAGATGACACTGCACTTTTGTTCCATGGTACTCATTGGACAGAAGCCTTCGATATAGCGAGAACAGGTTTGCAGACAGTCATTAAATGGTTACAGATAAATTCACTCACATTAAACACGAGCAAGACCTCTTATATAACCTTCTCTATCAATGAGTCTTTGCAGCCTGGTGTTGAGTTTTCACTTACTGCTCATATGTGTAATAATGACAATACTAGTACTTGTAACTGTCCCCAGCTTGACAGGGTTAACTCTACAAAATATCTAGGCATAATTATTGACAAACATTTATCTTGGTACCCTCAAATTGAAGCAGTTTCAAATCGGGTAAGAAGACTCATCTGGATATTTAAACACCTTCGAAATATATCTGATAAACAACTAATTTTATATATATATACTACCCTTGTTCAGTCGATACTACTATATTGTATAACCATATGGGGAGGCACATATAAAACTAAATTTATGAGCATTGAACGCACACAAAGATCCGTTTTAAAAGTTATGTCCTTCAAAAATAGATACTACAGCACAATCAAGTTGTTTAATGAAGTAAATGTACTGACAGTTAGACAGCTATATATAGTACAATGTATTCTTAAAACCCATAAGAACTTATCTGTGGATTCTAATATATTAAAGAAGAGGCATCAGTACTCAGTGATCCGACAAAACGTAACCAGAACTGTATTCGCTTCAAAACAATTTAGTACGCAATCAATTAAAATTTACAACAAAATAAATAGACTTTTAAAAATATATACTATGACCTATCACAATTGTAAAAATACTGTCACAAAGTGGTTGAAATCTTTAACTTACGAGGAAACAGAAAAAATTCTTAACTAAACACACGCAGGCGTAAACAAACACACACACACACACACACACACACACACACACACACGCCTATACACACCTACACACTTATTTATCATATTACACCGCTTTATAAGCAATATTCACTGATTTAATTTATTGATGTCATCATCATCATCATCATCAGCCGGAAGACGTCCACTGCTGAACATAGGCCTCCCCCTTAGAACGCCACAATGAATTAGAATTTATTGATGTAAACTTTTTATTTACCTACTTTTGTATTGTAATTATAGTACAAGTGTTTAGTAGATTCTAAGAAAGAGCGGGGCTCTCCTAATACAGGTTTTTCAAACTTAAAAGGAGAGTCCCAACCCCTGTAAAATTGCACTAACTTGTATTGTAAATAAAGAATTTTTGATTTTGAAAAAAAAATTTTTGATTTTGATATTTTTCTGTTGAAGAATAACATTAAAAAATTGCTCAATCTCATAAATATTTTAATTGACTTTTAGTTAGTTGTGTATTGGGTGCAGACACAATATTATAAAAATTGCTCAAAAAAACTATTATTACATATTAATGCATATCAGTGGTTATGTATTGCAGTGGATTACTTTTCCCAATGCCACACTCAAAGTCTGTTAATGATTCATTATCTCACCCCTTAGATTTTATATTGAATATTTTAAGGGTATAAGAGGATTCATTGTTGGGAGTCTGTGTGTGGTAACCAGTTTTGTACATTGTTCTTTTTTCTGATAAAATATTGATTGACCAATTATATTGAGTACTTATATCAGATAACTAGGCACGTAAAAGTAATAAAACGCATTAGTTTCCAATTTCAATGAAAATGAAAAGTTTGATAAGAATTAATTGATTAATTGAAATAATGACAATGAAACAGGATAGTAATACTATTTTACCTGCTGAGTATATGTTATGCCGCGATTCTGCAGTAGCATCGGTACAGCACCTGCCAGACCCAATGGTATTCCTTGGAGAGTATAAAGGAACAATAGTACGGCAATGTTTAATTCATCCCCTTTGATATTACTCCGTTCATCTCCTAATCCATCGCCATTTTCCATCAATTGCTCTTTTTCAGGCGACTGTTTCCGCTTCGTTAGTGGCATGATTTTTCCAATTATGGACTGTACATTTTATAAAAATATTATTTAGAACACATGACACTGCCAATGTATAACATACACGTCAGAGATTTATTTTTAATTTACAAACCTTAATTTTCACAGTAAGAAACGTTATTATAAATAAAACAAGGGCTTCGCTTTAAATTAGGTAGCAAATAATACCTTTTATCAGTCACTTTTTCAACGATTTACTAATAAAAACAAAATGATTTAGAACCACGAACGAAACACCATTTACTCGTAGACAGAATATGACATTTACCAAACCAATTATGTAAATGTACGTTATGTCATTGACAGTCACCGTTGTCAGTGTCACCCAAATGTCACCCACCACACCACAGGGTACGTTCCACTAAGCGCCCACAACGACCACGCTCACGACAAGACCGCAGTTTTTCCCGTTCCACTTGCTTGTGAGCGTTACTGTTATAGACACAAGTAAAATGGATTTGAGGGTCGGTTGACCCTTCGTTATTTATCTGCTCCAATAAGTAAGACGTATGAGGTTCCAAACATTTATTCTCCTGTAAAACACTGAAGGCACTGGTCCTTTACATTTAGGACAAGTGATTCCACGATCACTAATTATATGTACATTGACTATATGTCTGTAAGCAGCACGACCGTTCTTTACTAGATTTATAACATGAATTATTTTCCACTGTTGACTCTACTAAGTCATAACAAAGAATGTGTCAAATACTATTCAGACAGCACGTTCTAAACTGAGCTGTTCACTATTCAAAACACATAGAAAATACAACAAGTGGCAAAGAGGTTCTAGTCGCCACATCACCCCCCCACGCAGAGAGGAAACCCCCCCCAGACATGGGGCAGGAGCCTGAAGTTAAATTATAAGTCAAGAATATCTCTGAACCTAACTTTACGACCGGACCGAGTGACAATGGGGGCAGGAGGGGAAAAGGAAGCTGGCGGAGCAAGCTCAACGAACGGATGATCTGAATCGTTGCTCGACGGAACACTAGCTGGACCGTCCAACATTGATCCTCGCGAGGCTGGCAACTCGTGATGCCCTATCTCTAAATCAGCCTCAATAAAAGCAGGCTTAACGCGATCGATGCTAACTGTAACTTCACGCCCCTTAACATCTAAGGTTAAGGTTTTGTCCTTACGCCTAATTACCCTGTATGGACCGGAGTACGGTGGTTGAAGTGAACGCCTAACGGTATCGTCCCGTAGCCAGACGTGGGACGCTGATGCTAGTTCTTTGAAAACGAAAATTGCTGGACGTGCATGATTCGAAGCTTCGACTGGACGCATTGCTTCCATTCGCTTCTTAAGATCTGATACAAAATCAATGATCGAATCAGGGCTACCCGAGGCATCGGCGGGAACAAGGAACTCTCCTGGCAAACGTAACGATTCGCCATACACGAGCTCGGCTGAAGAAGATTTGATATCCTCTTTAAAAGCCGATCTCATACCAAGGAGAACTAATGGCAGTGCCTTCGACCATGTTTCAGCATGGCACATTAATGCCGCCTTAAGCTGGCGGTGCAACCGCTCGACCATGCCATTTGCGCATGGGTGGTAGCTGGTGGTACGAATCCTCTTGGTCGCGCAAACACACATAAGGCGCTGAAAGAGGCATGATTCGAATTGACGTCCCTGATCCGATGTTAAAATACTGGGAACGCCGAAGCGAGACACCCAGCCATTCACGAAGGTGTCTGCGACTTCTTCGGCAGTAATGGATGACATCGGCCAAGCTTCCGGCCACCGCGTGAACCTGTCAATCGCGGTGAGGCAGTAATTATGACCGTTAGAGTGAGGAAGCGGGCCGACGATGTCGATGTGGACATGTTTAAACCTGTCCGACGGACTACTGAAGTTACTCAGCGGAGACTTGACATGTCTTGTCACTTTGCAACGCTGGCAATCTAAACATGAACGAGTCCATCTGTTACAATCTGCGCTGATACCAGGCCAAACGTATCTCTCAGCCACCATGCGTGCAAAAGCCTGCGCACCAGGATGGCTAAGGTTATGGCACTTGTTAAATACTGCTTTACGAAATGGTGGCGTTAGGTATGGACGAGATTTACCAGTCGACATGTCGCAAGTGATGCTTACATTAGTGCCGGGAATTAATACATCCTCCAGCTTAAGCGAAGAACTCGCGCGAGCGTGTGCTAATTCTTCATCAGAACGCTGTGAAGTAGCAAGTGCGGCGTAGTCTGCTTCCAAGGAAATACCCTCGATACGAGACAATGTATCCGCTACAACGTTATCGACGCCCTTGATGTGGACAATGTCTGTGGTAAATTGGCTGATAAAAGATAATTGATTCAGCTGTGCAGGCGGGAGCTTTTCTCTTCGCTGGGCGAACGCGTAAATCAACGGCTTATGATCCGTAAAAATTGTTGCGTGCTGCGCTTCGAGAATATGCCTAAAATGCTGAACGCTCTCATAAACGCCGAGGAGCTCTCTGTAGTAAGCTGGCCATAATGTTTGTTTAGTGTTCAACTTTTTGCTGAAGTAAGCGATGGGCTGCCAATCATCTGCTTCGGTACGACGCTGTTGCAGGCAAGAGCCTACGTGAGTGCTCGATGCGTCAGTGAAGAGACCGAGTGAGGCGCTGCAGTCTGGATGCGCCAGGATCTTTGCAGATGTTAAACTTTTCTTGCACTCTTCGAAACACGCCAAAAGCTCAGGAGTCCAAACGAAAGGCTTGGCATCTTTACCCTGGATAGCAGCTACTGCGTCAATTAACGGTGCTTGAAATTTGGCGGCAGCTGGAATGAATCGCCGATAAAAATTGGCCATGCCAAGGAATCTACGCATTCCTTCAACAGACTTGGGGGGAGGGAAATCCACTAAGGCTTGGATTCTGTCGACGGGGGGTCTAGCACCCGCCTCATCGATGTGATACCCCAAAAAGGTTACCTCCTTAGCCCCAAAAACGCTCTTAGCAGTATTGATAACGACTCCATACTCATGCAACCTTCTGAAAAGAATCTCCAGGTGCTGAGCATGCAGGGAGCTGGAATTTGAGTACACCAGGATATCGTCCACGTAGGCATAACAGAAATCAAGGCCACGCACGACTTCGTCGATAAAACGTTGAAATGTTTGACCTGCGTTTCTAAGTCCAAAACTCATGTATGGAAATTCGAACAACCCGAATGGTGTGATTATTGCGGTTTTGCAAATATCGGTAGGATTTACCGGAATTTGTTGGTATGCCTTAACTAAGTCAATTTTGCTATAAATGGTGCTTCCAGCAAGGTTCTGGCAAACGTCACCTATGTGCCGATGTAACATATAAAATGTTCAAACTTACAATTTAATTATAATATAGGCAATCAATATACAAAAAATATAATATTTAAAATACTTATATAAACGTATTGGAATTAATACTAATATTTGTCAATATAACTAAACCAATTCACATATTATTAAATTAAAATAAACCTAAAAACATAACACATTTAAAAATAAACATTCAACGTACACGCAAACATTTTCTGAATTTTTATATAGTGAAATAAAACAAAGCACGAAGGCACGGAACCGGTCAGCGAGCGAGTGATTGGCTCGTTGGGGCATTCCTTTGCTCGCGAACGGGTCGTTCAGTGAACACAGACGACAGATACTATTTTGCTTGCGAATCGTCTAGTCTCGCATATTCTAATTTTAATAAAATATCTGTACTTAGTACTTTCGAACGCAATCGCAATAAACTAAGCTAGTAAATAAAATCTAAGTAAGAAGTGTAATTGTTGAATTCCCGTACTGGGTAAGTCGTACATGTTGTTTTTAGATTGTAAAGTAGGGTACCTAGGATGTACTGTACTTAGACTTAATAATATGTAGTTTGATTAAACAATGTTATTAGCTTCCAACTTTTTATGTAGGCGTACGTATTTATTAGATAATTATGTATTTTGTAACTTGCTTGGCGATCCATAATTCTTAGTTTGTGAATCACTACAAGAGGATAGCTATTCACTGATTGATATTTAAAATTCATAAGCCATCAGTTACCTGCATTGTGACCGTCTCTGCCTAATCTTTCATAACTGCCACTTCCCTCCAGCGTAATAGTATATAGTTTAATTGCCCTAAACTCCCTTGGTTTTGTTAGCAACTAGTGTCATCCGTCGGCTTTGCTCGCTATATTTCACACGCATCACAGAAGCTAGTGGCAGTACCCGACTTCACCCGCTGTGTGTTCTAATATGTTAATATGACACACAGGAACACCGTCAGGACAGAGTGTCCTAAGGAAGTTCACCAATTACGGCCGGAGGGCTGCCACTGCCGCTTACCTGCCTGGATCACCTCGGGAAACAGCTGCGGACAACAGGAGAGTCGGGCAAACAGCTATTGTACCCAAAACCTACCCGCGACCTTGTACTATAATATTTTTTTATTAAATCTATTTTTGTTTACGTTACTTGAGGTTTTTATTACCAGCAAATAACGTGACACCGAACCGGATATCTGTCCGGAACAGTGCGTGCATTCAAGGTGCGATAATCGCCGCACGGTCGCCACGTTGAATCTTTCTTTTCCACCAGGTGTAAAGCTGAAGACCAAGGACTAGAAGATGGCCTGGCTGTCCCAGCCTTGACCATGTCCTCAAACTCTTTCTGTGCAGCGCGAAGCTTCAATGGAGCCAGACGACGTGGCCGCGATGATACCGGAGGGCCATCAGTTGTCTTAATATAATGTACCGTTGAATGTTTGGGCTCCTGAAGTACACCAGGGGGGCGCGTGATACTCGGGAATTTCTGAAGGATCGCCGAGAAAGGCGATTCGGGGATGGAAATAATTTTAATGCTGGACTGGCTAACGTCTTGGAGTTCCGCGAAAGATGACAAACCTGTCGTCCCGTCGCGAAGCTTCCCATGAGTGCAGTCAGGGAGTAGGTTATACTGCGACAAAAAGTCTGATCCTATTATTCCAGTTTCTACATCCGCAATTATGAAATTCCAAGATAAACTGCGCCTAAGACCTAAGTTTAAGCAAAGCGTGACTAAACCGTAAGTTTGAATTTTAGATCCGTTTGCTGCCACTAAATCGTACGGCTGCGGCTGGCTTTTCAGCTTGCTAACACTACTAACTGGTACGCAGCATACGTCTGAACCAGTATCCACCAGAAATTTCCTGTTGGTATACCGGTCAGTTACGAAAAGACGGCGACTCGTGGCTGAGCGTTGGGCAGTCGCCAAAACCGGACGCTCTATATGTTTTCCGACGACTGGTTGCAGCCACCAGCCGCTGAAGGTGGAGGGCCAGACCATTTGCACGGTTGGACGCACTTCCTAGCTTTCGTTCCGAATCGGTCATGGTAATAGCATAGCTCGCTATTGCGCGAGCGTGATCGGTTCCTAAATCTACCTAAGCTACGTTCTCGCGAGCGGCCCCGTTGGTCAAAACCTCGGTTGGCTAAAGAAGCCACTACGCGAGTAAGTTCCTCTATTTTGTGGTTCAGCTCTGCAATCCGCGTATCGTTGGTGGAGGTAGATGGTAGCGAGGTTGACGCACAAGCCATGTGTTGAGATGGCTGAGCATTGATTTCCATCGGCTGGTCAGCCAACTCGCTAAGTTCAGGCAAGTCCTGAAGACGCTGCGCCGTGAGCACGGTTTGAAGATATCTGGGTAGTCTGCTCATCCAGATGGTCTTCAAAACATCCTCGGGGAATGTAGTACCTGCTAGGGACCTAAGATACCGCAAGAAAGACGATGGCTTGCGGTCGCCGATCTGCTCCTTCTCTAGAAGACACCTAATTTTCTCCTCATGGGAGACCGAAAACCTGCGTATGATAGCGTCTCGCAAGGTGTTATAGGGATCCTTTGCTGGGGGAGACAGGATAATATCCTCAACCTCTCTCGAACAGTTCGTGTCTAAATGGGCCACTGCGTAATGGAACTTCGTTATTTGGTTCACCAACCCGTTGATGCTAAATTGCGCCTCCAGGCTCGCGAACCATAACGCTGGACGGTCTTTGCAGAAGGGCGGGGTGCGGATGGACACACGGTTAACGACTACCTTTTCGCCTGCTGCCTCTCCATAGTCACTTTCGCTCTCAGCCATGTGGATGGTGGTGCGTAAGGCGCGGAACCCTAAATTTAATCAAAGAATTTTCCCTACGTGGGTTGCTGCTGTAACGACCATGACCTTTACAAAATTTATTTAAATATTTTATTTGTTGTTTTAAAATAAAAACCTTCAAATGTTTCACTAAATGTCATTGCGAAACAAAAAAACGATCGCCGAAAATTCGCAGGCAGGAACCACGACGAGCACGGCGAACACGGCGAAAAACGAGCTGATTGCTCGTAGAATTCCACTATATCGCTCCACGACGAATGTTTTCGTTATTTATTTTTCAATATTTAGACAAAATAAAATTCCGTTGTATGATGGCCGACGTAAATTCCGATAAATAAAACGAACACCGTTTCTTTTCTAATTTTTCATTTTTTATTGATAGGTACAGTGTTGGTTACCTTGTTATCCTTTTCTTGTCTAAGTGCTTAACGTCTTACGTGTAATCCTCTAGTTTCGGTGTCACCAAATGAGGGTCGGTTGACCCTTCGTTATTTATCTGCTCCAATAAGTAAGACGTATGAGGTTCCAAACATTTATTCTCCTGTAAAACACTGAAGGCACTGGTCCTTTACATTTAGGACAAGTGATTCCACGATCACTAATTATATGTACATTGACTATATGTCTGTAAGCAGCACGACCGTTCTTTACTAGATTTATAACATGAATTATTTTCCACTGTTGACTCTACTAAGTCATAACAAAGAATGTGTCAAATACTATTCAGACAGCACGTTCTAAACTGAGCTGTTCACTATTCAAAACACATAGAAAATACAACAAGTGGCAAAGAGGTTCTAGTCGCCACAGATTAAAGAGCGTTTTGAGCATGGAGGTAAATAATACAAACGGCGAGTTACTATACAGAAAGCAAAAGATTTAAGATAATTGAAAAACAAAAATTACGTTAAATTGTAATTAAAACGTGTTTTGCTGCAGAAACATCTCTCATCATCATTCTACTGAAATGTCTCTTTCCGTTTTAAATAACGTAAGTTTCAAGGTCGCCGATCTTTGATACTTTGAGTTTTGAAAACACCGTTAATTTTCTCAACTCACTTCGACCCACTTATTTAGATGGGTCGTCGTGAGCTTAAGTCATGACGTCATGAGTGACGTTTTAGCCCCGACCACAACGACCGCGGTCGTTATGTGGAACGACTAAAGGAGCATTTTGATCGTTGTGGGCGCTAAGTGGAACGCACTCTAAAGGAGCATTTTGATCGTTGTGGGCGCTGAGTGGAACGCACTCTAAAGGAGCATTTTGATCGTTGTGGGCGCTGAGTGGAACGCACCCCAGCCAGATAATTGTCATGTCATATGTCATGCAAAGAGGATTTAACACTACGTATAATGTTTTTTTTTTTTTATGGCAATTGTTTTTAACATTATGCCAATGTCAAGCACAGAGTACTTTGTATATGTCAAGTTAAGACGTATAATGTTAATGTCATGTGTAAACTTGTTGACAAAGTCAAACTCAGCTGTTTTCGATGTTTTTATAATTTCAATCTAAAATCGAGGTATTTTTGGCCAAAATGAATGGTTTCTGCATATAAAATAATGATTTTGTAATAATTGTTTATTTGTGCTAACTTTGAACCAATTTGCTGAGGTAATTGAGCGTTCTAGTTTAATACAATAATGTCTCGCTCGTGCATTTTGCGTTGCTTGTTGGATACGCATCCTCCTATAAGATTAGAACATAATGTTGAAACTGTAATAGGACGCAGCAAAGTCACTAAAATAAAAGATCAGTCTTGTTCACGACAGCAAAGTGAGTAGATTTAAATTCGTTATTATTTATCCATTCTTGCTTGTATATCTATCTATTCATATTATAAAAGGGCTTAGAATAATAACGCCGTATGCCGTGTATAGTAATTTATCTCGTTTTTGTACTACTTTTTATTCTTTACAACAGTATGCCTCAAAGCCGACTGTGAGGAATGTTCGGTAGAAGTTAAACAACTGGGGATTAATTCTTCTGGACTTAATGGATTTGCACTAAAAAGAAATGGTTTGTATAAAGCAGAACATGGGTCGAGAATCGAAGTGCTACTTAATAATTACGTTCATATAATTGAATTTGACCCTCCACCGGATGGTCAAGACCAGTTAAAACCAAGTGTTAAAAGGAAATATGAAGAAGACAATGATGAGAGTCTTAGAAAAAGAAAAAGCTTGAAGACCGAATGTGACAACCGATCATTGTGTAGTAATATAAAGGAAGCCATGGAAAATATTTGGGAAGATATTGACAGAGGTGAACTTTATGTTTTCACCTCAAAAGGGGTCAAATCTAGTGATAAAATAGCTGCATTTGATATGGATGGCACTTTGATTAAAACCAAATCTGGTAAGGTACATCCAGTGGACATCAATGATTGGCAGATAGCTTTTCCAACAGTTGCACAAAAGTTAAAAGAATATTTGGATCAAGAGTACAAGTTGGTCATAATGAGCAATCAGGCTCCAATAGGTAATGGTAGAGTGAAGATAGAGGACTTTAAAAAGAAAATTGTGGGTCTGGTGGAGAAATTGAATGTTCCTATGCAGGTGTACATTGCCACAGGAAAGGGATTTTACAGGAAACCAACTACAGGAATGTGGAAAGTTTTATCTGAGCAGGTAACAATTGATACATAAATGGTATTCTATTGCAATATTCATTAAACAGTTAATAAAAGACAATGTATATGTTTGCAGAAAAATGATGGTTTGGAAATAAAAATGGATAATAGTTTCTACTGTGGTGATGCTGCAGGCAGAGCCGCCAATTGGGCACCTGGTAAAAAGAAGGATCATTCCATGGCTGACAAACTTATGGCTGAAAACCTTGGCCTGAAATTCTATACTCCAGAACAATTTTTCTTAGGGCACTCTGTAGCCAATGTGCCAATGAATAAACCTGATTTTAACCCTAAAGATCTAACTTCAGAACCATTTAATGATAAGCTGATAAGCAATGAGAAGGAGGTTAGTGTCAGTTATATTCTACCCAACATTATGTAATAGGAAACACTGATCCTAAATATAAAAAAATAATACTTGGACTCTAGGGCTACACCTATTATATTATATCATTACACAAGGACAAGCCTAGATCAAAAATAAATAATTGGCATGCTATGATTGCCCCCTTGATACCTGACTCATTCTCTCTGAACCTTTCTCCTTCTTTACTGCTTTGCAAATTGATAACTATGTATTATATGAAGGAATATTTAATGTACTTCATATTATGAAACAAAAGGTCAAACAGCAGTCATAGTGTACGGCAGATATAAAATATGGCTTTTGAATTTATGCCAAGTGCATCATAATAAAAAAATTAATACAAGAATCTTAGATTTTTAATTTAATTTACTATTTTCAGATTCTTGTTCTAGTTGGTTTTCCCGGTAGTGGCAAATCGTTTGTGTCGAAACAGATTGAAAAGAAATCAGGTAATAAATATGCTACTGTATGCAGAGATGTTCTCGGGTCATGGCAGAAGTGTGCAGCAGAGGCATCAAAATTATTAGAAGTGAGTGAAAATAATAGTTAATCCTCAGTTTTATATTTGGTTCATATTACTCCTTTGAGGAACTCCATAGTTGGAAGCTACAAATTATTTGACAGATTAAGATTAATAAACATTTCATTATACCCACGTACCATAAATCTCGTCGCTGGAGGACCTCAATACGATGCTCAGCGACCTCAGTAGCGTTTCCCAACAGGTGGGTCTTAAAATGAACATGGACAAGACGAAGATCATGTCTAATGTCCATGTTGCACCCGTACCGGTAGTTGTTGGGAACGATACACTCGAAGTTGTTGACCACTACGTATACCTAGGACAAACTATCCAGTTAGGTCGGTCCAACTTCGACAAAGAGGTCGCCCGAAGAATCCAACTCGGATGGGCAGCATTCGGGAAACTACGCGATATCTTCTCGTCCGAAATACCGCAGTGCCTGAAGACGAAGGTTTTTAACCAGTGTGTGTTGCCAGTGATGACATATGGTACTGAGACGTGGTCTCTAACGGCTGGCCTTTTAGAGAAGTTCAGAGTCACACAACGAGCCATGGAGAGAGCTATGCTCGGAGTTTCTTTGCGCGACAGAATCCGAAAGAAAGAAAGGGAAGTTGGGGAAGAAAGGTTCTCGAGTGGCGACCACGAACCGGAAGACGCAGCGTAGGCAGGCCTCCCACTAGGTGGACAGACGACATTGTGCGCGTCGCAGGTAACCGGTGGATGCAAATAGCCAATTGGCGTTCTAAGGGGGAGGCCTTTGTTCAGCAGTGGACGTCTTCTGGCTGATGATGATGATGATAAATCTCTACCACATGTAGCAGCACTCAGTTCTCTGCAATAGCCTTTTTTAGAAAATTTGAGAGGAGTCACTCGCTCAATAGTAAGAGACACGTCTGCGGACCACTGTCACTGGTCACCTAAGAAATCAATCATTTCTCCAGCTACAAGTACCCTTCACATCGGAACATAGGACTGTTTATACACAGCTGCATACTGAATATCTGACAACTTAGTGGACTTGGTAAGACAAGTATAGGTCTTTTCCCGCAGCGAGGTAAAAGCGTCGTTGTAGACAGCACTAACCCTGACGCGGAGTCGCGCGCGCGCTGGACGACGCTTGCAAAGCAGATGAACGTGCAATGCAGGTGCGCCAAGATGGCCGTCACCATAGCACACGCGAGGCATAACAACAAGTTCAGGGAGCTCATGAAATACAACCACATTCCCGTCAATGACATTATATATTATAGTTACAAGTAAGTGATGTTATAGTTTTAGTAACGATATGTGTTAGTAACGATGCCTCGTATTTCTGCAGATTTCTTTACTCTTTATGTATCCGCCCAAAGTTAAGTCAGCGGGTCTAGTACGGGTTTTGATAGTTTACGAGCTCGATCAAACTGTCAGTTTTCTCGCGTTCATTTTACTAGTCTTTTGTAGTTACCGCTAGGGGCGCTGTTTTGAAATGTATGGAGAATACTGAGTGATCCGAGTTCGATAACTATGAAAACTCGTACTAGACCTCCAAACCGTAGTATCGTAAAGCCGCGTTTCCTAATAGCATTTCTATGATAATATTAACAAAAACACTTAGCTAAGTACGTTTAATTTATAAATTAGTGTCAATCTTTCTAATGACATCTCTTTCTTTCAGAAATAAATACGTTGAACCTACCATAGGTGAAGGGTTTAAAGAAGTTATTGAGATCAAATTCACGGCATGTTTCGACAATAAGGATGCGGAGAATATATACAAAATGCATTTGTTGGAAAAATAATAGGTTGGTGGTTTGCTTTTTAGGAAATAAAACGTAATGTGATAATATTCAGCCTTTTTATTGCAAAAACAATTATAATCACGATCCTCACTATTTCATTATTAAGTAGGCCTTATTACCCAATAAAGCGTATAACTACGCAATACTTACTTCAGTGCATAAAGCGAAGCGATGTTCTAAGCTTCTTTTATATTTTGAAATACCTACAATGTACATGATTAATTTATAGTCTATGTAAGTTTTGACACATAATTAACTGCCGCACTTACTAACGTGAATTAGAGTTAATGATCATTAATTCTCGGGCCTGTTGGTCTATTGATTAGACACCCTGGCCGCTGACCAATCGGGTCGTGGTTTCGATTCCCACCAAGTGTTTGGGTGTTTTATCCCTAAAATATGTATTTACAATACAAAGTATATAGGTATTAGTCTCAGTTGTCTGGTTTCCATAGTACAAGCTTTTCCTAGTTTGGGTTCAGATGTCCTTGTGTGGGTGGATTGTCCCAGAATATGATTTATTATGGGATTTCTGGAGTCGATGGCTAAATTAGCATTATTGATAACTGACGTTTGTAAGAACCGATAACCGTTGGGGAAGAAAGGTTCTCGAGTGGCGACCACGAACCGGAAGACGCAGCGTTGGCAGGCCTCCCACTAGGTGGCCAGACGACATTGTTCGCGTCGTAGGTAACCGGTGGATGCAAATAGCCAATTGTCGTTCATAGTGGCGTTCTAAGGGGGAGGCCTATGTTCGGCAGTGGACGTCTTCCGGCTGATGATGATGATGACTTTTGTAAGTGCGGCAGTAAGAGTGTTAAAGCTCGAGCGCTTTAAACGGAGACCTTGAACTACTGCATAACACCAACTATCCAACCCATATTAAAATTGAGGCCGTCAGCGCAGAAGTGGTCTACACTTGAGACTGTTAATAATAGAGATGATGAACTCTTTAGTAGCGCCGAAATATTAAAGTTTAATCAATACCTTTATATTTGGACTAAATATCTTAGTCCAAATAATCTAAGGGGTGTTTTTGTAGTTTAGGGAATCCGTCCTACGATCAATATGAAAAAAAAAACAGCTAAGTAGTTACAAATTATTTGCCCTACATAATTCTTCATACGAAAAAATATATCCTAAATCACTTTTGCGCTGACAGCTTCAATTATGCCTTGAAGTCTATTCTGAAATCTACCGCAGCGGCTCGGGCTGGAGTTTGTAATAGATAAAATAACTTTATTGATTTATTATTTGGTGACGAGGTTAAACACGTCACCTACCTCTTTATACACGGTGGGTTTTATCTTAGAGCATTAAACCAAATTGTTGATTTAATGCTCTAACCTACAAACGTCAATTAATGTTAATAATCATTAATTAATTTTTTGAAATCGGATTATTTCGACACTCAAAGCCTATGGATAGTGAGTTAGATATATCAATAATCTCGTAATTATCTAATACTAAAAGTCAACCTTAAGAGACTCGTAGAGGCGAAATAAATAGATTACAAAAAAATTCTTAATTGTAATTAAAGTTAATTGATGTCTGTGAGTGCGGCAGGAAGGGTTTTAATAGACCACTTTTATTTTAAATAATCATTTTATAAAAGTTGCACTATTAAGTACCTACGTATTATTTTAGATACACGATATATCGTTACCCGACATTACCTATGCATTATGCGAAGCGTGTCTGTCTAATTATAACAGCAATGGCGAAATGGACGGATGAATCAAATTTAACAAATAATATCTTATAATATGTATTATATACAATGCGTTTTACTTTATAATTTATTTACAAATTACCATCACAAATGGATTATATTAAGTACCTAGGTACCATAAAGCTCATGATTCGTTCACATTAATTATTTTTGTACGTGAATGTAGGTAAGTATAGTGAGTTATGTCCTGGTTATAGTAAACAAGAAATGTTCATTTCGGTGCGATACGTTGTACCTATACAAAATTAAACCCAAAGTATCTATGTTGATGTACCTAGTAAATTTAATGTTAAACATGTATTATTTGAATTCTCTCAAGTTCAAAGGTATAGGGCCTACTCTGAAGTTGTTGAAATGAAAGCAATTTATAAGAAGTTTGAACCGACCCTTGGTTGACAAAGCAAGCAGTTTCACGCTTACAAAAAATAAGATTATTATAATACCGAACTACCTATTTCATATAATAAGTAGACCACCTTCCTAACTGCGTAAAACTGGTTTTATATTACGTAAAACGTACGTATACACGTTAAACTATGTATTAAACAACTACCATAATAGAACTTATTACTTTTACTGATAGTTGATAGAGTTGATAGGATAGATTGTCTGCGTGTTGTTGTGAGTTAGTAGCAATAATTATATTTAGTATGTACTAAAAATGAGTACGTAAAATGACTTGAAGAGTACGTAAAGCCTAGGCATATAAATTTGGAGTAGGTCTATGAGGCGATTATAATGACTGCTTCAGCCTCGTGTCATTCGCCGTTAGGGTCGAGATCTTCCTCCTCCGCATCTAGCAGATTATCCAGACTCGAATCCGAGTCGTCATCCTGTCATCTGTAATAAAAAATAAAAAATCTTAGAAAAGTGCTAAATGTTGCTTCACATTTTGTGCTTCGAAATACAGGTCTCGCGTACACGCGTTTATTCCGGCGTATAAGTACGCTCGAACTAATAATATTATTTTCACACCACCTGCTCGATAATGTTGCATTATGTGTCATATAAAGATGGCATAAAGTACCTCATTATATCCCTATAGTTTAGCCGGGTAATAATGTTGTACTAAACTCCTTTGGGTAATAATGTGATTTGAATTTCGAACGTCAAACGAAAATTCCTCTACACTTTGACCACAGGTATAATACTACTATAAGCATGGTGCATAAACTACTATTTCATAATATTCGTTGTTGGTAAGTATGTAGGCCTTAAGAGAACAATCATCTAAGAATTAAAGTGTTATCTGTAACTAAGGCCGTTTTGATCCCTTGTAAAATGTACCGACACCACAATTTATAGCTTGTGAACGCCGAACCGAACGTCGCCAACCTTAATCTTGGTAAGTCGACTCGAAAATAAGAAGAAAAATAGTAGAAGGAACGTTACCAGTGCGTACTTAAGACTCACCACCAGTAAAAACTTCGAAGTCGGTAGTTATACACAGAGGGTAGGTACACTCCGGTACACTCCCTCGAAATATAAGTAGCCTGACTGGGAAAGTGTCTACCTCCATATTACAGAAGATCGTAACAGGGGCGTAGCCGTATCAGCCTTATCAATGATACGGGGCCCCCGGACTATAGGGGCCCCGAACATGTGTATGCAACAATTCGTAAAATCCATGTTCTCACATAATCTCTTAGGCCGTACCATCATTTGGACTCCCCAACAAATTTTGATACGGGGCCCATCTAAGGTAAGCTACGCCAATGGATCGTAACCAAGTGACGTCACCCTCTAGTGACGTTGCCAGCAGCGTTCTGTAAGGATTTGCTGATCTGGCTACAGGATTATCGTTCTTCCTTATCAGTGTTGGCATAGCGGTACAGTAGTGACGCGTTTCAGTAGATACGGATTCCCTTTCGTCGTGATTTTCCAGAGTAAGTTGGCGGAATCGTTTGTTCGCTTTCCCGAGTATAGTTACTGTCTCTGCAGTTCGCTTTCCAGAGTAACTTAACTGACTCTGGAGTTCGCTTTCCAGAGTAATGCTACAGACTTTGGAGTTAGCTTTCCAGAGTAACGTTACTGAATCTGGAGTTCGTTTTTAAATTTCTATTTTGAACACTTAATTAGTGGTCGGTTGGTCTATAGCTAATAATTTTTAGGAAGCAGTGCACCTACTAGGCCTGTTCACGACTGTCGAAAGTTACCGAATATGAATTTAAAATGTGTCGTGTGATATCTTGTTAACGCTATGCACAGATCCGATAGTTTCGGTGAAATTACATCATCATTCCAAATAGAATTGATAAAACACTTCGAAGACGGATTCGTAAATAGGGTTTACAAGGTATCACCGCAAATGTTTTAATCTGTTTCGGATACGGAAACCCACAAAGTACTCAATAAATAGTATAGGTACGTATAGTAGTGGTATAGTTGTGAATATATTCACTTTATTTTATTTTTTTGGAATGATAGATGCTGTTGGCCGCAGATGGCCATTACAGCTTTACCGGACAATAGGAGGCGAGTGCTTATAGCAAGCACTCTAGCCTTAAGGGGTGAATAGCCCCACTGTTCAGTTCACCTGGTTATATAGAGGGTGTCGATGTGTGCGAGGCGGGTGCCGGTTAGGGGCACAGTGCCAGCAGCGGCCCCGGCGCGATGCTTGCGGCGTGCGGCCGCACTACGCGCCTGCTGCACGGCCAGGTCGCCACACCAGCGCTCGCAGCGCGCGTATATCACCACACCTTGGATTAAACGATCTGTTTTATTAACTCAGAGACACGTAGTGAAAAATCCTAAATCTATGAGTCAGACCGTAGGTATACACGTATTAAACACCCGCTGTTTTACTAGCTGGTAGGTTCTGGAGTCGTTGGGCGACTGAGCTGTGTGTGGGTCCTAAGATGTTCATCCAGTTCGGTGGACAAGGACGACGGTGGCGGGCTCTCGGTGGGCTATAGGTAATGCGTCTCTCGACGACGGGCTCGAAGGCAAGGCACTGAGGGGTAACTGGTGGAGACCCAAGCACCTGTTCACGTTCAACGTTGCGACAGCCGCAGGGTTTTAAGAATCTCACATACCCTGGTTGACCCCCAAGGTGCCGGGAATCTTGTGGAAATTATCTTCCGCGAGAACATACCCAAAAAGCTCTTTGTCGTACGCCAAAGTAATTTAGCAGTCATCAAAAACTACCGTCACCATCACTACCTACCACTACCATTATTAACACCACCGAATCGCAAAGACAGCAATTTAAGAGTATATTACGTAACTATGCCTCTATGTGTTGTTCTGTGAGTAATAAAATGTAAGTTAAAATTACCAGCTCCTGCAAAAAGTGTTATAGCTGGCCAAGAGTCGAGGAGTAGCGGTGTGAGAAATAGCAATGCAGTCAGCATTGTCACAGGACCTTGAATGCTTTGTCCTTTCCTCATGCTCAGACTATGTGCCGGCTGCCAGGCACATATGAATGTGGCAACAATCCATACTGCAAAAAAAAACAATATTTCCTAAACTACTTTTCCAACCGTAACGCGTCCCCTCAAATTAACAATCTTTGCCAAATCTTAACATAATATCTTATTGAAAAGAGGTAACTTTATCCTATTCTAGCCCTCGTCTTATCGTTCCCGTTTGATTGATTCTTCTCTTAGTTTTAAACCAGTTTAAACCTAGATTCATACTCGTAATATCGTAGGAAAAAAATATATTCTACATGGAATTTACGAATGGAGATATAAACTCTGTAACCGATAACCCACAAAATTATCGATTTTGAATACTGTTCAAGTGTTCATTCCACAGATTGAACCACAATTCAATCTTCTTGCATTCAACTCTTCGGCTTGGAATTCAACTTAATTTTACTTAGTCAATAAAATGCATGTTAAGTGAATTTACTTAGTCACAGGTATACAAAAATAACAATTTATAGACCTACTGGTTGAAAATAATTTTAAATCTAATACATTACGTGGAATTCCTGTGGCGAACATTGGCACTCTAATAGCTTCATTGCAGAAGGCTACAGCGAGGAACGCGTCAGCGATGACTTGAGTTACAGCACCCACTGCCGACCAACGAGCTCCTCGCACACAAGGCGGCGACGGTGCACTTGCTTCAGGAGTAGACGTCACTACCTGTGAACAACTTTCTCTGATCATTATCATTTAGAGTTGTAAGGATGGATAACACTATTTTTGTTTATGTAAGACCTTTTTACGCCCAAAGTGCTTCCCAATCGCTTTTTCCAACCGCAATCAAGTAGGTGGCAACAAACATGCGGCCCACCCACCTGATGGTAAATAGTTACCGCAGGCTATGGACCTATGCTATGGACGCTAGCAACACCAGAAGCAGGGTTCCCAACTTAGGGGTTTTCCCCCCAAATTTAGGGGGAAAAAATTTGCGATGGGATTTTTTTAGGGGTGTTATGTTCTTAGGGGTATTTTTAGGGATTTTCATAACTTCAATTAACTAAGTAATAAACAGTGGGCAAATGTCTTCAGTTGAAGTTTTCGATAATTTATAAATAAAGAATTTTAAAAAATGGTGTTTCTGAATGAAATTTATAGTGGTTGTTTAAAATGTATTGTTCGTTTAATGATATATTATCATTTTTAATGTATTATTTATTTAAAAATATTTAATTATTTATTTTTTAAACAATATTTTTTTTAGGGGGAATCTCTAGAAATTGTGGTGGTTTTAGGGGTTTTTGATTGGAGCTTAGGGGGATAATTTTTTGAGAGTTGGGAACACTGACCAGAAGAATCAATAGCGCGTTGCCGACCCTAAAGACATTAGATATTAAGTCTCTTGTGTCCGGTAATTACACCAGCTTAGAGCCCTTCACACCGGAACACAGCAATGTTTACACAGTGCTGCTAGGCGGCAGTAAATCTGATACTGCCCCTGCCATGTTACCCACCTGGACGGTTCCTTGCATAACAACTGGGAGGCTTCTTGGAGGTTCTAAGATTGATTGATTTTGAGATATAGATATAGCAGGCAGTTTAGTAATAAAAAATTAAATACTTGTATTCGGTCTCTGTATTCTTTAACAACGGCGTCTATGTCCGTAGAATCGTCGCCAGAAGACAGGTCTGGTTCACTTGCTTCCGCGTCAGACGGACATTCGTCACCAACTTCGGCAGTGGTGATCTCTCGCGCACAGCTGCTGCCGCTCGTCATGGGGTCAATATCCTCCATTGGACATCCTGCGTATTCGTCTAGTAAAAGGCATTCCCTCTCTTCTGTTTCTGAAAATAAAATACCATGGCGTCAAGTATACCAACCTACGAACTACGGTAAAAAATGATATGTACCTATACGTCACGCGGGGCAAAAGTGAAGATTTATATGTACCTACTATTTATTAATAATTTAGTAACAATCATGTTTAAAATAAAAACTTACATTTGTCGATATGTTACTCTACTGAAACAAATAATGAAGTGTTGTAGAGCATGCTTGCTTTGGTGTACATTTTAACTTACCCTTTATCACTTTCGATTTGATGCTTTCGAGAGTTTTGGTGTGGCGAATTGCTGATGGAATGAACCATAGATTCCGTTTAGCTTTGCTTCCGCAAGATTTTGAACCCCGTTGAGCACCGTCTCTACCCAGCCGCTTATATTCAATATCTGTAAGTATAAGTTAGTACTTATATTGTTTCATGCCTATGGTAAATAGTTAAACTCTCTTTAGTTCTGAATACCTAAAGACTTCTATTTTATTAGATTTGACTCTCTTGAGTCGTTGGTGGCGTAGCACGTGTTAGCATCGTTGTTTCGCGTAAAGCGACGATAGGTATTCATTACACTGGTTTTTTTGTTGAATACATTATGTTGTTTTGATTGTTTATAATTATCGGATCGATATCACCTAGCATAATACTCAGACCGTAGCGTGCCGTAACATCTAACAATTCTGTTAAAAACTTTCATGGCGATCTACTTAGATTACAATGACTGTTGTCCTGTGTTGCTATTCCGTAACCCCGGCCCTTGAAACCTCTTGAAACAACGTCGAATTGTCGGAAAATGATGACAGTAAACCCATAAGTCAATATAGTATCTGAAAATGCGACGGAATTTTTCGCGTCGTGACTTCTCACGACGACATGCATCGTGCTGTCGAGAACGACGCAACGCGGTAATTTGTCTTGGCCCTCCAGCAAAGCAAATTAAGAAAAGATAAGTATGTACTTAATTTTCTTAATGAAATTTACTGCCGCACTCACATACATTAATTAACTTTAATCGCAATTAAGTCAGTTTTCGTAATCTATTTATTTCATCTCTCCGAGTCTCCTATGATCATCTTTTAGTATTAATTACGAGATTATTGATGTACCTATTTACTCACTATCCGCGTATGAAGTATTATTTGGCTTCTAAAGTCGAAATAATCCATTTACAAAATATGACTTAATCACAATTAACTATAATTGACGTTTGTAGGTGCGGCCGTTAGTATTGTATGGTCCTAAAACTAAAGTAATCTACATTTAAATTCATGTGAATAAGTATTCTACTATACCGCCTAGTAACTAGAAATAATTTGCTACATAACAATTAATTTTACTTACCACCAGCTTCCTTCTGTTCTGGGGTCGGCACGCATCGCATAACGATGAAGTGGAACGCCTGAATAGCTATTCCGAGCAAATGGCTGGCGTTCATGAGGGTGATCATGTGGGATAGTGGACATGCGAAGGCGAGTATTGCTGACAAACTCCCTGAAATAACAATTAAAGTAGCCTTAAACATCATTATGGTTTATAGTTTTTGTGTAGAAAATTGACACATCTAAAATATATCGCAACCAATTTAAAAATAAGTCATAGTCCATTAAGAAGCTTGCGGACGATTCTTTTTTAGTAGAGTCTAATTTAGTATCTGCAGCATAACATAATTAGTATCGTCTAGCTAATAGATTATACAAAGGTCCATGCTACGTCCCCTATTCTGTGCCTAGAGACCACATCGATTGCTGAAGACAGTTATAAGTTAAGCTTTAAGTCAACTTCACACACCTGCAGTGAAAACAGCTAAAACTGGACTACCCGTGGCGGTGCTCTCGTAAGTCATCGATCTGGTGAGTACTTTCCATTCCGGCGTCGCCAGCGCCACTAGTACGGTGAAGAGTAGTGGACATAGTTCCGTGAGGGCTAGGCATACACCTGCCACAGTGACGGCCGCCAACAATGGGCAGATCCAGCCCGCTGCCCTAGCCTCTAGTAACGTGGTGACCGGTAAAGCTGCGTCGATGCTGTTGCTGAAATTTCCGAAAGGCCAACATCATAAGGTTGTTGTAGGTACTTATGTACTTCCTGCGGAGTCGCTGGACGTTCGGGGTGGGGGCCCTAGGACGTTCATTGAGTACGGTGGCGACTCCGAGGAGGACGGCGGCGGGGTTGCGACCCCCGTCCCCGTGACTGGTTCCCGGGGGACTACAATGTGCCCCCCGGCGGTGGGCTCAAAGGCAAGGCACTGAGGGGCCCCTGGTGCAGATCCCACCGGAGAGCCCTGGGGTCCCCCCTCTCATGCCGATGCGACAGCAGCGGGGGTTTTAGTGGGTAAGAATCCCACATACCCCGGTCGAGCCCCCCAGCTCCCGGGGACCTTTGGAAGGTTTCCGCCGCGACAAAAAAAAAAGGTACCCAGGTACCAACCTTAATTTTGATGGCACTTCTTACCCCCGTTCATTTTAGTGTGGTGGTTTCCCTCCCACTAAAGACAAAGGCACCTGCCTTGCTTTGCTATATTACAAAGCCAGCCTCGTATCCTCAATGCCAGCCTCGGACAAAAATTATTTAGATTTTTTTATAACCCTTAGAATTTGTCTAGTAATTGTGTGTAGATAGATATGCTTACCCTTTCAACATGTTACTGTAAAGGAAACATAGTCCTGATAGTACTATTGCAGGCAATCCAATCATAAGGAACATATTTTTCTTCAAGGTTCCGTTATCTTTAGGCAGTATTACGCTAAATGAATACGATATTGGCGCACCAGCCGCAAATAGCTGAAAAAAAAATTACTTCTCACTGCCGACATAATATTTTAAAGAGGGTCTAGCTGGAGCTGTGGTTATTCAGATAGAGATGTTATGGAACGATAACAGATAATGTCATTTTGTAGTTCTTTCTTTCAGAGTTGAAACCTACGGGATTAAAGACGGGACGGGAATGAAGACTACGGGGTCGATCTACCAAAAATGGACATATCCTCTCTCATCAAATGGCTTTAGCTATTATACAACAACTCAACAAGGCAAATTATTGTAAACTAGCTGACCCGCGTAGCTCCGCCCGCGCTTTTTTTACATTTTGCTCCCCTTTTCTCCCTCCTCCCTTGATTTATCTCTCTCCATCTCTCACTCTTATAAGAAAAATCTAATTCTATGCTCTTTGTCTCCTTTCTCTTTCCTCCTCCCGCTTCTGTCGCCGTCACACTGGCATGGATTGATTTTTATAGATATAGATTTATACAGGTACCTAGACTCGAAACCAAATAAGCTTGAAGGCGATTACCACTTTATTATGCAGTCATAAAACACCCCCGCTGTATAGTTGACCGTTAACGCGGCAGCAAAAAAAGGTTGGTGATACAAAGTTGTTTTTGCTGACGCGCCTAGTTGACGATGTATGCGTTATGTAGTTATTGAGCCGCAAACAAACTTGTAATCGCCTCCAAGATTATTTGGGATGGAGTTTAGATTGATTATTATTTTTCCTTCTAATCTTGCGGTTAAGCTTGGTATGAATACATGATCTACATATGCTTTCGGAGTAGGTAGATAATAGTAGTTTATGCACCAAGGGGATAAAGCAGTGTCTTATGTCACGGGCGTGAAATTGAATCGCGAGCATAACGAAGGATTCTAGCAACTCCCGAGCGTAGCGAGGGAGTATAGAGTTAACTCCCGAGCAAAGCGAGGGAGTTAATACTAGAATCCTGAGTACAGCGAGAGATTCAAGCTCGCCCAAGACAAAGACACCTTTATCCCCGAGGAGAATATACTACTTTTCACACCTACTGCGAGGTAATGAAATACAAATATCTACTAGGAAGAGATTGCTTAGGTTATATGGAAGAGATTGCTTTTTAGTGATAAGGCCACCTTTTTACATCATCAACGTATTGTTCAATTTACATGTATTTTTTGGTGTAAAATCTCAATGGTACAATGAAGTGTATTTATTATTATTATTAAATACCTACTTACTGCTAGAAATAAAATAAAATCAACACCGATTACCAGCGTTCGCGCCCACACCTACTGCGAGGCGAGACAGTAAAATACAAAACTGCTAGAGTTAAAATAATATCAACAGCGTTAGCGCCTTGTTTTTATCATTTTTTTCTTTTCTAGAACCTAGAACAAGGTTCGGCTCCAATTCGGCTCCTGGCGCTCGGTTCGATTTTCAAATGTATTTTTCGTGCAAATCTGCTTAGAGAGAGTGGTATACCCATGAAGCTAGTAGGTCAACAATGGAGCCCAAACTCCAAATACTTGATTGAGGCATACGCTATCCCTTTCATTGAGGTCCGATATGTGGTCCATGTTATAATTGAAATTACCCGAGAAATGGATACCCTATTATAGAAATGCTTTACTTACACATCAAAAGAATGTTTTCCACCCGAAAACTTAAAATACGATGACAATCATGTCTAATAAAAAAATTATTGGTACTGTTCTGCGAGTTCGATTAGAATAATGCTCTATTGTGTTTTCGCCAATTATACTCAAATGCAATTTTAATTACCGATTTTAAGGGTTCGTATTATGTGGCAACACTGTCGCTTATTGTCAGCATGAAACTGTCTGTCATATAAATCGATCAAACATTTAAATACCATAATTTCACGATAAAGTGAATTAAAATCATAAAAATGGTGATAAAATGTGCAGTACTTGGTTGCAAAAATATGTTGTATCCAGTATTTAATACCGAATATCACTCGTAAGTGCGATTTTGTTCAATAATTACCTACCGATGATCCCTGTGCATTATGCACCATATTTTCGATCAGTTCTTCTTTCGATAGGCACATAACACGTTTTCAGTTCGTTTGTTAGTATTGGGTTTAAGTTTATATTAATTTGTACTTGAATTATTTAATTTTAAAATATTTCACATTATTTTAATAGAGTAACCATGGTAAAGATTTTTTGAAGACTTTCCGTTTTGGGGATTTTTTACCGCCACTTTATGATCAAAAAATAAACGATGTATTTAGTTCAAAGGATTGATATTGAAAACATATTGTATGTTCATTAATTTTACAAGTGTGTAGGTTAAGTTTAGGTACAGTTAGTTTTGTAACTTATTAGATACATATTATTAAAATCATATTTATTCTTGTCGCCTCCTAGTCCTGTCGCGTCTAGTAGCCTCCGTGGCGCAGTGGGAAACCGCTTGCTTGCATACCGGGGGTCGCAGGTTCGAATCCTGCGGGGAGCAACAACTATGTGTAGTTGTTCCTCACTGGCTAGGATAATGCAGGCCGGTCATTGTCTGTAAAGTAAGATGATCCATGCGTCGGATAGGCATGTAAAGTACACTTGTGCACTTGTGTCTACGCAAGCATTTGTGCACTGGATGATGGCTGATCTTGCGAAAGATTAGCCGCTGTGGTTGGATTGGCCGTATCGGCGAGAGTACCTATATCATTCCATAAATATACATACTGTTTTATTTACCCCTGGTCAATATTAATACATTTTTTATTTTCTTGTAGATTTCCTAAAAATATTGAGTGAAGGAATGTACCTATGACTATCCATTGTCCCATTGGAAAATAAATTTGATGAAGCTGCAATGATCTGCTGTTGGTCCAATGGAAAACTAAATTTACCGCGAATGCTTTTTCTATCGTCTAATGTGTTGGTTAAATGGTGTTTTAGTTGTTTGCATATAATGCTAATTGCTATTCAGTATCTTGTGATTAATCGGAGATCGTTAAACGTACTGAATAAATGATTTTATAGCACAATATTTTTTTTAATCATAACTTCATATGCTTTTATTTTCACAACCATTAGCTTATTATTTATCCCTTGATTTTCTGTAAAGTAAGATGCTCCATGCGTAAGATGGGCATGTAAAATGTTGATCCTGCACCTGGTCTCTCCCCAGTCGTGTCGGTTTTTCATCCCATCATATTTTGAGAGGTAAACTCCAACCCATAATCAGACTGATTAAGCAACTAGACATATTTAATCGGTTTAAACTTAAAGCATAATAATAATATAATAATATCCTGGGACAATTCACACACGGTCATCTGATCCCAAACTAGGCAGAGCCTGTACTATGGAAACCAGACAACTGATACTAATACTTATATACTTTTTTTTTTGTAAATACATACTTATATAGATAAAACACCCAGACACTTGGTAAACAAGCCAAGTAAGTCGTATTATGCGACGAAGTTAAAAAGATGTCCTGATTTTTCATGAAACATTAAGGTTGCCCTCTTAGAAAGAGAGATCCGACCTCAATGAAAGGGATAGCGTTGACCTCAGGCATGTATTTGGGAGTGTTTCCTCCACTTTGACCCTAATAGCTTCATGGGTATACCTACTGTAAAGAGTATCCGTGGTAAAAAAATATTTGACGTTCGTAATTCAAATTACATTTTAAAGAAGAATTGGCTTCGGCCTGAAAACATGAATGGAAAATGACAGCAATTTAATGAAGAATTAATTGGCTTAGGCCTAGCTACAAATTGATTTATTACGAGATTACTTATGACGAGGCTGTATGAGCTAGAACCTTTTGCCTTCCCAATTAGGGAGAACTAAAGGACAAAAAAACAAATCACATTATTACCCAAGGGAGTTTAGTACAACATTATTGCCCGGCTTGACTATAGGGATATAATGACCTACTTTATGTCAAGTTTATATGATACATAATGTAACATTATCGAGCAGGTGGTGTGAAAATAAATTTTACCTATGGGTATATACATATATCAGGTTATTTTGCTTATTTTAATACATCTTAGCATAAAATAATGTTAACTCACCTCGTAAATGGTGATTGGTATTGGCATATTTATATTGGCGATATCCAAGTTAATGAGGCCAAATATGGCAAAGAACTGGCTAAATATGTAGAGCAAGAGGAGCAGCATAAATGTAAACATGATACTTTCCTGTAAAAAATGTACTATTTTATTTATTGCCCAGGTTATGATCAGGCAATGATGATTAGGTTAATGATGAATAATATCATAGTATAAATAATACAGTAGAACAATTACGAGAAAATGGCTATAATCACACACAGAACAGACCTCCGCTACAGTAGCTCAAAGCGAGTTTCACTATAAAGATAGTCGAGTCACAGTTCACACACATGACTACCTACTAGAATGAAAGAAGCTTCCCAAGAATGTCCGCAAAATCAACATCTCAAGCACTCGTAGATATTTTTTTTATCTTGGGGTATCCACACACGGTCATCCGATCCCAAACTAGGCAGAGCCTGTATTATGGAAACCAGACAACTGATACTAATACATATATATTTTTTTTTATAAATTCATACATAAATAGATAAATAACACCCAGACACTTGGTAGGAATTGAACCCACGACCCATTGGGTAGCAGCCAGGGTGTCTGACCACTAGACCAACGGGCCCGTCAAAAATGTCACTCACACACGACATTTACGTGGGTGTAGTGTATCGATTGCGCAATTAAAAGTCTTCTCTCTGGTTTTAGTAGGTACTCTTGTTGTAGAGAGCTCCTGTAGCGCTTGTCTGTCGAGGCAAACATAATAAGGTCATTCACCTCTAAACCGCACATGAACATCGCGCACACGACGAGGACTACAGTGACTCCCAGCACATCAGGCCACGGTTCGCCCAGCGCTCTTGTCTCGTAGCCAAACAGCCACCTCCTGGTCCTTCCACCAGTCACGTGATCCGCTGTGGCACTCAGGATCCGAGCGCAGATGGCCACGGCCACCAGATGAGACAAGAATGTCATCCACATAGCCATAAAGTCAGCGAAGGAACGCATGTTTCTCTCGCGACGACCCCTCGATGTTTTCAGCGGTGGAAGTATCTCGGCAAGCTTTTTTAGATCTTTGCACGTAAAAGCTGCACAGAAAAAATACCAATTGAATTTGTAATATACAGGTGGATTTTTTTACACCACCCGGAGAGAAAGTACTCTAAACACCTTCTGGAGATTTTACACATTTTTACATGTTGTTTTTCCGGATATCAGTCGGCTCGAACACCGAGTGTGGCAAGCGAGTTTTCGAAAATATATGAACGCAGGTTTGAACGAAAAGAATCAATTCTTTTTAAAAATAAAGGAATATGTCATTTGAGTGAAATTTGCAATCTCCAGTATACTTTCCCCCCGGGTGGGGTTAGGTTAATTCCACACGGTAATTATAGCAGTTATTTTAATTTTTTTTTGCGACCGTTTAGTGCAAGTGACCGAAAGGGTACCAGTACCCTATCGCAGTATAAGATATTCTGCTATTTAGTAGTAATTTGTAAACATCAATGTGTTCCGGCGTGAAATGATCGAGTACAAGAGACGTAACAAATTATTTAAAATAAAAATTGTAATAGATAAGTTAGATTTAGATGTCGCTGAATAAATGTTTTTCTTTCTTTCTTTCTTTCTTTCTAACAACTAATCCGTTAGGTGACAAGTGGCAGTGCATTAACCATGGGCAGGCGTATCGCTTACCACCAGGCGACCTTCCTCTTCGTCTCGACTCTAAGATGCATATAAATTGTAGTACGAAAGACGTGTGTCAGGCGTATAGATACGGTGTTTGCTCACTGGCGATTCCACTGAAGGCTGCGAGGAGAATGATGGCGGGTACGGAGCAGTAGCTGGAGTTGGCTGCGGTCAGCGGTGCCAGTAGCAGTGCGCCCAGCGTCCAGCGCGCGCCCCACGCCTCGCCGCCCCCGAACACGCGGAGCGCGCGACACATCGTGCCGCCCTCGCTCTGATCACTAGACATTTTAGCTCTGTAATGTTATCAGAAATCTATGACAGTTTTATATTCTAACATTCATCATCATCATCACCAGCCGGAAGACGTCCACTGCTGAACATAGGCCTCCCCCTTCGAACGCCACAATGACCGACAGTTGGCTATTTGCATCCACCGGTTACCTGCGACGCGCACAATGTCGTCTGTCCACCTAGTGGGAGGCCTACCTACGCTGCGTCTTCCGGTTCGTGGTCGCCACTCGAGAACCTTTCTTCCCCAGCGGTTATCGGTTCGCCGAGCGATGTGGCCTGCCCATTGCCACTTCAACTTGCAGATTTTAAGAGCTATGTCGGTGACCTTGGTTCTTCGGCGAATCTCCTCATTTCGGATTCTGTCGCGCAAAGAAACTCCGAGCATAGCTCTCTCCATAGCTCGTTGTGTAACTCTGAGCTTATCCAAAAGGCCAACAGTTAGGGACCACGTCTCAGTACCATATGTCATCACTGGCAACACACACTGGTTAAAAAAATTATTCTAACATTATCATTATTATTTATGTTTTTGTTTTTGACAACACGGGCTTTTTACACCCGGACTTTTATAAGGCTTGCGTGGGGAGGAATCCAACACGTAGAGGCCTGTTGGGAAAAAGTAATGGTAGGTATGGAACACACCTGCCAGGATCAACTGCTGCGAATAAGATATAACCAGCAGTTGACTCCAGCAGGTGTAGGGACTATTGTAAGTATGTAGAAAGATTTCTTGATTTTTTGAGTGAGCATTTGATGTACTGAACACTGGGCTATTACAAAAGGCCGGGGTCACTTGCCATAATTAGTGTAGTAATTATTATTATTATAGAACTAGCTGACCCACGCAGCTCCGCTCGCGCTGTGTTTACGTTTACTAAACTTTCAATAATGTACATTCGCATAGAATACAAAACCTCCTTTTTTAAAGTCGGTTAAAAACTTGGAACCACTTTGTACTTGCCCTCCGAAGCACGGAGACGTTTAGTTCAAATGGCGTTAAACGGTCACCCATCTATTTAATGACCTTACCTAACGTTGCTTAACCTGATCGATTTCCAAACATTGTTAACAACTGTCTATGAGTGTTCCCTTACAAATATTTATTATAATTGAAAGAAAAAATGATAAAATCGGACCAAGCGTATAACCAAGTACCCATTTTGACTTTAATCCCCTCTCCCAAAAGAACCGTGCTAGATTACGGGATAAAAAGTATCCTATGTCCTACCTCGTAGTAAGATCTCAAATCATGCCAAGTTTCGTTTCAATCCATCCAGTAGTTTCGGCGTGATGCTCAGCCGAGATACAGACAGACAGACAGACAGACAGACAGACAGACAAAAATTTAAAAAATTACATCTTCGGCCTCAGTATCGGTTATAGAATGCCCTCCAAATATAATATTCAAAATATCTTCAATGTACAGAATTGGACCTGTTACAGTTTTATTATAAGTATAGATAAGATAGATAATACACAAGCAGCTCTTTGAGCTGATGCGTATATATCATTACACTTACGTTTTTCTTGTTAAAAAGAATTGTCTAGTTTGTTTTAAAATTAATTCAATGAGGGTGCACTTATTACACTTTCCGTTCCATAAGTCCTTGATTTTCTACACCTTAGTGAATTTTAGATTAGTACGCAAAATTGCAGGATTTTAATTTAGGGTTTCATAAACTGTTTACGTTTTTGGGCTAAGCATGTCAGTCAGGATCTACAGAGGTCACCAGTGGACACACTGTGTTTTAACCCTAAGAAAACCAGGGGAAACGCTCATTGAGAAAAGGAAAATAGGAGAAGTAAGTGAGTAGGAAAGATAAAATCTACATTCCTCAAAACCTAAAAAAACAGAATCTTTTAAAGAAACGATAGCTTTTTTTTTACTTTATATAAAGTATGTTAGATGAAGAAGTATTTAAGAGATGCCCAAAGCCACACTCTTAGATCATCAACAGAAACGAAATTATAGTAATTTTCTTTTCAACAGCTAGGATTTTAGATGCTAATAAACGAAGGCACCAACTCGTTTTATTTACTTACTAATTTAGTAAAAAGAATAAATAAAATACGTATTGTATGAAGTAGTGTTTACGTAACTAATTTTGAAAATTAATGTTGACGATACACAGGAAGTGGCAGAGACGGATTTATGGTAATTTAAACATTTTAAAGTATTTGTTTATTTTTATGTGTGAAGTATATGTATGGAACAGATGATAATGTATGGTATAACTTACCATAATAGTAGAGCACGTTGAGCACAAAACGCACTTAAGAAAAACCTTATCGCCACAATCAACTACATCGTTATCCTGTTAAGCTAAGCAGAGATCTTATAGAATATAATAAATCTAGGGAGGAAGTGAATTTTGCAAATACACACAGTAAATGATAGTGTTTTGTGATTATGCGACAAACAAGAGCAGTGTAGAGCTATGGTTACCGGCGTTGTCTCACTCGCGATCGATAAACGAATTGGCTGGGGTGACCATTACATTCAGATCACTTTCGATCTCACTTATTTCATTCCCTACACTTAATCGTAAAATTAATCCTTCAACTAATATCTAAATTATAACATAGCCCTACCAAATTTCATACAGGAAATGTAATTTGAATCTCTTGTTTTCACGAATTGAATTTACATATTTTTGTATTTTTACTGAACTCTGAACTCGAATATGTTTCTATTCTACTCTATTTGTTTTTATTCTAATTTAATTTTTTACAGATAAGATATAAACGCAATTTTTTAAATCATAGATACAATTAAGTGGCTTGTAATCGCAGACTTTCATGCAGAATAAGCTTAGTGTTAAACTTTATATGTATTATTCTAAATTAGTACCTACATAAGTACAACAAAAATTTTACCATGGGAATGGAATATTTCATTGCTGTAAATGGCTCATCCAAAACGAAAATATCACATAAGGGACGGTAAAGAAAAATCTGAGATCGGTTGATATTATCTGAGAATAGCCAAGAAATATTTTCCCGTGGGAAAGTAATATTTTCCAGCTATAATTATTTGCCCATGTCCAAAAGGTAAGTATTCATGTAAAGAACAGAAAAATTTCAAAAGCATGAACAAACTTTCATACTTTCTGAGATTACTTACCGCTAGCATACATACATTTTCCCGTGGTAAAAAGTAGCCTATGTTAATCTCATAGTTGTGAGATTCAATTATATAGAGTTTGTGGCTTCAGACAAAGACAAATACTATTTGCAGTTAGATTTAGGAAAGGTATTGAATTTATCAAAGGAAATTAATGAAAAAACAAAAAAAAAAACAGACACTTCAATATTATTTATGTTTGATTATATTGATACTAAGTTAGTACTTAGTATTTGGTCACCACACAACAGTTAATAACCACTAATTTTCTAAGGCTTCATACTAAACGGTTTGCGTGACATATCGCCTTGCACGTTTCAGCATTTCTTAGCCACCACGGACGTAACGTAGATACTTACATAACATACAAACTGAAACTACATGTTGTATTTCAGCACTTTGTAAGTATATAAGTAAGTAGTAAGTAGATTGTTTAACAGACGTATAGCATAGTGGGAACGTACATTCAAAATTGGATCAACTGGGCAACCTGAGTGGGGGATTTGTTGCCTTCACCTTCCACCACGCAGGCAAATAACGCTTCCTTTACCGCAGGAATATAACGCCTGACTACCAATGCTAGGTGGTTTACTAGGACGTAGAGTAGGTTCCTTGTATCTACCTTCCAGCTACCGTTAAGCTGCAGTGTGTAAACATTGCCGAGTTCCTGTGTGAAGGGCACTGAAGCCGGTGAAATTACTAGACACAAGAGACTAACTTATGCCTCGGGTGACGAGCGGCAGGGCAATGCAGCTGAACGTGTTGTTTGTCTCGTCAATAGATTGAATAAAAATAAAAGAAGTGCCCTCTGAAGAGTCGAGGTTTTGGCGCTTGTTTTGGTTTTGGATCCATCTTTCATCCCTTTCTGTGGTCCGGTGCAGAGGTTCATCTGACACAGAATGTCAAGGCGGCCAAAAATTTTATAAAAGTAGTAAGCTTGTAGCGAAAGGGTTCCTACTCAGCATAAGGCGGCTTGCAAGCAGGCCGCGCTAGTCTTCCGTTGGAACCCTACGCTGACGACCCTCATACTTCGCGATAAGTTATATAACAGATAGTATCGCAGTCCCATAATAGTATGCAATTACGAGTACCCTGTAGCAATAAATGTAGATATTAGTTGATTATAGATTTGGTTTGCCGGCTTCGCAAACAAATAGCATAGCGTACGCGTCGTCAGAACTCAGTGTTTTGTGTTAGATTATAATTCTATTGACATAATATTATCTTGGCTAGGTCACGGATAGGTAGTAGATACTATTGGTATCATCACCGGAAGACTGTTATGTGATTGATGTAATTTGATGTTTACTTCTATCATAATAGCTATTATGTCGAATGAGTTTAATTAAGAGCAATAAAATTCAATAAATAAAAGCTGTTTTTAATTGTTCCTCGTGATGTCTACGTACCTATTCTATTATTATAGTGAAACAATTTTTTGTAGTTGATATAGTCACTATTCTAATAGAGAGATCATTCTGTTAATAATAATCAGTTTCTCGAATCCTCCGTAGTCAAATTAAATCTCACATGTCACGTAATAGGAATGCCACAATTGTAAAGGTTAATCCAATTACCATGTGACTCAATGATGCGGTTCGCGGAAGAATTAACTCGTGTCGGATAGTCAGAAGCCGCATTGAAGTTTCAGATAAACTACCTTTTTTTGTTTTAGCCGGGGAAACCTTTAAACGGTCCTCGGGACCCTGTAGGGGGTCAGCCGGAGTATGTGGGATTCTTAGAGTAGTTAAATCTCCGAGGCTGTCATGTTGGGAAATAAGAGGGGATCCTTGGATCTCTGATGGGATGAAGTACCCTTTGTGTATTGCCTTCCAGCCCGCCACCGGGACACGTATTATAGTCCCATTTGTCACGGTGCTCATGGGGACGAAGATAATAACTCCCACCACCACGGCACAATCCTCTTCAGAGCCGCAGCCGCCGCCGTCCTCTTCCAGAGTCGCCGCTGACTTCGATAGACATCTAGGCCCCAAACCCAAGTTCAGCAACTTCAAAAGTTAGATAAACTTCTTAATTTAGCCGTGATACGGAAAATCCTTCGCCGATAGGAGACCACGTGTAATTTTGCTGCTAAGAAAGTGCTCTACATTATTACGAGTAGGTATGACAGCAATTAATTTATTTTGCTGTCATTATAGTAAATATTCAGTTATTCGAAGGATGAGCCGATTGGTCTAGTGGTTTGGCACTCTAGCCGCTATTCCATAGGTCGTGGGTTCGATTTTTGAAGAAAAAAATATCCTATACAGTTTTACTAGCACCCGCACTAATAAAATTTATGATTTTTTGCAGTACGTCATCGTGTGGAACTACCAGGAATGAAAAAATAATATTTAATGCATTCCTACTAGTTCTACATGACTGTAGAACTAGTAAGATTTTTTTTCCTAGTACTCATACATGTAGAACTACTGGGAATAGGCCACCCAACAGTGGCGGTCCGAGAGGGGGGGTTGTAGGGGTCATGACTCCCCCAAAATCCATATTCGTACATGGCAAAATTGGGTAGCAGCTAGGGTTTCTACGTACAAGATTAACGCGACCGTCAGTTATGATCCCCCCCCCCCCCCCCCATAATCGTGGGCTGCGACCGGGCCAAAGGCATGAAGACTAATTTTGAAAAAATACTCTTCTATGTACTTACTTACTTACGGTACTATTGCCGAATTTAATTATATTTTTGTACTTATTAAATTTACAATTAATAGCAATATTTTCAATTTTTAAAATAGAGTTTGAATTTCGTTTCAAAGCGAAGGCTGGTGCATGGCGCCATTTTTTGTGACGTCACCTCGGTATAAATATCTATCTGTAGGTTTAAAAGTGAATAATTGTAAGAAAGAAAAAGTTGAGATGACAGTTTGACAGTTGTTTGTTTATACTGAGATGACGTCATTCACTCTGATCGGTGTTTATTTATTTTATTGTTTATTAGCGTATAAAACAGATTACAATCACAATAAGGTATAATACAATGAATAAGGTATTGATCTAGATTATTATCCACAGATATATACGCCTAATCGCTTTATTAATTTAGTAAATTTACAGACGCTAGAGAGCGCTGATTTACAATACAAAAAATAAAAATAACTTACTTATAAGTACATTAAGAATGATATAACAAGTAGTGTAGTTCTAAAATTTAAATACATGGGTCTGCAACTGCCTGCGGAACTGATGCAGTTTCAGGTGGAAAATATCGATATCTCTGTTAGAAGTAAGAATATCATTGTATTGGCGACACATCCTGATAATTGGATAAGTGGTATTATTAGGAAAAACTGGAAGATTGATAATATTATAATTTCGGTTACGGCTACGGTTTATTACAAAATGGCGATTATCTGTATTTTAGTAATTTATTTGTTTAAAAATCACGAAAGTCTCTCTGTTATTATAAAAACGAGATTCATTTTTGGAATCAGTGCAATCTGTTCTAGTATTCAATACCCCAGATTCATTGGTATTGTATTGCAGTCATCATGTCTATCGCGTACATGAACATGTCTGTCTGTCTGTCTTGTGTATGGGTGTTGTTTAGCTTATATATTTACAACAAAAAGCTTGTTACCTACTATTCTTTCTATCCTTTCATTGTGTTTCTTCTCTCCTTATAGAGAGAACTCATATTGGGTAAAGTACGCCAATGAACATATTTTGTATTCTTCTGTTAAAACTGTTTGTATTTGTACATAAAGTATATATAAATAAAAATATATACTTGTACTTGTATACCTATGTATTCGTATCAGTTGTGTGGTTACTAAGCCAGTTGTTATGGCAGTGTTAAAGTAATATAACTTTTAGGATGGAAAGGTACACGTAGTTTACCCTTCCTTTCTTTCCCAAAAATAAGATTACAATAATACTGATCGAATAGATGGTGGTAGATAGAGCCCCTGATGATCGTGTATTGTTTGTCCCAGGATATTGTTATAACTAGGGACCGGATTTATATGTACTTATTTAAATTTCCAAAATATCTACATATAATATGGACTAACAAGCGAAAATATGGAGTTAAAAATAAACATAAGTTTCAGGTAAGTATATGGCAGTTCTTTTCAGTATTTGTGTTGTTGCAGTACACGGATCTCATGTTATGTAACCCCCAATGCAAAAAAGGCATGTTTAAGTTTGTACATACGACTAACGAATGGATGGATGAAAATTCAAGGTCGTACTGTTTGGTCAAAATAAGGCTTGGTACTGACTGAATAACCTTTCAACATCTCAGTATGTGACTGGCCTCCTTTTGTAGCCTCAGTGACGCAGTGGGAAACCTCTTGCTTTGCAAACCGGAGATCGCGGGTTCGAATCGACCGCTATTCGCGACAATGATTTTTTAAAGGTGTATTTATAAGGTGAATACGGGGAAAATAGTGGGTGAATAGGCGCTGAATTTAGCGCCGATAGCTTACTGTAACGAACCGTGACTGCGATGTGACACGTTTACAGAATAATAAATATTTTGCTCATTCGCAAGTTGAACATGAACATTTTTTTTTGTGATTTACCTACGCTTATCGTAAGTACTTTGTGAGGGTAGCAAATAGATGTATACGATACATGTATTTGCTACCCTTTTTACAGAAATATATTCAATTTTGTAAAAATATGGACTTATCTTTAAAATATGGCAAGATATGGAAATACGGTGGATGCAAATAGCCAATTGTCGGTCATTATGGCGTTCGAAGGGGGAGGCCTATGTTCAGCAGTGGACGTCTTCCGGCTGGTGATGATGATG
Source organism: Furcula furcula (assembly GCA_911728495.1). Taxonomy (NCBI): domain Eukaryota; kingdom Metazoa; phylum Arthropoda; class Insecta; order Lepidoptera; family Notodontidae; genus Furcula; species Furcula furcula. Next base: position 13,317,911 of record OU452256.1, on the reverse strand, counting down.
ATGATGAAGATATGGAAAAATATGGAAAATAAAAATTGCATTTTCTCAATCCAAATGTCATGATTCGTGAAGAAAACAACATACCTACTGAGCAAAAATTATTGATATTAAAAATAGGTATGTATTTACATATAAATCCGGTCCCTAATTATAACTATTTATTTCTATCTTTCAGCCTGACCAAAAATAACACATTATTTATTACTTTTCTCTTAGTTGTATAGGAATTAGTACAATTGTATATGCTAGGCATTGACATTTACCATTTTAGATGCGTAGTTATAATAAGTTGCTATAGCATAAGTCTTTCAATTGAAAGTGTGATGAACTCATACGCGTTCCTTCATTGATGAATGTTATTACTAGTTGTAACTGAGTTCAGTTGATGAAGCTAATGAACGATTCATTAAAATATCAGATGCGATTGAAATTGATATATATTTTCCGTGTTTGTGTGATTTCCATTACGTAGTTTACTGCAACTTATGGTGGAGGCGAGCAGGAGCACATCAGATAATCGATTTATAATAGTCCATTAGAGCTACATCGAAGAAGAAATAAATTTATTTTTTCGTAACACATGCATGACGCTACTTAAAAAAAATACTGTTGAAGATCTATAAGTAACAAACAGGTTATAGAATTAAAATTATTAATTTAATTGTATCCACTGATCCGACAAGACTATAATAAAAATATGTAATAAAGCTAGCTTGTTATTTGCCGGGGTGAAATGTTATACTTAACCTTTTAAGAAAAGAATCCAAAATAAAAATTGAAAAAAAGACTGAAGTGGTGCGTTGCATGTGCGAAAAAACAGCGCAACACCTGGACCTGGTGGCATCGGAGATTTCCAGCAGTAGCATTTCGAGCAACGTTTCCAGTTCCCATTCGACTACATGGACTATTATATTGATTAACTGATGTGAAGCAACGCGTCTGTCTATCGACAGATGCCTTGCATTGTCGCTCATCACCTGAGTCACTGCGATAATATACCATCTAGAAGACATATTGCACAAGAAAATGAAATAAAATTATTTATTCCAAATAGGCTTAGCGCTAGTACTTTTGAATGGTCAGTATTTCTTCCGGCAATAACTTAGCGGGCTTGTCATTCTTTCCTTTTTTTTACAAGCATATTATCAGCGACAGTATGTTGTGCCGTTCGAAAGATAAAACGAAAAGGAAACCAAAAGTTCAAAGGATAGTAGTCCCACCGATATATCGATAGTATATCGATGAGTTGCACCTATAAGAGTATAATTCGAGCAGCATCCATCGCTCCCCTCAACCATATTAGAGGGAAGGAAGGGGGAATTGCTATATGCAATATTGCAAATAATCCAGTCCCTTTCATAAAGTTTGAATACTTGAATATGTAGTTATTACTTTAATGATACTAAACTGTGCGAGGATCTTTACTTCAAGGCACTGAAAGACTTAACAAAAGAAAGCCGTATCTAATCTTTCCAAGAGTACACGTTTGTCCTCTGAATTGAAGACAAAGAAAGACACTCACTTAATTAACAACTTAATTAAAGTTTTAGGTGCTTAAGTATTAAGGATTTTTTAATGAAAAAATGGTTGTACTTGGTTGTTTATTAACTCCAGACGACGCAAAAAATCCCTTTTCCCCTTTGCGTCAACGGATTGAATGAACAAACAATAATATTATGTAATGTTATAAGTTAACAAACTAACCAACAGGTTATTTATAGTTTGTTCTTTCTTAAGTTCTCGAATGTCACAACATTATCTAATATTGCTGATTATGGTTGGGGCAATACAAGAACACCAACCTTTCTCACCTTTATTATCCTAGACTCCCAGATAAGTCCTGGCCTTAGACTATAGTTATATGATCTAAGGTCCTGGCGTAGTTTCAACCATCAATGCATTGCTCCTGTGTGGATGCGCGCCGCAAAGAAAGCGTGTAGGCGTCCTTTATAAATGCTGCAACAGTCTCTATCCCGACACTCCCGTTAACAAGTCTGCGCAGCCTGGACGCTGACAAGCCAAGACAAAATTCTTAATTTATTGTTACGCTGTTTTCTTGTGACTGTGACAATGAAACTTCAATACGTGTGTTTGTTGTTCGGAATCATTTTGAGTTTGATAGTTATTGGCGAAGCGTTTCCATTCCGGGGTGGCAATATAGATTATGTGAGTATTTTTTTAATATTCCGAGGTTATCCACACACGGTCATGTGATCCCAAACTAGTTAGAGCCTAGTCACTATGGAAACCAGACAACTGATACTAAAACATATACTTTTTAGTAAATACATACCTTTAATTAGCGATTTTCAAATATTTTCAGTTTATTTACAAATATGTATACATAATTAATTATGTACTTGGTAAAAAACTTCCTCCATGTTATTTCCGCACTGGGAGGGAAGGGTACCTAAAAGACTGGCGGCTTTACCTCTTTGTATAGCCAAGCTTATACCTTGGCAGAAAAAGCTACCAGGCCGACGGTCACATGAGACTTCGATAAGTTTGGATGAATTTATGAATACATACTTATAGATAAAACACCCAGACACTTGGTTGGAGTCGAACCCACGACCTATTGGTCAATGGCCAGGGTGTCTAACCACCAACAGGCCCGCTAAAGTATATATGAACGTTTTTGTTTTGTGTAATATTTTTTGTTAATTGTATATTGTTGTTGATACATCTCCTAATAACCCGATATTGTGTTGTGTGTCGTATGGCATACCGCATACCTCTCCTCATCTCTTTGGGATTATTATTGTGTGAGATATTGTTTCATGAGAGAGATTAGGTTTACAAAAAAAAATTACAACATGCATTACAAATATGGATACAATTAGTTCAATTCAATAGGTAACTTATGTTACTTATATGTAAATCTATAAAAGGAAAATATATATCCCCGTGGTTATAAGAGTGAGTCACTTTTTAGCGACAAAGCGAAAACGTTATAGCAAGGATTTTCACAAACTTTTTGAAACCCTATAAATGATTCTTATAAGTAAATCATAATTTTTTTTGGAAAGTTTCTATTTAAATACTTACATACGCGGCTTATTAGTCTCGATCGTCCACTGTACGGCACTATCAACCTTACATTTCATTCCATTGATGTTTGTTTGGTTAGATGGAGGCTATACGCCGCATGCAGCAGATTCCTCAATGGCACTGCATGCGATACAGGAAGTTCCAACTTCACGGTCACTGCAGCCGCTGGCTGCTGACGAGACGGACCTGATACTACGGATGAAGGCCGGCCCACTGGTATCGTTGAATCTGGCTGATACTGCTGCTCGCACAATTTAATTATTGATTTAGGAGATATACAAAAATGACGTGATTGCGCACACGAAGTATTGTAGAATTTTAGAACCTACATATGTACCTACCTTACTTGTAATTAATTGAGATCTAAATCTGACGTACTTATCTGTGAGCAGGTCAAATTTTAAAGAGTATGAGTAGTTTTACTGATAAAAATAAATTCAATACTGAGATTTACATACTTTTTGAAACTAGTAGACTTTTGAATATATCGACTGATGTTATATTACGGGACCTCTTCTGTTTTAAAATTAATTGGCTCTCGGTGTATTATAGATTATAATAAAAAAAATACTTACTAGTTTAATACAAATACATGTATTCGTCATTTTAAAATATTTCGACTGAATTATGTAGCGTCTAAAATATTGAGATTGATAATTTTAAGTCATGTTTAACTAAAATAACCTAATAATAATAATAAAGTAAGTACTTATGTTGTAATTCAACAGTATTATTAAATCATTTTAGCAGTACTTTGTCTTTATAAAGATTTTAATAGAATATAGTCGACAGTATACCGTACAATTAGATGTTCGTTATCTTAAAAATAAAAGCAATCTAAGTACATAAATTGTTTTAATGACTTTCATGTAGGTAACCCATTGTTATAAAAACTTTGTTCCTCCTTTTATGTTTATATCGTCATATTACGAATTCGCAAACTAATAGGCAATATATTGTCAGAGAGGAAGAACTTACTGTTTAATCCAATATGTGATGTTTAGGAAGAATAGGTAAAATGTTAACAATCAACTCAAACAAGGTAAATAATACAAAGATACTTTGTTCCACATCGGTAAAAACAAAACGCAACATGCATATGCATTCCGATATTATTGTGATCTGTACTGTCCGAACTTTATTATTGTGAGTCTGATAACTGGACGATTCCAGTAAATTTAAAAATCCGTCAATTGCTTGTATCATCCAGCTATATAATTGCTTCTAGAAAATACAGTATTTGTCATAGCGGCAGCTGGTGACTGCTCCATTTCGTAATTAAGCACTCGTGATTCATGTTACGTTATAACGTCACAACAATTTAAAAACCCAGCAGACTGTATTTAATCTGATAATACACGTAATATCATCTAATAAGGAAACGGAAAAAATAAATACATAATGCACAATTTCCATTGCATCTCCATGTAAACACGACGTAACGCAGACAGCGATTTGTGAATAGGATAGATTTTTTAAACGGTTTATTCCCACTGTCCACCCCCTGCTTGGCCACCCGGGGTGGACAGTGACACAACTTTAAAAAAAAAAGTCCCCCGGGAGGTGGCCAGTGAGAATCATTATTAAAATAATTCACAGTAGCCACCCCGGGTGGACACGGCCAAAACTTTTTCAGTTTAAACGTTGCGAAGCGGTATATAAGCCAACATCGCAAAAAAAATTAATTCGTTTTTGCCCTGTTTATAATAATAATATTTTTTGTGGTAGGTATATAAACATTCTGGTTAGTCTGTTAGCGGGAAAAAGAAAATACACATATGAATTTAACTTCAATTTAACGGTTTGGTTCCATGTTTGTCTATATATATGATCTAAGATATTATAATAATACCAGCCCTTGTTTATGTCCCACTGCTGGGCACGGGCCTCCCCTCAAGATGAGGGGGCTTAGGCCATAGTCCACCACGCTGGCCAAGTGCGGGTTGGCGGACTTCACACGTCATTCGAAAGCTAGTTAGGCTTTCTCAGACATGCAGGTTTCCTCACGATGTTTTCCTTCACCGAAAGCTAGTAACAATGGCACAAAGACGATTCGCACATAATTAAATCAGAGGTGCGAGCCGGGGTTCGAACCTGCGCACCTTGTTTCCAAGGCAAGCGGTCGCCCACTGAGCTGTTACCGCATTATATTATACTCGTAATATAGACAAATAGTAACTACACGTAATAACAAGACAAACATTAATTTTCATGCACACGCATAATTGTTTTGGCCCTTGGCTAGGAACAGCCAGTAATTATTACAATACCGATGTCAATGAAGTGTGAAGCGGTAACAAACTTCGGTCGAAGAGCCTATCATGACATGGCAATCCTGACATTTCTGAGTTATTACATACACCTGCACCTTCTATTCCATCATAATGTATTCCATAAATATAAATGAAACAGTGAATTGATAAAGTTAAATTGTATTTATAAGTTTATTTCATAACATCCATGTGATATACAATTTCCATTCCAAGGAGCAAAGCTTCAAAAAGATATGTGAGCAAACTGATTATAATTATAAGTAAAGCTACTGTTGTGGTTTGAAGCCGCTTATTTTATGAATACAAATCTGCAAAATTTTAACCACAATAAGCTATAACATTTTAATTTACTGATATTTGCATGGGCGAATGCGTAGTCATAGTTTTATTTGTGCATTGCTTGAAATATTTCATCATAAATATTCTTAGAATCCAAAACTCCACTGTTAATAAATGGTTCTTCAGGTCTGTTGCTCTCATTATATTCTATATCTTCAATTTCCAACTCCTTGCACAAAGATCTCGGTTGGACGAAAATTACATTGTTATATTTTTCACGGTTCATCAAAATATTGTTGATAAGGCGAACGGTAATGAAGAAAATGAGTTCCACAAAGCTAAGCAAACTTGCTCCAACAAAAAGACCTGTAGTACCTCCGACTGAAACTTAAGGATATGTCATTAATAAATGTATTGTTTTTTTTTTTTTAACGGTCCTTCTTTTTGTCCCACAGTTGGGCTCGGGCCTCCCTTCAAGAGGAAGAGACTTAGGCCATATCCACCACGCTGGCTAAGTGCAGGTTGGCACACGCACGTCATTTGAAAGCTAGTTAGGCTTTCTTTGACATGCAGGTTTCCTCACGATGTTTTCCTTCACCGAAAGCTAGTAACAATCGCATAATATCTATTAAAGAAATCAGAGGTGCGAGCCGGGGTTCGAAGCTGTACACCTTGTTTTCAAGGCAAGCGCTCGCCCACTTAGCTGTCACTGCTTTCTACTAATGTAGAGTTACTGCTAAGTACTTTATCTTATTTTAATTATTAACTGTTATAAAAAGGACAATAAGTAAGAGCCCCCGTGAGGCCTATGTATAAAATAAAGAATTTTGAATTTGAACTGTGAATAATATTGATGCGTTTACGTCAACCAACTCCATATTTTACAACAAAATATTCACAAGCATTGCATTTGTGTAATTTTGATACAAATTTAGCCAGAACATGTTGTATGTATCATGGAGTATATAAATAAACATGGGTTATACTTACCTACTAAATCCAGTCGACTTCTAACCACGTTCCTTTTGAATCTTTCAGTAGGTAGATACGAGAGTACCACTTCAATCTTTGCCCGCTTTTTACTGCCTCGTACTTTAGAGCTGTTGAATGTAATCGGAAGGTAAATTATTTATTCATTTAGTAATTTGTAACATCCAAAGTCTTTACAGAAGATTTAGGAATCTCTTGGGAAATCAGCATGGGGCAAGTATTAAAAAAGCTGTATTATCGCCGAATCAAATGTGACCACGATTAAAACAAAGTGAATTTGTTTATTGGTGATGGCAAGAAAAATCTAAGAAGTCCATGAAGTGTTGAAAATGTTTAACTTTTATTATCTTTTTACGAGTTTTATGATAAGTAAATATAAAAGTTATACTTATAGAAAGAAAAAGAAAATAAACAGGGCTTATTGAAAAATACTAAAAACCTCTTAGGGGCACAATCAGCGGGAAAAGGCCACTTTCGGTGTATCAAAATATGAGTAAGTTGCGGTTTAATTTTTCTTCGTATGGCAGCATTAACACCAAGTATGAGTCTGCTAAATAAATAAATTAAGTATGATTCACCTAAAATGTGTGACTATTTTTAAAAAAAACTATTAGAATTTTTAATTGAGTGAATTGCTTAACGTGGCCATTTTAGACGCGCTTTACATGGTAATGAACGAGGTTTGTTCTAGAACTACAACTTAGGTATAAATGACTCTAAATGACAATAGTAGTGTTATTGCCATTAAAAGCAACCAATTTAAATATTGTTACGTGCGGGTGGGTATTAAAATGCCGATTAACGTAAAAGAAGATTTTATTCAACGTACGCTCACACTGTATGCACACACGCACACACACACACACAGCACAGTAGTCCGAGTCACACAGTACGTCTCAGTAGTCCAAAGTCGTCGCAAAGGTCGCTGGTACAATTCTCTTCGATCGCTTCCTTAAGATGTTTCCGCTGTCGCTTGTGAACACAAACTGTCTGGCTGGACGCCTCTATGCGTCGGCTTATATAGCTAAACTAGCGACCCGCCCCGGCTTCGCACGGGTGTAATTGAGAAAAGAAAAGAAGTGAATAATTTAAAGCTACTGCCTTTGATTATAGAATTTCTTGGAATTATTTATCAGTTTGTAGCTGACTTTTCGTATCGCAATATGAACAAATTTTGTATAGAAGTGACGCGTGAAAGGGCTACGTATAGCTGCCTGTCCATGGGCAAAGTACTCAACGCTTAGGTTTAAGCCTGCTACTTTGAATCTCTGAGCTTGTGATTTGTTAATTGTATTTATAATTTTAGAAACTGCAGACGTGTACGGGTGCACAATTTGGGTGGATTAAGGACACCATTTCTTTGAAACCAATTTATGGAAGCAATACAGGCTTCCTTGTTCGGTTTCATCGTTAAGACGTAAACGGGGGTCAACCGGGGAATTCTTACCCACTAAAACCCCCGCGGCTATCACTTCGGCACATTAGAGGGCGGACCTGGGCTATCTGTCGGGATCTGCACCAGCTGATACCACTCAGTGCCTTGACTTTGAACCCGCCGCCGGAGAGACACATTATAGTTCCCCGGGAACTTGTCACGGTTACAGGGATCACGGGGAAGCCTTTAATGGGATTTACGGGACCCTGTTGCTGGTCAACCGGGTATGTAGGTTTCTTATAAACTAAAGCCCCAACGGCCGTGCAATCAGCACATAAGAAACCCTTCTTGGGCTATCCGGTGGGATCTGCAACATTATACCCTCGTGGCTTGCCTTTGACCCCGCCACCGGGGAGCACAATAAAGCCACCTGGGAACTTTTCACCGTGCTCACGGTTACAGGGGTCACGGGGGAAGCCTTCAATTGGTCCCCGGGACCCTGTTGGCGGTCAACCGGGTTATGTAGGATTCTAATACACTAAACCCCCAACGGCTGTTAAATTAGTACATAAGTAGGACCTTGGCTTGCCTTAGAGCCCGCCACCGGAGGGCACAATAAAGCCACCCGGGAAACTATCATCGTGCTCAAAGATACGGGGATCGCAGGGGAAACCTCCAATAGGCCCCAGGATCCTGCGGGCGATCGACTGCAGTATGTGTCCCCCACGGCTGTCCACACAAAAGAGTGTGCACCGTGTACCCCTCAGTGCAAGGCAAGGGCATTTGAAGCCGCTGCCGGGGGCGCATTATAGCCCTGCGGGAATCTGTCACCGTTGTCACAGTTTAAGGGAGTAGCGGGGGAAACATCCAATATGTCCCCGGGATCCCGTGGGGAAGTCAAACTGGGTATTTGGGATTCTTACCCACTAAAACTCCCGTGGCTATCACATCGGCACATGAGAGGGAAACCTGGGTTCTCGGGTGGGATCTGCACCAGGTGTCCCTGACTGACTGACTCGGACTGACTGAATCCGAGTCAGTCCCGCTCAGTCCCGGTCAGTTCCGGCCAGTCCCACTCAGTCCCGCTCAGTCCCGGTCAGTCCCGCTCAGTCCCGCTCAGTCCCGGTCAGTCCCGCTCAGTCCCACTCAGTCCCGGTCAGTCCCGCTCAGTCCCGCTCAATCCCGCTCAGTCCCGGTCAGTCCCGGTCAGTCCGAGTACCACACCGTACCACACCGTACCACACCGTACCACACCGTACCACACCGTACCACACCGTACCACACCGTACCACACCGTACCACACCGTACCACACCGTACCACACCGTACCACACCGTACCACACCGTACCACACCGTACCACACCGTACCACACCGTACCACACCGTACCACACCTTACCACACCGTACCACACCGTACCACACCGTACCACACCGTACCACACCGTACCACACCGTACCACACCGTACCACACCGTACCACACCGTACCACACCGTACCACACCGTACCACACCGTACCACACCGTACCACACCGTACCACACCGTACCACACCGTACCACACCGTACCACACCGTACCACACCGTACCACACCGTACCACACCGTACCACACCGTACCACACCGTACCACACCGTACCACACCGTACCACACCGTACCACACCGTACCACACCGTACCACACCGTACCACACCGTACCACACCGTACCACACCGTACCACACCGTACCACACCGTACCACACCGTACCACACCGTACCACACCGTACCACACCGTACCACACCGTACCACACCGTACCACACCGTACCACACCGTACCACACCGAACCACACCGAACTACACCGAACCACACAGAACCACTCACACACTCACTCACTCACCCACTCGCCCGCTCGCCCACTCGCCCACTCGCCCACCACCCACTCACCCACTCACCCACTCACTCACTCACGGACGGCATAGGAAGTCGCATAAGAAGTTTCACTTCAAAAACTTGTCACCGTGCTCAAAGTTTCGGGGACCACGGGTAGACCTCCAATAGGCTTCCAGGATCCTGCAGGCGGTCGACCGCGGTGTGTGGGATTCTTACCCTCTAAACCCCCCACGGCTGTCCGCAAAAAATATGGGGCTGCACCGGGTACCCCTCAGTGCAAGGCAAGGGCCTTAGAAGCCGCTGCCGGGGGCGCATTATAGCCCCCCGGGAATCTGTCACCGTTGTCACAGTTAAAGGGGTGGTGGGGGGCACGTTTAATATAAATTATCTAACCGATGGTGAAAATCGCAGCGTGGTTTAGGAGGTGTTATCGGATATAGACAGACTCGGATAGCGACTTTGTTTCACACTATGTAAAGAAACTTTGACGTCGTTGGTCCCCAACACCAGCCAACCTATAGAAAAAACCCTGACTGACAGACAGACAATAATTCCAATAAAGTTTTGGCTTTTTTTATATCATACGTACAATAGGTGCATATTGTATTCCTACCCAAACAGACATTTTGAAAATATATTTTCATTATTTTATTTTGTTATATTTGGGAAACAAACAAATGATACCACTTATTACTAAATATAAGATCCAATAGTACATAAAAATCAATTAAGTTTCCACTAATAACTAAATCATAACATTAGAGAGAAGTTACTACGTATGCATGATTTTAAATTTAAAAAAAGTATTAAATGTAAAAATATATTAGAGATAAAAAGTGCCGGAGTTAATATGAGTTAAATATTTAAAACATCGAATGTTAATATAAATAAAAAAATCAAAACAAAGTTTAAAAATACAAAAAAAAAATCCGCACACGGGTAGCGAACCCGGACAGTCCACACTTAGAGGACGCTTCCGTAACCACTTGGCCAAGGAACTTTTATTTCATATTTCGAATTATCGTATCTTATTGTGGTAATATATTTGTACCGCCATCGGTTGAATAATAATACTTCTTTTTTACCCTGTAAAGGGATAAATTATAAAAAATATGAAATACTAATTCAATTAATTTTCTTAACGAATGCCTTTGCAAAATTTCAAGTCAATAGGACCAAGGAATCGCGTTCTCCCATACAAACTTTGCCCCCCTATTTGACCCCCTTAGAGGTTGAATTTCGCAAAATCGGTTCTTAGTGAGCACCTACGTCTTAAAAGGAACCCCCATGCAAAGTTTGAGACTCCTAGCACTTGTAGTTTCTAAGATTTCGTGATGAGTGGGTTTTTGTCTACTCTTTTATATAATAAGATTAACACAGGGGTAAAAAGCTCTCGAAGTTACTAGTAAGTAGGTACTTAGTCTAGCGTTTTCTCGAGCCCACACATTAGAGGCAATAGTTCCAGAAAACGAACAATAGGCGAGCAGTGAACCAAGAGCGAGCTGTAGGTAGGTACATACCTAAGTACTTGCCGAATTGGAGGGAACAACTTTCTATTGAGAAGTCTAGATTTTTCTATATGGATCGATAGTAGACTAACAATGCATTTTGTGATCATTGCAATTAAGTAATAATTAACGGAGTAATTAACACTTTTATGTCCCGGTCGTAACAATATTTTTTTTTTATTTTGTAGGCAGATAAAAAGTTAAGCGTCGATAAATTACTAAATGTGGTAGAACAAACGTCCGCAGCCGGCGCAAACCGAATACTTACTGTGTGATGATGTCCTTTATGACAGTGATCTCCATCTCATCACAAGATGGAAGGCAATTACAGACGAGACCGGGACGACTGCTCCACGGTGGTTTTAGGGTAGTCAAATGACTATAAAACGAATGAAGGCAAGCATATCCCGATATGTTGCACAGTTCTTGTTCAGCTGAAATTGTTTATAATATAAGTAATTATGGTAATGTAATAGCAAATATTTTTTTACGCGATACAAGCTAGTCCAGCCCTTGGGTTATCCGGGTAAGAATAGCTACCACCCATCTCCTTCCTCTTGTGTGCCACAAGAGGCGACTTAGGAAAAACAATAAGACGGGTAGCAGTATCCTTCTATTGGATTACCACCTATACTGTGATCTCCAAGCCGCCTGCCAAGCGTGAGGATTATGGCAACCCCTCCCTACTAAAGCGGAGGCCTTTGTTCAGTAATGGACTTCTTTCGGCTGATGATGATGATGATATAAGCTGGTGTCTGTGTTCACACTTGATGGTTAGCGATGACGCAACCGTGAAGGAGCGAACCGGACTAGCTTATTAACAACACAAGGAAAAGCACCGTGCAAAGGTATCGCCTGTCTATGGACAGTGGGCTCTGTATTTCACCAGCTACAGTGCCCTTTATACCGAAACACACAGCACGTACACGCAAATGTTTACTCACTGCTGCTGGCGGCAGAATATTTGACACCGCGGTATTTTTTTTTTGCCATCGAGGAGGATACCTTCAAAAGGCGATGGCTGTATTATGTGAGGGTTTTACCCAGTAGAACCTCTCCGGCAGCCTTCATCGACGCTTTAGAGAAATACTCTGATCACTCCGTTCCGACCCCGCCAGAATCTCTAGCGCCGGACGCTTGCTAGCGCACGTTCCAGTGGGGAGCAGCGAAAGGACGCTCTCGCCGGCGTTTTCGCGGTGCTTGCGACGACGCAGCGCCTACACCGCGTCATCGCCCGCCTCGGGGTTGCATTTAGTAAGGACGTACAGAGTCCCCACTCTGTGCGTCCGCGACTTACCAGCTGCGGCTGCGGTGGTACCTACCTAGACGGTTCCTTGCACAAGGGAGATAAATCATTTTGATCATACCGCCCGAAGATGGTGTTCGGGTTGTTTGGTTACCGTGTTCTGTAAGGTGGAGGTTCTTCCCTTGTCTGGCTTCCGCGATTTGCTCTTTCTCTCGTAAATACATTTAATCATACTTCTAAGATAAGTATGATTAAATGTAAGTAACGTCTACACTTTGATAAATAGACCTGTCTTTACGCATAGAAAACAAAATGTATGGGAATGACAAATCTTTTCGCTTAAGTCACGTGATGAGATATAATGTGATACCCATAGTTTTTTTCTTTTTTCTATTCTCTGGCGCTTAATATTGGATAATGGCAACTAGGCGGAGGCCTCTGTTACGCCCGTTATTTAAAACGAAAGCACATCAGCTAGAGCCGATCCGCGCAAAGCTTCGCCTGCGCTTTTCCGACACTTCCAACAATTATCTTTAGGTATATTTTAACCAATTTAAATATAACCTTGACAAATTATAGTATCTAAACCTTCCTCATGTATCACTCTATCTACCTATTGGTGGAAACCGCATGTAAATCCGTTCAGTTATTTTTGAGTTTATCGCAAACAAAGACAGACAGACGCTGCGGAGGACTTTGTTTTATAATATGTAGTGATAGTGATGATGATGATAGTGATTAGAAAAGTGGATTTAGTAAAAGTGAGTTATTATTAGAAACAGAATTTATATGGCACGACTAAAGTTCAAGTAGTGTCTTACACAATCTATGTGGATGTTGCAATATTACCTATCTCACATTTAGTTACGCAAGTGCAATTGGTTGTAAGTACCAGATATGGAATGTACATTTCATCGACACCACGATTCACGATTCCGTTATGGTCGAACAGATTCAAGAACCATTGCTTTGTAAAACTAATAAGCAATGATTACGTAGAGAAATCCCTGTATTGATTTAGCAGTTAATACAAATTTCTACTCCGAAACATTATCGTTTTGGAGTAGAAATTAGAGGCCAAAAAAAAACAATTCAAACACACAACCAGTAGTTAATGTTTTACTTACTACAGCATGAAAAAAGAAAATAAAAGATTTTCTTCATTTGCGTTGAGGTTGGTTAAGCAATATTTAAAACTATTCCAAACGAATCGATAGTATAAGTAGTTTCTGAAGTATAATGGTGTGAACAATAGACGAAGTCCTACCATAAGGGTTCTTTTAGGTACGCAACCCTAAAAATAAGTGGGTAACCACATTGCAATTTTTAAAATATTTTATATTACTTTGAATATAGATTATATCGATGTTTATAGGATAGGCATGCTTCACCCATTGATGTATGTAAGTGTTTAATATCCCAATGGGTAAGCTAACCTCTCACCTTTGATTATGCCTCTCACTTAACTTTTGAATTTACTGAACTGGGGGACGATATCGCCCACTCTTGATCGTGATTGCTTATGCACTAAAATCAACAGTAAGTAGTAAAAGCTCAGTGGGCGAGCGCTTGCATTGGAAACAAGGTGCGCAGGTTCGAACCCTAGCTCGCACCTCTGATTTCTTCAATCACTCATGTGCGAATCGTCTCTGTGCGATTGTTACCACCTTTCGGCGAAGGAAAACATCGTGACGAAACCTGCATGTCTGAGAAAGCCTAACTAAGCTTTCGAATGACCTGTGAGGACTGCCAACCCGCATTTGGCTAGCGTGGTGGACTATGGCCTAAGCTCCTTCAACAGTGGGACAAAAACAAGGACTGGTATAATTATTATGCACTAAAACCTAAGAAGATATTACTTGTGCCCAACATGAAGTGGTCGTTGCAGCCACACTTGTCGATCTGCGCCCGCTTACGGCAGAGTACCGTGCAGGAGCTGTACGAGTATTGAGGATATAGTCCATCCTCCGCCTCCTCGTGAAGCCTGCAGCCACGCTGCTCCGGTGTCGTCTCTTTTATCAGTGGGCTGTTTTCTATGTTGCGCACTGATAGTATCCGGCTGAAATAGTTTTAAAGGTAGGGAACATCTTTTTTTTTTCTAAATATTATTCAACATAATAACGACAAGCACGACGTTCGCCTGGTGGTAAGCGACTGTTGTTTAGAGAGCTTTCTAAACAACTGTCGCGTCGCTTTGGCAGACCAGCTGCTCTGCTGATGATGGCTAGTATCAAAGTCATTGGAATTTCCTGAGCCAGGTAATTTAACTCATTTTTGTTTAGGTACTAACGTTTTCATATGTTCTCTTGAAAGTTAGCATTACCTTAATTTTTAACTATTTCTTGGTTGTTTATAACAGAGGTGAGTATTTATTAAAAGGAAGAAATCTACCTAATTAACAATGTGGTGGTTCCCTGGTATTACACACTGGGTCAGATATTCTGGGACCAAGCAGAAATATGTAAACAGCAATGCCACTGTGTTTTTTTTTATTTGACTAATTCCCCCCACTCATTCCCACCACTGTGACTCCTGTTAGCCAGGGTCTACAGTGGTCACCAATGAAGACAACGAGGTTTGACCCTCAGCGAGTCCCGGGGAAACGCTACATTGTCACTGTGGTTTCGCGAATTCAGAAACTGCCTAATGAGTAAACTGGTGAATTAGTGAAATTGACGAATAAGGAAACTGGCCAGTGGTACGCTAACTCTGTGAAATTATCGGTTTCTTTACTAATGTCTCGGGTAATGAGAGGCAGTGCATTGCAGCCCTTCAAGAACAGGCGTTTTTGTGTTACCGTCAGGTGAAGGTCTAGCTAAGTTACTTAAAAAATTAAGAGCCGTGAAGTAGAAATTATAAATACATAGGTGTGTAGGTTTATTTTATGACAATGAATAACAAAAAAAAAATAACTTGGTGTTTTGTCAAAAAAATATTTATTTACTCACCGGTAGATGTTGCCAAGTTGGATCTTTAAAGTTGAAGATGATAGTGTCGTTATACTTGGCACTTCATCTTCTCCTAGTGTATACACCTATATAAAATTTTAGAGGAAATAAAAATATTTAAATCAACTCGTGCGCGGGTGCTGATTGGGGGGACTGGTCCGACTACTATCCCTTTGGCATTTTAGTTTGTTGTGTTTTCGTCGTATTTTTTATTTTATTTGATATTTTGAACGGCAGGACACACTGTCGCTGGTGCTGATCTAATTGTAAAAGACAAACTTTGTTTAAAAAAAAGGGGAAATATGACAAGCCCGCTGAGTTTCTTGCCGGATCTTCTCAGTTGAGGCCGCGTTGTGATCCGGTAGTAGCTTTTAAAAAATTGACCGTTCGAAAGTGCCGTTAAGCCTATTTGAAATAAACATTTTGAATTTTTGAATTTTGATTGGATATTAGACAAATCTGTCAGTCTGAAGAAATAAAATTTCGAATAACACACAATAAAATCCTATATATATTTATAAATAATATTAATAAATAAAGCAATATTTTTTAATTTGCAATGAGGTTGGGTAAGTAAGATCTAAAACTATTCCAAGTTTCAAATCGATAGAGTCAGTGGTTCCTGAAATATATAGGTGTGACAGACAGACAGACAGACGAAGTGTCACCATAAGGGTTCCTTTTTACCTTTTACGTATGTAACCATATGGAACCCTAAAAATTGGCATTTTGTGCACAACTAATCACCCAGCTTCTTCCAGCTTTCATTGTCTGGCGGGTCGACGCCAGCCACAGTTTGTCTACGTTAAAGCACCTTATACCGTCACACACCTCGTACGTAACCTTCCATTTTTACGAGAAACCGGTTTCTAGTCATCACAAACTTTTATAATTGTCTTGATTATTAATAGATTTCATCAGAAACTAATGAATAACTTACCATCGATATATTTAATCGATGTAACTTACCGTCACTGGTATCGTTACATCAAACTTAATAGTGCCAAGGCTTTGACTCTTATTGTTAATCATTGGATAAGGTTTTTGGTTTCTGCAAGCAATAAATATAGTTTTGTAACTTCTAGACTTACATTTATTTTTTGACGTTACTGATTGACGATAAGACGGAGACGTAAGTGATGGTTCCCACTGGCAGTACTACACGGCAAGGGACACTTTAACATCTCTATTTAACATGTCAGCGCATACCGGCGGTCAATATGCCGCGGTATTCATAAGCATACCATTGCGACATCCTTGCTTTTAAGCTCTCTCTTCGGAACATGCAAATTAATCGTGTGTTTTCCGGGGGTTCCTCAGGGCCCTGAAAGTTGCAGATTCAGCTTTTGGCCTAAAGCATCCTGAGCCTGAGCATTTTGAAGGATGCCGACACGGTATTTTCAAGCTTACCGCAGCCTTGTTTTTGTAGAGCTACGATCATTATCATTGAACTTCAACTATTATGTCATAGTGGCTTACCCATCTCGTCTCGTTGGGTGTCCGTAAAAGAGAAAAAAGAAGCAGTGTCTTTTTTTATTCCAATAATCCAATAAAAAAAATTTCAGCATTTTACGGTATAGGTGGTAACCTATAGGTATTGCGATCCCCAAGCCGCGTGCCAAGCGTAGGAATTATGGCAAACCCTCCCTTCTAAGAGGGAAGCCTGTTCAGCAGTGGACTTTTCGGCTGCTGATGGTGATGATAATGAATAAGACTTATTACTATTTGCCGACAAAAAAAACTGGCGCGTCGTCTAGAATGAACTCTACATAAATCTCGGTAAAACCTAGCTGTGAATGGCGTGTAACTTGTCATTGGTATTAATACTTATATGTATCTTCTTTCTTACTTGGTTTGTACGGAGTTTATGACGAAACAGGTGCCTATGTCGGTCTCAATCGGCAGAAAGTACTCGCAACACGGAAACCTCTCGTTATTGTAGGAGCAGTTCGCCATAATCTGATCGCAATTGCTGCGAACCATTTTAGAGTAGCGGCGGAATCCCGACTTCGGACAGTTAGGGTCGGGATCGTTGTTCAAGTAGCATATCTCTACAAGACTGTAACTAGCTCCACGGAAATAAGCTATATCTCGGAGTACATCTTCTAAATCCGATAAGTGATTAGGAGTCCAGATCCTGGAGATGACAATAAGTGAAATTTTTATGTAGTTTTATAAGTTAGGCAATTTATAATGGTGTCCGTCTGTGTGTCGACAAAGGATTGCTACAATTTTTGAATAAGAAAATTACAATAATCAAAATTTGGTTATTAGTTATAGGCGGCTAGAGTGTTCCCGGCACCTCATACCGGGTTAGAATTGCATTTCCCCGTCTCCTCTCGTTGTGTGTCGTAAGAAGCGACTAAGCGAGAACAGGAAGACGGGCAGCAGCGTCTTTCTTTTGGATTTATGTTCCACATATACTGCGATCCCCAAGCCGCCTGCCAAGCGTGGGGATTATGGCAACCCCTCCCTTCTAAGGGGGAGGCCTTTGTTCAGCAGCTGATGTCTATCGGCTGCTAATGATGATGATGAGAGTGTGAGTACTGACTAGCTTGAGTGGCTTGTAGGTATAGTATCAGTTTCCGAAGAGGACGCCCACAACAATGCGCCCCCGGCGGCGAGCTCAAAGGCAAGGCATTGAGGAGCTCCTGGTGCCGACCCCCTCTCATGTGCCGATGCGATAATCCGATTGATTCCCGCAGATCCCGGGTACCCATCGAAGGTTTCCCCCGCGAAAACAAAAAAGGGCACACGTATGAGTTAGGTGAATTTAATTTAGTAACTTTAAATGAATTTAATTTAGTTACTTTAGTTTACTCTAGCGTCTTCGTTGGAGTAAAGGTAGAGTCGTGTTGTTCAACTATGTATCATGTCGTTTAGAATTTTTGACAAATTCATGACTGATTTTAAGGTAAGGTATAATTTCTAAGTTAGAAAATCCTTTATATTGAAGTAGGTTGAAATATATTGTTCTGCTGTAATATACAGGGTGTAAGGGACCACGTACCGATTTTTTAAAATAAGATTTCAAATAATGTCCGTTACAACACTACAGAAACCATTTATATGGAAAATGACAAATGACTAACATGTTAATTTTCGAGCATGTAATGAATATATGTGGATAATTATTTATTTCTCAAATTACATTGCTATTTTTTTTAAATAGTAATAGTTAATTGCCTATGTACTGTTTTTGTGAATAATTATAAAGATTACCACAAACAATTAATTTGTTATACTAATATTATTTAAGAAGTGTTATTTTTTTTGGAAATTCATGAAAATGCTGGTGAAAAATTTCAACACTAGGATGTTCAGAATCATGTACTGGATCCCTGGTATCGGTTTTCGGTACGATGTCCCTTACACCCGTTATTGTTCTGCGTATTTGTATGATGTCGAAAGTTACAAATATTAGGTACATACTTTAAATGTAAAAGTACTCACGTATCAGACACATTGTATATTTTTTTATTGTTTATGCGTTCGCAAACGGCGACTGTTGGCATGTTAGTGTCCCAATCAATGAAAGTGGTCTCCACACCAAAGCTTATGGGGTTGAGGACGAACGCATCCCATGCCGAGATGATCAACAGTGCGGACCCATACCAAGACAGGATCACTAAAGCGAGCCATACTAATCTATTGGAGTAATTGTTTTTGTTTTAATTATCATCGATAATGTACAAATAATAACATTAATCGATTACGTGTATACGACTCGAAAAACGACCCCAATATTTAGATCACAAATAACATACTTGGCTATGTGAAATGCGAGCGTGTGTATAAGAAAATTATTTCAAATTCTTATTTAAAATTGATTGTAATTGTTTTTTTTTCAACCTAATCTTATAGTGCTAAAGGTTTATTTTTAATTACTACGTAGGAGTTTAATATTTAAATGTCTATATACTTACTTGTACCACTCCATAATAAATATCTTTGATTCAACACCTGGATTTAAGTTTGTTCATGATTATTAATGTAATGTAGTGCAAATAATAATAATATCTTGGGACAATCCACACACGGTCATCTGATCCCAAACTAGGCAGAGCCTGTACTATGGAATAATAGGTCATCGTTTATTATAAATAGTATTTTTTATTATCTCTAACATCCCAATGCTGGGCAAAGGTTTCCTCTTCGCCTCATAATGAGCGATAAGTGAGGGCTTACGCCATATACACACGAGATTCTATGTTATACAAGTAATAAGTTTTAAAAACTAAAACCCGACTACGGATAAAATCGCAGTCTAATAATGTGATATTATATAGCCTATAACCAGCGGCCAATCAAGACGCTTCTAACGACACCCTACTTGTCAAATTATGTTAAGTAGATTAGAAGATATGCGGGAACAGACGAACATACATACATACATTCTTGTTAAAATCATAACCCTCCCTCCGTTCCGTAGTCGGGTAAAAATATACAAATCTTTATAAGCAACTTATTGTCGCGACGAACAGGATGTTATCATGATGGCAAGCGACGCTTATTGCACTGCTGTCCGTCACGTAGGTCTTGAATTAAGTAATTTGCGCCTAGTAATTTCCACAGTTACAGCCCTTCAAATCAGAACACAGCGATGTTAACAGAATGATTGATTTGCCGCAGATTGCTGTGTTCCGGTGTGAAGGACGTCGTAGCTGGTGAAAATACCGGTATTTTTTTCTCTTGTGTCCGGACACAAGAGATATAACTAGTATCTCGAATGTTGAGGGATAATGCAGCAACGCACTGTTTACACGCCGGCGTCGCTAACTATCAGGCGAACGTATTACCTGTCTTGTGACTAAGGCGCAAGTGCACCGACATAAAAAAACGTCTGTTTATTCCAGCAAATAATCGATTATCTATTTTTTCACCACCACCATAACCCCGGTTATGGACCCTTAACGGTCCATTATCTTAAACTTTTTTTTTTTTTGACGCGGGGGAAATCTTCCAAAGATCCCCGGGAGCTGTGGGGCTCGACCGGGGTATGTGGGATTTTTACCCACTAAAACCCCCGCGGCTGTCACATCGGCACATGAGAGGGGAGACCCCAGGGCTCTCCGGTGGGATCTGCACCAGGGGCCCCTCAGTGCCTTGCCTTTGAGCCCGCCGCCGGGGGGCGCATTGTAGCCCCCCGGGAACCTGTCACGGTGCTCACGGGGACGGGGGTCGCAACCCCGCCGCCGTCCTCCTCGGAGTCGCCGCCGTACTCAATGGACGCTCAAGGGGCCCACACCATTATCTTAACCTAGCTCGATACCCCCGGTCACCGTTAAGGTGACAATATATAATAATATAATAATAGGAAAATAGATAATCAATTCTTTGCTGAAATAAACGGACGTTTTTTTTGTCGGTGCACTTGGGCCTCAGTAGAATAAAAAAATGGCATATTTCATAAATGACCAGTTGCAGGGAGTGAATGTTATAAAAATAATCTTACTTCAAATTCTATAATTTAATGGAAAGCTTAGCTCAAAGCAAGCTAGGCATAGGAATAAGATATTATACATATTTTTAACTGCATTATGGTGATTAAATTACTGATAATTTAATTGGTTCTTCTTTTTCAGCGAGTTTTACGAAAGTAAACCGTGAGAATTAACTATCAAAATGGTTGCGGCCAAGAAGCAGAAAGGCCAAAAGACCATTGAGTCTATCAACTCTCGCTTGGCCCTGGTTATGAAGTCTGGGAAATATTGCCTTGGTTACAAGCAGACCAGTTGAAAACCCTTCGTCAAGGCAAGGCTAAACTGGTGATCATCGCTAAGAATGCTCCTCTACTAAGGAAATCTGAAATTGAATACTACGCGCTTCTGGAGAAAACTGGAGTCCACCACTACAGCGGAAACAACATTGAGCTAGGCACAGCTTGCGGAAGATACTACAGGGTGTGCACGCTCGCTATCACAGACCCTGGCGACTCTGACATCATCACGACGCTCCCCGAAGCTTCGGTTTAAATAAAAGTAATTTAATTACCTTTCCGACCAGTGCTTGCTGTCATCTGCAATGAAATGCACTCCCGCAAACGAACAATTAGTACAATAATCTTTTATCAGAGCTTTACAAGTCTTACGAGTGTTAGACATCTCGACTGAACTGATAATTGTTAAATATGTATGTATGTACCTTCCCGGTATTAAAATATGACAACATTATAAATAGTTGCTAAAAACCGTATCCGTTCATGTTGTGAAATTGTTGTGAATAAATAATGTAATTATATAGTTTTGTAATATAGTAATTAGTAGCGATTGCCGCGCGCTGAAGGTTGTGCCGCGTGGTTGAAATAATACAGCCTTGCATGTTGTTTGATTTATTTCGAACAATAGGACTAAAATGTATTATGTACACGAACGTTTTGTATTTTTACATAGGTATTATATATTCATTCTAGTGTCAAAAAGAACTCAACTATTATTCTCAATTATCATACTAACAACGTTAAAAATGGCCAAGGTAAAATGTTTTCTGTGATATAAAAATGTATTTTAGTTGTAAAAGTAAAGAAAATGTAAGTTTATAATTTCAGTCCTAACCTTATTATAATATTGCGTATCCGAGAGGATAAATTATTGTTTCGCAATCTATACTTATAATAAAACTGTAACAGTTCCAATTCTGTACATTGAAGATATTTTGAAAATTATATTTGGAGGGCATTCTATAACCGATACTGAGGCCGAAAATGTAATTTTTTTAATTTTTGTCTGTCTGTCTGTCTGTCTGTCTGTCTGTCTGTCTGTCTGTCTGTCTGTCTGTCTGTATCACGGCTGAGCATCACGCCGAAACTACTGAATGGATTCAAATGAAACTTGGCATGATTTGAGATCTTACTACGAGGTAGGACATAGGATACTTTTTATCCCGTAATCTAGCACGGTTCTTTTGGGAGAGGGGATTAAAGTCAAAATGGGTACTTGGTTATACGCTTGGTCCGATTTTATAAATTTTTCTTTATAATATAATAAATATTAGTGAGGGAACACTCATAGAGAGTTGTTATCAAGGTTTTGTAATCGATCGGGTTAAGCAACGTTAGGTAAGGTCATTAAATAGATGGGTGACCGTTTAACGCCATTTGAACTAAACGGGTCCGTGCTTCGGAGAGCAAGTAAAAAGAGGGTCCCAGTTTTTACCCGACTATAAAAAAAGGAGGTTATGTATTCGATGCGAATGCCTGTTATTAAAAGTTTAGTTCAAGTAAAAATAGCGCAGGCGGAGCTGCGTGGGTCAGCTAGTATATAATAAAAATATATCTATACACAATTCAGCTATAAAATATTCAATTAAGTATATAAGTATCTATGTATATACATATTATTTTATAATATGCATTCTGTGATTACACTATCCTTAACTAGTTAATAAGCTTAGATGTTACAATTGTACTTTATACTATACAGGGTGTAAAAAAACACGTGTCCGATCCGTGAGGGTCTTATTCAGTGTATCAATACAAACACATGTATATAACTCATTTGTTGAATATCTCATATTTTTTTCCTACTTGGTTCCAGAAAAACGAATCTGATCTTGTATTTTAAGTACAAATTACAAAAAAAAAATGGGATGATTACCAAATGAGTTATATACATGTGTTTGTATTGATACACTGAATAATACCCTCGCGGGTCGGACACATGTTTTTTTACATTCTGTATACAATTACTGATAGCACATTGATGACAATTAAAAATAAAAAAATAATAACTCGGGGCAAGAAAACAAACTCGTAATAAAAAAACTATGTCATCTCTAAAAGCAGCATTATAAAACCGACTTTCTCTATAGAACGTGACAGAGCTCTAAAGTAGGTACTTATATTGACGTCTCTACCTCGTGTCATAGTAAGATTAGTACGGTTATAATAATACTGCTATTAAAGGTAGGTAGGGCCCCTGAACACACCAAACATAGCTAAGAGTCATGCCAATTAAACTAGATACAAGTTTAAAAAAAACCGCATTAAATTCCGTCCATTCGTTCAGGACCGTTACGATGCCACATACCACGAAGTCAGTGCATCAGACAGAAATACAGACATACATAGGCGTTAAAGTTATATATTCCACCGGCGCTTAAAGAATATGTACAAGAAATGTCTTTATTTCTCAACTCTAAGTAGTAATAAAGAACATTTGGTTTATCAATTTTTTTTATAAATGTTGTAAGATATCCTGTGAAGAGAAATATATCGGTTCCACGAAGTTGTCCACTAATGGTAATGATTTGTGAGAAGATGGGGCTCTGTTATGGATTGGTTGCTGGTGTCTATTCCTTGGTATTAATCCTGCGTGCGTCAATATATTGTATATTTCCTTTCTAGAAACGTCGTGTGCTTCTCTGTCGAAAACCTGTAACAATCAAAATAAATAAATGAGATTCTTATCAAACGAGGCAAAAAAATTGTATAATGTTTGTGACGAAAGTAGAATTAGAATACACTCGACATTACAAATAACATGACATTGACATGGATTTTGAAATGTGTATAACATTGATACATTTTAATAAACTAGGTACTATTTGGTATTGTATATAAGTACTAAAAGTTACTTAGAAAAACAACCTTAATGGGATAGCAAAATATTTTCAGAAAAAATTGAAAACGACTTCAAAGAAAATTATCTACAAAGCATTAAATAATAACAATAATAATAACATCTTGGGACAATCCACACACGGCAATCTGATATGGAAACCAGATAACTGATACTAATACTTATATACTTTTTTTTTTTTTTTTATACTACCAAGGTGGCAAGCAAGCGTACGACCCGCCTGATGGTAAGCAGACACCGTAGCCTATAGACGCTAGCAACACCAGAAGAATCACTAGCGCGTTGCCAACCCTTAAGACATTAGATGTTAAGTCTTTGTGTCCTGTAATTTCACCAGCTACAGTGCCCTTCACGCCGGAACACAGCAATGCTTACACACTGCTGCTTGGCGGCAGAATATCTGACACTGCGGTGGTACCTACCTGGACGGTTCCTTGCACAAGGAACCTACCACCTAGTAAAAATACTTAAAAAAAAGTACTTAATTTTTTTTTCTAAATACATACTTATATAGATAAATAACACCCAGACACTTGGTGGGAATCGAACCCACGACCCATCGGTTAGCGGGTGTCTAACTACTAAATAACGAAAATATATTGAATTCGGTGCTAAGAATAATATATATAGCCTTGGTGTGTTAACTAAAATCAGCACCGACTGGCACCAACTTCAATATATGTATTTTCGTTATTTAATGTGAATTTTATGCTGTTATAATAAGAGATCAGCAGTACGTGGGCTGTATCAAATCAGCTAATTATAAACTGTATACAAAAATATACATTTCAGGTTACCTTTTTGGGAATATGAAAATGAAATCCAAAAAATAACAAGCTAAATGCGATTCACTATTATTCATCATTATAACTTACGGTCACGTCATCACGGAACTCGAACGGCTATGCTATAGTAACTTGCTGGAAACATTAACAGTCCATATCTTTAAAACTACGGAACCGATTATGATAAAACTTATACTTACTCTTCCCTAAGTTGAAAGATACTAAAACTATTGCAAAATGAATTACCACAGTCGGATTTATAGTTTCTGAGAAATCGCTGAACAAACCTACCTACATACATACATACACTCATGACATTTGGTACATTTGTTTAGAAGCCCAGATAGACTAACATATGTGAATAATACGCATTTTTATTAATATTAATACAGAACCCTTTTTTTGAAGTCGGTTAAAAATGCACAAGAGCCACAGAAAACTTGGTTAAATTGTGTGTGACTAAAGGGAAGGCAGGCGATATATGCAAATGCTAAAAGCTACTTAGATTTAGGTAAGTAAACACTTGGTGGTACTGGTAGGTACCACCGCGCTGTTAGATATTCTGCCACCAAGCTGCAGTGTGTACAAACATTGCTGTATTCCGGTGTGAAGGGTACTGTAGCAGGTGAAATTACTAGATAAAAGAAACCTAATGTCAGCGTTAGCTGACTATAGGCAGGCGTGTGGCTTCAGGCGAACGTCTAGCTTGTCTCGTCACTAGCTTAAATAAAAAAATAACATTTAGATTACTTAAATAACTAAAGAATAAATCTTACCAATTTTTCGCCATGATGCAGCAAGCTCGTTAATGAAATGAGTTCCCGGAGGTGCGGGTTGCGCAGTGCTGGTTTCTTCAGCACTGGCGGTAGGAGCTCCTCTTCCTGGCGGACCGCCAACACGTCAGGATGTGGGGGAGGATGACAGCGGACTGTGTACGCGCACATCGTGAGGAACAACACCACAGATCTCATTATTGAAGGAATAGCAGTGTGCTAGAAAAAAATATGTATAATTTATAACAGCATTGAAATCCCGATTGTGAACAAATGGTATGTATAATTTACCTATACGAGTATAAGGAGGTTCATATGTTTGAAGTCGTCTCATAGAGACCACATCATATTGAGCTCATATCAACCAATCAATTTTGAAAATAATAAGAAATGAAATGGGGAATATATGGTGAATAATAATAACTTTATTCGGTTGCCAGTATCGACAACATTTCTACTTCTATTTCCATCTGTCTGAAATCTGGATCTTGTTGCCATTAAGAATTGGGCAGATAAGTTCGCTATGGCTGTGAACCCCTCTAAGTGTGAAGCAATTATTATTGGTAACTCTCGCATGCTTGCTAAAGTCGATTTTTCTGCTATCCCGTCACTCGTATTTGATGGTACAATTAAGTATAGTCCTAGTGTGAAAGACCTGGGCCTACACATTGATGCGACGCTTAGTTGACAAACACATATTTCTAGTATAAGCCAAAAAGTTACGGGCATCTTGCGGCTACTCTACCGATTTAAAATTTTTCTTGCATCTACTACTAAAACAATGCACAAGCATTGTTTTAGTAGCAAACCTTAATCTTTCCTTTGATTGACTATGGTGATGTGTGCTATTTAGATCTAAACTCTGAACTTTAGAATATATTGGATTGAATTATAAACAACTGGGCTAAAGTCACTACAGATTGGGCCCCTGGGGGATTTTGACGTCGAGGTAGACCAAAGAAACGATGGTGCGATGAGCTGCGAGAGTTTTGTAGGGATTGGAAAACCAATGCTAGAAATAGGGGTGAATGGAAGAACGGAAGAGAGGCCTTTGCCCAGCAGTGGGACAGTGTAGGCTGATAAGAAGATCGGTTATAGAATGCCCTCCAAATATAATTTTCAAAATATCTTCAATGTACAGAATTGGACCTGTTACAGTTTTATTATAAGTATAGATTTATATCTTATCGTTCGATATAATATTATTGATCGCCATGAAAGTTTAAAACAGTGTTTATTGTATGATGTTATAAATACTGCTATGAAAAACATACGATCGAACTTAATTTTCATCAAAATGTCTTTATCAAAATCAAAAAGATTAAATGAAAATACGGGTTCCTAAAATTAAGTGGACTCCTAACGTCCTGGGCCCTGGGTGACACCTAAGCATCAGGCAAAACTAATTTTGAAAAAAGTGGCTCCTTAAAATAACTTTAGGTCCCTTATTAAAGGGATTCTTGGTGAAAACGGACATAAATAGTTATAGAAGTAGCATAGCCATTTATATAAGCAGTAACAGCTAAGTGGGCGAGCGCTTGCCTTAGCAAACAAGGTGCGCAGGTTCGAACCCCTTTTTTTTTTTTTTTTTTTTTGACGCGGGGGAAATCTTCGAAAGATCCCCGGGAGCTGTGGGGCTCGACCGGGGTATGTGGGATTCTTACCCACTAAAACCCCCGCGGCTGTCGCATCGGCACATGAGAGGGGAGACCCCAGGGCTCTCCGGTGGGATCTGCACCAGGGGCCCCTCAGTGCCTTGCCTTTGAGCCCGCCGCCGGGGGGCGCATTGTAGCCCCCCGGGAACCTGTCACGGTGCTCACGGGGACGGGGGTCGCAACCCCGCCGCCGTCCTCCTCGGAGTCGCCGCCGTACTCAATGGACGCTCAAGGGGCCCACACCCCGAGCGTCCAGCGACTCCGAAGGTTGCCCATTGTTTATAGCCCCGGGCTCAGGGCTGGGGAGCGAGACGTTGGGCGGCCGCTTGACGCGGCCTGCGCCTTCGTCGCCGGGCGGGATCAGCGCGTTCGCGTTCCCGCTCAGCGGCCTCCTTCTGGGACATGACAGTCTCGCAGAAGGCGGCCATCGCTCCCCACGCCACATCCCCGGACAGCATAGCCGACACTACGCTGCCCAGGGAGAGGTCCGATCCGATGACTGCGACCAGGTCTCGACGCTCCAACGACCACGTGGGGCAAGCCTCCAGCGTGTGTTGGGCGGAGTCAGACTGGTCGCAGTGGAAGCATCTCGTCGTCGCTTCACGACAGGTTCGAACCCTAGCTCGCACCTCTGATTTATTTCTTTATTTCTTTATTCATTAGGATCCTCAACAAGAATTACATAAGTCAATTATACAAAACAATACAAAATATGATATCACATGTATCCTTAATTATAGAGGACCACAGCATGCATTAAATTATCTTACAAATATAACACTTCATTAGAACATGGATAAAATAAAATAATACAAAATTAAAAATAATTAGAATTATACAAACAAAAGCATAAAAGATGTCAAAGCAAGATGTCAAAGTGTTTAAATTAATAGGCGTAGTTATTTAATTTCAAAATAAAAAGAAAACTAATAAACATTCATTAGTGAAAAAAATTATAGTTATTAATTGAATTACAATTTACAATAAAAGAATAATATAAGTATACTTAATTAATTAATTAAAATAAAGGAAAATACATTACATGCCAACTTAGATGTGAAGTGCTTTGAAATGGTTATTAATAAGATATTTAAATACTTCAATTTTATTACAAAAGATGTCAATGTCCTTCGAGGCACCCGATATATCATTATAAAGTTCAGTTATCCTAACTATTGGTGAATGCTTACCTAGATTTGTACGATGAGGAAGAACTTTTAGCAATGCACCTGCGTAGCGCGGAATTTTACGAGGCACGTTAATATTAAACTTACTCAATATATTTGGGCAGTCAATGTCGTTGCTAAATATTTTATAAAGAAACATAAGATCAGAGATGGAGCGGCGAGATTTAAGAGATAACATTTGGAAGTAATTAAGTCTATTAACATAAGATCTTATTGAGTTCTTTATTCCACTACGATGTGCTAGATGCTGAACTAGCCTCTTTTGTAAGGCTTCTATTCTATTAGAGTGTACTTGGTACGACGGATTCCAAATTATGCTACAGTACTCAACGCGACTTCTTACAAAACTATTAAACAGTAACATTATAGTTGAAGGTTTCTTGAACTCTTTAGTGCACCTTAGTACAAATCCAAGGGATTTATAGGCTATTCTTATCATTTTATTAATGTGTTCAGTGAACCGTAACTGACTGTCCAACTGGATGCCTAGATCGCAAATAGTATCTACTTCCTCCAACACTTTATCCCCTATGTTATAAACTGTTTGTATTGGCTTGCGTTTTCTTGTAAACTTTATATGATAACATTTTGAGCAGTTTAGATACATATTATTTTGTTGGCACCAATGGTACAAACTATCTAAGTCTTTTTGTAATAAGTGCATATCGGAGTCTTTTCTAATTGTGCGAGTCAGCTTTAAATCGTCCGCAAAAAGATACGGTGTAGAATATTTAAAGAGTTTTGGTATATCATTGATGAAAATATTGAAAAATAGTGGGCCTAGGTTCTAACCTTGTGGCACACCGGATGTGGCGATAAATTCAACTGATTTATATAATTATAGAGCGTCCAACCGTTTATTTTCTTTTTGACAGCACCAATAGAACGTAACTGCGTCATGTTACGCAAAAGTTCACTTTTAAAAGTTCACTTAAAGAGAAGTTCACTTTTAAAAGTATATAAATCAGAGGTGCGAGCTAGGGTTCGAACCTGCGCACCTTGTTTGCTAAGGCAAGCGCTCGCCCACTTAGCTGTCACTGCTTATATAAATGGCTATGCTACTTCTATAACTATTTATGTCCGTTTTCACCAAGAATCCCTTTAATAAGGGACCTAAAGTTATTTTAAGGAGCCACTTTTTTCAAAATTAGTTTTGCCTGATGCTTAGGTGTCACCCAGGGCCCAGGACGTTAGGAGTCCACTTAATTTTAGGAACCCGATTGTTCACTGCATGTTTGGTGACAGTCGTCACGTCCCCTCCAATTTGGTCGGGGACGGAGAGCGACTACGATAAGTCTATTCTATATAGAGGGTTCGCAGATTGTATGGAATGATACTGTACGAAATAGTTTTGTAAGAAAATGTTCCTAAATCTCCCTATAGCTTTTTATGTGTATTTTCATTTAATCTTTTTGATTTTGATAAAGACATTTTGATGAAAATTAAGTTCGATCGTATGTTTTTCATAGCAGTATTTATAACATCATACAATAAACACTGTTTTAAACTTTCATGGCGATCAATAATATTATATCGAACGATAAGATATAAATCTATACTTATAATAAAACTGTAACAGGTCCAATTCTGTACATTGAAGATATTTTGAAAATTATATTTGGAGGGCATTCTATAACCGATCTTCTTATCAGCCTACACTGTCCCACTGCTGGGCGAAATCCCCCAGGGGCCCAATCTGTAGTGACTTTAGCCCAGTTGTTTTCTGGCATGCGGCAAACGTGACCAGCCCAGTCCCATTTCAGTTTGGCCGCTGAGATGATAACATCGGATATACGTGTGATAGAACGCAGTACCTACTGTATTCCTCACCCAGTCACTGAGCTTAAGCCCTAGCATACTGCGTTCCATGGCTCGTTGGCAAACCTTGAGTTTGTACTTTTGTGCATTTGTCAAGGACCAAGTCTGGACACTGTATGTGAGGATTGGAAGGATACACATGTCCACAAGTTTTCTTTTAATAGAATTTGGAAGCTTCCCTTTTAGTTGTTCTTTCATCGACCAAAAGCTCCTCCAGGCGTTTTGAGTTCGTCTGGCAACTTCCTTATCCTGACGACACTATAACCGATACTGAGGCCGAAAATGTAATTTTTTTAATTTTTGTCTGTCTGTCTGTCCGTCTGTCTGTATCACGGCTGCGCATCACGCCGAAACTACTGAATGGATTCAAATGAAACTTGGCATGATTTGAGATCTTACTACGAGGTAGGACATAGGATACTTTTTATCCCGTATACTAGCACGGTTCTTTTGGGAAAGGGGATTAAAGTCAAAATGGGTACTTGGTTATACGCTTGGTCCGATTTTATCAAATTTTCTTTATAATATAATAAATATTAGTAAAGGAACTAAAATCATATTAGGACGGCTGAACAAGTGTTTAAATGAAAACCAACCTAGGGAGCAAGCGGGTTTTAGGACAGATTTCTCCACAATTGACCACATTCATGTGGTAAAACAAATCATTGAAAAGTATAACGAATATGGACAGACCTTCTATTTGGGCTTTGTTGATTATAATAAAGCTTTCGATTCGTTAAATCACAAATATATCTGGAAAACTTTAGAGAGCCAAGGAGTGGAAAATAAATATATTGGAATTTTAAAACGGATTTACAAAAATTGTAAAGCGAGAGTACAATTAGAAAGTCTTGGAAATGAGTTTGAAATTCAAAGAGGGGTCAGGCAGGGGGACCTACTTTCGCCAAAAATATTCACAGCGGTACTGGAAAATATTTTCAGAAATATAGACTGGGACGAAATGGGAATCAATATAAACGGAACAATGATAAATCATCTTCGTATTGCAGAC
This sequence comes from Furcula furcula, assembly GCA_911728495.1. Classification (NCBI taxonomy): domain Eukaryota; kingdom Metazoa; phylum Arthropoda; class Insecta; order Lepidoptera; family Notodontidae; genus Furcula; species Furcula furcula. The sequence goes on along the minus strand of OU452256.1, from coordinate 13,286,557 downwards.
GATGTAGTAATATTCGCCGAAGAACCCAAAACACTTGAAGTTATGTTACAACAACTGGCAGTGGAAAGTAAGAAAGCAGGACTCACGATGAATGCGAGCAAAACTAAAATAATGACGAATAAGGAAAAAGTTAAAATAGAAATAGATAATCAAGAGATAGAATACGTTGACGAATACATATACTTAGGTCAAGTAATCGCATTCAAAGAGCAACTCTCTAAAGAAATAGATTGTAGGATAGCCAATGCTTGGAAACGTTATTGGTCACTTAAAGACATAATGAAAAATAAAGCGATACCCGTGTCGGAAAAAAGCAAGCTCTATAACATAAGTATCCTCCCGTGCCTTATATATGGATGCCAAACTTGGCCTTTGACAGTCAAGACCACACACACACAAGTTAGAGGTATGTCAAAGAAGCATGGAGCGAAGTATGATGAACTTAAAGCTATCAGATAGATGGACCCTAGACAAGATAAGGAAAATAACCAAACTTGAAGATGTAACAACAAAAATAAAAAAGTTAAAATGGAAATGGGCAGGACATATGATGCGATCAAAGACTGTAAAGTGGACAAAAGACATAACAGAGTGGTATCCAAGGGACAAGAAAAGAAAGCGAGGGCGACAAGTCAAAAGGTGGGATGATGACCTTCCAAAATATTGGAGAACACTAGCTCAGGATAGGACCAAATGGAAGGAACTACAAGAGGCCTATGTCCTAGGACATCCTGACCAGCGATTGGTTGCTGATTAGTTTATTGTTTTTAACACGCTTTTATTAGCTTGACCTGTATGTATGTATGTATGTATGTATGTAACTTTGTATGATGGTAATGGAATCTTGCGATGCTATTTTGACCCACTTCTACACGTCCAAAATATTTGAAATTTTGCACATGTATCAAGGACCGGTGACAATACAATAATATGGTATCATCGAGCTGATCTGATGCTGGGGCTCGAAGGTAGATAAGAGAACCCTTGGATGGCTACTAGTAAACTAATCCAGTTTGTGTTCATTTGATTTGTTTTAAAGAGTTCTTTTCACTTTGACTATTAATGAGGACCTGATGGTGGAACTGGAGAAGGTGGGTGACGGAACCCTGGATTGGCTACTAGTAAACACATCGAGTTTGGGCTCATTTGATTTGTTTTAAAGAGTTCTTTTCACTTTGACCATTAATGAGGACCTGATGATGGAACAGAAAGGTGGGTCACGGAACCCTGGATTGGCTACTAGTAAACACATCGAGTTTGGGCTCATTTGATTTGTTTTAAAGAGTTCTTTTCGCTTTGACCATTAATGAGGACCTGATGATGGAACAGGAAGGTGGGTAACGGAACCCTGGAATGGCTACTAGTAAACACATCGAGTTTGGGTTCATTTGATTTGTTTCAAAGAGTTCTTTTCACATTAACCATTATTCAGGACCTGATGATGGAACAGGAAGGTGGGTCACGGAACCCTGGATTGGCTACTAGTAAACACATCGAGTGTGGGCTCATTTGATTTGTTTTAAAGAGTTCTTTTCACTTTGACCATTAATGAGGACCTGATGATGGAACTGGAAGGTGGGTGACTGAACCCTTGAATGGCTACTAGTAAACACATCGAGTTTGGGTTCATTTGATTTGTTTTAAAGAGTTCTTTTCATATTAACCATTAATCAGGTCCTGATGTTGGAATAGGAAGGTGGGTGATGGAACCCTGGATTGGCTACTAGTAAACACATCGAATGTGGGCTAATTTGATTTGTTTTAAAGAGTTCTTTTCACTTTGACCATTAATGAGGACATGATGATGGAACTGGAAGGTGGGTGACGGAACCCTGGAATGGCTACTACTAAGCAGATCGAGTTTGGGCTCATTTCATTCGTATTAAAGAGTTCTTTTCAGTTTGACCATTACTGAGGGCCTGATGATGGAACTGGAAGGTGGGTGACGGAACCCTTGAATGGCTACTAGTAAACACATCGAGTCTGGGTTCATTTGATTTGTTTTAAAGAGTTCTTTTCACATTAACCATTAATCAGGACCTGATGATGGAACAGGAAGGTGGTTGACGGAACCCTGGATTGGCTACTAGTAAACCCATCGAGCTTGGACTCATTTGATTTGTATAAAATATTCACTTTGCCTAATAACGTGGACCTGTTGATGGACCCGGAAGGTTGGTAACGGAACCCTTGATTACTACTTGGGAAGCTATTGACTTTTAGCGTACTTTCGACTGTTTAAAGGGTAAATACGTAGTGCTTTCTTAAACTCAATCAGATACCTACGCGTAATACCTAGTTTAGTTAAAATATGTTTTGCCACAACCTGCCTACGATTCAAGCTACGAACAAATCAATACTTAGACTAATTTTATCCGTAGTTTAGGCGAATATTGCTAAGACTAAAAAGTATAAAATAAATTACTAGTTTAAAAAACTAAAAGTACACGCTTTTATAAGGACTACTGCACTAAAAAGCAATAAATAAATTATCGAAACCGTTCTTTCTTTCTTTCTACCCCGTGCTTGTAATTTATGGATTATATTTATGTGTAAAAGCGTGGGGCGCCTTTTCTGAATAACAGCTTAACATTTCTGTAAAATTTCAAGAACGCTAAGTATTTGTATTCACATGACAATCATTTGTAATCATTTACAGAGAAAAGGCGCCCCACGCCTTTACACATAGAAATATAATCCATAAATTACAAGCACGGGGTAGAAAGAAAGAAAGAACGGTTTCGATAATTTATTTATTGCTTTTTAGTGCAGTAGTCCTTATAAAAGCGTGTACTTTTAGTTTTTTAAACTAGTAATTTATTTTTTAAATAAGTATTTTTGTTATTTGGTCAGTGAAATAAAGGCTATTTTTATTTTATTTTTATTTAGTAAGGGAACACTCATAGAGAGTTGTTATCAAGGTTTTGTAATCGATCGGGTTAAGCTACGTTAGGTAAGGTCATTAAATAGATGGGTGACCGTTTAACGCCATTTCAACTAAACGGGTCCGTGCTTCGGAGAGTAAGTAAAAAGTGGGTCCCAATTTTTAACCGACTATAAAAAAGGAGGTTATGTTTTCGATGCGAATGTCTGTTATTAAAAGTTTAGTTAACGTAGCGCAGGCGGAGCTGCGTGGGTCATCTAGTACGTAAATAATAAAAAAAAGATGTTGCTTTTGAATGAGAACAGTCGTCGTGTATGCACGTAACGTGTAATACCTCAAAACATTGAATACCTATACACTATGTTTATTACTAATACATATTTATTATCAAACAAAACTACATTTATGCGAACGCACGAGATCTCGGACAATGACTCGACAAGGTCGGAGTTCCCAAACATGTGCATATTCACTTTCAAATTCAACAACGGACGGACATTGTTGGTTGAGAAATGTTCGAGATGGTTCTATTAATGCAATCTTCATCGCGTAGTATATTGATATCACGCAATATTATTTACATGGTCAAATAACGTTGGCCATGGTCACCGTAAAGATGTACAAAATATTGATGTACTTACATACTTTCAAACAAGAACTTATTTAACTACCGTCAGAACTTATTTACATCCATGAAAACGTGATGAACGAAAATGATTAAGTAAGTACTTAATTGGCTTTCTATAGATATATAATGTAATTTTCTTGTTTTGCCTTATGTGTTTCATAAAATAAATAAAACACGGAAATGACCAAAATACTGCTTTTTCAATGAGAGACTAATTATTTTACGTATAACTATTAGGGATGTAATTAGGTAGTATAATGTTATTTGTTGTAATATATTCTTCCTAAAGGACGAGGCTATTCTTAGGCCCGTAAAATCAAAAGTATTTTAAATCAAAGATTATCGGATCTAAGATCATATTTTATCGATCGTTTAAACCACAGTCGTACAAACGACAAAAGTGCACGGATTGTTCAATTTGTTGTAATATATTCTTCCTAAGGGACGAGGCTATTCTTAGGACCGTAAAATCAAAAGTATTTTAAATCAAAGATTATCGGATCTAACATCATATTTTATCGATCGTTTAAACCACTGTCGTACAAACGACAAAAGTGAACGGATTGGCTAAACTTCGATAAATGTTTCCCGTATGGCAACATTGTTTATTTAGGACCCAACTCATTTATTTTTTTCTACTGAATACAGCAAAAAATAAAATAAACCATCCTGACACTTGTTTGGCAATAAGTGGTCATTTCCCTCATTGTCTTTCCGTCTGTCTTTGTTCAAGTTGAACTCAGGTAGCTTTGTAGAGTCGTAGATTTTTTTCAAATTTTATTAATGAATCAATTTTATTTCATGATATATATTAATATCAGAATAGGTACCAATATTTAACTTCTGTATTATCGAATTGATCCCAATGATCGTTTGTTTTTCGAACGACATTGTGTCTTTTAACACCTATTAATATCGTAGAACTTTATTTTATTATTATTTATTATTATTTTATTATTTACTTATTTTATTGAATTTTATCGTCACTATGACGAGACAACCAAGAGGTTCGCCTGATGGTAAGCGACATGTCTGCCTATTGGCAGCTGCATTATACTAGTTCAGAGCCACCTGCAGGCTTAGCACGACTTGCAATCTTGACAGTTCGGTGTGGAGTATGGCGTAGTTTTCAACACCGAAACGCCAATTCTCCATACAAAAATGTGAAATACTACGTCATAGTGACGTCATACTCACACTTGTCTGTCAAGATTTGCACATCATGCTAAGCCTGCTGCTATAGTCACGCCGGAACACAGCAACGTTTACACACCGCTGCTTGGTGGCAGAATATCTGACACTGCGGTGGTAACCTAAATCTGGACCAAGTAAAAACTCTTGTAATATTACGATAAAAGAATCCTAATCCTAATCACAACTAATTAATATCATATTCCATTTTAGCAAACAACCAACAACAATTATGACAACAGTATAACACTATCAAATACTTCAAATGAAGACAGTTTACGCACACGAGATGGTTTAACCGTGGCTTTGAGCCAGTTTAAACTGATCGGTAGTTTAAACTCGTCACCGTCGATCAACTGCTATCGATTATACGAATTAACCGAAGACAGCAGATGAAATTCTATGCTGTAGTTTAAAGTACAATTGATCTTAAGGGCCTTATTCGAGGTAAGCGACACCTAAGACGTAATCTCTTATCAAGTCTTACTGCAGTGGCGCCTGTCTGGACGGTTCCTATCATAAGAAGTTAATATTATGTTAATATTATATTGTTGACTTACATAAAAATCAAATGAAATTAAAACATTTATTTTCTCGTGTATTGGAAAGAAAGGTGTATTATCTGTATTAAAGAAAATATTATTCAATGCTTACCGTGGGCGATCACGCTGGTTGCTGTTATATTGGAAAGGCATTTATTATTTCATTGAGGAGACTCTTAGTTTATAACATTCGTCATCTGTTCGTGTGTACAAAAACTAGAACGGATGCATTTATTTATTGTCATCATCCTCTGTTGTGAAATTGTGCACGCGATCAAGTACTGTTTGACTTTTTTACGATTGTAGAGTCAGAGTGTATGAGCGTATAAATAATATGTATATATAAATAATATGTACTTATATATAAATAATATGTAAGTATATATAAATAATATATTTACGAGTGGGTACTTAGGGCATTAGAGAGCGAACCTGGACCGCGGTTTTAGTTAGAACTAGCTGACCCACGCAGCTCCGCCCGCGCTTTGTTTACATTAACTAAACTTTCAATAATATACATTCGCATAGAATACAAAACCTCCTTTTTTAAAGTTGGTTAAAAACTTGGACCCACTTTGTACTTGCCCTCCGAAGCACGGAGACGTTTAGTTCAAATGGCGTTAAACGGTCACCCATCTATTTAATGACCTTACCTAACGTTGCTTAACCTGATCGATTACAAAACATTGATAACAACTCTCTATGAGTGTTTTCTTACTAATATTTATTATAATTTTAAAGAAAAAATGATCAAATCGGACCAAGCGTATAACCAAGTACCCATTTTGACTTTAATCCCCTCTCCCAAAAGAACCGTGCAAGATTACGGGATAAAAAGTATCCTATGTCCTACCTCGTAGTAAGATCTCAAATCATGCCAAGTTTCATTTGAATCCATTCAGTAGTTTCGGCGTGATGCGCAGCCGTGATACAGACAGACAGACAAACAGACAAAAATAAAAAAAAAATACATTTTCGGCCTCAGTATCGGTTATAGAATGCCCTCCAAATATAATTTTCAAAATATCTTCAATGTACAGAATTGGACCTGTTACAGTTTTATTATAAGTACTAGCTGACCCACGCAGCTCCGCCTGCGCTATTTTTACGTTAACTAAACTTTTAATAACAGACATTCGCATCGAATACATAACCTCTTTTTTTATAGTCGGTTAAAAACTGGGACCCACTTTTTACTTGCTCTCCGAAGCACGGACCCGTTTAGTTCAAATGGCGTTAAACGGTCACCCATCTATTTAATAACCTTACCTAACGTTGCTTAACCCGATCGATTACAAAACATTGATAACAACTCTCTATGAGTGTTTTCTTACTAATATTTATTATAATTTTAAAGAAAAATTGATCAAATCGGACCAAGCGTATAACCAAGTACCCATTTTGACTTTAATCCCCTCTCCCAAAAGAACCGTGCAAGATTACGGGATAAAAAGTATCCTATGTCCTACCTCGTAGTAAGATCTCAAATCATGCCAAGTTTCATTTGAATCCATTCAGTAGTTTCGGCGTGATGCGCAGCCGTGATACAGACAGACAGACAAACAGACAAATATTAAAAAAAATACATTTTCGGCCTCAGTATCGGTTATAGAATGCCCTCCAAATATAATTTTCAAAATATCTTCAATGTACAGAATTGGACCTGTTACAGTTTTATTATAAGTACTAGCTGACCCACGCAGCTCCGCCTGCGCTATTTTTGCGTTAACTAAACTTTTAATAACAGACATTCGCATCGAATACATAACCTCTTTTTTTATAGTCGGTTAAAAACTGGGACCCACTTTTTACTTGCTCTCCGAAGCACGGACCCGTTTAGTTCAAATGGCGTTAAACGGTCACCCATCTATTTAATAACCTTACCTAACGTTGCTTAACCCGATCGATTACAAAACCTTGATAACAACTCTCTATGAGTGTTCCCTTACTAATATTTATTATATTATAATAAGACAAATTGATAAAATCGGACCAAGCGCATTTTGACTTTAATCCCCTCTCCTAAAAGAACCGTGCTAGATTACGGTATAAAAAGTATCCTATGTCCTACCTCGTAGTAAGATCTCAAATCATGCCAAGTTTCATTTGAATCCATTCAGTAGTTTCGGCGTGATGCGCAGCCGTGATACAGACAGACAGACAGACGGCAGACAAAAATTAAAAAAAAATATATTTTCGGCCTCAGTATCGGTTATAGAATGCCCTCCAAATATAATTTTCAAAATATCTTCAATGTACAGAATTGGACCTGTTACAGTTTCATTATAAGTATAGATAATTAGGCATGGTGATTTATTTTACAAATTTCATTTTAAACCTGGTTAAATCAAATTTGAAATTTATGTTATAAGACAACGCTGACTATTCAGCGTAACGAGCGAAATATAAACATCGATGGAAATTTTCTTACCTTGCAAAAAATCCGATTATTATAATCACTTTAATAATGATTCACTCGCACTTGTGGTCACGACACACCACACAGATAATGCAATAAGATAGGCTTTAGTTATTTAATCTAGTGTCTTGGAGTGAGGTCGATCAACATTTGATCTGAGGACGAGCCGAGGAGAATGGCCTGCCGGCATCAAACCACCACCACCCAGCTATTGGCACAACCACCGTAATCTCGGCGACGAAAGTCGATTAAAAAATCCAGATTTCGAAAGCCTAAATGGTCCAGATTAATAAAATATTATTATGTATGTCATTCATTCATGAATAATATTTTTGTTGTTTTATAATAAAGGATTTTACTTTCCAGTTAATAAAATCTATGCCTTGAAATTTTTTGCCTTGTTACGGCATCCATAATTTCAATGCAATTTATTATATGAAATAGAATAATCACATTTGACGGGCCCGTTGGTCTAGCGGTTGGACACCCTGGCTGCTACCCGGTCATGGGTTCGATTCCCACCAAGTGTCTGGGTGTTGTAATTTATCTTATTTAAGTAAGTATTTACAACAAAAAAAAATGTATGTAAGTATTTGTATCAATTGTCCGGTTTCCATAGTACAGGCTCTGCCTAGTTTGGGATCGGATGACCGTGTGTGGATTGTCCCAAGGTATTATTATTATTACATCCTATACATTCTACATAAATAAAATCACTCAACTAATATTTCAGTGAAATTTACTGTTATATTTATTTAAAAGCAATAGGTTATAAAAATAATGACTTATACACGGAAATACTAGGATATCTTAGTCTTAAAATATTTATTTGCGGTTATAATTTACGTTTGAGTTTTGCATAGTGCTTTGTAAATAATATACCTACAACTCACCCTTTTGACGACTTTCGATGACGACTGTACCCGGCTTACGCTACTATTACAATAATTCCTATACTTATACATACAGGTATATATATCAACGATGGTTGGTTCCCGTCGCGTCGCCGGGAAGTGTAACTAACTCGTATTTAGTAGATTACGTGTGCCTTACGTAACGATATATCTACTATAAGTAGAGCCCTTTAGAGTTAACGCAGAATCTAACGCACTTTAGACTAGACGTAACTGTTATTACATTCTCTGCTATGCGTTTTGTTAAAGGACACAAAAATAGCCTTTTATGTTATAGCTCCGTCTAGTTTGAAATCAGCGAGTGCGGATTATCACAGCATATTATTATCATAACGTACGTCCTAGAAAGTACTCTCGCGGTCACATCCGGTGTATTACCTTTAAGACGACAATCACTTGCACTTGCCGGACCTAAATACGTGCGGCCGGAGTAACCGCACGTAACGTTGTTCAAACGATTTTGATTGAAAACTGGTACACCGTTCATGTCCGCGATAGTACACAACTCTACATAAGCAGGCACGTTAGGCTGTGTTGCCCATTAGGTTGTATGTCAAAACTTTTATTTCTTACGTTAGTCGTTTAAGAATATCTGCATCTGGTATAATATTTTAAGACCCTAAAGGAATAACCTTATCTCTTTTTATTTCGCGTGGGAAGCCTTCAAGAGGTCTCTGGGAGCTGAGGGGCTTGACTGGAGTATGGGATTCTTACTCACTAAAACCCCCGCGGCTGTCACATTGGCACATAAGAGTGGCGACGAACCCCGGGCTCTCCGGTGGGATCTGCGCCAGGAGTCCCTCAGAGCCTTGCCTTTGAGCCCACCGGGGAGCGCATTATATCCCCCCGGGAACCTGTTACAGTGATAACCTAACATAGCAAGGCTTTTAAGTCTAGTTTAGACAATATTGCTCTACCTTAATTACTACAAAACGATTTATAATAAAGAATTATGAAAATGTATGACCTATCCTTACGGCGATATACAATTATCTCCTAATTGCGACTCTATGTAATACACAACTTACTCTACCAGTGTACGTCACACTTTAAAAAATACTAAATCAGAATAAAGTGAGTGTTATGCATAATTTTAGGGTTCCATACCTAAAACGTAAAAAAGGAACCCTTATGGTGCGACTTTGTCTGTCTGTCTGTCTTTCGTTCTGTATGTCTGTCTGTCGTACCTATATACATTTCAGGAACCACTGTAGCTATTATTTTGAAATTTTTCATATATATCATTTTGGCTTTATTGGCACATTCCAAAACAGATTTTTATTTTGGTTTTTGGCTTATACTAAAAAATGATGTTTCTTAGATTTACAGTTCTTTAGTAATCCCAAAAACCTCGACAAACAGACTTAGTTATGTAATTTGTTTGTTTTGCTATCTGAAGTGTTAAACGAATAGTAAAATGCGTCCAAAGAAATTATGGATGCCTCAGTGCGCGAATCCAACTCGCACTTGACCGGTTTTTTACATAATAATCTCTATTGTTAAGATAACTTATCATAACACGCAATACCGTTATTATTACATTAATTGTTCCAGTCTATACATAATTTAGTTAAAATGCACTATGACTGGCACATGTAGTTCTCGATGTAATTTAAATTAATTAAAAGTGGACTGTGGAGCCAGAACTCTTTCTTTGCTGTCCAAAAGTAGGTATAATATGAATGCTAATCTTTGTGTTCCAAAGCTGGTGGAATCGTGGTGCATCGTAGTCATGTTGATCCCTTACATCTCAACTCATCTAACTGTATTAGAGTTTTTCCAGTAGAATTAAAGGCCAGCCCTGTAGGTGTATTTTTTAATCTAAAATGAACCAGTTTTTGGAGTAACCTACTCCATAATAAGTTTAATGTCTTACAGATGGCACAAAAATCTTCACCGAGAAATGCTGGTTTCGTTTTTTCTAATAGAAACCTCCAAATCTAATAGAATCATAGAACCCAGGACTTTATGATCACATGCCACATGCAACTACAACACTAACGAAGAAGGTCATATATATCCATGCTTTACGTATCTTACTAATAGATACGTAATGTGTCATATCCTTGGCTTTAATACGAGTAGAAAACTCTCTTTTGTTATACAACTGTTGAATTCAAACAACTAGATATGCAAATGAACTTGCTGGTCAACCTGAACCATTAATTCGGTCGAGGATGACGTAACATAATATTATGCTGGTAGATATATTATGTTAAACATAAAGGTGTTATTGTCTCATGCAGATTAGTTTGCGTAAACTCACGTGATCGGTGGCGGCGCATCGAAGCGGAGCGGGCGAACCATGCAACCGCCTCAACTAAAACGCGACGGAGAAAGGATGCTCACGGTGGCCCCAGTAGGATTACTTATTTATTACAACCTAATCAATCATAGCACCCTGTTACAACATCAGCACATCTCGATTGGTGGAATTTGAAATTGGATTGGATTGAAATGTACATTTGTGTCTAGAGCCGTATATATTAAAAAAAATACAATGTAGGTAATAAATCAAAACTTGGAGTGGAACTATCCACAGGTTGAGCGTATAATTGTTATTGCAAGGAACAAACATTGTAATGGTAAATCAGCCCCAGTAGAACTTGTTGATTGGTCACGCTATCAATCACGTTGAGAAGACCAGATACCAATATTCGATTGGTGTGGTAGAGTTTCAGCCGTTTAGAACTAAAGACTGGTACCAGAATAATACCGTTTTTTCATCGTTTATTATCACTTTTTCTGTTGGAATCAATATTATATTAAAAATGGAAAGAAAAACCAACCTATGTACCAAAGATATAGTCAGTATAGCAGTCATTTTATAAGGAGTCTGTTGGTCTTTTATTTTATCTACTTCTTGACAAAATCGTAATAATAAACGTAATCATTACAATATTTGAAAGCATTCCATTCCACACCGGGTGAATGTGGGCGGCCTGGGAGATGATCAAATAGTTTGGTAACAAGTTTTGAAACAAGCGTTGGCCGCTCCGTTCTCGGGGCCATGTGCGAACCGCACCGCCCGCGCCGGCGATAGTAGAATTCTGGTTTCTGGTCACCTGACTGAGTTTCACCAATATTTCCGCTTTACTAACTGCAAAACGATTATTATATGTAATGCAGAACTGGTTAATCGTTTCTGTTTATTAGGATTGTTTGACGCTAATAACATGTCTATACTGTGGGCTATCTGGTTAATAGCACCCATCCATCTCCTCCAGTTGAGTGTCGTGAGAAGCGACTAAGGGAAAACAAAAAGACGGGCAGCAGCGTTCTATTGGATTACCTACCACCTATACTGCGATTCCAAAGACGCCTTCCAAGCGTGGAGATTATGGCAAACCTTCTAAGTACTTTATTCAGCAGTGGACGTCCTTCCGGGGCTGATAGTCATCAGGCCTAGTTCCAGGGTTTTTCTTTATCTCTCCAAAAAAGCTTTAATCTATACACGACAAAAAACGATTAATCATCGCAATTAACCTCACATTAGTATTGATGTTATCGTTCAAATAGAATATTTAATAACCAGTATTCATTTTCATATTGAAAGCCAACTTGAAGAAGCAATTTGGGCTCAAATCATAGATGTTTAAGATACGAAATATCATGCCTTATTTTTAATAATGGTTGGGCATTATCCAAATAAAAATGAATTACGACAACGTAGTTTTTGCAAGAAAACTTCAGAACCAAGTAGCCTGGATATTGTAAAATCGAGCATGAAAGTGGTTAGCAATGAATACTGCCAAGAATCATCTATTTGTGGGCTCAAGTATCTCGTGGACGAGAACACAACATTAATTGAAAGGTATGCTTACTTAACGTACATAAAATTAAGATAATTTCAAGTAAGTATGTTAAAGCGGAACAAGCAGCGCGAGTAATGTTTATATCATGTAACTACATTGCAAATAAACTTGTCTTGAACTTGTTCGATTAGCCGACGGCTTAGGTATGGTTGCCGCAATTCCTTCTACCTTGAGTGGATAGGAGTGTATTACATCATTTAGGATTACTTATGTAACGATTATATAAAAATAAATTTTGCGTCGAGTGCTGGTCGACACAGGATATTTATAGGATTTGTCGATTAGGCGTAGCAGCAAATTACTAATTAAGTAGACAATTGTTGCATGTCGTTCATGGTCCTCCAGGAAATTCTTATCCGGTTGTGATAAAATTCATACAGATTCATAACAGTGGTTCCTTCTTTCGAATAATAAAAGAATCATTAAAATTGGTAAATATTTGCCAGAGTTATGACCATTTTTGTCCTCAAAAAGCGACATAATGTCATCTAAATGTCATGTTTATAAGCATTCCTGCAGGTTTCCTGCGCAGTCGCCATTCTTGTTTTTTCAGGAACTACTTATTCGTAAACGATAATTTTTTTATGGGACCTAATTATTGGATTGAAGAATGAACGGAAGAAAGATTTTTTCAAATCGGTTCATAATTGCTAGAGTTATGCGCGAACATACATAGGAAAAAAAAATATATACAGACCAATTGAGAACCTCCTCCTTTTTTGAAGTCGGTTAAAAATATTACTAACCACCCTTGCTAAGGCTTTTGCTTTCGTACTACTCCTACGTATTCAAGTTCAATTATCGTCTTGTTATCAGGATCATCTGGATAGTAACACTGATCATCGGTTTAATTTGTTCCATTTCGTTGGTCTATATCACGTTCGATAAATACTACAGTGCGCCATTAGTGACCACACAGATGCCAGATGGAGTGTCTGTGAGCAAGATAATATTCCCAGCTGTTGGAATCTGCACTAACAACAGAATCAGCAAACGCGCCGTCACTGAGCTCGCCAAAACACTGTGAGACTAAGTACAATTTATTCTTGAAGGCAATTCTGTCAATATATTGAGATGAGAATGATCCTCACACACAAAGAGACGACCAAACTTCTATTCCCATAACTGAGATACATTTAACAGTATAAGAAGTACATTACCTAGGTATAAATAATATTTAAATACGTAACAATTACAAAAATGAAGACGTCCGACGACGAATCCGTTTATCCGAACCTTTAGTGTAGTGATTAACTAGTGGACAAACATGCATAATATTTTTTTTTTTTTTTTGGGAATGATAGACGCTGTTAGCCGCAGATGGCCATTGCAGCTTCACCGGACAATAGGAGGCGAGCGCTTGAAGCGCTCTAGCCTTTACGGCAGAAGTAGCGACGAGCACAAGGGCACCTCAGGGAGGCACGGCCTCGGCTTGGGCTGTCGCTTAAGAGAGGGCTGAGTTTACCACCGGTTCACAACGCGCCCCCACTGAGAAGAACCGGCAAGAAACTCAGTGGGGTGATGCACGTCGTTGCGGTCGCATACGCACGACCCTTCGGCCTCGCCGGCGAGACCGGTGTCTGATAGCTAGTGTAGCATACGGTTGTCGGGGAGGGGTCGGCGCATCCCGGTCCAATAGGACCGTCATGGGGTCAGGAGGGAATATTTTGTGTACGAACATGTCTGTTTTTTCTGTGTCTGGGTGTTATTTAACTTTGTACCAGTTGTTAACTTTAAACCAGTTTAACATACAGACAACTTGCATTTTACAATACTATATTGACTCACGGGTTTACTATGTATTTATAATAAAAAAAAAAAAGTTCAGATACTTGTTTCTCTTTACAAGATGTCATATTGAACCCTGCCAATTATCTTTGGCTGCCCTTCACCGGACAGCTATCACTCCTGTGTTCATACATTTATTGATCCGATTTGTCGATCGTGTAAAGAAACTGACTTTGAAGTGGCAATGGGCAGGCCACATCGCTCGAAGAACCGATACCCGATGGGGCAGAAAGGTTCTCCCGTGGCGACCACGAACCGGAAGACGCAGTGTACGTAGGCCTCCCACTAGGTTGGCTGACGACATTGTGCGCGTTGCAGGTAACCGGTGGATGCGAATAGCCAACTGTGGTTCATTATGGCGTTCGAAGGGGGAGGCCTATGTAGGCCTCCCCCTTCGAACATTCACATTCACGTCTTAATGAACATTCACGTCTTCCTGACGGTGATGTGATCATGATGGCGATGTCAATGAAAAATGGGTTATTAGTTCAAAAACAGGGTTTCAGTGTTCTGGTTGCCATAGTACAATCTCTACTTTGGGATCAGGGGTCTGAGTCAGGGGGTAACACCTGCTGTTCAAGCAGCATTATTGCAATTATTTTCGAGAGAGAAAGGAATGCAGCCATAATAGCCTGCCTGCGTATATCAGTGTCACTTTCCCGCGTAAAAGTAATATTACTTTATCACTGCCGTAAGAACTAGTGGAACTAGGGCCCGCGAAGACTTTGTGTGGTGTCCAAGGTTTGGTAACATTACTGTAGATACATCGTTCGTAGTGTTGCGACTGTGAAACTGCTAACGAATATTATGGGGATCTGTATGAACTGGCGATATTTATTTATCACTTGTTTTGAGTTTAGGTTAGGTCCTTGCAGCCTGTTGACACGGTTTACTGTTGATTGTTAACGATACCACTTCATAAATATTTATTGAGTCCCGTTTGTAGACTCAAGAAAGAGCGTAACAAGCAATACAATGAGAAAGAAATGCTGGCACTGCTTTTTGGACTTGGTCAGCTGTACAGCTTGGGCACTGTAAATGGCAACTCTACCCAGACTTTGAAATTGCACCAGGCTCTTGGTGATTACAATGTCCACGAACTAATGAGAAATGTAAGTAGTTATTTATTTCATTTGTCCAGAATTGTTACATTTCTCATTCATTATCCAAGTCCAGTCAGGCTGTAAGTTGTAGAAGCCACCGAGACTTGATCCTAGAAATTAAATCTCGTATTCACCTACAGACTAGATACTAGGAATTTGAACTTAATTCGAATTCCTTCGCCTGAAAATAAGGATTTGTCGATACAACATAAAAAAGAACTCTTAGTGTCGCCGCACACGGGCCACCGGCCACATCCACAATCGCCGCCACTTGAAGCTAGAAGCGGCTACAAAAGAAGCTGACGCGCGCGACAGCCACTTGTGGTCCATGTTGGACACTTGTGGTCCGTGGCCGCTACTTTTTTAACTCGTGCTTGCAGTGAAATTAAGGGAGAGAAGGGTGGGGAATCACGCGAGTCGCTTGTGTCGGCGTTTTGTGGCCGAGCCGACCACTAGAGGCGAGCAGTGGCGTGTGGCGACCACCGTTTACAGTGTGCAAAATGTATGAAAACAATAGGAAATAGGTCGGTGGCTGCGTTTTGTGATTGTGGCCGGTGGCCCGTGTGCGGCGACGCTTAATTCTGTAGAACGTCTATGTCGCATCTAATGCTGTCGCTCTTGCTTTGTGCTTCCTACTACGCCGAATACCTACTGTGAACAATATATACCCTGTTTGTGCTATATGTAAGAATGTAATGAAATTTAATTGCCAATATATATTGTGTTTTTCCCACAGTTAACGCCTCGTTGTGAGGATGTACTATTAAGATGCGTGTGGAACACTGAGCCCACAGATTGCCTCGACTTGTTCGATTTCCGCCTCACTATGAATGGATACTGCTGTACTTTCAACTATCTCCGTTTGTCTGATTCTTTGTTTGAAGAGTAAGATTTTCTAACCTTTTTCCTAAAAAACAACTGAACACTTTTGATCGGGCTGTAGGTAATCTTTAAATTTATTATTCGTCATAATACTTAGTGACGAGATGAGTGACTTGCCTGTACAAAGACTGCATTGCACTATCTCTCGTCACCTAAGAGATTAGTTAAATCTCAATAATTTTACCTGATGCAGAGCCTTTCACACTGGAACACATCAATTTTTTACAAGCTGTGGCTTTGGGCAGAAAATAATGAGAGTAATTTTGTGCTTTGGGGCAGAATGCAGATAGATAGATAAATAATTCTTTACTGTAACCATCTTAATAAAATACAACCAAAAAGTAATAAAACAAAGAAGTAAACGTTACCATTGGCGGCCTTATCACTAATAGCTAGTGATCTCTACCAGGCAACCTTTATATGACATTGCATATTTGCAATGGTATCTACATTCACGGTCTCTTGCATCATCTAGTCACCAGGTCCTTATAAATGTAAGTAGTCCATATTAAATAATCAACATTACTTTTAGAAAAACCAGCGATACTAGAAGCATCGATATGTATAAGTTCGGTAATAAATCATCCTTTGATTTTGATCAAGGACTCAAAGTTCTGCTGAGACTGAATGAGAGCGATGATTTTTATTATAACATGCCTCTACAAGGGGCACAGGTATGTACCGTATAATTGAGCTTTACACTTTAAAAACCCGGCAAGTGCGAATCTTAACGTATTTTTGGACTCTTGGAGAGAAAATAAATTAGAGGCTGGGTAAGTAAGAAATAAACTGTTACAAATTTCAAATCTATAGGATTAGTAGTTGTTGAAATAAATACCTATATCGTTGTGACAGACAGACAGACGAAGTCGCACCATGGGTTCCTCTTTTACCTTTTAAGTATGGAATCCTAAAAAAGGTGATAAAGTATATAATGGATAATGATTTTTATTTTTCAGTTACAATTTTCGGATGCCTACGATTTTCCTGATGCACCAAGCGGAAGCTTTGCTATGCAAATTATTAGTCCTCGAGTGCAAGTACGTCTACCTACCATATGTTATATTTTTTACTTTTACTATACGAACTACTTAGTGTTTAATATCGTGATGAAAATGCTTCTATTGATAGACGCGCACTAGCATATTAATAACTCAAGGTGAAGCACACTGTATCTGACGCAGCAAAAAGGAAGAATTATGGGCCATGGGCCGCCAGCAGGCAGATATCTTTTTAACCAACTTTTTTATTTTTTTTATTTATCTATACTTATAATAAAACTGTAACAGGTCCAATTCTGTACATTGAAGATAATTTGAAAATTATATTTGGAGGGCATTCTATAACCGATACTGAAGCCGAAAATTTAATTTTTTTAATTTTTGTCTGTCTGTCTGTCTGTCTGTCTGTCTGTCTGTCTGTCTGTCTGTCTGTCTGTCTGTCTGTATCACGGCTGCGCATCACGCCGAAACTACTGAATGGATTCAAATGAAACTTGGCATGATTTGAGATCTTACCACGAGGTAGGACATAGGATACTTTTTATCCCGTAATCTAGCACGGTTCTTTTGGGAGAGGGGATTAAAGTCAAAATGGGTACTTGGTTATACGCTTGGTCCGGTTTTATAATTTTTTCTTAATAATTATATAATAAATATTAGTAAGGGAACACTCATGGAGAGTTGTTATCAAGGTTTTGTAATCGATCGGGTTAAGCAACGTTAGGTAAGGTCATTAAATAGATGGGTGACCGTTTAACGCCATTTGAACTAAACGGGTGCTTCGGAGAGCAAGTAAAAAGTGGGTCCCAGTTTTAACCGACTATAAAAAAGGAGGTTATGTATTCGATGCGAATGTCTGTTATTAAAAGTTTAGTTAACGTAAAAATAGCGCATGCGAAGCTGCGTGGGTCAGCTAGTTAATAATAATGGTACAATATTATGCATACTGAATGTAACATAAACTCATTAGAATTTATCCGTACATCCGCCGTCGTCATCTATGTTAGTCTATGTTTAAAATTTACATATTTTCATAATGCTATTAACAGTACGAAAACAGATAGAAGTGGAATCATCAATCATCGTAATAATTATATTGATGAGTTAAGGATGAGTTGAATAAACAATATAAATATTATAATGAAGGTAGTCACAAACAATTAGTTAAAAATTATACATGGAAATTCATTTCACGACAGTGAGTTCCATGCAGGTAGTTTTTAATGGTTAAATACAGGTTGAAGCTAAATTTTTTTGTAGTAATAATGTACATAAAATACTTAAGTGTAATTATTGTCTGACTGTCTGATTGTTATTTGGTAGTATGTATATATGAATATATGTATTATATATGCAAGTATGTATGTATAAATGTATTATGTATGTAAGTATGTATAAACATACAATACCTATATCTATTTCTTTGGCATGGCCTACCAGTCAGCTGGCCAGGAATTTATACGTGTTGTTGTAAAAAATACTTTTTAAATATGTACTTTATATTTTTACTTGTTATTTTATTCTTTATAGAGTTTGGAACCTGATTAATCAAATTTGGTATTATATACTGTCGCGTTCTTTTGCCATATAAATTTGTATATCTTGGTAGTAACAATTCGCCGTTTTTAATGCTACGCGTTTGTATGACATTTGTGTTTAAAGGCTTTGTTCGTTTCAGGCTTTCATTGTAAAACTCTTCTACTAATAAGGAATATTTTATTTTATGATGAATTGGTAAGATTTTACAAAATTTAAATAACTTATGGTAATCATTTTTATATTGTAATTTAATATTATAAGGGACAATTTCTTTTAATAAACGTAACTGTAGAGTGTATATATGGTCAACATGAGTTCTATATGTCCTTCCATAGCTGGATAGTCCATAAGAAATTATTGATTCAGCTAATGAATTATAAAGCAACAGAAGTGTTTTGAAAGGTATTTTGTACTTAATCAAAGAAAATTTTGCCAAGATACCCCGTAATATGTCACAAACTTTATCAATGTGAGCTTTCCAATTCATCCTATTATCAATAGTGAGCCCTAGATACTTATATTTGTCAACAAGTTCAATTGTATCACATTTACAAGTGTTCTTGTTATCATGCAGGCACTCGTGGTTATGTGATATCAGTTTTGGAATGTCGGGTCTTCTGTTTTGGCTACTACTTATATACATTAGTTTTGTCTTACTTGAACTTAGCACTAAACCAACGTCATGAGACCACATGGCCAGACTGTTAAAATCTTCTTGAAGTTTTTCAAGAGCTT
The DNA here is from genome assembly GCA_911728495.1 of Furcula furcula. Classification (NCBI taxonomy): domain Eukaryota; kingdom Metazoa; phylum Arthropoda; class Insecta; order Lepidoptera; family Notodontidae; genus Furcula; species Furcula furcula. The sequence goes on along the minus strand of OU452256.1, from coordinate 13,267,116 downwards.
CCTGCACGTTACGCCCAGTAGCTATGAGGCATGTGTCATCGGCAAATTGATAAATTGTTGTATTTTTTATCAATTTTACTAGATTATTGACATACGTGAGATAGTGTAAAGGTCCTAACACCGATCCCTGAGCCGTGCCTTCAGTCACTTTAATCGTGTCACTATGGTCGTTATCAACTCTAACAACATAAGTTCTGTTTTTAAGATAATCTTTACACCAATGGAGTAGTTTTCCCCTAATTCCGCTGTTATGTAGACTTTTAACTAACTTATCATGTTGCAAGGTTAAAAAAAAGGTAGAGGTTCTTAATTCGACCGTGTAGGGTAGACTGGGTACGGTTGAAACAATTTCACTTATATCGTCCATAGTTTTGCTTTTTATATTCCGAGTGATGAAGAAGATTTGTTAAATAAAAGAGCATGTTTCTATCCACTAATGGGCGATGTGATCGTTGTTCCAGGTGTGTTATTTTTAACAGTAGATCAAATTTAAAAAAGAAAACCGATTTGTTTCAAACGTCCCCATACCAGGGGCAGTTGAAACAGTGATTGGGGTCAATTAAAACACATGCGAATAACACAAAATATAATATTATAACATGTTTTATTCACTGTTTAAGGAACTCTTTGACAATAATAATCAGTCTTCAATGTTTTATATACTTCAAACGATATTTTTAATCAGCCTTTAAAGTTTTTAGAACACGCTAGCTAGAATCTACGTATATTACCAGTCATCTGTAACTATAGATTACTTAACAGAGGCTTATAATTTACGTAAATTTACAAAAAATAAAACGAAAATCAGCTATTTGCTTTTTAAACATAACAAAGTAAAAAAAGAAAATTTACGAAAAGAAGACAAAGAGGAATCCTCTTACTTCTTTGTCTTTCATTAATAAATCAATCATTAAGTTAAATATAAAGATTAATCTGAGTCGTAGTTTTGGCAAACATAGTTAAAACCACCTTCTTTACATTCCTCGTGTTCTCACAGTTTAAAAATGGTGCATTGTAGCCACTTTTATCTGGACCTGCTCGCTGAATGCCTGGTGGCATACAAACAAGACAGAAGCACTCATCTTCTTCTGATGACTTACAACAGGATGTCCAGTTGTACGTCGTTTTTCTTTTTTACTTTTGTGGTGTTTCTTTCACTTTTTTCTTTATCCAATTGCTTCTTCTTTCCTTCATTCTGTTGCTTCATAACTTAACTTAGCTCAATAAAAACGATGTTTCAATCGTACCCAAAAAAAAATGTTTCAACCGGCCCCAACTCTTGCTTTAGATAAGAAGCAGTCATAGTAATTGTAAAAGCAATTACACATAAAAACTAGTTACAGTGCCATATTGTACAAGCTTTATCTCAAACAAATACACACATTCAATACTCTCACTTTAATAGAAACCACAATAATTGGAAAACTCTGCGAGCAAAAATACTTTCCTACCCTATTGTGTTTTTTTAACCAATAAAAAAACACAATAGGGTCTCTTAAAAATGTTTAAAGCACACGGAGAGCAACGCAACACTGATATCCGTGATCGGACCGGTCGTCCGCTTTATTCTCCCCTTGGACCCCTTACCCTTGCGCAAAGGGTTTGTGAGATATTCGTGTTGTTTCAACCGTCCTTTGTTTCAACTGTCCCCAGTCTACCCTACTTATACATTTTTTTTAACAATTAGTCACATCGTTCATTGAAAATATTAACATAGTATCTATTACTAACTAAAGGATACGGCACAGGTTTAAAGCACAAAAAGCCCGACTGCGAACGAACAAAATGGACTTAAATTAGTACATTACACATTACAAAACATAAAACGTATGCACAGGTTTATATATTTTAACTCGTCTCGTTGATACCTTGAATTCGATACCCATATTGATTTTTGTGGAAGTAACAAAAATACAAAATGGCGACTGACGGTAATTTTTTTTTTAAATATGTAGCCTATGTCACTCCCACAACTAGAAGAATGAAGAAGAAGATGAAGATAATACACACATCAAAAGTGTCTAGGGATCAAGCATTTTTAAGCGGATTTCTTGAGATTGAGATGTGGCTTTGTAATAAATTTATGATTTTATAAATTTATATGGATCCTTTTTGGTGCATTTCATAATTTGAATCAGGAACTGTGAATCAAATTCGAGTAAAAGATGAAAATCAGCTGTCAATATTTTCCCTATAAAAACATACAACGCATTGAAGACATTATTAGTGCTACTGTTTCCCTACTACTGATTAAAACCAACGTTATTATGGAGCGGCGACGTCATTTAAGCAGGGAAGAAATGCTCAGAGCCGTGGGAATGATAGAAGCTGGTTCCCGGCAACGTACTGTGGCTTTAGCTCTGAATACAAGTCAGAGTGTTATCAGTCGACTTTGGACACGTTACCGAAGCACTGGTACCGTGGCTGAGCGCCATGGAGGACGGTATCGCTGCACCACACGGAGACAAGACCGATATATTCAAATCTTAACTCGAAGAGCTCCAACAATAACTGCCATGATGTTAGCCGTGAGGCTTCATCACTCTTCAGGGAACTTAATTAGCGACCAAACAGTCAGAAACCGCTTGCATGAAGTGAACCTTCATTCCCGAAGACCGCTACGGGTACCACCTATAGCAATGCACAATCGTAGGATTCGATATCAATGGGCTCTTGAACACAGAAATTGGGCAGAAGAACAATGGCGTTTCGTGTGCTTTTCTGATGAGTCTCGTTTTGGTATGAGACCGGATACAAGACGTATACGACACTGGAGAACCCCTGGACGCCAACAGCGATTAAAATCCTGCCAGGAAGTCCATCCTTATAGTGGTGGAACCATCATGGTATGGGCGGGTATTTGGATCGGCGGAAGAACTGAGTTGATTTGGATCAGAGGCAACCTCAACGCTCAAATTTATGCTGAGACGATTGTATCAGACGTCATCGTTCCTCTACAAGTGCAAATCGGTCCCTTATTTCAGTTAATGCATGATAATGCACGACCGCACACCGCAAGAGTTGTAAGACAGACTCTCGCCGCAGCTAACATCAATGTCCTGCCCTGGCCTGCTCAGTCGCCAGACTTGAACCCGATTGAGCATGCATGGGATATGCTACAGAGAAGAGCTCTGCCGAATATGGAGGGTATCCAGTCGCAAGAAGACCTTTTTTTGTTGTTGCAACGAACATGGGCGGCCATTCCACAGCGTGATTTGGATGAACTCATTTTGAGTATGCCAAACCGATGTTCTTGTGTTGTTAGTGTTCGCGGTAGAAACACGGATTATTAATTGTTTAAGTTACCCAATAAAATTTTAAAGAAAACTGTTATTTCAGTCTTTTTTTCGAACTTTTGTGTTAGTGGTTCAAATGTCAAAAATCCCTTTATTAGGAAAATGGCAAATTTCTTTATTAATGCAAAGGTGACTGGGTTTATCGTTACTGTGACAAACGAAAACACTTTATTTGATGAATCCTTAAAGAAAATTTTAATTAATATCAATCAGGAGAAAAGTTATTGCAAAAATATATGTTGATCCCTAGACACTTTTGATGTGTGTAATAGACAGCATGTAGACAGTATTTAAATTTTTCTCTAAATTCTCCATAACTCAAAGGTTAGCTGTCATAAAACTCAATGTTTGGGTTAAGCACGCCTTTGTGCATTAATTTTCTTTATTTTATAATAATGTGTAGTATTATTGTGCAATAAAGAATAATTATTATCACATTTTAAATTCTTTATTACATTCACAAATTATAATCCTAACAAACAATTATTGAAACTTTTGTTACGTTTTTCTTCGATCAGGAATTAATAGCGTTAAATATTTCCCAACCCTAGTCATGACCAACTGACAGACGTCAGGAACGCATTCTCTCGGCGGCTGGACTGTAAGAAAAATCTAACGACATATAAAAGTCAATATACATCAAGCCGTTTAGGTTGTGGGCCGTGCCGAAGAAGTAGATATTCATACCTACATAAGTAGATACTTACATCCTTACATATTATTCATATATTGATTTGAAACTTGGAATAGTTTTAGATCTTACTTGAAGAAAAGAAGAAAATATTTTTATAATTTTATAATAATATTTTCTCCTTTTTTTTTAATGGGGGTTGAAATGGGTCGTGTAAATTTTCAAAGTGGGACTACTATATAGAGTGGGGTATCATACGAAAGGTCTTCATTTGCACATTTCAAAACAGATTTTTATTTTGGTTTAAATCACATAGTTTTTGGTTTATTAATCAAAAATGTCAAAAAGACACCGTTCCCACAAACTTCGGAGATAAGGGTATTTATTCTCCGAAGTTTATGGAGGGAAAAATCTGAAATAATTATGGGTAATACATCTCTATCTATATTTTACAGGATAAATAAAATTATCTTTCCTAGTAAGTAGTACAGACTTTTAGGAATCCTAAAAAACCTCGACATTAAACTTAGAACGTACGGAACCCTCGGTGCGCGAGTTTGACTCGCACTTGACCGGTTTTTTTTCTGATTACTTCTATTAAGTACCTATAAAATGCTTGCAAAAGAAATGTTTGCTACTCAGAAACTCGCAAACACATATCGACACATGCGAGGATGTACTTACCTATTGTAAATGCTCAATGGGATGTAAAAATCAGTTCCGCTACAATGGCGCCAACACATGCATGAGTAACCAACCATTTTTCAAAACATTAATTTTTAAAATGCCTTATGTTTTGTACATCTGCATAGTACCTAATGATAAAAAAGTATAGGTACTATAACAGCGAGAACCTCCAAAAAAAAAGTGTTGTTAATTATGAAATGTAATCTAGAAGCTCTATTGTATTTAAACCAATAAGCCCAGTCGGCCTACCACACTAGTACCTACTGATATCGCGTTCTTGATCAATGATACTAAAAGTATTGATATTATAAGATTAATTAGAAATAACGTTAATTGACGTTCGTGAGTGCGGCAATTAATCTATTTAATTATTAATAATGTGTATTTCTAGATGTCAGTTATGGTAACGGCAAGTTTTACAGAGGCATCACGAGACATCCAACACGTGGCTATAGCGCTGAGAAAATGCAGGTTCTATGATGAATCCACCTATCTCCCGTTTTACACGTACAGTGACTGCATGCTCAAGTGCAGGATGCTCTTCCTACTCAAGAATTGCTATTGTACACCATTCAATATGCCGAAGATGGTCAGTGTTAGGACGTGCAATATGAAGGATGTGCCGTGTCTTAAGAAGTTTTATGGTCAGTATTAAATCAATTGTGAGGTTGAAGGAAAACACATAATAGTTCGAGTTGCTTCTAATAAATGTCACCTTTGAGTGGTTTATGTTCCCGCTGATAACGCACATTACTGCTATTCAAAAGTAGCTATGTAAGTCCAACCTAGTCAAAGCCTGTATTTTAGAAACCAGTTAACCAATAAACATCATACTTAAGTACCTACCTACGTATTTCTAATGTTATAATCTGAAAAAAAAAAAAATGTGCGTGCGTGGAGTCCCTCCGCGCGGAAGAAGTGAAACTTCATTCTCGCTCAGTCGATCGGTCGGTCGGTCCCTCACATACTCACTCACTCACACACACACGCACACACACACACACACACACACACACACACACACACACACACACATACACACACTCAACTGAACTGAACTGAACTGAACCGAACCGAACCGAACCGAGCCGAACCGAACCCAACCGAACCCAACTCACCTATCCACTCACCTACCACTCACCTAACACTCACCTACCACTCACCTACCACTCACCTACCACTCACCTACCACTCACCTACCACTCACCTACCACTCATCTACCACTCACCTACCACTCACCTACCACTCACCTACTCACCTACCACTCACCCACTCACCTACCACTCACCTACCACTCACCTACCACTCACCTACCACTCACCTACCACTCGCCTACCACTCATCTACCACTCATCTACCACTCTCCTACCACTCACCTACCACTCACCTACCACTCACCTACCACTCACCTACCACTCACCTACCACTCACCTACCACTCACCCACCACTCACCCACCACTCACCCACCACTCACCCACCACTCACCCACCACTCACCCACCACTCACCCACCACTCACCCACCACTCACCCACCACTCACCTACCACTCACCTACCACTCACCTACCACTCACCTACAACTCACCTACCACTCACCCACTCACCTACCACTCACCCACTCACCCACTCACCTACCACTCTCCCACTCACCTACCACTCACCCACTCACCTACCACTCTCCCACTCACCTACCACTCACCCACTCACCTACCACTCACCTACCACTCACCTACCACTCACCTACCACTCACCTACCACTCACCTACAACTCACCTACCACTCACCCACTCACCTACCACTCACCCACTCACCCACTCACCTACCACTCTCCCACTCACCTACCACTCACCCACTCTCCCACTCACCTACCACTCACCCACTCACCTACCACTCACCCACTCACCCACTCACCTACCACTCTCCCACTCACCCACTCACCTACCACTCACCCACTCACCTACCACTCACCCACTCACCTACCACTCACCTACCACTCACCTACCACTCACCTACCACTCACCTACCACTCACCTACCACTCACCTACCACTCACCTAACTCTCACCTAACTCTCACCTACCACTCACCTAACTCTCACCTAACTCTCACCTACCACTCACCCACCACTCACCCACCACTCACCCACCACTCACCTACCACTCACCTACCACTCACCTACCACTCACCTACCACTCGCCTACCACTCGCCTACCACTCGCCTACCACTCGCCTACCACTCGCCTACCACTCGCCTACCACTCGCCTACCACTCGCCTACCACTCGCCTACCACGCGTCTCGCCTACCACTCGCCTACCACTCGCCTACCACTCGCCTACCACTCGCCTACCACTCGCCTACCACTCTCCTACCACTCACCTACCACTCACCTACCACTCACCTACCACTCACCTACCACTCACCTACCACTCACCTACCACTCACCTACCACTCACCTACCACTCACCTACCACTCACCTACCACTCACCTACCACTCACCTACCACTCACCTACCACTCACCTACCACTCACCTACCACTCACCTACCACTCACCTACCACTCACCTACCACTCACCTACCACTCACCTACCACTCACCTACCACTCACCTACCACTCACCTACCACTCACCTACCACTCACCTACCACTCACCTACCACTCACTGAAGTAAAACAATAAGTGTTAGTCCATTGAATTTATTTTAGGTAATGACAAGCTCCGTCAACCGTACCAGAGATAACATTATACTACATCTTTCCTTTTACAGAAAACAAGCATTGCGCTACATCTTCCAACAAAATAAATAAAAAACTTGGCATAACATGGAAATAAAGAAAACCTGTTTTGTTAACAACGAAATTATTCATATTCTATTTGTAAAGGAAACCGATTAAATCACGTGCCTTTCGCGCAGCTTCCCTTTTGACCCGTCCTAATCCCATCGTATTAGGATGACCATCACCGTCTGTACCATGACCAACATCGTCTCTACCATCGCTTGGCCCGGGTCGGACGTCGGGCATCACTTTATCATCTCCTTCTTTTTCGCAATCGACTGGAACTACCTTCCGTAAATGCCGCCTGTTGCGTCTTATTACCTTTCCATATTTACTGGTAAGGAAATACGAACGTGGCTGTCGCGCTCTTGAGTTTCCACGCATGCTGTTCTTCTCAGAGTCACCCTTGAGTATCACTTCATCACCTGGCTGTAACTCTGGTAACGAATGTGCGTGCATATCAAAATACTTCTTATTTTGCAATCTTCTATGCACAATTCCTTTATAATCGCCGGTATTATCTCGTTCCGGTTTCAATCTTTCTACATGAATAGGTAAACGTGTCTTAATTCTACGTCCCATCAGCAACTGTGATGGTGAACCTATGTCACCTCTAGGTACAGCGCGTAAATTCAGTAAACCTAAATAAAAATCAGACCCTGTGCTTATTGTTTTTTTTAACATGCTTTTCACTGTTCTTACCGCTCGCTCACTCACCCCATTTGACTGTGGAAAATGAGGCGAACTGGTCGTGTGCAAAAAGCCCCACTCTTGGCTAAATTCCAGGAATTCCTTAGAAGCATATGCTGGACCATTGTCGGTGATTATTTCTTCCGGAATACCATGGCGTGCAAACTGTTCTTTTAGAGCAATTATTACTGCTTTTGAACTGATGTTGTTTAAAACATTCACTTCTATGAAATTAGAAAAATAATCAACAACTATCAGGTAATATTTCCTAGCATACTCAAATATGTCAGAGCCCACCTTCATCCACGGTAAATCTGGTACTTGATGTGGAATCATTGGCTCACGCGGTGGCGCTGCTGCATATTCAGCGCAAGTGCGGCATCGGCGCACGGCCTGCTCAACATCGCGCGACATGCCACACCAAAACATCACGTCTCGGGCACGTCTCTTGCACCGATCAATTCCTAAGTGGCCCTCATGCACACGACTGATCATTTCGTTCCGTAACTCCTTTGGAATGTACACTAAATTATCCTTAAAGATGACCCCATCTACATATTCTAAGGTCTCCCTATGCGTCCAATGCGGGCGAACTAAAATGTCTGTATTGTTTTTATAGTTAGGCCATCCATCTTCAATATATTTGACTAACAATTGACACTCTTTATCTTTTTGAGTAGCGTCCCTAATACTCTTAAACCGGTCACCGCTGAACCGAACATTAGCCAACAAATGACAAGACTGCTCTTCTTCTAGATGTTCAAATTCGCAATTTTGGCTTAACAACCTCAGGCCTCGTATACGGAAACGCGGGGCGTCGCGCGTCGCGTGTGGCGTGGCGTCTCGCGGCGTGTCGGACGTTTTTATTGTTTACGTAGCGGCGGCGCGTGAAGCGGCGCGTATCATCGCACGCGTAAACACAAACGTATAGCAATATATGATGCTGTTTATAGAGACGCGGGGCGGGAAGAGTGGCGGTGCCCGCCGCTGCGCCCGCGGCGGGCACCGCCGCGTGCAACGGCGGTGCAACTCACTTTTTAACATACAATTTTCTTCTAAAAAAAAAATCGATCATATCATACTCCATTGCGATGGTGACTACGTCTGTATTGCATGATTACCAAATAGACTGGCAGAAGGTTCCGCCACAGGCATCGCTTCATCGAGAATCGCCGCTGCGTGCGCCGCCGCGATGAACTCCTGATGGTCCTGATGGTGCGCCGTGATGATGCGCGTCTCACGCGGCGATGCCATCCGCGGGCGCCGCCGTAAAACACGCTCCATTTCAAGCAAACGCGTGTAAAATCGCTTCTCCGTAAACACACTCATACAACGCCCTACATTTGAATTTAGTGCGGGCCGCACCGCCACACGCGACGCGCGACGCCCCGCGTCTCCGTAAATGAGGCCTTAGGGCTGTAACGTATTCATCTATAGTTTCACTTTTTTCCTGATTGCGCGTGAAAAACTTAAATCTTACCATGGTCACATTCGGCTTAGTAATGAAATGCTCATCGAACTTCTTAGTTACGATTTTTATGTTGTCACAATCGCCTTCCGTTGCAAATTTAAATGTAGAGAATATATCGTACCCTTCTGGTCCAATCAAATTTATTAGTAAACTAGCTTGAACATCTGATAGCTCCTTATAGACCCCGGATGCTTTCAAAAATATTGTAAATTGCCGCAGCCATCTTCTCCATATATCAGCGCGTGCCGCGGGTCCTCCAACCAAATTTAATTCCGCCGGTGGTCGTGCGTGCTCCATAATGTAGAGTGGTAGAGTGGTACGAATAACTGTTTAATAACTTAATTTGAATAAAATAAACCCCACACCTGATACCATGAAGTAAAACAATAAGTGTTAGTCCATTGAATTTATTTTAGGTAATGACAAGCTCCGTCAACCGTACCAGAGATAACATTATACTACACTCACCTACCACTCACCTACCACTCACCCACTCACCTACCACTCACCCACTCACCTACCACTCACCCACTCACCTACCACTCTCCCACTCACCTACCACTCACCCACTCACCTACCACTCTCCCACTCACCTACCACTCACCCACTCACCTACCACTCACCCACTCACCTACCACTCACCCACTCACTCAGTAACGGCGTCACATGAGCGCTTTCATAACCTTAACAAATTTACGCCTATCGTTTAACACCTATCACTTAACGCGTTAAGCGATAACGCCTTAAGGTGACTCATTTAACGCTTAACGCGTTATGTGATAACATTTTTGGAAGTCGCATAAGAAGTTTCACTTCAAAATAGATACGCGGTAACGCTCATGCGGTAAAGCTCAGTGGGCGAGCGCTTGCCTTGGAAACAAGGTGCGCAGGTTCGAACCCCGGCTCGCATCTCTGATTTATTTAATTAATCATGTGCGAATCGTCTTTGTGCGGTTGTTACTAACTTTCGGTGAAGGAAAACATCGTGAGGAAACCTACATGTCTGAGAAAGCCTAAATATCTTTCGAATGACGTGTGAAGTCTGCCAACCCGCACTTGGTGGACTACGGCCTAAGCCCCCTCATCTTGAGGGAAGGCCCGTGCCCAGCAGTGGGACATAAACCAGGGCTGGTATTATTAAACGAGAAATCTTATTGTACGTTTATATTTTATCTGATATTTTATTTTTATTCTTAGGGAATCGAATTCTTGCAATACGATCTTTATGTATGTTGTCAGTTAATTTCCTTTAAATTTAGAAAACTCATTTCAAAACGTTATCGTAAAAATACGAACTTACGCCTTTTATCCTATTTTTGAGATACTTTTTGACCAACTTTTAAAAAAAAGAGGATGTCATTAATTCGATTGTTCTTTTTAAATCATAATATTTCCAGCACAATCGATATCGGTACGGCCAATTGGAAAGCAGGTGTTGCCGGAAGAGCTAGAGCTGAACCTAGTTAACGGCGGTATCGATTGTCCGATGTGCAACCCTACCTGCTCCAAGACTGTGTACAGCTACAACTTCAACGATGTTATCATATATCCGGAGTATCTCAACACCGTTCCAGATAGCGACAGAGACGACTGGCTGTTAGTATGCAATCTTTGAATAGTTCCTTGCGCAAATATTACGAGTATATAGTACCAGTAGTGTAGTTAGTAGTATTGTATAGTATTATAATATTTTAAAGTATTATGATCTAGGAGGCTTTCAATTATTTTATTAAAAACAAACCTGTTGGTACTTAGCGGCAGATGACAGAGAAACCTACTTTTAGGTTTTCACGGATATAAAAGAGAGATACTTTTCAGGGTTCCGTACTCGAAGGGTGCCGACGGGACCCTATTACCACCTATTACTAAGCCTCCGCTGTTCGTCCGTCCGTCCGTCTATCTGTCAGCGGGCTGTGTTTTTGTACATCATGAACCATACCTAATCGGTAGAGAGTTGAAATATCCACAGAGTTTGTATTAAAAATGATTTATGAAATAAAAAAAAAGACTAGAAATAAAAGTAGATTTCTAATCTTTGTTACTAGGCAAAGAAAGAAGTGGTCTTCCTTCTGCCATCACCTTGATAAGTCATTTGGAATTCTCTTAATTTGGATTAGTTTTCAAACGTAAAATATTTTTATCTAAATATAAATTTTATTTTTTTATTAAGGTATCATTTTACATATTATGATTAATTTTAATATCTACAAATACTTAATAATATTAACAGCGTAGATAGAATATGACTTCCACTAAGATTAATAGTTATTTCAGTAAGTTATGTCACGCGTCCCCTTTGTAAACATACAACTATCGAATCTGTGCGTCCCGTTAGGGATGGACGTAGAAGAAATGATCAATGCATTACATCAAAAAGTTGCATATTGAAATCAAACTACTTTTACAGATTTTAGATGCGGTTTATTTTAGATTTTACTATCCCGACGTTTAGAACGCTTTGCAGCACCCATGGTCACGGGAGGATTGAGATGTTCAACGAATTATGCCGGTGTACCCTCAGGGGTACACCGGCATAATTGTGACATAAGGACAATGCACGGCCTTGAGATACTGTAAGCTCTTACTGCGTAGAGCGGACCAACAATATTGCTGAGTCTTCTTAGATAATATTGTTGGTCCGCTCTACGCAGTAAGAGCTTACAGTATCTCAAGGCCGTGCATTGTTTTGCTTGGAATTTCATATTACCGATGTAATTGATGTTTTGCTAGGTCCAAAGATGGTATGGAATCTCCGGTGTGCGAGTCTGAACTAATATGTTTTTTTTTTATTATTTTACTTGCATTCTAAAAGTACCTATGTGTAGAACTAAGATTGGAATATAGCAATAGGATATTACGATTACAGTAAATAGTAAAAATATGTGTACAGGTAGACGCTATTAAAGAAAAACAAAAAACAAAACAATTTTATCAAAGTTATCAAAAGTTTACTCGTTATTAAAAGTTTACTGGTTATTAAGGTGTTTTTTTTTAAATTAAATATTAGAATTACATATACTCTGCTCGTGCTGATTTTAGTGGTAACTCTATCGCCGTATTTCAAAGGTTCTGAAAGCGCAACTATTTAATGGCCCTTCATTACGAAAGGCAGCCTTCTCAATTTTCGATTTTGGACTTCCTACCTTCTGTAGCCAAATCTTCATGTCTTCGATGGCTCCCAGCGGTCCTTGCAGCTGCCCTATTGCCGTCCCTTGAGCAGTATTCATCACCCACCCTTTAAGACCCAGCTCGGTAGCTTTTCTCTGGGTATGTTTCCTGAAGTATACACCTTGCACTTTGCCAAACACTTCGAAGTCAGTCGTAGTCAATCCCGCTTTCTTATTCGCAACAGCCATTTTTTTACTTATTAAAATCAAAATAATTTAATTACAAAATCAAAGAAAATTAAAAACAGCGTCTCTATTTTGACATTCTAACCATGATTATTTTGTCAGTGATTTGTAATTTGTTTACGTTCGTTGTTCTGGTAACAAAATAAACAAAAATAAATGGCGTCGTTTACAACAATCGTCGTTTGTATTATCATGAAGGTTAGTATGGATCTAACATTAGGGTTGCCAGATTAGCCGAGAAGTCCGGGATATCTGGTTTATTTCCGTGTCCATTTAGACTGTATTGTCCCGAAATGTCCGAATATTATGCTGTCTCAATATTTTCACTTCGAAACATTGTACTTCTTCATTATTTGACGGGCTCGTTGGTCTAGTAGTTAGACACTCTGGCTGCTACCCAATGGGTAGTGGGTTCGAATCCCACCAAGTGTCATTTAAGTATGTATTTACAAAAAACGTATACAAGTATTAGTATCAGTTGTCTGGTTTCCATAGTACAGGCTCTGCCTAGTTTGGGATCGGATAACCGTATGTGCATTGTTCCAAGATATTATTTATTATTATCATGGAACACACACACACACATTAACGCACTAAATAACCGTGTATATACAAAATAAATGAAGATGCTGCCTGACTTTTTCCACATTTTGATTTCAATGGGGCAAGCCCTAGTGGACCAGTGAATCGCTCCTCCCCTTAATGATGTTGAATTAATTTATCTAAGTTATTTCTATTTATTTTCTTAATTAAAATATTTTGTAAGGGAGGAGCCCTTACAAAATATTTTAATTGGGAAAATAAATACCACAAAAAAACCAGCTACATATCTGGCTCTATATAACACTTTGGTTCGATACCAATTAGAATATGCTTGCTGTATTTGGAGCCCATTATATAATAAATACATAGACCAAATCGAAGCTGTTCATCGTAAATTTCTTCGTTCTATGCGCTACACATGCCACCACGTTCGTCTTTCTTACCTTCCTTTATTAAATACGCACAAGTAACTTACTTTGAAATCTAGACGTTACATAGGAAGCTACATTGCTTTATCGTATACTAGCTGACCCGCGCAGCTACACCCGCACTTTTATTACATTTTGCTCCCCTTTACTCCCTCCTCCCTTGATTGATTTCTCTCTCCATCTCTCTCTGTACAATTGTTTATTTCCCTAAATAAATAAAAAAATAAATAAAAAATAAAATAAAATAGTTAAGTGAAGCCTGAGTTAGATAAGTATTCGAATGTGGGCAAAAAGTTGTTAGCAAACATGTCAGAGAACCGTTTGTTTGTAACGTAACAATGCACATTTGTTCCAGGCGCGGCGCAAATTTCACCGGAACCTCAATTGTGCACGTGAAGTACGCCAGCGACGTCGCCGACTGCTACGGACAGAACGTTATCATGAAGTGGTTTGACTTGATAAGTGGGTTGTTCATGACATTAACTAATATGTAATTGTTTTTACCTTTTTTTCTCTGGCGGTGGAAACCTGCGAAAGGTGCCTTATCGTACTAACACTCGCGGCTGCCGCATCAACACATAAGTAAGAGGGGAGGCCTAGATTTTCCGGGTGGATTTGCACCAGGTTCCCCTCAGTGCTTTTCCTTTCAACCCGCCCCACGTGAACCTAATTAATGTGCACACGGAGACGGGAGTAGTAACACTAGTAATCCAGCAAATCCTCCTCTTACTTAGTTTTTAATCTATCGAATTCGATGTTCGAAATACTTATGTGCTGCTTATGTACATTGTACATAGTTACCAGTCTTTTTGTATTGTAAGTAAGGGTAAATACATAGAAAAGAAATATGTGCAGGTCTTAAATGTTCGCTTTATTATATTTTTAAAATAACTTTTATCTGTTTTAAAAGGTAACATCGGTTCAACTTGTGGTTTTATAACGGGCTTCAGCTTCGTGTCAGTGCTCGAGTTTATTTACTTCTACACCGTTAAGCTGTTCCGGGAAATAAACCGCAGACGATATCGAGTCCAGAATATGAATACCAAGACTAAACCTCAATTACCAGCACATTTTAAACCAATCAACAAATACCAACAAATATATTGGAATGAACTTGTAGCGCCTGTACAATATAGTCATAGGATAATAATTACTGTTAATAGCAAATAGTTTCCAAAATAGTAAATGTTACTAAATATCTCGGTTTATTCTTTTTTGTTTGAGAATTAAATAAATTTAAATGACAGTTACAAACAATTACGAGTATTTTCGATCTACTTCTTACTTCTTGTATTGCTAGTGGCGCAACCGGGTGTCAGGTTTCTCAAAGCTGCCGTTAGGCCTCTGACTTAGCTTATCCACTGGTGCCTTTTAGAAAACAACAACAGAGACGGACTTTTTACGTACCCTTCGAAACACGAGACGCCTCCAATGCCACTTACCGGTCACCCATTTATGAACTGACATTGCCTGACGTAGTTTAACCAAATAATCGTTTATCGAAAACTAATTAAAATTACACCTGGCTATGAGCTCCCCACTTAAGAGTGACCAACCGTTATACTGTTACATTGAGGCAGCGTATGTTGAGATACCTGTGCGCTAGGCTACCTATAAAAGTAGCCGGTATGATAAAAATAGAAGTATTTAATTAGGTACATACTTACCTAATTAATTACAGCAGCACAGACGTGGATAGTCCAGAAAATATGTATGTGGCAAACAAAATGCGGGTAATTACAATTGGGATAATGGATACACAAATGGAACACCTGCGCCGTTCTCATTGCGATTAGGATCTGTTATTAGACTTCAAGCACACGCAGTAATTTACCGTATTTATTATTTATAACTTGCGTTTGTTATTATTACGCATGGTTGAAATATATAAAGGATTTGAGAATGTATTGTTTCATTTATATACCTAACACAGAAATGAATACCAAGGAGACCTGGAAAAGATACTTCGAAATATGGTGGAATGGAATCAAAAGTTTACCAGAGACAACATCAATACACGGATTTAAGTTTATTGCTGATACTAAACGGCATTGGGTAGAAAGGTAAGGAAATACTAAGTCGGTATACCTCGGTATTCCCGTGAGGTGTCCGGGTAAGAGAAGCACCTTCCCAATACTGCCCATCTCCTCCCATTGGGTGACCGTAAGAGGTGACTAAGTGGTTGGCCACAGTGAACGCGCGGTGACTTGAGCCTAACGCGGGCGCGGCGGCGGGCGCGCATGGTGGCCACAGTGACGCGCGGGCTGTTGTGGCGATAACACTTATTGCAGGTGTCGCAAACCTTTTATGAGGATTCTGTATTTTTTACTGGATAGGCCAATCCTGAGATGGGAGGCGTTGATCATAAGAGATGGTGTGCTGGGTGCGCACGAAATAACTAAAAACAGTTAAATGAATGGAGATTTAAAAAAAAAAACATATTAAGAATTGAAATTGTAGTCAAAAAAGTATATTTTATTTATTAAGGGACATCAACAATATACATATACACTTACAATTTCAAATGTCCAAAAAAAACTTTTTTATACATGTATTTAAAGTTATTTAATAATAAAAAAATACTTAAAACGAGCGACAAGACCGAAATGGTTTGATACCCCGCCATCCGCGCGATCGGTCGCTTGTTGACTAAGCCCGCAGTGTGGCCAGAACGAGCGGATAGGAACGTTTGAAAAGTACGCCCGCTAACTCGCTCAAGCCGGTTGCGCTAGGCTCCCGCCTTACGGGGCGCCCATCTGGGCGCCGAGGCTGGCCATTAGACGCTGTAGAACGAAAATCTACAGCGTCCAGCGGAGGATGGCACTGCGGATTGCACGAGGATACCGAACGGTGTCCTTTGAGGCGGCGACCATACTGGCACGCTTTCCGCCCTTAGATATCCTGGCGGGCATGTATGCGAGGGTCTATGACCGGATCCGCATCGCCCGCCAGAGTGGCGGAGGCGAGCCGGTGGCGCTCGAATCCATCAAGCGGCAGGAACGACACATCGCTCTCACGACGTGGCGCGAGCGGCTCCAGCCGGAGCACATAGCGCGCAAACGCGTCGTTGAGGCATTCCTGCCGCATCTCGAAGCCTGGATACAGCGACGGAGCGGACGACTCACCTATAGGCTTACGCAGATAATCACCGGACACGGTTGTTTCGGTGATTATCTGCATAAGATCGGACGTGAAGCGACGACGAGATGCTTCCACTGCGACCAGTCTGACTCCGCCCAACACACGCTGGAGGCTTGCCCCGCGTGGTCTTTGGAGCGTCGAGACCTGGTCGCAGTCATCGGATCGGACCTCTCCCTGGGCAGCGTAGTGTCGGCTATGCTGTCCGGGGATGCGGCGTGGGGAGCGATGGCCGCCTTCTGCGAGACTGTCATGTCCCAGAAAGAGGCCGCCGAGCGGGAACGCGAACGCGCTGAACCCGCTCGGCGACGAAGGCGCAGGCCGCGTCAAGCGGCCGCCCAACGTCTCGCTCCCCAGCCCTGAGCCCGGGGCTATAAACAATGGGCAACCTTCGGAGTCGCTGGACGCTCGGGGTGTGGGCCCCTTGAGCGTCCATTGAGTACGGCGGCGACTCCGAGGAGGACGGCGGCGGGGTTGCGACCCCCGTCCCCGTGAGCACCGTGACTGGTTCCCGGGGGGCTACAATGCGCCCCCCGGCGGCGGGCTCAAAGGCAAGGCACTGAGGGGCCCCTGGTGCAGATCCCACCGGAGAGCCCTGGGGTCCCCCCTCTCATGTGCCGATGCGACAGCCGCGGGGGTTTTAGTGGGTAAGAATCCCACATACCCCGGTCGAGCCCCACAGCTCCCGGGGATCTTTCGAAGATTTCCCCCGCGTCAAAAAAAAAAAAAAAAAAAAAAAAAAAAAAAAAAAAAAAAAAAAAAAAAAAAAAGGCTCCCGCCTTAATCACTTCAGTGTGGCCGCAAGCGGCGGTTTCATATGTTTGATATTTCGCGCCCGCCGCCGCCGCTGCGCTAAGCCTGCAGTGTGACCGACCACTAAGGGAAAACAGGAAGACGGGCAGCAGCGTCTTTTGATTAGATGACTTACCAACTATACTGCGATCCCCAAGCCGCCTGCCAAGCGTGGGGATTATGGCAACCCTTTTAAGGGGCAGGCCCTTATTCAACAGTGAACGTCTTTCGGCTGATGATACTTTGCGGCCGGCGACAACGCAGTGTAGGCCCTACGTCGAGACCGTAGTGTAGACTGGCGAGGTCCTGAGGGAGCGCCCAGAGTCTTCACAGCGTCAATGCAAACCACCGGGATGGTTTTAGTAGTAAAAGTCTCATCAAACCTGACCTCAGCTCCTAGGGAGGTCCTAGGGGTCAGCTCCTAAGGTTACCTTGCCTACAAAAAAAAGTGCGCATTGATATATTCAGAACAAAATGCAGGCGGGCCGGTCACGAGATCGATTCCTGCGTTTAAATTATTTTAGAAAGAGTCTTTTCATCTGCGAAATAATGGGATCTCAATATAAGATATAATCCTAGTCCATAATAGCTCTTGGACAGGTGATGACAGACTGAGCTATTATCCGATGATGAACTGAGCACCTGCGCTATTGCACACTGCTAATCATCAGTTATATCTTGCAACAAGTCGTCCAAATCGTTTTGAAATGCGAAATATTTATCTGCAGGATTTTTTGGTTGATCGTCGTAGCTCTTTCATGGTACGGTTCTTCCCTGCTGATAGCTGCTCAGTACGACGCGTTTCAGAACAACCCTATCTCATTCGTTGTCGAAACGACTTATAAGGACTGGAACACCAATTTCCCTTCGGTTGTCATCTGTGAAAATGATAACTCGAATCGAGTTGAGGAAATATCTGACAGGTAACTATAGCATCTTAATATTTCTTTTGGTTCTCTTGGTAACTAATACGGCGTCGATCCCATTGTCATTTCAGCCGTTTTGATCTCAGAATTCTGGCTTGGAACTCTCAGACTTGAGACCTACTTCTGATCCGCCGGAGTCTGACTGCTACTCTATGCCAACTGTGTTTTTGTAGAGCGAATGGCCATCAAAATAATTCTAGGAAATGACTAGTTTTATGACCATATCTTAGACCTTCATCATCTCGGAGCCCGTTGGCTCGAATCGTAACAAGAAAAAACCGCGCAAAAAAAATAGGCCCGGGCTCCGAAGGGTTAAATCTAATTATAATACTTTATTGAGATCTAGTAAGCTCATTGGTTCTTCTTTACTAAACCAGGCAATCCCACACCTAATTCGAGTCTCCCTAAACGGGCCATTAGGCTCCCAACATTTCTATATAACTTTAAAACCTGTAGGTATAACGTTAATTTGGTTTTGACTACTAGCTTGTTTGGTGAAGATCACGATTTTAATATGGAAGAAGTATTGAAAGAGGTGGCTTTTTTCAAAGGAATAACATATTATACGTCGGAATTTTGCAATCCGGCTAATGATCCATTGCCAGAGTGTATGCGAACTAACTTGACGTATTATGCTAACTTGGTAAGTTGTAAAAAAATTATGATAGGTATCTAACTGTGTGTAGCGGTAACAGCTCAGTGGGCGAGCGCCTGCCTTGGAAACAAGGTGCGCAGGTTTGAACCCTCTCGCACCTCTGATTTATTTAGATTCAAGTGCGAATCGTCTTTGTGCGATTGTTACTAGCTTTCTGAGAGCGTCTGAGAAAGCCTAACTAGCTTTCGAATGACGTGTGAAGTCCGCCAACTCACACTTGGCCAGCGTGGTGGACTATGGCCTACGCCCCCTCATCTTGAGGGGAGGCCCGTGCCCAACAGTGGGACAAAAACAAGGGCTGGTATTATTATTATTATTTTATTATTATCTAACTGTAGCCTAGGGGTCGTCCATTAATCACGTGAGGCTCGAAAGGGGGGGGAAGGGGTTCCGAAAAAATCATGAAATATCACCAGGATATAATGAGACATCACGTGTATTTATTTTTCGTTGAATGCACGATTTCTAAACCAAACAGCGGCACGTGGCCTTGACTCACCGTTGCCGGCAACGACTTCTCCTTCAACATTTAATCAGTTAAGTAAGTACTTACCTGTATTTAAAGATAATATTCCGAAAATTTCAATATAAAAAATATTGAAATTTTGTACAAAAAAATACACGTGATTTTGGATAGGGGGGGGGGGGGGGGTAGTTTAAAACCTCACCACATATCACCAGGAGGGGGGGAGGGGTTAAAAAGTTGCTCAAAAACATCGAACGAACATTAATGGACGACGCCCTAGGTAAAGTTAGGCTAATTATAATTTAAATTATTTTAAAGCTTACATATGTGTTTTAATGACTAATTAGCCAGGTGAATAGTGCCAGCAATCAGTGCGAATAGAATAATAATTGTTTACCTATTTTAGGTAAGAAGCAAATGTCATGAAATATTGGCGAATTGTTCATGGAATAATGTACCCTTTGATTATATATACGTCTAGATAGCGTGTTCGATGTTCAAACACTTGACAATATCAAGTATACCAAAACATCAAATTGGTATACTTGGTTGTTTAGTATCACTTGAACTCTACCGATGGTTTGTGCTCGCAAAAAAAAAACTTTTTGACGAATTGTGTAATCAAATCGTGAAAATATTAACTAAGTAAAATTAATAAAGATCCTAACTTAATTTTCCATTCATAAGTCTTAAGATTCTGTGAGGGATTATTATAAAAACTCGATTGTTTTTTACGACAATTTGTACATTGTCCGAGTAGACTGGTGTGGCTAGGTAATAATAGGGGAATATATCTTAAGTCTGGGGTAATATTTCTTTTGACAAAAATGAATTCAATGAAACTTAATACGTAGGTAGTTAGTGACCAAAATATGAAATAAATCAATTATAATAATTTTAATTTATTTTTTTGATAAATTAATTACTTTTATATAGGTCAGTACTTAGAAGTAATTTTTCTTCCTGGTCATGAGGCAAATAAGACGTTCACCTGATGGTAAGGGACACGCCATTTCATTTAATTTAATTTCAATTCAATTCAATTCAATTCTTTTCAAATCAAATCAAATCCAATCAAATCAAATCTTTTAATTTAATTTAATTTAATTTAATTTAATTTAATTTAATTTAATTTAATTTAATTTAATTTAATTTAATTTAATTTAATTTAATTTAATTTAATTTAATTTAATTTAATTTAATTTAATTTAATTTAATTTAATTTAATTTAATTTAATTTAATTTAATTTAATTTAATTTAATTTAATTTAATTTAATTTAATTTAATTTAATTTAATTTAATTTAATTTAATTTAATTTAATTTAATTTAATTTAATTTAATTTAATTTAATTTAATTTAATTTAATTTAATTTAATTTAATTTAATTTAATTTAATTTAATTTAATTTAATTTAATTTAATTTAATTTAATTTAATTTAATTTAATTTAATTTAATTTAATTTAATTTAATTTAATTTAATTTAATTTAATTTAATTTAATTTAATTTAATTTAATTTAATTTAATTTAATTTAATTTAATTTAATTTATTTCGATAACGCTATGGCTATTTATGAGAAAAATATTTATAACTGGAGATCCCCAAACACGCACACAACCACAGATGACGCGAGTGTACAAAGAGGCTTGCACGCACACACGAATAATGAGGTTGTTATGCTTATTAACGTAACGTTACAAAACTAATAGGTATCTAGACGTATATATAATCAAAGAATGTACCATTCAATTGTTGCAACTACTTTAGACCGATGGACACTGAACTCGGGACGTGTTTTGCACTAAATACTATTCAAGGAAGGTTGGAATTTATTACTTTTTATTAATTACTAAAATTAATAAATATACTTATTTGGAACCGTTTTCAAATAAGGAGGAGGTCTCAATTATTTATTTATAAACTCTTTATTGCACACATAGATAGTAATAAATGTACAAGTTTAGCAAGTATAAAAAGTACAATGGGCGGTCTTATCACTCATGGCGATCTCTTCCAGACAACCTTTGAATGGACAGAATGAAAATATATTAAATGCAATGGGCAATCGTGGTGCAACAAACTATATAAGTAAACTAAACTTAAACTACCTTCTTAAATAAGAATATAATTTACATATTAATACTTAATTTCTAGGATATACTAATACATAACATATTATATATAAATACAAATTAGAAACAGATACTGACAGAATTAAATTAGAATTAATAATACAATTAGAATGAAAGGGACAGATAGTGTTCCTTTAAAAGAGATTTGAAGGAAATGACAGCTATGCAATTCATTAAAGTAACCAATCGTGACTACGCTCGACAGCAAGCTCGATGTCGGATTAGTCTTCATTTCGACGTCGAGCATAAATCCGCATTCTCTATCACATTTCGGCTCGACGACGAACTGGAGGCCGTGCCGTTCGCTGCCGTTATCTAAGGCGAGTTAAGGACTGCTCAAAGTTTTTTCGGTAAAAATCGGTTTTTATTTTAAACACGATTCTAATGGAAATGCCATCAATAATAAAATTTCTGGATGCAAAAGATGGTTCAATGAACATCATACTTTCAGTTTTAGGCACAGGAATGCACTATACATTGTTTTTTCTTGATATGAGTTTGTGTTTGGCAGTATGTGGTAGATACCTTTGCTTGATTTTAATTCGAAAAATCACGCAGGACATTTCGACTGTCATTGTCAATGTCATGTCGCGTTCCAAGTGTCTATCTAGTCTAGGTACAGGGTTTCCAGATTGGGGGTTTTTTTCCCATTTTGGGGAAAAATAAAAACTTCGGGGAACTTTTGGCGAAACGAAAACTATGGGGAAAATTTTGGTGAACACATTTTTGTTTGGCGAAAGCTTGTGGAGAAACAAAAGTCTAATTCAGAAAGGTTAAATCATTTTAAATCGTTTCATCAAACATATTTCAGAATCTCACGTAAAACAATAAAATACTCATGGCTAATGGTCAGAATGGCGGGGGAAGGTGTGTTTTTTGGTGGATAGAGATCTTATTTTAATAATCTCCGCTATAGTTTCATCTCATAGTAGTAGTATAGATATGTGAATTTTGGTTCCTGTTGTCCCTCTGGAACAGTTTAATAATTCTTTGCCAAAGAGTAGCCTCTAACGTACAAGTTCCCATCTATCTCTATATGACAAAAATTTAGCCAAGTACGTAACAAATAAACTAAGTCGTTTTTAGTTTTATAAAATTATTAGGTATAGCTAAGGAAGGATCAGATACGAAATTAATTTGGGGAAAATTGTACAAAAATGTATCTTTTTGGGGAAAAATAAAACCTGATTTGGGGAAATTTCACATGCAGGACCTGGAGACCCTGTCTAGGTAACTGTTGTATATCGATGTGTTTACATTTAATTTTTTGGGAAAACGGATATGGTATAGTCAATCGATAAAATTAGCAATAAGTTGACTTTTTTCTTAAAATGAGAAGTGAACAACGAGTTGAAACGTTAGAAAAGCATAAGGTTCTCGCGACTGGACTTGCTCGTACTCCTCATACCACACACCGTACTCAAGGAAAAATGAATCCTGAATACTACTATGATTGCATCAAAACCTTAGTCACAGACATAGATAAGAATAGTATATACTGAAAGTCACAGACTAAAAGTTAACAACGATGGGCTAAGGTCAGCTGAGTTTTGATAATTCTTTATCTTTTACTGTAGATATAATTTACCACTGAACTAAACTAATACAATTTATTTATTTTAGTACAGGGAAGATAAGAAGGATGTCCTTGTCATCTTCATTGAGATATATTCATATATTGATGGCGGTTGCAGTGGAGGAAATCCATTTGAGAGACAGCTGTGAAGGAATACAGCGGGCTCTGGAAGTCGATATAAGAAATAATCTTAGAATGACATCAACTGTAACATGCCGTGTTTAGGTGCTATCAATATCACAATAAATGTATGAACACAGGTGTAATGATGAAAGAAAATGAATTATTGACTTTTATCTTCTAAAGAAAAACAGGGGTTTACATAGTTAGTTCTAATCTAAGTATTTTTCTACTGTGTAATATTTTTAATAAATGTTTTATTGTAAATAATAATTGTTTGTTTGTTAATACTAATATAAGTAGTTTTTTGTATGTAGGTGTAATCTGTGGAATTAATGAATTCTACCATCCTAAACTTTGCCCTCCATAGGTAATATTTTTTCCTGCGGTTTCACCTGTTATATATTTTTTTTAATATTATTTTTGTAAACAAACAAATTTTACCAGTTTATGTAACTATTGTTTGTTTGTTTCCAAATAAGGTATGAAGTTCTTTTTTTAATATTTTATTTGTTGAAAAAACAATACATATTAAATATTTTATTAAATTAATTCTTTCTTATATTTATGTAAATACTACACATTACAATGAAACCGGCTATCACCCACTCTCCTGTATTTTGTAGAAACTTCGTGAATTCCTTTTTACAATATTAGCCTTGCATTTACAACATGAATAACTTGTGTGAGAGGACTGCAATATATAGGTAGTAATCCACATTTGTGGCCACTAGCATCTTGTAAGTTCCTCATTCCATTAGCCTGAGATGATAGGGGTACTTATATAGAATCTGAAAACAGTAATTATTTTAATAACATAAATCAACTCTAAACAAGTTATTTAGGCACTTTTGCATTTAATAAGTAAGTAATCACTGGCATTGTATTGTTTATTTATATTAGATAGGTTATGCACAATATTTTGTATAACATATCTAATACAAATAAACGATTGGGTCAGCTAGGTGAAGACACCGAGGTTTAACCCACGGCACGTCCCAGGGAAACATAGATAGGTACACAGTACGTTAGTTACGAGACAAGTTAGTTACTTACTTATATGAAAACGAATTGAGAGATTCAAATAGATACCCTTTTTCTTCTTTCCTTCAATTTATTAGTTAATGCACTAGTCATCTTCTATGTCGAGGTAGATAATTATGTTTTCTAAGTTTTCTGTATGTTTTACTTTGGTGTGCAAATAAAGAGTATTCTATTCTATGTTGAAATATTAGTACTTAAATCTTCAAAAAGCCTTTAATTGAATTATGTAATTCACGAACTTGACGACGCTTAAGGAAATCATCAGATTTTTTGGCTCTTAGTAAATCTACGATGCACAACACACGTACAGCTACTTTAACACTATTCTAAACACAAAAACAATAAATATGCACGTATAATAATACAATTCAAAAACTTTTAAAGCAGCGGTGGCAATTCGTTCACAAATTCGCCTACAAAAAGCTGCAAAATACAAGCTTTCTATTTTGACAAGTTATGTCGAGGCTATGGGCGAAGTCGAGGGCAAGACGATTGTCAAATTTTGCTTAACGAATACAATTTTCACCTACGAACAATCAAATTATTCGACCGCAAGTAGTTCCACCAAAACGCCGTTAATTCTCGTGGCGCTAGTGCTGCGTAAGCAAAGTTAGTGAATGCGAAAACGCAATTCGCCGGTGCCGCGGCGTCGAACTCGAGGTTATTTTGCTTAGCGCATAACACTACAGGAGTTGCTTGTCTTATTGGTGTGGGTAACTCATTCCACAAGCGTACGGCTTTAACCATGTAAGACTTATCTAAAAATATTGTGGAATGCGGTGGTATTTTCAACTCGAGAGTTTCAGATGATCTCAGGGATCGCGTATGTGTCTCATGTAAGAAACTAAAGCGTTCTTTAAGATACGACGGAGAAGAGGGATTGAAAAGAATATTATATAGTAGTAAGAGAATGTGAGTATTCCGGCGATAGCGAATTGGCAACCACTTGAGCTTATCACGAAATACTGAGACATGATCATATTTACGAAGTCCAAATATGAATCGTATACAGAAATTTTGGAGACGCTCAAGTTTATTAAGTTGTACTTCAGTTAGATCAGGATAGCTGGCATCGGCATAGTCAAGAATTGGAAGAAGAAGAGACTGTGCAAGAGTCGTCTTAGTGGAAATTGGAAGGAAGTTACGAAGTCTTCGTAAGGATGCTGCTGAAGCAAAAATTTTGCGACTGAGCTCCTTCAACTGATGATCCCAAGATAAAGTTTTGTCAATGTAAACGCCTAGATTTTTCACAACATCCTTGTATGGTATAACGGTTCCGCTAAACACAATTTTAGGAAGTTGCAGCCAGTTAACTTTAGAAACCATTTTAGAACTGCCAATGATAGTGACCTGGGTTTTCAAGGGATTAATTGTAAGACCATGTGCTTTACTCCATGTACAAATCTGAGATAAATCTCTGTTTACAGCATTAACAGCTTCCGTCAGATCTGCAAATGGCGCTTGAAAATAAATTTGAAGATCATCTGCATAAAGGTGATAGGATGAAGATAGTTGTTTAGAAATAGAGTTTATAAATATTGTGAAGAGTAAAGGGGAGAGAACGCCGCCCTGAGGTACACCAGCAGATGTTTCACACCAAGAAGACAGTACATCTTCTATTCGAGTGCGCTGCCGGCGGCCGAACAGGTAACTTCGAAACCAGTCAAGCACCGTTGGAGATATGTTCAGAGAGCGCAATATGTGAAGTAAGACATCAAAATCAACTGTGTTAAATGCATTGCTAAAATCTAGCAAAACAAGCACTGTCAGTTTGCCGTTTTCCATACCGGTGCGGATGTCATCCGTGATATGAACCAAGGCTGAAGTAGTACTATGACCGGGACGGAAACCTGATTGGAAAGGATTTAAAAGCTTATTTACAGTAAAGAATTTACTTAGCTGATTAAGAACTAACCGTTCAAGGACTTTAGATAGAAATGGAAGAA
Source organism: Furcula furcula (assembly GCA_911728495.1). Lineage (NCBI taxonomy): Eukaryota > Metazoa > Arthropoda > Insecta > Lepidoptera > Notodontidae > Furcula > Furcula furcula. Next base: position 13,240,442 of record OU452256.1, on the reverse strand, counting down.
TAGATATGGGACGAATTTCTGAAAAGGTTGAGGGATTTGGCACCTTGGGTAACGGGGTGACTTGAACATCTTTCCATATAGTCGGAAAGACACCACTGGATAACGAAAAGTTTAATATATGACTAAGAACAGGAAGGATCAGATCAAGGATAGGACGAATGAATCATATCACGGCTGACACCATCACCCCCAACTGCATTGGATGTAATTGATAAAATACTCTTCTGAACATCACTATCAGTGAATTGCGTGAAGACAAATTGAGAATAATTAGGAGCAGGAAGCGATAACAGATGTTGTAGCGTACAAGCTTTAACCGTGCTATCAAAATTGGACGAAGCCGAGAAGTGTTTATTTAAAGAATCAATGCTGAAATGTTTGGGAACCGTGTTTATTCGTGATTTTCCAACTCCTAGTGTTCTTAGAAACTTCCAAACCTTTGCGGGATCTCCATTTTCCACGGAACTATGAATGTGGCGGCGTTGAGCTTTCCTACATACCTTATTACAGTGATTACGAATTGTAACAAACTTGTCCCAATTACTTGGAGTTGACCGTCTCTTGAATTTGCTCTTAGCCAAAGCCTTTTTTGCTAAGAGAGTTTTTATATCATCTGTATCAATTATTGTTATTTTAATTACCTATGTAAGTGCATAACTCTGGTGATTATGCACTGATTTCAATAATCTTATTCTATTCAAAATGTTTTGACGGAATAGTCCCATTTTATTTTTATTTCTACTCATTACCGCTTAAGGCTGGGTAAGCTGAGACTTAACTAAAAAAAATTAACCTTAAGTAGGTAAAGAATTCGCAGGTTCCTATCTCACGCATATTCTGTTACTAGCTGACCCACGCAGCTCCGCCTGCGCTATTTTTACGTTAACTAAACTTTTAATAACAGACATTCGCATCGAATACATAATCTCTTTTTTTATAGTCGGTTAAAAACTGGGACCCAGTTTTTACTTGCTCTCCGAAGCACGGACCCGTTTAGTTCAAATGGCGTTAAACGGTCACCCATCTATTTAATGACCTTACCTAACGTTGCCTAACTCGATCGATTACAAAACCTTGATAACAACTCTCTATGAGTGTTCTCCTACTAATAGTTATTATATTATAAAGAAAAAATGATAAAATCGGACCAAGCGTATAACCAAGTACCCATTTTGACTTTAATCCCCTCTCCCAAAAGAACCGTGCTAGATTACGGGATATAAAGTATCCTATGTCCTACCTCGTAGTAAGATCTCAAATCATGCCAAGTTTCATTTGAATCCTTTCAGTAGTTTCGGCATGATGCGCAGCCGTGATACAGACAGACAGACAGACAGACAAAAATAAAAGAAAATACATTTTTGGCTTCAGTATCGGTTATAGAATGCCCTCCAAACATAATTTTCAATATATCTTCAATGTACAGAATTGGACCTGTTACAGTTTTATTATAAGTATAGATAGATATAGATATCGATCGATAGGTATAGATCAACATACTCGTAATTAGGTATATTTCCTCAGTTTCAGCTATTATGTATTCTGTGGTTTTAACAAAATACTCGTACATTGCCTTAAGCAAACCACGTAATTTAATGATATTATATCATTGGTTTATTTAGTATTCTGCATATGACTGTATTTTTTAAAAACCTGATTTGTTCCCTGAATCTCCTAAGCACGAACTTACAACGCGCACTTCTTTTACAGTTTTCAGATATTATAACATTTAGGTAAGTAGGTAAGTACCTTCTTAGGTAAAAATTTATCCGAACTTTTGGCATACCAATATGTACCTACTTTCATTAATTGAGTACTATTAACTGGCTTCATTTTTATGAATATTAACAGAGAAAGGAGTGCCCCGAAGTTAGACATGGTAAGCAATAGAACCACAGGCCCAGGTGCTATAAGGTTTGATGTCTTCGTCACTGCGAACATTTATGTGCTGAATGAGGAAGAGGTGCCAGCGGTAACTACTTTAGGATCAGATGTCCTGATTGTTGGACAAGAAATATTCCACAAGTTAGTATAGGTGTCACAATATTTACATGATACATATAACATTAGGTTGGTTTATTCAACAAATCGATGTATTTACCCGTAAGAGAAACGCCTCGTGTCCAGGTAAGAGTAGTACCAACCCACTTCCTCCCGTTGGATGACGAGAGGCGACTGAGGAAAAAAAAAATGTGCGTCCGTGGAGTCCCTCCGCGCGGAAGAAGTGAAACTTCATTCTCGCTCAGTCGATCGGTCGTTCGGTCGGTCCCTCACTCACTCACTCACACACACACACACACACACACACACAGACACACACACACGCACACACACACACACACACACACACACACACACTCACTCAACTCAACTCAACTCCACCCACTCCACCCACTCACCCACTCACTCAGTGACGGCGTCACATGAGCGCTTTCATAACCTTAACAAATTTAACGCCTATCGCCTATCGTTTAACACCTATAATATAACGCCTATCGCGTATCCATTAACACCTATCATTTAACGCTTAACATCTATCGCACAACGTCTAACGCGTTAAATGATAACATTTTTGGAAGTCGCATAAGAAGTTTCACTTCAAAAAAGATGAGCAGCACTCAGCAGCAGCGTCTTTCTATTGGATTACCCACCACCTCTACCTACTACAATCTCCAAGACGCCTGCCAAGCGTGGGGATTATGGCAATCCCTCCCGTCTAAGGTATGGGCGAGGCCTATCAACAGTAGACTTCTTTCGGTTGCCGAATCGAATCGTCGCGATGACGGGTGTACGAGTATGCAATGCATTTAATCTTTAAGGATAAATGTGTTCACTTTCATCGCATAAAGTTAGGTAGGTACCTACTGGATCAAGTAAGAAGAAGCGTCACCCCCTTCCCTCCAATATGGTTGAGGGGAGTGATGGCTGCTGCTCGAGTCAACTCGTGCGCGGGTGCTGCTTGGGGGGACTGGTCCGACTACTATCCCTTTGGCTTTTTAGTTTGTTGTACTTTCGTCGTATTTTATTATTTTTTTTCTGTCTTATTTGATCTTTTGAAAGGCAAGACACACTGTCGCTCTGATCTAATTGTAACATGACACACTATTTAAAAAAAAAAATGTAAAAATGACAAGCCCGCTGTGTTTCTTGCTGGATCTTCTCAGTTGAGGCCGCGTTGTGATCCGGTGCTAGCTTTTTTTTAAAAAAAACATGACCTTTCAAAAGTTCTAGCGTTAAGCCTATTTGAAATAAACTATTTTTGAGTTTGAGTTGAGTTGAGTTAAGATATTGTTCTTATTTGAAACTAGTAGTTCAGCAGTGGTTATTAGGTATGTGCCTACCGTACCTACATAGCAATACATACATAAGCAATAGATACAAATATTCTTTATTGTGCACCGAAGGAGAAGATAGTTTATAAGGAAAAGAAAAATCCAGTGTGTGTGCACTATTTAAGTAGGCATTTGAGGTTTTTTATTATCTGTTGGTTTTTATGTAAGATTATTTATATGCTTTGGAATACACGTATTAAATCAATGATACATTTTTTTTCCAAGGCGCTTCATAACCATACGGGAAATCGAGAATGATCTCGGCGCTCGCCTGATATCGCCTGCGAAACGCAAGTGCCGGTACACGGACGAGAACTTCCTGGACGTATACCCGTACTACTCGTATACCGCGTGCACAGTGCAGTGCAGAAAGGATGCACAGATCCGGCTCTGTAACTGCACCAACTACTTCATGCCGAACGTTCAGGAATACGAGAGGTGTAATGTCAGCGGTATTATTTGTCTGAACAGCAATGTTCACAACCTCTCGGTAAGTGCATCAAACTCCACTTAAAATACATTTTATTACTTTTTTAGCTGTCGTTAGCTTTTGTAACATCAAGTAGATGTTTGACTCCAATTTGTAAGAAAGCGATGGCCTCGAAGGCGATGCATCAGGGAGAAAAGCCTATTCACTAACCTTGGAAACACCCACGTTATAAGTGGGCAAAGACATTTAAATGGTATACGAGTATAACGGCTAGGTATATAAGAATTTATTTTTTGAAAGCATGTTTCACTAGGTTAAAATAACCTACCTACCACCGCAGTGTTAGATATTCTGCCGCCAAACAGCAATTTCTAAACATTACTGTCCCGATGTGAAGCAGTGGCGGTCCGAGAGGGGGGGTCATAGGGCTCATGACCCCCCAAAATCTCAGTCATTCACGTCCAATTGACAAACTTAACTTCTTGCTTTAAAACGTCTAAACAATTTTATCCCAAATAGGTTACGCACTTGACAACACTCAGTCGCAAGGTGGGAATCGAACCCACGACCTATTGGCTAGCGGCCAGTAGCCTGATTCTCGTAAACAAAACAATAACGTTAACGTAGCGACTCAGTCGTTTAAACACTTTTCGTATTCACGTCCGTCGATTTTACTTCAACGGCAACGATTTAAAAGTCGTTCGATTAAACTATCGTTGGAGCGTATTCTGCTATAATAATCGTCGTTCAATCGTTTTATAACGTTGACTAAATGGTATTCTCGTATGAAAATGACGTCACTACCGATCGGATGCCAACGAGGAAGCGTCAAATTCCGCGATTCAAGAGTCGTTGAACAAACGTTGGTTAATTGAGACGATTTTTGCTTTTCTTCTTCTTATGGTGCGAGTCATAGTAATAAAATAACTTTTAAATGAGCCACGGACTTACGTATTTACTATCAAATTCGTCTGCACAGCAAGAAATACAAAAAGAAAGCTGATAAGTAGAAATATGTAAAATATAAATAAATACGTAAAATTTGGGATATGGAACGCGACTAGGCATGATAGAGCTCATGTTAGAGATATATTGATTGTAGCACTAAGCTGGAACATGAGAGCTAGGAGTGAGTGAGTGAGACGAAAATAGGATCGTACGCTGTGAGTGAAGAGAGTAATTAGAAGATAGTGTGAGCGAGATGGTTTTAAGGTAAATATAATTAGAGTAAGAGAGATAGAATAAACTAATAAATAGAGAAAAACACGTATTTTAATTAATAAACAATTAGTATGTTTGTGGAGGGAACGGAAACGAATTAATCTCGAGTTTCCCAAAGCCTAAGCTCTTAGCTATCTCACAAAACTCCTACCAAGACCAAAAATTGATTAGGACGACATCTATCAGGGAATAGCAAAACGTACAGAACAATGACTCGTTGACTAATCGTTTAGTTTCGATCCAATTGAGTTGAAGTCCTATCGAACTACGTATATGGTATACGAGAATACCGATTTTGGATAGGACTTCGATCTAACGACAACAAAACGTCACCGCTATTTGGACTGTTTGTTATTACGAGAATCGGGCTACAGGGCACTAGACCAACGGGCCCGTCAACTATGACCCAACCCCCAAATCGTTGGCTGTGACCGCGCCTGATGTGAAAGGAACACTGATGAATATAATGGGATAGAACGGGTGACGAGCGGCAGTGTAGAGCCGATATCCATTGCCAGACGTGTCGCTTAAGATCAGACTAAGGGCCGATGCACACCTCGTTTCTTAAACGCGACGTTGAAGCGCGTTTCTCTTTCCACATAATCAGTTTGTTTGCCCTTGTAACGAAATAAACGCGTCGTCGCGTCGTAGCGTGTTTGTATCGATACAAATGCTCGTTGACGGCGCGTTTAAAAAACGCGGTGTTCATAGGCTCTAACGCTCATGTCTTAGTAATTACTTTGTACAAAGGCCCTCAAGGCTAGTTGGTCTTCGCGTGACGGTCTCGCCTGCAACTGCCTGCCGTCGTGCACCGAAGCAGAGATAACTATAACCAACGACTTCAAGTTTGTGACGACGAACAGTTACGCCAGCGTGCAGATAGAGCTGGCGGTGCTACCAAGCGAACGTTACCGGAGGAATGTCGTGCGAGGCATACTCGATTTAGTGGGTAAGAATTGGTTGAACGGTGGTGGTAAAAAGCCTAGCATATTATATGTTACAAAACCTTTAGGTTATAGAACTATTAAGTTTTATTTAAAACTAGCAGACCCACGCAGCTCCGCCTGCGCTATTTTTACCATAACCTCCTTTTTTATAGTCGGTTAAAAACTGGGACCCACTTTTTACTTGCTCTCCGAAGCACGGACCCGTTTAGTGCAAATGGCGTTAAACGGTCACCCATCTATTATTGACCTTATCTAACGTTGCTTAACCCGATCGATTACAAAACCTTGATAACAACTCTCTATGAGTGTTCCCTTACTAATATTTATTATATTATAAAGAAAAATTGATAAAATCGGACCAAGCGTATAACCAAGTACCCATTTTGACTTTAATCCCCTCTCCCAAAAGAACCGTGCTAGATTACGGGATAAAAAGTATCCTATGTCCTACCTCGTAGTAAGATCTCAAATCATGCCAAGTTTCATTTGAATCCATTCAGTAGTTTCGGCGTGATGCGCAGCCGTGATACAGACAGACAGACAAAAATTAAAAAAATTACATTTTCGGCCTCAGTATCGGTTATAGAATGCCCTCCAAATATAATTTTCAAAATATCTTCAATGTACAGAATTGGACCTGTTACAGTTTTATTATAAGTATAGAAGATTCAAAATTAGTTTGATTGAATCTTTGTTACATTGTGTTTTAGGCTCTAGGTACATAGGTCATTTCTTAATTTGCTCTCAATGAACTTAGCTTTCCTTTTTAGGTACTCTGTGCTAAAATTCATCACTAGATAATTATAATCCATTCAAATTATATTATAATTAAATTTTACAGTGTCTACGGGTGGAACAGGAGGTCTATTTCTCGGCGCAAGCCTCCTCAGCTTCGTTGAACTATTTTACATACTGTTGATACGTCCCTTCTGCGATATCTACAGTCAGCGAGAAGACGATCACTGGTACCGGAGGTACGGCACCCGCCGTCTCGTAGATAACAAATTTACTCCTAATTTAAAGTGGCATTACTCTGCACAGAAGCCTGAAGAACATAGAAATAAGCATCTTTAAGATAACGCTGTTTATTATTGAGGTTTGCACACCTTTAATTGTAGCGGTGTGTACGTGAATGATATCGTTAAATATATCGTCGTTGTAAAACCAAAATCTGCTATGTGCAAAAACTCTATTTTGAATTAACAAGCAAAAACATTATCGTATAAAATTTTATATGAATTAATAGTTGTCAAATAGTGTATCACATAGCAGATTTTATTTGACAAACATCTAGCTGCGGCACATAGCATATTTTAAAAAGTGGTCGTAGTTCGTCGTACAATGCTCATAGACATTAACAGTTTTTTTATACGGTAGATAGGGCTGTGAACTATACGAAAAAGTCAAAAAGGGCACATAGCAGATTTTGGTTTGACAACGACGATATGTAGAGAGCCTATTTAGATAGTGAAATCATCTCAACTTATTAGAGAGAAGAGGAGACAAATATCCCTGCTCAGGTAATTTTAAGGGGTTGAAAGAAAATAGGCATTTGACAATTACGTGAAATTCGTTTTTATTTCTATTATAAAAATGTACAAAAGTGTCAAAAAAGATTTGTTCTCACAATATTACACTATCATATATCACTGAACGGTTGTTTCGTTATTAGACAAACAATATCTATCTGCGATTTCCTCAAATATGCCCATAACCTTTTCCCTGTAATCCAGATTATTTTTCATCATATCTTTTATAAATAATCCTTTGTTTTTTGTAAGTATTTCATTGAATTGTGTATTTTCGCAGAAAATTTGTGCACTTAAGTCGTTGTCTACCCAAAACTGAGGCATTAGGCAGGCACATAGAACAAGTCCCCATAATCTCTGTTGTTCTGCAGATACCAAAAAATCTTGTTTGTTCATTACACCGTCGATTCCCACACCGTGATTAAATAAGTTTTTTTGTAGATTTACGTAATAATAGTCTAAAAATGTATTTATATTTTCTTCACGGAATTTAAAGTCCAAGTTGCAACACAAGAGCAACATGACGTCACTGGTGGCAGGCTGATACCTTGTTGCTTGGAAGTCGACAAATACGCAATCGTCCGGTTCTAACTGGTTTTCATCAACTTTCGAGTAGTGGAACATAATGTTGTTATTCCATAAATCACGATGACAGACCACATTTCTTACTTTGGTGGAAGGGTCGCCTAAACATAAAGCTGCGTCCCACACATCTCGCCACTGACTATCAATCCGATTTAATTCTTCTTTAGTGTATTTTGAAAACGACTTCATTGCTTCAAATGCTCCTACCATACATTGGTAGAACCACTCCGATGACATCTGATAACCCCCTTTATCCATGGTTTCTGGGAACTCTTCAATTATTTTGTAAACAGTTTGGGTTTCTTTGGCCTTATTTTCTTCGAAGATTATAGAGGCTGCGTGAAATCTCGCTAATGTATTTAATGCTTGAAGAGTATGTGCCATGTCAAATCTACAAAATTTATTTCGTAATTTGTATTGCGCAGCATTCAAGTCTTCAAATACCAACGCATCGTCTAATACAGCAATAAGCCTCGCGCTCCAAGGTTTTTCACCTAAAATAACAGAAGTAAGTAGCTTTATTAATTACGAATTTATGCATAGCTTTACCGAAGGAGGTAAGGAAATATAACTTGGATTGAGATGAGCTAGATACTTAGCAGCTCAAACTTCGGTTGCAGTATTCGTATCTGGTCAAAATATTATTTTTTAGGATTCTGTATAAGTAAATACATGAAGTTCCTACAGTACCTGCCTATCTATTAAGCTGTGCTGTGACCTACACACGGTTATTTTTGTTTTTAATGAAATTCCAGATCGTCTGGATACGTATATACCACTGTCAAACCATTGCTGGTAGGTATGGAAACTTTGCTATGTTCGGACGTGAACGCTGTAGCTGGTTATATTACCGGAGTTAGGAGAATCCCAACGGAGAGCTCAAGTCCCACCTCTCCAGTTTACCCCCATAGGGTCCCGAGGACTATACCTACTGCCGTTACAGTAGTACTTATTGATAACAAAATACAGGAATTGGAAATCATCTATCGGTAGACTCCTAGGAAGTCCTATAGTTTTACTTTTCCTAGGTACTTCCTTTTTGGATAGATGTTTCACTTTGGACCACAGAAATGGTTGCTAATATTGAGTGCAACGAATCTAGTCTTTGATCTCCTCTAAATAAAAAAATGTGCGTGCGTGGAGTCCCTCCGCGCGGAAGAAGTGAAACTTCATTCTCGCTCAGTCGATAGGTCGGTCGGTGGGTCGGTCCCTCACTCACTCACTCACTCACTCACGCACACACACACACACACACACACACCTACATACCCACACCCACACACACACACACACACACACACTAACTCAACTCAAACCCACTGAAACCCACTCACCCACTCACTCAGTGACGGCGTCACATGAACGCTTTCATAACCTTAACAAATTTACGCCTATCGCCTATCGTTTAACACCTATCACTTAACGCCTATCAATTTCATTTAACGCTTAACGCGTTATGTGATACCATTTTTGGAAGTCGCATAAGAAGTTTCACTTCAAAAAAACACTGAATTAAACAATCGATTTTGATTCGGTTTTCAGTCCCGATTCTTTTTAGTTTTAAGTGATTCTATCACGGCTGTCTAGATCAACTAAAAAAAATATATATATACAGACGAATTGAGAACCTCCTCCTTTTTTGAAGTCGGTTAAAAAGGCCATGCTTATGTATATAGTGGTATAAGTATATATGTATTTAGTTACCTGGCCATTCCATTTTCTTCTTGATTTCCGAATAAAACATCACTTCTTTATCAAAAAGTTTCATTTCTCTTACCATGTTGGCCTTAGCAGCGTTCGATCTCGATATAGCTTTAATAAATAAATAAATAACTGCTCTACTTGATAAATGTACCTTTACTTTCCAATACTCTGAAAGGAATCCAAGCATTTTATCGCTAGTATTGTTGACAGTAAAGTTTTCTATAAAGTTTTCATTACTGTCATATTTAGACAAAATTAATTTTATATATTCCTCCGTAATGTGAGAAGGTTCGTTCATAGATTTTTCGCTGTTAATATCAGTCATGTTATTTTTTTTTGTTAATGTTAATTTGGAAATAAGTGTTATAGTCACTCTGGTATAATCAACACTGGCAGTTGCAGTAGGATGTATACTGGTTGTACATAATACAATACGTTAAGTTAGATCTTTCTGGTGTTTAATTATGCACTGTTTACATGGGCATCTACGTTATCGGAAATAGGACTATAAAATAAAGCATCAGTAAACACGCGTGTACGTCGTACGATAACAGCCAAATCTTTATCATAATTTGCATGCTACAATACAACACCTGGTGATCATTGTATTAATAATTAAATTTCCTGCCAACTTATACGAGTAGGTATCTATTGTTAATATTTACAACGAGTGGTATTAGTTGCCACAAAGGAAATAGGTGCTAGAGACATTTAGTACTGAAGGTAAGCAAGCGGACTCCGCCGGAAAGGACAATTTTATCGCATAAGGAACGTTTATAATTTATATACGATTAAGTTTGTATGAAAGAGAAATAGCTAAGTAAATAGTAGCAGTTGACCGTAAAGTGAAAATACCTCTATCATTGTTTTTTTAATTTAATTTGACACACCAACAGCGAACACATCAATCGCTCACTAAAAAATAAAATAAAGTCCATATCTGATATGCATATTTTAGGTATGTACAAAATTTGCCATGATAAATTGTCACACATAGAAAATATGCAAAGAAAATTGTAATATTATAGAATTAGGGTTCCATACCTAAAAGGTGAAAGAAACGGACGGATCTGAGGTGTTAGAAGAATAATAAAATAATTTTAATACGTCCACAGAAGATATGGATGGAATCAGGGAATAGGATCGATTAAAAATACTCGATGTCGTTACTCATCGTTTTTTTAAGTAAGTATAAAAAATAACTCTTTGCTTAATTACGAATATTGTAGGGAAATTGCGAATTAAGAACACGCTATTATTCACTAAAGTACAGAAGTACCGAGGTAAGTAGGTACATAATGTGTGCTTTACTAAAATAATACCAAACAAAATAATTATTTTAACATATTTCAAAATAACTAGGAATTTATAAGTAGCTGAATATTTAGCCCTACGTCTTTTGGATACACGTATCTTTCGACGATTTCATCAAACAGTTCAGTAATCCTTACACGATATTTGTGATCTTCCTTCGCTATATCTATGAACTCTTTGCTGCGCGTCTCTACGTTCACTCGTTTGGCAGATTCAGGATCGCAAAACAACTGTTCCCTTTTTTCTCCACTCATAGCTACTATAGGCGTGATTATCGAAGCTTGCGTTATTCCGAAAACTATACTTTCTGTGTACGACTTCATAAGACTAGCCTTATCTATAATATCACCAATATCGATACCGGCACTATTCAGCTCTCTAGACAGTATGTTATAGTAATGATCGATAAATTCGTTAGTGAAATTATATCTGCAAGCTCTTGTCGTATTGAAATAAATTAGCGATGAAAGATCGAGCATAGGGGAGCAATATAGCACAGTTTGGAAATCAACAAACAGTGCATGGTATGAATTTCTATCTTTTTTCAAAAGTATGTTGTTGGTCCAAAGGTCCCGATGGATAACGGCGTTGCGATATTTGGAACTTGGCTTCATAAGGTTCAATGCGAGATCGAAGAGTTTTGTTACCACTATATGTATGTGTTCAACAAAATTCTGCTTAGATTTGTATTTGGAATAAACTTTAAGGAAGTCGATGACCGCATTCCTGCCTGTGTCCCGCCAGACCTGTCCCTTAGAAGGCTCTTGCAGGTACTCAGCAAAGTCCTCGTAAATTCTGTATGGTCTTTTCAGCTCATTACTTTTACGTTCTTCGTATATGAACGACTGAGCGTGGAATCTTGCTAACGTTTCTATGGTGGCTTTCAATTCTTTTACATTCATAACGTTTTGGTGATGTGGCATTTTATATCCTAGGAATGTGACATTCTCAAATACAAAAATATTATGCTTGATGAAGAATAACTGTGGACGCCATTTTTGTGACCCTGAAAACACAATAAGACAGCCTGAAATCTTAATTGCATTGATGAATGTTATTACAAAGGATGCACTATCTAGCATTTTACAGAGTGGTATCAAAAACCATAACTAGTTCCAAAACAATAAAATCTTTTTTTTTTTAAATTGAACCGACTTCAATATCACTGAAAAATATAAAATAATTTAAATATTATTGAAGTTGGTGCCAAATATACACAGCCGGTAAGCTAACACCAACTTCAATAATATTTAAATTATTTTATATTTTTCAGTGATATTGAAGTCGGTTCAATTTTTTTTTAATAAGATTTTATTTTAAACTTTTTAGTGATATTTTCATATTTATAGATTGAACCATCGAAGACCGTAAAATAATCTAGGTAGGTTATGATCACATTATCGTCTACATAGTTTTACATAATTCATGTTTCTTCAGAAAAAAATATCCGGTCGTAATGAAATTTGCATGGAATCATCATAGTAGTTTACTCTCTCGAATAAAAAAACAATCATCGAAATCGGTTCATATTTGTCAGAGCAATGTAATGGAGAACATCAGTTTTATGGTTTTTACAAGATAAATTCCTCCACATCGTTCATGGTCCTCCAGGAAGTTCTTATCCGGATGTGATAAAATTCATACAGATTCATGACAGCGGTTTCTTCTTTCGAATAAAAAAAGAATCATTGAAATTGGTAAATATTTGCCAGAGTTATGACCATTTTGCTCCTTAAAACGCGACATAAAGTCATCTATTTAGGCATTCCAGCAGCTTTCCTGCGCAGTCACCATTCTTGTTTTTTCAGGAACTACTTATTACTAAGCAATCATTTTTTTATGGGACCCAATCAATGGATTGAAGAAAGATTTTTTCAAATCGGTTCATAATTGCCAGTTGTGCGCGAACATACATAATATATATATATATATACAGACGAATTGAGAACCACCTCCTTTTTTGAAGTCGGTTAAAAATGTTCATAGTCGTGCTGACTTATGTAATTGCTCTTCAAAACGTTTATAAAGTCGAATGTATGCGCATTTAAAAATTTAAGAATGCTGTATGGATCCGCTCATTCATCTAAATTAGACTATAGCAACTTATGTCGTAAGGTACCTATGTTGCTATTTATATTATTAGGTCTCCATTAAGCTGCATGAGATACAGCAAAAATAGTGTAATACTTATACAAACTAAATCAGAACGCATTACCGCTGTTGCATAGACTTTCACAAACAGGATTTATTATACTACATGATTTCCAGAACTATTGTCAGACAACAAGTCTGTTAGGCAAGGAATTTGAATTAGGAGTAAACCTGGGCGTATCTATAGATACAAATAATAGGAGTGACGGTGAAATCATAAACGAAGGGTGAAATATGTAAAACATCTTACCTTCATTGTTTTGGAATTCTTTAAATAGCGACGTCAACATGATGTACTCTTTCTTAAAAAAGTTCAATTCTGTAATATAATCTGCTTTCCATTTATCGAACCTTGGCATGCACTTTACAAACAGATTCAACTTAGACTCCATCCCAATCGACTCTACATCGATAATCAATTTCAAATGATCCCCTAAGTATCCAATGACTTTGTCTGGAAACTCCTCGAAATACCAACGCAACACTTTTGGGAACCCACACTTTGTCGCTATTGACATTATTTCATCTGTATTTAATAATTCCATTTTGCAAAACAACTTAAACTGTCAAGATAAGCCTCAAGAACGTCTATGATGCTACTGTAACAAAGTATTTTATGCTAAGTATTAACAGCATGATAAACTTTATTATTAATGGTACAGTCAGCAAACAAGTAATATTAAACTTTTTTAGTTTTTGCAAGTGTAAATAAAAACAAATAAAACTCTCATTTAAAAATAATAACGTTTATTTATACTACTCTTATATATAAAAAAAGTATGCTTATAGGTACTATTTAAATTCCGAACAAAGAACTGGTCGAGTGTAAATCTAAGAATGGCTCTTTCATAATTTTGTTTATTTTCTTCTCTTTGACCTCCTCGTAATTTGGAGTCCACAGTTCAGTGACTCTTGGAGCATAGGGTCCATTCAGTTTCAAGTCATCCGAGTCTTCATCATCACTCGTTTCTTGGTCTACATCCATAGCCTTTTCTTCCTCAGCATCCTCTGTCTGTTCAGGTTGATCCTTCCCAGATAATCTTTGCAATAACGATGTGCACAGAAGACTCATTGGCGGCATCATGTGTGGTGATGCTAAAGAAAACTGTAACAAGTAAACATACTGACTAGTACTCCTCCTTTTCCGCCTATATTCGGCATATACCGTGTGTAAATGGACGAAGAATAATACAATTTATGGTGCAGACCTTTCACACCGATTCTGTGGTTTTATCAGATACTTCCTGCCCCTACCCCAGTCCCCGAGAATTTTATCCAACATAACACCCCTCCTCGGCATACGCGCCTATGTCTAATCTAAGCCAATAAACGTATAATGTGCGGTATACTATCAATAAGTTTCACCTATAATTGATGCCCCTTGTACACCATTAAGATAGATACGGTGACAGTCGGATATTTTGTTAGTAGTAGTGTGTAAGCTCTGTTGTGTTTAACGCAGTGCAACAGGAGAAATTACTCAAGTAACTTAACGATTAAAGTCTGAAGCTACAAGTGGCATTTCAACGCATCCAAAGCATTTGGAATTAAGACTACTGGTTGGCCAGTGATGGCCATGACATCCACCGAGGAGTAATCACTTATGGTTCTCTAGTTTAAAGGGCATGAAAATACAATTATAAGTAATTACTGATTTATGAATGTGGCCTGTATTTTCCCTCTGTTGGCATAATATACAAAATTATCAAATTATTTGTACAACTTAAACCCATTTCTGTTGTTATATGTCATTTACTCGGGGTATTAAGTACAATCTTAATGTAAACATGACTAGTATACAAACACTACTGATGTAAGTATCGCTATTAATATTTGCCACTATTTATCATAATACCATTAACTTTCCGTTATATTTAACAACCGACGCAAAAAGAGGTGGTGTTACATCATGCATATCTCAGACTATGGCAAATAAATGTAACTACTCGTTTAATAAAAAAAATACATTATATTCTATTCTAATCTCTTTGGACTATGGCATCGTAACTTACAAATGCTTTTTATTTGAGTATGTTCAGATGTTTATTATGCATTCGTATTCTTGTGTTTGTAAAAAATGTTTTTTGTGTAAGTGCCTCCATGGGACCCACGGAGGCACTAACACAAAAAACAAAAAACATTGTTCAAGGGTCAAAATATTTGTATTATATTTGTATTATATAGGTAAAATTCAAGGGTAAAAATATTTGTATTATATCGGTATAGGTACCTATATAATACAAATATTTTGACCCTTAAATGTTTTCATTTTTAATAGGTGGGAAACAGTTCTTTGCATTCCTCAATAACGACACGCCAAAATGACATTCTGAAAACGGCATACCACCTGGTGTAAATTACCTATTTAAATAGTCTTGTTAAACTTACCTGAGCTATAGCAGAACCGTCAGCCGTATTAAAGTCCAATGAAACCGGATCGATGGGTGTAGCCTGCTGCACTTCAGACAATTGTTGTTCAGCCAACAATGCGCTGAAGTTGGATGTGGGCAATTTGCGCGATGAAATCACCTCCAGACGAGTATCGTCCGTTTGCTCCGGCTCTATGCTGTAGATTTCCTGTGGAAAGATTATAATAAAGTCCTCCTAAACAGGATTTGAACCCGCAAACTCTCGTTTGTAATGCAAATGATTTTCCGTTGCGCCACAGATTTTGCAAGGAATAATAAGTTAGGAATGATTACGAAATTTATAATTACACTAGCTGTCAAAAGTCAAAAATAATTTATTAATAGGCTTAACGCTAGCACTTATAAAAGGTCATGTTTTTTTAAAAAAAAAAAGAGCTACCACCGGATCACAACGCGGCCTCAACTGAGAAGATCCGGCAAGAAACTCAGCCGGCTTGTCATTTTTTCACATTTTTTTTTAAACAGTGTGTCATGTTACCAGTCACAAATATTTTTCCTGATATGGTAATCAATATTGCTGAAGATAATAATTATCGCATTTTAAATTTCTTTGTTACATTCACAAATTAGAATCCAAATAAACAATTATTGAAACTTAAGTTACTTTTTTCTTAGATCAGGTAATATCAGGGTTAATTATTTCCCATCACTAGTCATGACCAACTGACAGACGTCAGGAACGCATTCTCTCGGCGGCCGGGGTATAATATTAGATCAGAGCGACAGCGTGTCTTGCCGTTCAAAAGATCAAATGGGAGAGAAAAAAAAATACGACAAAAGTACAACAAACTAAAAGACCAAAGGGATAGTAGTCCGACCAGACCAAGCAGCAACGGCGCACGAGTTGACTCGAGCTGCAGCCATCACTTCCCTCAACCATATTGAAGGGATGGGGGTGCCCGCCACACGAAGCCACCGCAAGCAAATACTTTTCGATGGCGAGCATGACCGATCCAAAATCACAGTGGCTCATGTTTAACATTTAACTTCTGCTGTTAAGCAGTGCCTCGTCAGGCAAGCCACAAAGCACTTTAACATATAACAACTTTTATCAGAACTCGTCTGAGTTAGATACACACCAAGAATAATTTACAAGCTTAAGTGAATTGCCTTCAGAACGTAAATAAAGCAACAAGCAATTTTGCTGCTAGACTGCAAAAGAAAAAAAAAGGACAGCGGCCGGACCAGTCCCGCACCCGCACCCGCGCACGAGTTGACTGGAGCAGCAGCCATCACTCCCCTCAACCATATCGTTAACTAAGTCGTGAAAAGTTGAATTAATTTATGTAAAAATAAAATAGACTACTTTGCACAGCTTCGGATCCATTCGGATTTATGGAAGAATAAAAATTTGATTTTCCATACCAAAACAAAAAAATGTAATAGAATAAAAAAAATACTTGAGTAAGTTGTGGTGCAGTCGTCTACGCGACAGATGTTCTAGCTTAATAACAAATTCTATTTAGAGATAATCCTTTGCCGGCTACTAAAAATACTAACGATTATCTATCAAGTACTTACTGAATTGTTCCTCATAAGATACAATCTTATATCTTCATCGTAACAGGTGCCGAACACGCATTGTTTGAACACACCAGTCTCAGGATCTAACAACCTCTTCTTGGTCATTATTGGGGTTGAGCTGTGAGGAGTGAATACATACACTGAAATAAAACAAAGTTAGTTAGGACTGACAAAAACAAGAACAATAAACAACATAATTATTCTAGCATTCTGTGTAACATGTTAAATCTTACGACCCGTTCTCTAAACGGATACCATATCGGCGCCCGGCGCGGGCGTAGTCAGAGTCATAAAGTATACAGGGGACGTATATTTCAAGTGGGCGTGGTGCGAAATACTTATAGTTTCGAATTGGATTGAAATCTAAAACTGCATACGAAAAAATAGAACTACTTTGGTAAAGAGATAATAAGGTTGCATTTTTGTAAAATCACCGGTTTCTTTCTATTCCTGGCTAGGAATATTTGTCAAAAATCCAGTGATGCAATTTTAGTGGTAATCAAAATCGGGCCCGTGATTCCTTTGAGTATTTATCGCTAATAATTATAGTTTCGAATTTAGACATCCAAGCCCACTAGAAAAATTCACCTGTATATGTAAGTATATAAAAACAACAGATACATAGTGCCTCTTACGAAGTAAATTCAAAAGCAAGAGTATTAAATATTGGCAAGATTTTTTTGGCAACCAAGAAACTAATGCCACAAAATAATTCAAAAGTTTATTATTTAACATCATCGATATACTATACCAACAAGATTAGCATCGATATCTATACATCTATACATATTATAACACAAAGTCGCTCCCGCTGTCTGTCTGTCCCTATGTATGCTTAGATCTTTAAAACTACGCAACGGATTTTGATGCGGTTATTCTTAATAGATAGAGTGTTTCTTAAGGAAGGTTTATATGTATAATACATGCATAATATAAAATTCAAAATTCAAAATTCAAAAATTTTTATTTCAAATAGGCTTAACGCTAGCACTTTTGAACGGTCATTTTTTTTAAAAGCTACCACCGGATCACAACGCGGCCTCAACTGAGAAGATCCGGCAAGAAACTCAGCGGGCTTGTCATTTTTTCACATTTTTTTTTAAAACAAAGTTTGTCTTTTTACAATTAGATTAGCACCAGCGACAGTGTGTCCTGCCGTTCAAAATATCAAATAAAATAAAAAATACGACGAAAATACAACAAACTAAAATGCCAAAGGGATAGTAGTCGGACCAGTCCCCCCAAGCAGCACCCGCGCACGAGTTGACTCGAGCAGCAGCCATCACTCCCCTCAACCATATTGGAGGGAAGGGGGTGACCCGCCACACGAAGCCGCCACAAGCAAAGACTTTTCGATGGCGAGCATGACCGATCCAAAATCACAGTGGCACACGTTAAACATTTACCTTCTGCTGTTAAGCAGTGCCTCGTCAGGCAAGACACAAAGCACTTTAACATATTACCAACTTTTGTCACAAGTCGTCTAAGTTAGATACATACCAAGAATAATTTACAAGCTCAAGTGAATTGCCTTCAGAACGTAAATAAAGTAATAATCAATTTTGCTGCTAGACTACAAAAGAAAAAAAATAAAATAAAAAAGGATAAAAGGACAGCGGCCGGACCAGTCCCCCCAAGCAGCACCCGCGCACGAGTTGACTTGAGCAGCAGCCATCACTCCCCTCAACCATATTAGAGGGAAGGGGGTGACCCGCCACACAAAGCCGCCACAAGCCATAGTAGAGAAACACTAATAATTTTAGAGGTTTCTAATGTGATGTCGTAAATAAGCACATTTTTTTTACGCTAACATTGCGAACGCTGGCTGAACTCTACGAGATAGATCAGAATAATGTACTACAGTATTGTACACCTTAACAAGGTCTAAAAAAAAGTCTGCGATGGTTATATTTATCTCTTAGGGATAACCCACAATAAACATTTTTTATCATTTACTTTTTATGAGAAATAATTAACTATTAATAAATTGTTGTTAGTTATTAATAGCATGAATTTGTCCCTTCTTCAGTATAACGTACACTTCACTAATATTTACACCATTGAATAAAATCTTTTTTTAAAAAAATTGAACCGACTTCAATATCACTGAAAAGTATAAAATAATTTAAATATTTTTGAAGTTGGTGTTAGCGTACCTGCTGTGTATATTTGGCACCAACTTCAATAATATTTAAATTATTTTATACTTTTCAGTGATATTGAAGTCGGTTCAATTTTTTTTTAAAAAGATTTTATTTTAACCTTTTTAGTGATATTTTCATATATAAAGATTGAACCATCGAAAACCGTAAAATTATCTAGGTAGGTTATGATCACATTATCGTCTACATAGTTTTACATAATTCATGTTTCTTCAGAAAATAATATCCGGTCGTAATGAAATTTGCATGGAAACATCATAGTAGTTTACTCTCTCGAATAAAAAAAGAATCATCGAAATCGGTTCATAATTGTCAGAGCAATGTAATGGAGAACATCAGTTTTATGGTTTTTACCAGATAAATTCCTCCACATCGTTCATGGTCCTCCAGGAAGTTCTTATCCGGTTGTAATAAAATTCATACAGATTCAATACAGTGGTTTCTTCTTTCGAATAAAAAAAGAATCATTGAAATTGGTAAATATTTGCCAGAGTTATGACCATCCAGCGAGTCCGAGCGACTAAAACGTCATCTATATAGGCTTTCTTACAACTCTCAGTGCGCAGTCACCATTCTTGTTTTTTTAGGAACTACTTATTACTAAGCAATAATTTTTTTATGGGACCCAATCAATGGATTGAAGAATGGATGGAAGAAAGATTTTTTCAAATCGGTTAATAATTGCCAGAGTTATGCGCGAACATACATAAAAAAAAAATATATATATATATACAGACGAATTGAGAACCTCCTCCTTTTTTGAAGTCGGTTAAAAAATAGCTGTGAACGTTGTTGATACCGCTTGGTTAAGCAACATAAGGCAAGGTCATTACATAGATGGGTGAACCGTTTTGGATGAAATTTTGTGTGCATATCAGGTAGGTCTGAGAATAGGTCGTAAAGTATATTTCATGCCGCTAGGTTAAGCAACGTTATGGAAGGTCATTACATAGATGGGTGACGGCGGCGACTCCAAGGATGGTGAGGGGGTTGCGAGCCCCGTCCCCGTGATCATGGTGCCAGGTTTAAGGGGGCTATAATGTGCACTGAGGGGTATTTGGTGCAGATCCCACTGGAGGGCCCCAAGGATGGTGAGCGCCCCCCTCTTATGTGGCGATGCGAAAACTAAAGGGTTTTAAGTGGGTAAGTATCCCTGATACCATGATTGACGAGGATATATAGAACGAGAGGAGTGTGCAAGAGAGGAGCGAGAGGGAGAGGGGTTTCATGGAGGAGGTGATGGGGTGAGGGATAGGGGGATTAAGATGGAGCAAGGGGAAGTGAGGGGGAGCAAGGTGGGAGAAGACAGAGGGGAGGGGGTTCAGAGAGAGGACACCGGGGAGAGCAAGAGGGGACGAGGACCAAAGCGGGGGGAAAGCGAGAGGAGAGACAGAACATAGAATTAGATTTTTCTTATAAGAGAGAGATGGAGAGATAAATAAATCAAGGGAAGAGGGAGAAAAAGTGTTATATAAACTATTTAAAAAAAATAAAAACCGACTTCAAAGTAAATTATCAAATAAAATATATTGAAGTCGGTGTCAGCTGGTGTTAACATGATGTGCTAGCACCGACTTCAATATATTTACGTTATTTTATGCTTTTTAGATAATTTACTTTGAAGTCGGTTTTTATTTTTTTTTAAATAGTTTATTTAACACATTTTAGTGACTTATTTTACCAAAATAAGTATCAGCACTATCACGCAACTCGAACGTCTACGTTACAGTAACTTACTGAAAACATAAAAAGTTTATATCTCTTATACTACTGGACCGATTTTGATGAAACTTGTACTCTACCCTAAGTTGAAAAATACTCTAACTATTGCAAAAAGAATTTTCGAAATCGGACTTGTAGTTCCTGAGAAATCGGCGGACAAACCTACATACATACATACACTCATAAGATTTGGTAAATTTGTTTAGAAGCCCAAATAGACTAACATATATATATTACGCATTTTACATATAACATATTACGCATTTTTATTAATATTACATACAATCGCGTCGAATAGAGAACCTTCTTTTTGAAGCCGGTTAAAAAGGGGAGCAAAATGTAATAAAAGCGCGGGCGGAGCTGCGCGGGTCCGCTAGTAATATATAAACTAGATAAACATTCACGAACAAAATGGCATCTAAAATGTGGTCGCGGAGGTTGCAAACTTATCTGTGCTGGTGGCGGAAACGTGAACTAACGATTTTATAATGATAATGACTTGTAGTTTGACAGTTTCATATAGACAGTAGCGACACTCCTATCGGCAAAAATAAATTTTGTCAGGATGTGGCTAGTAAAGAAATAGCGACACAAGGGCGCTATTTCTCGCTACCACTTTTTGAACCGTGACACCAAATCTAGTTTATATATTATATCGATGTTTAACATAGATTAAACTTATTATTTTCGGATTAAAATTACCCACACCATTTTATTAAGATTACTCACACACCACACTACCTCCTACCATTTTTAAATATTCTGAGACAGAAGCTAACACTTTAAGGACAACATACGAACCTACAAAACAATCTATTAGATACTAACCGTCATTGTTCGTCGTTGTGATAGCCAGCTTATTTGAAAATCGATGCGCGGTCAGACACGATGGATTTATTTGAACAAGCCACTTCACTGTCAACGAAAGTAGACTCCATACTGCCAAACATTGTTCTGTCGTACAAGCCAACTAAACAATAACAAATGAGATATTACTATTGTATTACCAAAAAAGTTACTGCTGCTAATAATAACAATATCCTGGGACAATTCATACACGGTCATCCGATCCCAAACTAGACAGAGCCTGTACTATGGAAACCAGACAACTGATACTAATACTTATATACTTTTTTTTTGTAAATACATACTTATATAGATAAAACACCCAGACACTTGGTGGGAATCGAACCCACGACCTGTTGGGTAGCAGACAGGGTCACTAACCACTAGACCAACGGGCCCGTCCGTCGGGCTTGGAAGCAGAATATCTGGCAGAGAAGCCGAAACACGTTCACTGCTGAAAAAAAGGTCTCCCTCTTAGAAGGGCGGGGTTACCATAATCCCTACGTTTGGCAGGTGTCTTGAGGATCTCAGTATAAGTGGTAGGTAATCCAATAGCAAGACGCTGCTGCCCATCTTCTTGTTTTCCCCTCTTACGAACACCCAACGGGAGGAGCTGGGAGCTATTATTACCCAGACAACCCACGGGCCACTGCAGTGGTACCAGGCAAATCTGATCTTGATCACAACAAACACACAAAAAAAAAACACAAACTAAGTCGCCGCCTTTGGCGTCAATAGTAAAGATAATAAACTACCTCTGTCTGAATATATGTTATTCTTGTCTAAAACTTCATTAAACGTCATTTTTATTTCTTTTGATGGGTTTGCTGATCTAATAGTTAACCACACTGACCACTACCCAAAAATAATTGGTCCTGTGTCTGGGAGTCATATTTGTATCAGTTTTCTGGTTATTGAAGTGAAACTTCTTATGCGACTTCCAAAGTCGTTCAGTGTCATTTCAGTGTCGTTCAGCGTCGTTCAGTGTCGTTCAGTGTCGTTCAGTGTCATTCAGTGTCGTTCAGTGTCGTTCAGTGTCGTTCAGTGTCGTTCAGTGTCGTTCAGTGTCGTTCAGTGTCGTTCAGTGTCGTTCAGTGTCATTCAGTACCGGGGGGGAGGGGAATAGAAAGAGACAGAGCGAGAGTGAAGTTTCACTTCTTCCGCGCGGCGGGACTCCACGCACATTTTTTTATAGTACAGGCTCTACCTAGTTTGAGATCAGATGACTGTGTGGATTGTATAATTATTGTTGTTATTTTATTTCCGTACAACATACACTAATTCTACGCTAAAAAAAGCTGCGAAACACAGCACGATTCGATAAAATACGTCTACTTACATAGTGCGCGGCGTCCCTATTAGCGAATTGGACATGCACTCCTTTAGGACGCAAAGCAGGATGAGAGAGTGTAGTCCTCAAATTGCAAAGATGCGAGTCCCACAGCGTAAGTTTTGCGCCAAACCATGCAGCTATCAGGGACCCATCCTGTGATATCGCCACCCCGCCCATATTGTATTCAGGACTAATCATCATCGCAGCGTTCATGCCCTCCGGGTCCACTAGCGAATGCTCTTTATGTATACTGAATATTTTCTTAATAATATCCTCCGCACCATCTTCAACCTCTTTCAGATAAGGTAGATCCTCGTCCTTCCCGATTTTAAACCTCATGCCGTCTTTGAAATCGTTGAGAACGCCGCTCGACATGAACTGACCGACCCCGGACGAATAGTAGCACGCTGTCAAACAAACCCACGCCACTTTTTTACGATTCGTCTGTGACGTGTTCTCCTTTTTCCACAGTCGGAACTTTTGATCGGTGCCCGAAGATACGCAAAAATCGCCTCTATAGTTAAGCACCAAAGAGACTACATTGCAACCACCGTGGGAAAGGTTAACGCATGTGTTGAGAACGAAGGGTGTAGCGCCGTTGGGTACCGCGGACCAAAACTTTAATTTCTCTTCGGGGTAATTGATACAGTCATTCCTGTATTCTGACGTCACTAGCCAGTCGCCGTTGCCGCTGACTGCGGCGCAGGTCACTTCGGTTTCTAAAGGCAAGAGATTCCACCTCTCTGATGGAAGACTGTTCATGTGAGTTATGTCCAGCTGTAATAAGACATATTAATAATTGTTTCTTATGATATCCATCAAGAGGAAATGCTCCGGATTTTAATTAAAACTAACATTCTCCGCAACACACTTTTCCTAACTTGGGAATCAAATTCAAGATCTTGCAACTAAAAGCCGCACTCGCGTCCATAGGACCACCGAATCAGTCTGAATAAAAACATTCAATATAAAATAAAAAAATTGCCATTACCTTTAAAATGTCATCATACTGAATTTTTCAATTGGACTTCTTTGGTTCAAAAACATATTCCCTTTGTCTTTTATATTACGAAATAAGTTTATCAATTAGGTACCTTTTAAAACCGTATATACAATTTTTTTTTATCTTGACACCCTCGAAATAGAATTCTATGTATAATCCTCGAATGCGTCCTAATCAACGAAAGTGGAGTGTAAGTGTTCTTTCATATTGTGTCGGAAAACAGTGAAAATTAATATTATAAAAGTGTAAAAAAAACCACAAAACATAGTACATACTCATCATGTGATCGTCACCCTAAATCAGTCCATTGCTGGACATAGATCCCAATACCACGCCACTGAGCCCAATCTGCGGCTCTTATCCTCTAGAATAGAGGTTTGCAGTGACTACTCCCTGCGAACCATTTTACGTATTCTGTCGTTCGACAGCGCCCGGTGCTTAGGACACCTTCTGTTCACTGGTATAGTAAACTTCACAAACGCGACGCCAACGCGAAGTCCCTTGAAGGACCAAAACTGTAGCGTGTTTGCTACAGTTTAAAATGTAAATTAGGAGGGAGAGGTTAAAATGTAAGAAATAACCAAACCCAACAAGCGCTGTTTTGACACTGATTTAATTAAATAAAATTGTACCTATCGAAACCAATAATTTAGGTTAACGTTGTGCGTCATAATGCTGACACGCCTTTGTACGATACCTCGTACACCTTCTATACTACGTTTCCCGGTCTTAACTCCAGAACCAGAACGTAATACATATATCAATAGAATCAATCAACACTTACATTGTACAATACTTTGTCTGTGGATGTAGAGTATAGCTGCAGGTGCCCGGTGCGGCCTGCCGTGATCAGCGCGTTAAGTCTTCGGTGGTGTACTAAGGCACCGCCTATAGCACGAATCACCGGAGATAGTCCGCCACATTCCAGGATCGTGGACATCACACGCATTTGTGCGTTTGCTATGACGATCGCTAAAAAGGAATACAGTGATCAGCTAAGATTTTTTTGGACTGTGTTTCTTATAAATGTAGAAAATAGGCCAGTGGCTATCGGTGCCGATATTGGTACCAAGTTGCAACTTGTTGTTCTTCCGTATCGACATGAATACTATAAAGCTTTTCAAGTCGTGGGAGAAGAATTGGTCATCAGCCAGATCTATTAAGGCTGATTCGACAGGGTGCGCCCGGCGAACATACAGTATTTAGGGAGGGATGCGCGGAAAAGTCTTCTCGAATGGCTAACCATTCGAGAAGACTTTTCCGCGCATCCCTCCCGCTTCTAACTGGTAAAGGCTTAAGATCTACTGATCTTAAGACTTTACCAGTTAGAAGCGGGTTTTTTTTTTAATTTTCTTCTTCTTGTTCTTTAAAAGTAAAAAAAAAAACAAAAATGGAATAGTACAAGTAATCGGCACATGTTCATGCTGTAATCAGTCCTGAAAGAGAGTTAATAAAGCTAATGAATCATTATCTCGCCACTTATAGTTCAATATAAAATCATTACTATTGGCTGAGACAATGATTAATTAACAGATTCTGTGTGCTGCAATAAGTCATTTAAGCAATTTTCTGGCACACTTACAATTATTGGTCAGAGTAATAACCACGTGGGTGCTGTCCGTTGTAATAAACCTGATCATCCCAGGCAGACGTGGTATGAAGTTCTTCTCGTTACTTCTGAATGCTAAACTGCCCAGCATCCACTTTACTAATACTTTCTCCATCCCACCGGTGTAGACATAGTTGCCTTAAACAATAATAGTACATCAATGTCATGCATGACAAAACATCCCAACACAATTATAAAATAAGTAATAAGTTTCTAACTACAGATGCCAAGAACAATGTATTGTGTATGTATTGTGAATGAGTGTTTTATTCAAAAGCTAGATTACAATGCTGTTAGATTACAAACATGGTTTGTTTATAAAAGTCAGAGCCTCCAAGACTTTTTTCTAATGGAATACTTTCAAAATTTAGCTGGTTCTGGTGAATGAGCTATGTTTCTACCATATTCCCAAAACTCAACAAAAAATGTGAAGATTAGATCTAGTAACCATGGAAATTGCGCCAACGTAGCATTGCGCTTCATATGGGCCCCCAACAAATTTTGATACCAGGCCTACCTTTTTTTTTTTTTTTTGACGCGGGGGAAATCTTCGAAAGATCCCCGGGAGCTGTGGGGCTCGACCGGGGTATGTGGGATTCTTACCCACTAAAACCCCCGCGGCTGTCGCATCGGCACATGAGAGGGGGGACCCCAGGGCTCTCCGGTGGGATCTGCAGGGGCCCCTCAGTGCCTTGCCTTTGAGTCCGCCGCCGGGGGGCGCATTGTAGCCCCCCGGGAACCTGTCACGGTGCTCACGGGGATGGGGGTCGCAGCCCCGCCGCCGTCCTCCTCGGAGTCGCCGCCGTACTCAATGGACGCTCAAGGGGCCCGCACCCCGAGGATACCGGGCCTACCTAAGGCAAGCTACGCCACTGATCAAGGCGCAAGTAGCTATAGAAATTAGAAAAGTCTAAATTACATTCTAAATTACATACCTTGTACAGAAAAACAGACATCAAGAGGTGGCAAAGTGTGCCAATGGAGCACCTCTCGTGCTACTTGCCTGTAGTCAAACAGATTGCCTCTGAGAAGAGTCGCACGACCCAGCGTGTCTGTAATGGCAACCATGCTTGCAACACTGTGCGCCGCTACAGTCATTATACGGTAACCATTGTGGTTTACAATACTGGAATGAAATTGCCATTTGTTACATTAAAAGTAGTTTTTTATTTATAAAATTACTATCTTCGTAACTGTTGTGGTTTACAACACTGTAATTAAATTGCTATTTGTAAATAAGACTTTCATAAGACTAACTAATATTAATGTGGCAACTAATAAAAATAGTATAATCTTAGAATGGTCAAGGTGCTAAATATTCTGTGGTAATTTTTTATTTCTTTATTGAAAGGGAACCATTTTTACCATAATATATGTACTTACTGTGTTCTAATATGTGGTTGATATAAATTTTGTATATATAAGTATTTAGTTCCATTTATAACGGCTGCATATCTTTCACCGTTACACCAGCCAAGTGCCACTCGGACCATGTCACATTTCATAGGTCTAGTATCTTTGTACTCATTAATAAGAACACCAGTTTTCAGAGAGTATGAGGCAAGTCGGACCATATATTGCGTAGGGGTAAGCGTTGTGATGCAGCATTCATTATTGTCAATTAAATTGAATGTCAGTATTCTTACATTGTAATATGGTATTTTAAGTATCTGTAAAGTAATGCATATATTTAATCTAAAAACATATTAGTAGCAAAGAGCTGATGCATATGTATTGAAGATTTTTGCAATACAATCCAATACCAAAAATTGTCTTCAATTTTTGTTCAATTTTTGGTATTGGACGAAGGTAAGGAAACAGATTTTATAAATGTAAATGTAATACATGTCACACTATATATAGAGCCTTGGTTCCTCTCAATTGTGTCCTTAATACATGCTGTATTATAGGAACGCAAGTGGTGTCGCAATGATTTCGAGATTCATCAGGGCCCCACTTAGGCTAGTTACGCCACTGCTTAAGTCTTTGTAACAAAGCTATAAACTACAAAATAAATAGACAACCTGTGTGGGAACTAATTATCTGACATCAGCCTAATCTGAAACTACCTTACAGCTCTACCACGAAACATGTGGTATCTAAAAAATATACAGAAATAATTACTAACAACTTCTTTCAGCACAGCACCATTTTCCCAGGTCCATATCGTAACCTGCCCATTATCTGAGCACCCGTACAAGTTATAATTTTCATTTTCCGGGAATTGTATTGCAATCAATTCGTTTACAGAGTTTTCAGTTTCCAAAGTTCTGACACAGTCACCTGTTTGAATATTGTAAACTCTTACTAAGTTCTCCACAATTACTGCTACCGATCTGAAATTATAATAGAATATTTAAACATCAATTGCTGCAAACCTTTAGAGTCAATTTTGAAGTAGATTTAATAGTGTTTCTGTTATAATTTCTACGTACTCTCCATCCGGTGAAATCACAGGCCTATGTTCTATGATACTTCTGCCCGCTTTACGGCGAAAAAGGTACTTGACGCTTTCCTCACTATCATCACTAACTTTTATGCCCATTTTGATAGTTAAATTTGAAACTTTAAACTATCATTTCAAAGCACATAAAAAGTTTAAAATAACAACATATGACGACATAACCTCAAAAACCAAAGGAAGGAATGAAGGAGGATGTCAAAAACAACAATTGATTGAATCAATTGAATGTTGATTGAATGAAATGAATGGATGGTTGCAAATGAATGATGCAATTCAAGCAAAGAGAATATTATAATACTATTGAATGAACGAAAAAAAAAAACATATTGATCAGTGTTGCCTCATGCTAATAAATTTTTATTTTTTATAGTGATGATCAGGAAGAGACTCAGGGAAGAGATTATCTCATGATCATCAACAATATTTCATTAATAAATGATTATATTTTAGGCACTTAGAGTATTTGTTACATATATAAATACTATAAATAAGGTTATTTTATTAGAAATTTATTAGAAAAAATATATAAGTACTTTATTCAATACAACCATTACTTGCCCAAAACTTGTCCAAGTGCGCGCTGTGCTGTGCATCAATTATTCGTTACACCAACTTTTCAACGACTAAAACCTTATAGTACCTATCCCCATTGACTAACTAATACTGTGCTACGTAAAACTATAGTAGAAGTACGTACACCAGTCAGTACGAACCAGGCTAAGGCAAGTGCCCAATACCTACTTTGCCAAACTCTTTGCCTTGGCACACAAAGAGCTTGTCTCTTTGCTTCCTCTGCAGGCTAGCACTATTTGCCAAGACTTCGTAATCTTGACACTTCGGCGTGGAGTATGACGTAGATAACGACCTAGCTATTATAATACCGAAAATGACGTTTCTACGTCGATAACTACGTCATACTCCACACCGAACTGTCAAGATTACGAAGTCTTGGCAAATCGTGCTAAGCCTGCTGTGCCTGTTTATCTGCTACAAAATAAAGTCTTGGCTTAAAGGTCTCGATACCTCAGCTCGATAAAAAGGCAAAAACAACCAACAGATAAAAATTGTGTCTCTTTGTTTTGACGTCCTTTACGTCAATCAATCAATGTCAGTGTTGCCAATTCAGTGTTTTTATAGCTAGATTTAGCTATAAATCAACTACATCAGCTACAAAAAAATCGATCTAGCTATTAAGCTATTTTTAACTACTTTTTTAGCTTTTTTGGTTAACATGTCCTCTAAAAGGGAAAAGCCGACACCCCCTCCAAATTGTCTTCGACACTACTAGTGACCCTGACCACGCAACAAGAAGTTTACCACACGACATCCAAGCACACGACTATCTAATGTTAAATCACGTTAAATTTTCTCAAACTCCTTTTTTTCTCTAACTCAAAATTTATAAATATCGACCTTACATACATTCATTCATTGAGATTTGTTAATTATATTTAAATATTTTTGTGATGTCATATACAGTCTGTATCCTGTAAAATATAGATAGACATATACAACGTGTTATAACAAAATACCCCGTAAAAAAAAAAATAAAAAAATAATATTTTCACTGATGTGCAAACCCTATAATATAATATAATAATACCAGCCCTTGTTAATGTCCCACTGTTGGGCACGGGCCTCCCTTCAAGATGAAGGGGCTTAGGCCATAGTCCACCACGCTGGCCAAGTGCGGGTTGGCGGACTTCACACGTCATTCGAAAGCTAGTTAGGCTTTCTCAGACATGCAGGTTTCCTCACGATGTTTTCCTTCACCGTGCAAACCCTATTTCAGTAAAATTAAAGAGTAAACTACGCAGAATGTAGGTACCTACATTTCTACCTAATTCGCGGAACGACAAAAATTGTAAAAGACCTAACCTTATTAGGGTTGACAACATTTTTGGCTTTATAATTAATTATTTTTTTACGGAGTATTTTGTAACACGTTGTATTAGTAACATAAAAAATAAAATAATCTTTCTAAATAGTAAAGTTTTTTAGTAATCCTAAAAAACCTCCACAAACAAACTTCGTTTTTTGTTTTTTTTTGTATCTGAGGTGTTAAACGAATAGTAAAATAACTTTACTATGTCCAAAGATGGTATGGAACCCTCGGTGCGCGAGTCCGACTCACACTTGACCGGTTTTTTTTATGTTTAACTGATAAAAAGCCATTAAAACCTTTTGGCTATATTTTTTTTAAATACACAGCTATTTTTTAGCTTTTTTTTATTGCTGATCTGGCTATCTTTTAAAAACAGAGTTGGCAACACTGATCAATGTCAAATTGACAATTTTATGGTGTGTGTGTGTGATACAGAATTTTAGGTTAGTTTTTCTAATTTTGTTTATTTTTGTGTCGCCTAGTACATACCTTTAAACAAAATTTGTACTGACTTGCCTTATATCTAGTAAATCACGATGTCTACAGAAATAACAGACGTACAGCTTCAAGTGCGGTTTATAACCAAACAAGAACAGTGAGTTGTGTGTGCCCGGCATGGTATTATGTTTGTTTAATTACTCTCACATTTATACTTTAATTTTAACAATCTATCTACTTCTAGGTATGCAGTATCGGATAGCCCATATGCGATACAGAGTAATGTTCAGTCATCTGATTTAAACACATTAGTCAATGCTTTACTAAAGGAAAGCCATTCGTCTATCAAGAAAGCGGTTGAGTTCGACTTTCTAGTATGTGGGGAGTTACTATGTACGCCTCTCGCGGAGCATTTACAGGAGAAAGGTGTCTCTACAGAGGAGACATTAGAAATCGAGTATTTGGAAAGGTTCCCGGCACCAACACCTCAGGATTGTTTGATGCATGATGATTGGGTGTCTGCGGTGCATGCCCACCAAAATTGGTAAGTTTTGTGGTTCTTTTCTCCTTCTCTCACTATTTTATGAACTGAGAGAATTTAGGCTTGTAGTTAGAAAGAATAAGAAAGAAAGCCAAAAGGTTATGGATTATACAGTGTACCTAATATGAATGTCACATGTTTGTCCTGTGATAGGAATTGAATTCTCAACCTTTGAGTACATTCCAGGACTTTTCCTATACACATGGATAGTACATGGAGAATGTTTTTTATTTAATTTATTGCTTGTCTGCTGCAAAGGAGGGAAGTGGAATTTATGTCTTTCCAGTTCATATCTCCTTTCATATTAAAGCTTAAAGTGGTAACGACTGTAGACCCTGGCTTACGAGAGTCAGAGGTGGGAATGGGTGGAACCCCTTTTATTAATGAACCACCATATTGTATAAAGATAGGCTTGCATACTAAAATGTGTACAATTATGGCTCTAGCTACAAGGCTTTGTAATTGTTATTATTATATTTTAATTTTCATAAATAGGTGCAGATTAAAAGGAGAATTATTTGTTTTCATTTTATTTCAACAATAACAAATAATGTGTTATAACTCTGTTTTAGGATACTTTCTGGCAGCTATGATAACAGCATTCATATTTGGAGCACAAAGGGCCAACACAAGCTTGCTATACCTGGCCACACATCACCAGTCAAAGCTATCTCATGGGTGTCTTTCAATGGAGATCAGGCAGTTTTTGCAAGGTAAATAATAATAATCTAAGGCTGATTTTTCAATGTCTATTATTTATCCAATGATGGAAAAATCAGCATATCTGACATAACTATGTTTTTTTTTTACCCTTATTAATTACAATCTGTCGCTATGTAGGACATTCAGTAATATGTGTGACAAGTAAACATGACACAACATAACAACACAACATAACTATGAATGTCTGTCTGTTTGGTTATCAATGTCTGACAGTTTATTCACCTTTATAATACAATGTTTACATTTTCTTAATAACACCATGGATTTTAATAAGTTTTTTACCACCATTTGTTTTGTATATACTTTTAGACTTTTGCGTTTCATTATCAAACTTTATATTTACTACTACTTACTACTATTATTATACTTTAACGTCAAGCCAAAATATAAGGAAAATCGCGTTAATTCCCGATTAAAATAAAGTTAAAAAGTTGCTAAAAAACATCACGTGATTAATGGGTGACCCCTTAGACACAATTTAGGAATTGTTTAGTAATGAATTTTATACTGTAAAAACTTCAAAGAAATTATTTGATAATGTTTGAAAACTGAATATAAGCCCATCAAATAGACATACAAATGCTATGCCATAAGATATGAAAGGAAGATTAAACTCGTAGCTTTAAATAAGCCTATGGTTTTATATTTCAATTTATTGTATCATTTCCAACTAATAATATAAACTAAAGTTGCTTCAATTATTTCAGTGGTTCACATGATCAGTCAGCGATGTTGTGGGTGTGGAATGTGGCGAGGAACTCTGTAGACTGTGTGGTGACGTGTCGAAGCCACGATAAAGGTGTAGAGTGCCTCGCTGTGTCTGCTGATGCCAACCGTTTCGCTACAGGAAGTTGGGACAACAATATCTGTTTATGGAGTACAAGTAAGATGTTTTTTGGCCTATGTTTCGAAAAGGAAAGCTATAGCAGTAGCTCTGCTCGAGCTACTGCTATAGCTTTCCTTTAGTTGTATTTCAGAACAAATGTAGAATTTTAAACAAACATTATTATTAACTCTTGTGGTCTTTTGTTATGTGATCTTATGAATATACTCATGAGATTTTTTCTAGGTTTATCTGATGAGGACAATGTACCTGCAAAGAAGAGAAGTAAACCGGAACATGGAAGCACTAGAGTAGGTATTATTTTAGAAAAAAAGAAACATTATGAAAGTAGTTGGCAAGTAGCTAATAACACTGTTATGTTTTTTTAGGAGCCTCTCACCACACTAAAAGGCCACCGTGAAGCAGTATCTGGAGTGCAATGGATGGATTTCAACACAGTGCTGTCTAGTGGATGGGACCACTTGTTGAAATTGTGGGACTGTGAACTTGGTGGCATCAAACAAGAAATTGCGGGTATTGTTACAATTTTTATTAATTAATTTTTTAATAATAATTATTTACATAAAAATTAGATTTTTGTTTTGTTCTCTAAAGGATAGATGATCCTTTAATGCTCTGAAAATATTAAATATATAGACATTGCTTTGTTAAGGATCAAATCAGTGTGTGTTTTTTTGATAATATGGTCATATTTTTTGCAACAAGATAATCAGATTTTTAAAGAGCGTAAAATCTTTAATTTTCTGTACTACATATATTTAACTGGTGTGTGAAAATATGCCGTTTCAACATCAGTGAAACGGCCAATCGAATTTTAATAATTTAATTGTGTAAAGATTATTGAAATGAGCTGCTTGTGTTATAATAACCTACACGCATGTGGTAATCAAACCATAATTTTTTAAATATTATTTCAGGCAATAAAGCATTCTTTGACGTCGACTGGTCGCCACTAAATAATAGCATTATCACCGCATCGGCCGACAGACATATTCGCTTGTACGATCCTAGGTCAACAGGTACTGTAATAATTATGTATGATATCAAATATACTGGAGACAGTATAGTATTAAAATTATGTTAAAAAGACAGTTTCCATCTCTGGCTAACAAATAGACGCATTTTAATGAGGTATTGTTATTTGAAAGCTGGTTAAATCTAAGCTATGTTTCATTGTTTCATGAGAATCTCTTAAGCCTTGGTCCATGTTCTGGTCACCTAGTAAAATTAGTCTAAAACTACTTCCTATGGGGTTTCCGGGTAAGAAGAGCACCCTTCCATCTGCTCCCGATGCGTGTCCGTAAGAAGCGACTAAAGGAAAACAAGAAGACTGCCAGCATCTTTCTAATGGTTTACCTACCACCTATACTGCAATCCCCAAGTGTTGAGATTATGGAAACCTCTTCCTTCTAAGGGGTAGGCCTTTTGTTCAGCTGGGGACGCGGTTCGACTGCTGATGATGGTCAAGATGATGATAATAAAAATTACCTCGAATTTATTAATCGATGTTTGTATTTTTCAGAGAGCATTGTGAGGGCAACATTTACCTCTCACACAGGGTGGGTGCAGTCGGTGCGATGGTCGAAGACACGCGACACCCTATTCTTGTCAGCCGGATACGACGGACAAGTTAAATTATGGGAGACAAGGAGGTAAGGCAATTTTGGTTACTGTCTGCCCTAAATAGAACTCGTATTTTTAGTTTTGTATCTTAGAGGAATAAAAGCTATAAAGTCTGTACCAATCAAGACAAAAAAATTTGTAAACAAAGGAACGTCAATGACCTTTAACAGTTTTAGTGATGTCCCCATTGCATATTACAACTTTGAACGAATGAGTGAATGGATAGTTTTTAATTCAATGAAATAAATCTTACCGTGTACTTGAAAACGTTAACGGTAATATATAATATCGTTAATAAAATGTAAAGAACCATAAAACATAAATAAATAATCTTACGTTAATTTTGGGTATTGTTAAATAATATTAACGTTAATCATAACGTCTTTAGTATCGGGTATCTTATTGAATGAAATATAATTGCACGGGATGGGATGAAATCGAAAGAAATCACAAAGTATGACATCGAACCACATCACCACCAGCATGTAGAACATGGTAACGTTAATTATATCGGTAATAATAGCGTAACAAGGTAACTTCATGATTCTTTTAATAAAACCTCATAACCATAACGTTAAAATTTTCTAAGAACGGGTTAACTTACTGCTTATTCGTTTCGTCGCAATTACTTTAGTAGGTTTAGTTATCGGGTAGTTGTAAAAAAAGGTATAAGTTACTAATTTGGTAATTGAATAAATGCACGTGTTTTACAACGCATTTATTTTTAATAAAGATAACTTGCATTTCTGGGTTGACTACTTCCGATTCCTGGAAAGATCGAGGGTGGTGGTAAATGGTACTGGCTAATTTGTTCTTTGTCACAACACTTTTTACTGCTATTTATAGCTCTCAGGTAGCAAAAATACCAAGCCGTATAAACAATTGTATTTGTTAGTTTAAACGGTTTTACTTGTACTAAAGCTAACAAATTATTCGGTAGGTCTTAGGTACCAGTCAACACACCACTCCTCTTCAATCTAGGGCATTGATCAGCGATATGAGCGTTTGAGTGTTGATAGAAATTTCAAGCGCCTTCTTACTATTTGAAATTCGTCGTACTGTACAGTATCCTACTAGTCAAGCTCTGAGGGCTCCCATACATTTAATACCCTTCGCCATTTTATAGCGGCGGCCATCTTGGATTTACAATGATACTGAATAAATAGAAAACAACCAGGGCAAGCTAAATAAAACCGTTTAATAAAAACCGTTATATTCAGAAACATAATTTTATTATTCCTGCAATCTTAGCATAAACATTTATATCCTGTAATTATTTCAGAATTTTCCTTCCACCAATTTCGGAGCTATCTCCGAAGTGGGGTTATTTTAACCGGAACGTTATATATTGTCTTGCGATTTGTAAAAAGAGTATTTGATGTGGCTCTAATTTTAGATGGATAGGAACAGAAATAAATAAATATTCATAATTTATTTAGGCTAAATTCCTTAGAACTGAACAGCAGTTCTATTTAGCGTGCATTCTACTTAGCGCCCACAATGATCAAAATGCTCGTTTAGTCTTTCCACATAACGACCGCGATCGTTGTGGTAGCTGCGAAAAGCTCACGACGGGTCGTCGTCATCTAAAAAGGTGGTTCGTAGTGATGAAAATTAGCTGCATTTTTAAAACTCAAAGCATCAAACTTACGTTATTTCATGCGGACAGAGATATTTTACTAGAAGTGAACTTTTCTTCAGCAAAAGACATTTTAATTACATTTGAACGTAAATTAATTGAAGACACCAATAATATTATATATAAAAAAATCAATCATATTTTTTTTTCAAAATAAATCGATTTAAGCAGTAGTTATTTAAGTTTATTTTCAAGACTTACAGATTATAATCTAACCTCTTAAATGTTTTGCTTTCTTTTTACTAACTCGCCGTTTGTATTATTTACCTCCACGCTCAAAACGTTATATAGTCCATTCCAATTGAGTTTACGACAGTAACGCTCACAAGCAAGTGGAACGGGAAGAACTACAATCGTGAGCGTGATCGTTGAGAACGCTAAGTGGAACGCACCCTTAGTCTGTTTTTCATTCACTCAATATCGTTTAATAGTCTGTGGATTTCATATACATCGCCCCTTCACTAGAGCTTTTGTAAAAAAAAAACGATAGACATTGTATTTTTTCAATAATTTAATATTTTTCCATTTAAATGTTACAATTTCAATCCAAAACAAGTTTTCGAAGATTCTGACATCAGTTTTGAGTGTATTGATGGTGATATAATTGTGTAATCGACGATGTTAAGTGATTGTTTGTTTACAAAATTTTCGGTCTTGATTGGTACAGACTTTACCTTGTTGTTGTCAGTTAAATTTGAAACTTATTATATGAGTATAAAGTCCAAAGTGGCATATCTAAGTTTGCTAATTTTCACCTTTATGCCTCCTAAAGTACAGATATACGCAGATAACAACTCCTTAATAATATTATATACGAAGCATATCGAAAAAATACTTTATAATATATTGGTCTTGTTTCAGTCCCCGTACCCCTCTCTACGATTTGACCGGCCACGAAGACAAAGTTCTGTGTTGTGATTGGTCAAACCCTGCGCTTCTGGTCAGCGGGTCCAGCGACAATACCCTCAGGATATTCAAGGCGAAACACGCTATCAGCAATACATGAAGGTTTCATTGCATTTACATAACAGATAAGACCAACCAGGTGCCGCGTAAACAGACATTTTCACGGGTAATATGTCATTAAAAAGCATACATCAATTTTTGTATATTACGACTACTTGAGTTTTTATAATAAAGCTAATTTTGCCTTATTTTCTAACCGACTTCAAAAAGGAGGTAGTTCTCAATTCGTCTGTATATATTTTTTTCTATATATATGTATGTTCGCGCATAACTCTGGCAATTATGAACCGATTTGAAAAAATCTTTCTTCCATCCATTCTTTAATCCGTTGATTGGGATGAAAAAAAATTGAACCGACTTCAATATCACAGCAGGTAGCTAACACCAACTTCAATAATATTTAAATTATTTTATACTTTTCAGTGATATTGAAGTTGGTTCAATTTTTTTAAAAGTTTTTATTCTTAGCTAGATATGGTTAAAATTGAGTAGTTTTCAGTTAGTAGAAGTTTTCAGTAGTTTAGTAGATAGGAATGTATATAGTTTTATACTTATTTTCTACCTACAACTCATTGAAGCAGTGATGAGAGAAGATGCCTGATGATAAACAACACGTCTGCCTATGAACATTGTACTCCGTTACTTATCACCTGAGACTGCCTCAGGTTATTTAATACTTTAAGGTCAGTTATACCAGCTACCATATGACCTTTACATCAGAGTATAGTAATCCATATTTCTGTTTTGTAGTAGAGGAATTGCAACTTTGATAGATCAGGACGGTATCACGCAATACGGGCTAAATACGTAGTATCAATAGACACATAAACTTCTAGTATAGTCGATATCATAACATGGCAATTCGCGGAAATTGAAACATATAGTAGGAAGGCATCACGTTAATATGATTGGGCAATTAATCGTTTTGGTTTCTGTTTATTTGTATACATTGCAGTCCATCAGGCGGCCTGTGCTTATTTACCACCTTAGTTTATCTTTTTGTTGTCAAAAGTGTTGCAAAATCCTATGTATGTGAAATTTAGAAAATATAGTACGTAGATTGTTTGTATGTCTCATGAAAAGTATGATAGGTACGGGCTCCAATTTCCATAAGCATTTTTTTTTAACTACCTATGCATTACAGACGTTACGCGATACTTTACTGGATATAGATGATAAGGTTTGTTAAATAAATAAGTTTAGTTATAAACAAATTTATTATTTTGTCAAAAAATCTAATCTCTAATTTATTAATCTTTTTTTATAATTCGATCAAAACCTAATAATAAAAGGTTATTGTATGTCTACGTTCTGACGTATAGTTGGGTAGCTGTTATGCACTGAGTTAATGCCTAGACAAACAGGCCGTTTTAAAATTTCATGGCGATATTCGGTGAAACCGACGAATAATCCTGGCTTTCCCGTAGGCCAATATAAAATCACGTTTTTCTGATTACACACATCCACGATACCTCACGCACACACACACACACTCATGTA
This sequence comes from Furcula furcula, assembly GCA_911728495.1. NCBI lineage: Eukaryota > Metazoa > Arthropoda > Insecta > Lepidoptera > Notodontidae > Furcula > Furcula furcula. The sequence goes on along the minus strand of OU452256.1, from coordinate 13,201,978 downwards.
CGTCATGGACACGTCTGCACATGGAAACATCATTAGTTATTAAGTCTGTTGAGTATGGTAATTTCACCGGTTACCTTACCATTCACATCGGAATATAGCTATGTTAACATATTAAAAGCACAATGTTGTTTGGCGGCACAATACTGGAAATAGTAGTTTCCTGCCGGATCTTCTCAGCGGTGTCACGTTGGGATCCGGTGGTAAAGGCAGTCCTCTCTAACTGCCGCACTCACAAACGTCAATTAGCGTTAATTAACTTTTTTTTAAATAGCCTACCGTGTCCCAATGATGAGCAAATGCCTCCTCTTCCATGACTCGATCCTGACCAATACATGGCCACGCCAGACCCGCAAAGGCGTCTATGTTATCCCTCCAATGTCGCCTTGGTCTACCCTGTCTTCGTCGACCGATGCGGGGTATCCAGAACGTGGCATTTCTCAGCGTGGATTCATTCTTGCGACATGGCCTTCCCACTTCAGCTTTGCTGACTTTTCCCAGATATCCGTAATCTGGATAATAGAGCGCAGAGTGATGTTTCTAACTCGGTTTGTTCGCTAATATTAATAAGCCGTTTTTTTTTCTAATCTAATTTATATAGTCTGGAAGCCCTTTGTGATTATTTTTGAATATTGTGTACGAGAGATTTGATATACTTATCTACTTAATATCCGGGCATTGAGTATTAATTGGCTTCGATTGTCGAAATATTCCGATTAAAAGAAATGGATTAATGATATTTATATATAATTGACGTTGGTAGGTGCGGCAGTAAGCGACAGCCCGCGTAGAGGTCGTCGCCTCTAAAGTATCTGCGTTCGTTGCTGCCCTTGGAGCGATAGCGATAAATATATTCTCAAAATAAGGCAGAAATACTTTCGGTGTTAGTTTGGAGCGATGACACGCATCATCATCATCAGCCGAAGGTCATCCACTGCTGAACAAAGACCCTTAGAATACCCCTCCCAGGTCGCCATAATCCCCACTGGGATCGCAGTATAGTTTGTAGGAAATCACAGACGCTGCAGCCCGTCTTCTTGTTTTCCTTAGTCGCCTCTTACGGACACCCACCGGGAGGTGACGGGGGGTGATGGGAGGGCCCTATTCTTACCCGGACACCCCACGGGTAACATATATTATCCAAAGTTAGTTTAAAAAAGAAATAGCTTGAGATCTTAAAATAGAAGGGCAAAGAATAACAGAAAATAAATAATACACTAGATTTGGTTTCGCTTGTTTTATTTCAATCATTTTGCTCTTACAAAATATGTTCAACGCAAAGGAACATGACTCGTCACAATAAAACATGCTCTTCTTAGTACCATTTTGATTTATTTATATTATATTTTAGTTTCCATTCAGCATAACTATAAATAATGCGGGCCACATAAAATGCTCATAGCACAATATAGAAACTTGCAAACACTTTGTAACAAAATAGATACATAACTTTCCTCTTTGTCTTCTCTGCGAGAAATGCTTTTCCACAATTATCATAGTTATGCCGAACCTCACACCATAACACAACGAAGCAACATGTCCCTTAAAAATAATCTGTCTTACCAACAATTTCATTTCTTTTTTTTTACATTTTATGAAGTTTTTATTTTTGCGTTCATAATTCTATAATACTACCTAACTAAATTTTTACCTATACTATGCTACTGTCTAGACTAGTCTGCTGGGTAGAACACCACACTATATTAATACACATTGGACAAATACATTCGTATCGACACTTCCGATTTTTTTCATTTAATTTTCTTTCTTTACACTTATTCAACTACATAACAAAAGAGGTGAAAGCAAACTTGTTCAACTGAAACTTATCTGAAGAATGTGTTCACTAATTCTGTTACGCTGTGGCGTCGAGGGGCCGCGAGGGCTAGCACTCAGTGCTCATTGCTCAGTGCTCGACGCTCATTCCTCATCAATGGTCGCTGCTCAGTGCTAACTGCTCATTGCTCATTGCTCATCAATGCTCGCTGCTCAGTGCTCATTGCTCAATAATGCTCGCTGCTCAGTGCTCACTGCTCAGCGACTGCCGACCAACGAGCGGCGAGGCCCACGCCGCGCGTCCCCTCTCACTACGGCTCTATGCTATCTTAGCGTCCAAACATTTTTTGCTATTCTATCCTATCTATAATTAATCCTATATCTAAAACTAGCCGTCCGTTCGTCGTCGCGCCGTAGCTCCACTATTCACTGTTTAGACGTTTCCTTGCGCTCGCTTATAATTAAATGACTTATTTTAAAAACATCTACTTAACACTTGTATTCATCGACATGACTTTCGGTTGAATCGGTTTTTGTTCTCAAGACTTGGTTCCCCGATACGCATTTTTGTGCCGCCCTCTTCCCTCAGTTCGAACTACATAATATTATGTATAACAAATCATCGTCCGTAATCTCAAAATTAAATTAATCACTTATCATCACTCATGTCAAGAATGTCTAAGTGGTTAATTAGGAACATCTACGATTTTACACATTATCGCCGAGTCAATTTACAACATCATGTGTGAAAAATGCAACGATTAGACAGCCACATTATCTCTTTTAGTTGGTACATACAAAATACTTTAAACATAGTTTTTACATTATCACCACTACGTTTATGAATACGGTAAGTTCTCTTATTTACCTGTAAAAATATTGTGTAAAGCACATGCAACTGCTATATTGTATTTGTTCATTCATTATTTATTATAAAGGAAGCTGAAGGCACTACCATCAAAATAATTTTATTGCTTCAAATGGAAGGAAAGCATTAGAAAAATAATTTCGTGCTAGAATACCTCTGCATTCGACGGTGTACACACAGACCGTGCCGCGCAAACTACGAGTCGTTTAGACGAAATACATATACTTAGGCGTGCGTGCTGTTGGTCTATATTTACAAAATCTTAATGTTATACACATACGGAAACAACGATTTGCTTTTTAGAACAAAAGGAAAATTGTGCCAGCGAGGTAATAATATAAGGAAATCGTACGTTTAAACCAAGGCTCGGGTGATTTTACGTAGGCTAAAAAAATTGTGATCGATACGTCAACGTCAAATTTAAATGCATAGTTAAGGGGAAATATCTATCGGAAGACTGCATTAAAGGAAGCCACGGTGTACGTGGGACACTAAACGATCAAATTACTTAACTAAGTACCACGCGACGCTCGGTACTACATTGCACTTTATGGTTATTATAATTTTCACAAGAAGTAAAGGCGGTTCACATTCAGTTCAATAAAATTTGGCTCGATCAGATTACACGAGTATAATACTGATCTACGGAGTATTATGGTTCAGTACGTTTTACTCAAATGTTACACTAATAAAAATCTCACTTTTCATTAGCCTTTGTGATGTTGAGTTTTGAGTTTGCCGTCGAACCGATCGTGTTCGACTTATCGTACATGCTCAGCGGGTATAGGGAGGCAGTCAGCTATACTATACGGGGCTATGTGCTTTCATTCGTCTGACAGACTCGATGTTGTGGCTCTACGTGATAGATGAATAGCGGCGACCGGCCTGCTACACATAGAAAAGTCTATCGATATATGTAAATATATCAATGCAATCGATTCGACGTCTCGATACTAATCGCTGTGTCGCGAAGCCGGCCGTTATACGCACTTAAGTAACGAGTGAAAATCCATGAGCTAATGTATGTACAGTTCAAAATATAATTCAACAATACAGTTTCAGCCTATTCCTGAATAAAATAAATCGATTTTAAGGAACCCGATACAGATCTACTTATTCGTTCGAATCTACGTTATTCATTCAAAACCTGTCGTCAGCTAGTACCAGTTACTGTATTGTGTGTTTTGTAGTAAGTTCACAGGTTTTGAATAAAGTGGTTACCGCTTAATCGTCCGTTAAAATACAGTTAATATATCAAACATTTAACTAGTCTTCAGTCCCTGAGTTGTATAAATATTTTCCTACTTCTTACTTGACTTTAATGATTTGTATACTTTGGTTCTGATGAAACTCTTGACGTGCCAAAATAGAATTAAACAGTTGCGATATAGTAGGCTTTTACTCGTACCCATCAACAATGTATATACATGTATACATATCCATGTATAATTTATATATATTCAATATAAAAATATCAAATTTCATATAAAGTCATAAAGTGTACCCAAAACCTACGTGATGGTACAAAAGTGCTCATTCACACCAAAACGGTGTTCACGCTTGGATTTCAAATCCATTTACATTTTTTTTTATAATGTGGAAATCAATCGTGGAATTTTTGTTTGAAGTTCTCTAGTGGAATGTGCCGACCGCCTACAAAATAACAACTACAGTTGATTCAGTACATGATTCTCAAAAAAGTATCATTTCATTAATTCACGTATTCAAACATGTGTTTTCAACATACAAAAATTTGTATAGACTCGTAAAATGTATAAATAGAATTTACATACAACTGCTTATTGCTAAATGTTGCCGTATTATCAGCACTGTTGTGCTACATAAGCGCAGACGTTGTCTTTGGATCTAATGGATCTCTCGCCCAGTAGGCTGCGCTTGCGCCGCCCATGATGCGATCCAGATACATATTGGAAGTAACAGTAGGTATACATAAATTCAGTCTGTGGTTGGGTTTGGCAACGACGTTATTGTTTATGAATAGTAATGTGTGTATCCGTGTTACATACAGTACGTGGCAATTAAACTATTTGTGATGAATTAATATTGCCTATAATGTCACTAACATAACATGGGAAGGATTTACTTAACTCCTTTAAGCAACCAGCAGGAGATTTGTAAAGTTAAAATGAAAACTGTTTTCGATTATATAACCGTATAATCGTCAGAGATGCGACATTTGAGTACCTACTTAATTGTGGATGCAACAAGCTACATTATTTTACAATCTGTGGAAGACTGCGCCAGTGAGAAGATTTCTAGTAGATAATACTGCTTTGTATATGCATAGAACTATTTCGAAAAAATGAATAAGAGCACCATGCTAAACGTATTTAAAATTCTAATTCGCTTATATGATCGCGTCTCACGCAGTGGGTTGGAGGAACCTGCTCCAATCGTCACCTGCGGTGTTATGTTATACGTTTGTAGAACTGCCTGAATTTATGTTTTCCAACTATATAATGACGCAACGATTATATTTCAAAAATACTAACATTCATCGGAAGATTCTAAATCTCCGTCATCTTATCATACAAGATCTAATCGGCGTAACCTTTACTAACCTTTACACACGAAGTCACTTCATTATTTTTTACAATTTTGTCAATATTTTGATTTCACATGATATGACCATTTCCACTTATCCCTCTACCTACCCAAAACTTCCGACTGCCACTCTCAGATGTTAACAAAATTGTTTTATTTAAAACAAATGACACAAAAATCTAAATTTTCTAAAAAAATCTAAATATATATATAAATATACTCTTGTAAATTGTGATTGCACCAGTTTTCATTACAGATGTCATCGCGTATCCGTTGTCAAAATATCAGTAACACAATGTGTAGTTAGGCCACGTTAGAAGAAAGCAGGCTATCCGCGCGGCGGCGGCGTCCTCAGCCTACTTTATAAAACAATAGAACTAACATCGACTTGTAATTCAAATAATTGGCATCTACAACCAATATTTCCGCAAGAAAGATTTGTGTGTAAATGCATGCAAATAAATTATATTCTTTTAGAAATGAGAGTACGTAAAAAAATGTTATTCTTCATTTTATTTTTAGATAATTGTTGTTATCGTTACTAACGTGTATCATAGAATACAAAGCGTGTAGACCATCGTTCATTAAGAAGTAAGGTTCTATGCTCTGACTACCAGCGCAGGTTGTAACTAGCCACTGTAGATATTGGCGCCGATTGCCTGCTTTCTGTGTGGACGAGGCCTTTCGTACAGATTGAATATGACACTGGCGAACAAATAAAAAATAAAATTTACCAATTTTTCTGCACCGAGGACAAGTTAAATTTGTCACTTCATGCATGAAAACACTACACTAAAATAAATACCTAACTATCTTAAATAATCTTGTCAACATGTACGAAATCTGCGCCTAAAATCTTAATTTATTTTTTTCATAAAACAATAATAAAATTATAATGCAAAAACACTTTTAAAATTGCAACTATATCTATACATCAAATCCTCTCCTCGAACCGTCAAAAGACCTCATCAAAACATCACAGCGAATCGAAGGTCCAGCGCGGAGCCGCAGGGCCGGCCGGATACGAAGCCCGTCGAGAAAATAAATAGTCGAGGCGATAAAGTAATCAGCTTAACAACTAGACAAGAGGCGCCGGAGCGGAGCTTTCGATGAAGTCTATAACGGCCGCAAATTAAAACTAAAACAAATTAACATCGTAAAAAGTCACAGTTGCTTTGATTTTTGGCTCGTGTACAGCACGTAGTGTTGTAGCGTGGCTTACGGTCTACTTTTGCGGGTACGGCTGGTACGCCTCGTCGGGCGACGCCGCCGTCGACGCGTGCTCGCTCTCCATCGGCATCTGGATGATGGGCGGAGTCGGGCCCGTGAAGTACTGGTACGGCGGCGACGTGAAGTACTGCAACACCACACACGACTTACCGACCGCTCGTCTACGTCATCATTATCATATAGGTACAAGTGACACTGCAGTACAACAGGCTTAGCCCGGCGAGTCTCGACGGATTTGTGTGAGTGTCATCCTCTACGCCGAGGTGCTGTATTGCAACGATTTTACAGCCAGTTCACGTTTGATAGCGAACGTTTACGTGTTCTCATTGCTAGTAAACCATTTATTCGTACTAGTAAACCATTAAAGTAGAAAGATAAGAGATCTTTCTACTCTTCCTATGACGTATATTGTGGTCCTTCGAGCCGGATATGACGCCACTATGACATAATTTTCGGCATAGTGGCGTCATTTTTGTCAAGACTTGCAGTGCGTGCTAGGCCTGAAGTACGAGGTTTCAGGATAAGGGGGATGCGCGCGTGTAGCGGGCTGGTGAGACATTGTGACATAGAAAGCGAGGTGGCGCTAGTGTAGTGAGCGGCGGATCATAAGCAAAGGGACACGGAAGGTTAGAGCGTTCATTATTATTTACTTATGCACTCACGTATAACTCATTTTCCGGCCTTAAGCTGTCCCAGTTTACCTGGAAATCAGAGAGATACTATCAGCCATTTCTTTTTTTTTATAGGTCGACTGAATGTTTTGCATATAAGTGGAGGTGTAAGATTGTGAATTTAGGCCGTTTGATAAATATAACGCTAACCTATTATATTGTTCGTGTCCCAGTAAATGTTTACATGATAAATTTACAATTTTCTCCAATTAGTATTTTTGGCCATTAATTAGAACATTACGATACAACCACTACTGAAATTCTATAAAAATTATACTGTATAATAAACAATCGGGGAAAGTTAAAATAGTCTCGCATGCTTAAGTCGGCTTCGTTTACTCCGTACGCCGTTGTTCCAGGCAACTTATGCCAATTCTGCAACGTTGCAATTCCACCGAGTTTATGAACAACTTTATTTACCTTCGACCCTTTGTACCTGACCCAAAGACGTTGTCGTGTAGTCGTACCCGATCTAGCGCCATCAAACGCCATTCGAATTTCGCCAAACGATGTTAACTACTGATGTGCAGCCATGGTGCTAGCTTCATCAAGCTGCTATTGTGGAGCGGTATCGACGATTATACCCAACATTCAAAAAAGGTTGAGGCCACGGTCATCAACTCATCTAGAGTTACCCTGGTATGGCGGAATTTTCACCTACTACCTTTTTAAAATTCTATTAAGCTATGTACTTCAATTAGGGTGGTGGGCATGCCCATAGGCGTAGATCTGCGTCTGGGCGTAGGCACTGGTAGTTCGGCGCAGTCTGTTTGGTGGTGGTGGACAGTGGACGGGCTGGACTCACATATTGGCTAGGCAGCGCGTCGATGGGTATGTGCGGGTGCGCGGCGTGCGGCTGGTGGGCCGCGTGGTGTGCGGGCGGCAGCAGCGCGGCGTAGGGCGCCAGCCAGGCGGCCGGGTGCGCCGCGTGGTGGTGGTGGTGCAGCTGCGGGTGGTGGTGGAACGCCGCCACTCCGTACACGCCGCCGCCGCGGTACACGCCGGCGCACTCGCCGCCCGCGCCCGCTCCCCCCACGCCGCCCGCGTACACTCCGCTCACTGCCATCGCCGCCTGTTACACACGCCAAAGATGGTGATACTACGTTTTTATCGGCACTTCAAGCTAGATTAGCCAACAAAAACTTAACAATATTACCTACGTCCAAATTAAATAGAAGTGCGTACAGTTTGACCGTAACGTATCAGTAGTCATTTTAAATTGGTAAAATAATTCATCATTATTGCTGAAAGGTAAGTTTATAATTCCATACAAATATTTGGTTCAAGGCAGTGTCACCTGGCTGACACACACGTCGCAAGACTAGCACCCACCCATTTCTTCTCGTTGGATGTACGTAAGAGGCGACTAAGGGAAATCAAGAAGACGGCCAGCAGCAACCCCTCCTTTCTAGGGGAGAGGCCTTTGTTCAGCAGTGGACGTCTTTGGACGTCGCTGATGATGATGAAATACTTTTAGCCGTAAGCTTGCGGGTGCTAGTACCTGCGTAATGTTTCGCAACGACTCCATCTCCATATAAAACTAGTGCAACTATCCCTACAGGAAAATAAGTTATGCAAATTTCACTGCTTTCATTAGGAGTCTTGCGTAATACGTATAAGTATATTAGCTTGTTATTTAGATTTCTGTGATCTAAAATATCTTGACGGCTAGTAACATCGATATACTATACCAACAAGATTAGCTGTCACGAACAAAATGACATCGAAAATGTGGTCGCGGTTACATATACCTACACAACTATACACGTACACGCAAAACAATAATATGTTCATATAAAAAGATGACTTACATACTATAAAATAAGGTTCAATAATAATTGCAGACAATTGAGCGACAGCCGTCTCCGTAGCTCTTATTTTCGTGACCACTTTTCGGGTCGTGACAGCAAATCTAGTTGGTATAGTATATCGATGGCTAGTAAAGATATTTTAGCTAGCAGGATTGCTGTAGAATTTCTTATGTGATAAATTAATTATAGACCTTAATAATTATGGTACAAATTATTCGCATAATTTTAAATTATTTTTCTTATTGGATGTTTAATAATGTATTTTAATTAACAGGGAAAATATTGTCGTATTGTATTGTAGGTACTCGATCGTAAAAATCTTTCCATTCATCCGCAAATCTTTGGTTTTGGGATTTTCCCAAAATGGTAGGTATTACAATAAGCATTATTTGAGTCTCAATTTATTTTATGTGCCTAGTTACTTAAAGGCAAAAGAGCAAACATAACAGTACCTGCGTTATAGTATCGTTGCTCTCTCGCCATGCTCTGCCATTGTTGTCGTTTTGCTTGTTATACAACGCCTTCTTCTTGTTGCCGCCGTCGGCGAATTTAACTAGTAGAGGCTCCTTGGCACCAGGGATTGGATTCCCATTAAACATCTGAAATTATGGTATTTACCATATAAGTATGTATATTCGATGCTACGCAGGATAAATAATATCTAAGTGTAAATGCGTGCGGCGCTTTGTCTGAATTAAAAGCTTAATATTTCTATCAACTTTCAAGAAGAAATTATGTGTTGGTTATAAATATTTAATTAATTATTTCTGCCTGTTTGGATACACCGTACCTGCGTATAAATACGTATTTATACTATCAATAATTTGTAATTATTTACAAAGAAAACGCGCCCCACGCTTTCTCACTTAAGTATTCTTATTAAGTATTCTTAAGTATTTTTTATTTATTTATTATTGTTGGTTATTTATATTTGTTTCTATCAAATATAATATTTATGTATTATACTAATATTTATATATATATTATTTTGCTGTTACGTATTTTATTGTTTATAGTTATGTATTTTTGTTGTTTTTTTTTTTCTCTTTTATAATTGGTTTGTATAAACAACCCCGCCTTGCAGTTCATAGTTCCTCTCCATCCAAAGGTTGCCTGGTAGAGATCACTTTTAGTGATAAGGCCGCCCATTGTTTCATTCTATTTTACTGTTTTTTTTTTCTTGTATTTTTGTGTTTTTTAATGATGGTGGAACAATAAAGAATTATCTATCTATCTATCTATCTATTCTGCATAATTACAAACATGAGGTTGACAAAGAGAACGGATTTGACAATTTATTTATTGCTTTTTAGTGCAGTACTTATAAAAAATACATTTTTAGTTCAGTGTAAACGTGTACTTATCAATGTATGGTGCGCGATATTGTTGTGCTATGAGCTATATACTATATGCTATTATATTATAGCGTAGTCTGAAAGCCGCTTTACAGATATTTAAATAACATAATGCTCCGTCTTGTTAGGTACAGCCTGGAAAATATTTTGCTTGGTGGTAGGGCCTTTCCACTAGGGCTATCCCTACACTACTGGTGTACTGGTGGTATATTACCACCGCAGTGATATTCTGCCGCAAAGCAGCAATGTGTAAAATAAAGCTGCTCCTCTTTTCCAGTGTGAAAGGCACTGAAACTGGTGAAATTACTAAGCTTAAGAGATATAACTAATGTATCAGGTCATGAGCGAAATTGCAGTGAATCTATCGCCGGCAGAAGTCACCAAGTTACATAAAGAAAATGTAACTTACTTGAATAATCTGCTCGCATTTTTCTCTAGATTCCATCCTCGCAAAGCCCACTCCTTTGCTTTGGCCGTGTGTATCGCGCAGAATCCTCGTCGAGACCACTTGACCAAACTTGGCCAACAATTGGTCCACGTCGTTCTCCTTGAAGTGGGGCGGCAAGTTGGCCATGTACAGGTTGGTCGGGTCCTGCTCTTGTTGCTGTAAACACCCCGGGGCGGTAGATAAAGCAGCTGTGCTTAAGGCTCCAACATAAGTATATATTTATCGGATTTGTCTAAATAAACACTGCTACGATATGTGTTTATCGCTAATTTACAATGCACACATTTCTGCACGTATCGTGGCAGTTATATTGTTGTGGATAGTGTTATTGAACCCTGGAACCACTGTAAATACTTAAAAAATGAGCGCTTATATGAAAGAATCATTGTGGAACCAGTCCCCTCCCCCACCGCTAAGGGAAGCGACACCGATATCTGGGTGAAGACAATAATTGCTTTATTTACAAGTGTTTCCAATGTGTTTATCGTGCGACGGGGACAGTCAGCGACACATTGCGATATCACCGGCAGCATAAATACGCCTTAGTTCAGTACTGAATGTGTTGCTATATGTTTCTAAGCATTAATTCAACTTGTCTATAAAACTTTTCTTAGAATGTTAAAATTAGCTTGAAGCCCGCATAAAATATCTAGACACTGAAGCCAGCTCGGACGTAAATCAGCGGATTGATCTAATGTACTAATTATTAATTAGGTGTTATCAACGACATGGGCATATACATATTAGCATAGAGATTACGAAGCTAGTTAAAATTCGCATACACACTAGTTTAATATCGAAAGCATAGAAATACCCGAGCCCAGTAGCGATAATACAATCATATATTGTTATAACGCTGAAGCATACGACAATAGTAGAGAATTAATAAGATGAAACAATGTCTGAAGTAAAGGATTAAGTAAGCGTCATATTTGCGTGGGTACCTTTGAAGGGAGTACATACTTACAACACATTAGTGTTACTTTGCTCTGTGATTATGCTGACACACAATTAACCACTGGTGTTGTTTCCCAAAATGGACTGACAAATGAGTGATGAGAGCTGTGTAGCGGAGTTACACCGGCACATGTCTAAATATTTATCGCATATAGATTGTCGATGATCTAAACATAGAACCTACATAATCTAGACACGTTAAGAACTATTCAATCAAATAATTATTAGGCGTAGTAGCTGCGATGTGGCATCACGCTACGATACCACCACAAAACATAGGACGGGATTCTTGTGCTACAATATGCATAAAATCTCAAATCTAGCAAGTGTTACAAGATAGAGAACACGGTCTTTATATTTATAGGCTCAGTTATGTAGGTATTACGGCACTCAGATAGATAACAGGGTAAAGTACTAAAGCTATAAGTAAGGGAAGAAGGAACATTGGGTCGGATCAACGAGGGCAGGCAACTGTCTAAATGGCAAAACTCAGCCTATTTTCTTTGTAACGACCGATATAAATTAAATTATTATGAAAGGCTCAAAAGGCTATATACCTTTTCAAGTCTCGACACCCTTTCCGGGAGTAAAATTCAATTTTATACGCAATTAAAAGAAACAATCGTAGTGAAGTTAATTTAACAGTCTCATTGCTTTTAATTCTACAGTTGCCTGTGATCCCATATTTTATGTTTTATGGGCATTGCTTGTTAAGGATTCAGCGGAAAGGCAGCAAAGGGTTAGTTCAAGTGGATTAAAGAGTAAGGCCGAGGAACAGAGAATAGAACTTGACTTGGGATGAGACAGCGGACAGGAGCAGGCGGTTAGTCATAATAGTATTACTTGCATGCACAACGTACACGGTTCAGTCTACGCAGGAACCAGATACCCACTTTAGCCATCTGGGCCTGAACACCTTTGGCTTGTAATCCTTTAACAGCGGCTTCAGCTGACGCGATCGTTTCAAAATCTACAAAACCGTAACCTGGGAAAACAAAAGTGAAAACATTTTATAGTACACAGGCTCATCTCAGCCAACGTCGACGCGTTCGAATTTAGATATTTTTAATGACTCATGCTTGGTCGTATATGTTAGATATATTATAATATCTAGGACTTTAAAAAATAACATCTATTGTACATAAATCTGAATATCATGTAGGAAACTAATGAGCGCGACAGTATTGCCTACTCGACAGTAGCGTGATGATAATGTGACATCGAAAAAAGTTTAACATATCGTGATGAACATTAAAACAATTGTGCATATTTTATATCGATATAATAGTTCGGTATCATCTGTGCTCGGGTGCAATATGGTGAAGATGATAGCTACCATAAAAATAACATGATAAAATAAATATAATATAATAATAATTATTATAAGAATGACAAATATCATAAAAATGAATCAAATCGAATGTATCTAGTGTTCGTGCATATATTGGAAAAAAGTCTCACCATAGATGGATTAGTTTAATGAAGGTAGGTATATGGTATTCTAGAAAATATTAATATATTGTTGTAAATAATTCATTTACGAATAATCGTATCGATGCAATTCTATTCGATAAAGGATAAATCGTAAAAGAATAATTTTAAATACATACGTGAATATCTATGCACAGATTTATTACTAGAAGTAGATTATATAAATAACGTCGGTAGCTCTATGACAGTGTATAAAAGGACGTACGGGTAAGAATGTTGATTACCTTTACATTTATTCGTATTTTTGTCCAATATTGCTTTTGTTGAAATAATGGTGCCGTACCTGGAAACAGAATTATCGATAAGGCATTGAAATTTGAGATCAAACGCGCTGTTTTCTTTTATCTGCGGCGAACTCACATCTGGCACATTTGGACGAGGTCCTTATCGGTGGTGTTCTGGCTGAGACCACGTATGTAGAGGTTGGTGCGGCTGAGTTGTTCCCCCGCGGCGCCGATGGTGGAGGCGGATGAGGCGGGCGGCGGCGGCGCCGTGCTGAGGCTGGTGGACCGCGTGCCGCCCGCCGACCCCGTGTTGGAGGACGATGACGACGCCGTGTTGGCGGGCGACGCCGCCGTGGGCACGCGGCCGGTCGCGCCGCACCCGCCGCCCACACCCGCGCCCGTGTACTGCAAGTACAAGCCCTACATTACGCTATACGTTATGTGCTCACAACAACACAATAATACTGTCACCAGCCAAAAGACGTCCACTGCTGAAGAAAAGCCTCCCCCTTAGAAAGGAGGGGTTGACATAATTCTTACGCTTGGCAGGCTTCATTACACCAAAAATACCAAAGTTCCTGAAAAATTGGTTTGCGAATTATCCCATTAATGAAAATAAACATGACCAAGAAACGCACAGCAATACCTCAACATATTTTACAACTAGGTCAAGTAGCTACTCTCCTTAATTAGGGTTCCATACCTACCTATAAGATAAAAAGGAACCCTTATGTGATGTCATTACTTTTGGATCATCCCTTGTATATTGAGTGTACCTATAGTAGATTAATTATATCTGTAACACATAATAAGAATGGATACAGTATGAAGTTATTATAACTTTCAGGTTGAAAAACAAGATAAGAATACAGAAATATTAATAGTTCACTGCCCCGAGATACAGTTATTACAATACATAAATGCGGACACTCGACGGAATCAGCTTTCTAATTAAATGGTACCTACCTACTTTTATACACTAAAACGCTCCTTAAACGCTTGCCTATTGACAGCTCCGACGGTCACCTGAGACATTAGTTATTAAGTCTTTTGAGACTAACAGCGAGTAACCTTAACTTTATCATCGGCCGGAAGACGTCCACTGCTGAACATAGGCCTTCCCCTTAGAACGCCACAATGAACGACTGTTAGCCATTTGCATCCATCGGTGGCCGCGACTTTTACTATGTCGTCGGTCCATATAGTGGGGGCCAGAAGACCTACCTACGCTACGTCTTCCAGTTAGTGGTCGCCACTCGAGAACCTTTTTCCACATCGGTTATCGAATCTGTCAATTTTAACATTTAATTTTTGACAATGCGGTGGTACCTATCTGGACGATCTCTTGTAGTAAAAGAAATGACACATGATCTACTCGAAACTCGTTCTTAATAGCTACCGATTGTTAATTTGCTCTTTATATACTTGCAAGAGGTAACGTCATCGCGAAACGCTGTAGGCAACTTTAAATGAAAATTACTGGAGTCTGTGAGACGCGGTTAGTCTCAGGCTATTAGTTTAGTTATCTAGCCGTTGAGTAATGAATAGGGAAGAGTAATGAGCGCATACCGATTCAGAGCACGCACCCTTAATCGACTCCGCTAGGGTTACCATATGGTGTTATTGAAATTTGCTTTTAAAGTCGTAATTTTCTTTGCATCTGTTTGTCTTTATGGCAATGATGTATTTAAAATCACGTAGGTAGTCAATATGTGAGTAAGCAACTCCTGGTTAAAACGGCTCACTAAAAAAACGTATTGTGAAGTAGTTTTTTATTGCTTTCGAGTTGTTAGTTGTTTTTCCACAAATATGGCAAATCAGCATGCGGCCTTCCTGGTGTATGGAAGCCTGAAGATCAACTTTAGAGGCAACAATGCAGTTTAGCAACGCTAGCCAGGGGTGTTAGGTACTTAAGTATTGCCGATTATGTATCAGTCTAAGCCGTTAACAATACCGACCCAGGAGCACTGGCAGCCATATTCACCGCAGATACAACGCCAGACCGCAAATTGAGAAACCGTCCCACGCTTCGGTTGTAGAACGACATTATACATAAACTGGCAGGGAAGAACTGGATAAGTTAGTAGCCAGTGGCAAGCAATTAGAGACCTATGTACCAGCAGTAGACGAATAAAGGTTGATGATGACACAACGCCAACGTTATTTGGTTGTAGCATGGAAGTACCTGCCTGGTCGACCCTAATGTTTTGAGCAGGCGCTTTTAAGAGTCCCTACGTCCTACGTCTCCTAAAATTGCAGTCGTGCAAAGAAAAATTCAATTCATATATTAAACAAAATGCAATGTTTGTGAGAGTTTGGTGACCCTACTAGCTGGCTTGTTGCAGTAAGCGATGTGGAGGTAGAAAACGCAACGGTACGGATTGCACGTGTTCCTATTACAATTTGTTAATGGAAGCAAAGTTACTGACGCCGAGGCTCGGGACATACAAAGCAATTTGGTCCGATGAACGTGTATTTAACGGAGCTGTTTACATTTTGCAAGTCAGAATGAGGTAGGCATCATAAATATGATAATGTAAATAGAAAAAAAAATACTGTGATAACCACCAAAGTTGATACAGCCACGGTTTATATAGACTAGGTACGGGGTTATTCATATCATGTTATTGCTCCAGGCGAAACCATTCGTGTATTAAAACACTACGTCGCGAAGAAGGTATTTTTCCGCGCATCCTATTTTTATGCCATGATTTTTTTTTTAATTCAACCTAGTGACGTTAGCTTGTTGGCAAGCAACATGTCTGTCTATAGACAACTGCATTGTAATGCAGCTCGTCACCCGAGACATAAGGCACTTGTATCCGGTAATTTAACCAGTTACTAGTACCCAAGCCTTGAAGACACCCACTACTAATAAGTACTTATACTTTTTGATTAAACGATAAATTAATTGTTTATGTTACATTTGCACATTTAATTTGTTAATCGCATGTGAAAAGTTATTCGTGCTGTAGTGTTTGCGACAGTATCACAGCCGCGCACTGTCCACAGAGTTCTGTTATTTGCATTTAGTTAACATATTAATTCCATAAACTGCATGTCGTTGACATAAAGCTACACCTAGGCGTAGGATATTCCATATAAGTACACACACACACACTAATACACACCTATATCTATATTAAATAGGTACCTCCCATAAATTTAGTATGTAGTGACAAAGTTCATATAAAATATAATAAGGTACAACCATACTCGTATGTTGGCGTAGAAAATTATGAAAAACCAGACAAATTACCTAGGTGCTGGTATACTTATTTAAAATCAAACATGATTAACAAAAGATATATCCAATAATGTATGCTTATTCAGTTCTCACTGACAACCACTCAGATCTCCGAATGTATTGCTGCTTTAAATAATATTGATTTGTAGGCCTATGTTCAGCAATGGATGTCTTCTGGCTGGTGATGATTGATGGCTGGAGGTGCTCACTCAATCCTCACATTTTTGGAATGTAAAAAACAATTGTCTTTTGTTTTGTCTTTTTATCAATTGCGAGATTGGTTTTACAATTGTTTTAGAACTTTTACGAAATAACTAGCATTTTTTTTTGAAGTCACACTGACTATGTTACATTAACTAAGTCTTTGAGATAATGGTCTTTGAAACAAACGAAATTAAAAGAAATAACATGAAATCGTTTATTTGAAATAGCAAAAATTAGCACTTGATATTTTTTTTAAAACTACCACTGGATCACAGTGGGCTTTTTGGCTTAAGTATATTTTTTCTTTTTAATATACCTAGTACATATTATGCACATCTTGTTCTTACAAACATAATTATTTTATCAGTGCCAATGTGTTGCTATCGGAATTAAAAAGTAAATAAAAACTAATCCAAAGACAAAGAAATTGAAATCGAATCAAATAAAAGAAAAGGACGATGCTCGGACCAGTAAGTTAAGTCGTTTAAATTAGATACACATCAAGAAGATTAATTTACAAGCTCAAGCGTAACCTTCAGAAAGAAAATAAAGCAACAACTGATTTTACTGCTAGACTGCAAATGAAAACAAAAGGACAGTGGCCGGACCAGTCCCCCCAAGCAGCACCCGCGCACGAGTATAATTTGATCAGTGAGATGTTAGTTACATTAAAATATTTAATATTTTGTTTTAATTTTGTGGTGCTAAAATTAGTCTGTATTGTACTTACTTCTGTTTTTTAGCCAATACATGGGCAGTTAAACAAAAATAAATATATATACTAAGTACCTGTAACTCACTAGGGCCCCAATTGGGCCCCAATTCTTTGATTAAATAAAGTTCTTGACGAATGAATCGGATTAAGAATTAAACAGACTCTGAAGAACGTATTTTATTTTTAGTTACATTAAACCAAGCCTTCATGATGAGTTTTCGTGAACGAATTTGGATTGGTAATCCAATTGGTATCTTGGGCAGTAGACGACGGTAATTGGCCCAATTTGTGCTAACTGCCGGAACGACCGCCGCGATACATACGCGAACATAAAAATAAATTAGCAAAATACGTGGCGTACCTACTGCGTACGTGCACTTTGTGATAAAGAATTGCTATGGAAAAAATATTTCAGGCTTAGATAGAAACACAAAATAGCGGTACTGCGTGGGTTTGCTTTTGGGTTTTAGTTTTACTAAAAACTAATTATTACTACAATTACGACGAACAGCTATGAAAATGGCTTCAGAAAAAAAAACAATTAGGTACGTAGTGATATGTGAGTCTCTGAGAAATTATGGAATTAGATGCTAGATTATTATTACAACTATTAGCAATTGCAGGATGCGGTAAATTTGTAAAAATTCCTTTCATTGCATAAAAAAGTAGCACACCTATGGTTATTAACAGGACAAGTTTTTAAGTGGCAGTTGAAAGCGTCTGATTACCACTGTTAAAACTGCGTCTACAGTGAGTTCACATAATGCCGGCCACCTGTGCAATTTACTCACTTAAACTTTACTATCTGCTCAGAGTTTTGGATGGTAATTAAGTGAGTCAGCCCATGTCCCCGATGGGACCAAACGGCTAGAGTTTTGTAACACTTCGCTCCATGTTTTGTGTTCAATTGACGGAAATACCACCGCGACTGCGGTTAAATTATACAACAATTCTGGTTTCCGCGTGTGGTTGTTTTCATAAAACATTAGCTTCATAAGAAATTGTATTTTTAAGTACTTATTACTCGAGTAACATAAGAGCAGAGAGGTTCACCGCCCTAAACCACCAATACAATCGAGTGCGAATGTGCAGATCACATAATTACTTATTAAATCTAGATTATTTATATTATATACATATATACCTATTAAAGGTCTTCTATCTTATTTTTGTGCATTGCCATTACTTACAAAAACTACCGTCAATATTGTATTATTGTGCAGAATGTGTTTTAATTTGTTATAAGTTATTAGTTTATAGCTAAATTACTCAAATGAGAAATGTGCGACGCTCAGACAAACCCATGGTGGTCTTTGAGCGCGAAGATCATAATTGTGTTGATCAAATATTTAATAAATAAATGAAATGAAGGTTTTGAATTTATCAAGATCATATTTTTACTTTATTCACCTATCACTAGAAGTAATATAGGTACCCATAACAAACAAAATGATGATGCCATTCTTTACCATAATCCGGGCAAGAAAGTTCCAATCAGTCTGCGTCAGTCTGAGCTTCGATAGATGTCAAGTCTTCAAAAAGCTCTCGAAGGCACGAGGCCGAAGAATGACAGACGGTTCATAAGAAGTAATCATCAATATCGCGAAACTTGTCTGAACTTGGATCACGAGGGGAGCACATTCAAGTTTTAAAAACTTTTAGCGAGATTTGGGAATAAACGATATTCGATTATGATTTATATATTATCAAGGGAATCTTAGACACTTATAACCTTAGATATGTCAGTGGATGTTGATGAGTCTAAACTTTGAATGCATTCGACTTCTGTTAACGGAACAAAAGAGCCCAGTAAAGTAACTTCTTTTGACAAAAACACTCAACAAAAATCTCAAAAATCCTTATCATCGTAAGCTTTGCTATTCGCTTCATGGTTTCTTCATAGAAAACATTATGCAATCATTAAATCTATTTATTTGCATAAGGTGATAAAGATGTTACACGGATAAATAAAAGGGTAAGTACTTGAGTAAGTACATTATGTTAAATTATACAAATGTCAACATTCTAATCTTCTTTAAATATATAATTCTACTGTACGTGTGTATGTCACTGAACTCCTCCTAAACGGCTGGACCGATGTTGATGTTGTTGAATCCGTTGTGTGGCTTAGGAAGAGTTATTATACAGACAGACGCGGAAAGCGACTTTGTTTTCATTCTATATAATTCTACTGTACGTGTGTATGTCACTGAACTCCTCCTAAACGGCTGGACCGATGTTGATGTTGTTGAATCCGTTGTGTGGCTTAGGAAGAGTTATTATACAGACAGACGCGGAAAGCGACTTTGTTTTTATACTATGTACTTAGTATGTATGTTTGTAAGATAAAGTAAATAAAAAAATAAATATTAATAGTATCCTGTAAATGATCTTTCTTAACAATAACACTTATTAACATAAATTATAATAAACAAAATCTTCATTCATCTTGAGAACAAAAATGAAACAAGAATTAACAATAACTATTGTGTAGAACATTGTAGCTTATAACATGTCTTGACACAAACAGATAAAGCATATAAGTACTTACTTATTAAGGTACAAATTACCCAAGTGGTGTAATTTCTCAGAAAACAAGATAATGTGTTGAAGTGGTCATTATGCCCTGTAATTTCCTTTTGTTTTCTATCCAAAACAATATAACGACTGTCTCAAAATGTCAGTATAACAGGGATAAAAACAACTCTTCTCTAATCCTGTTAAATGTTTTTTTCCCGCAAAACTTTTATGTATTATTTCGCCGTTTGAGGATGATTTAATGGTTCAGAAGTTGGATATACCGAAATAAGTTGAACGCGATAAACAAGTTGGCCCTAAGTAAGTGGCCTGTTATTCATAATTTTCGGTTAGGTACGCCAGCTCTTTTAAACATTGAGTTCCTACTTACTTATTACTCCAATGCTTTTAAAAGGAATTGGGCATTATGTGAAAATACATACGGTAGCTTTTATTGTTGTCGTAGAGGATACCCCTTAAAAAGTACTTCCATAGGGGCAGTAATTTTTAACCACTTAAACCAATGATATTATCAACCATAGATGTGTAATATCCCTACTAATGTCCGCCAAAAATTATCTCATGTAACTAAAATATTTTCTCATAAATATAGTTAAGATTTTAGGTCTACATATATTTGTAAATCCACTTCAAACCATTCATGGCTTGTAAAATGTTAACAAAAGAGATGTAAGAAATGTCCCCCAGCGGGACCTTGCGTTCAAAAATGGGATTAGCCCGACTCCCTCATAGGTATACCTACTTCTCCAAGTTAAAGAAGATGGAATAACGCCAGATGCCGTTATGTACTGGAGACGAGTAAAGTAGCCAGAAGGTATTGTATAAGAAGTTGGCGCTAATACCCTTGCTTCTTTGCTGCACGCTCACTAAACTAACACAGTTTCCAGAGTCATTAAGATGTTAAGGCACTTTACCATCAACGACTGTATAACTGTTTATCCTTAGATGTGGATACGACCAAGCAAAAGCTTATTTTGAAAAAATATTTGATCAAAATCTGTTATCAATTACTTCTATTACATTTGCGATGTTGACAGCGAGTCGGCAATAAAATTTCAATGTTATCAACAGTAACATTGATGTATCATGAACTCTGGAAGTGGGAGCGTATGACTGTGGGTGATGACGTCACGTAGGAGGGTGCGAGGGGAGCACAGTCGTATCTCAATAGCTGGCATAGGGGTGGGAGATACCACTCAACAGTTGGTCCCGGCTCGATACCGTAGCGCGTGCGTGCCTGCCCTGACGTCACATGGCCGGCGAACACACAAACTAAATTTCATTGTAACTACATTCTGCCAACGCACAAAACATATAAAATGCCTCATCGTTAATAATTAGCAAATAGAATTAAACTGACACAGTTTATAAACGACCGAAATACGGTTTTAATTTTAGTGCAGACACGGTGGTCGTTGTCCACTAAATCCGACCGATTCACGCCCAAACTCACGAAATGAAACATAAATCCTATTCGATCTATTTAAATTGAGCACTCCATTTGTTTTATCGCCGACTCAATCAGGAAATCGATCAATACGTTTGCCATTTATACTATGAAACAGTCCTCTTGATAAATATCCATATAAGATACTATAGTAAGTATAGTAGTGTCTATATTTAGATCATGTGATCATAATACTAGTTTGAGGAATAGATGATTGAGAATCACTTCATTATTTCATGCCACAGCAGTTTTGGTGTGAATTTGAGTGTATTTTATCGCCGACTCAATCAGGAAATCGATCAATACGTTTGCCATTTATACTATGAAACAGTCCTCTTGATAAATATCCATATAAGATACTATAGTAAGTATAGTAGTGTCTATATTTAGATCATGTGATCATAATACTAGTTTGAGGAATAGATGATTGAGAATCACTTCATTATTTCATGCCACAGCAGTTTTGGTGTGAATTTGAGTGTATAGAAGCCATACCTGAAAATGGTCAAAACGGATCCACCTCTTGACGAATTTAGGCACTCTCTGATTAGTAAAATATATAAATTGAACTTTTATATAACTTGTTTTGTTCATCTGTATGAGCTGAAACTTGGCAATCCTACGTAACTTTAGTGACAGGTCAACATTATGGAAATACCATGAGAAATAAAAGCTGTATTAAAGAGAGAGCTAATTTAACCTTACTTATATATAACCGTTTAGGGATCTCTAAATCATACTGAATAAATTTTGCTGTTCCTTTATTATTATTAATTTAAAACATTACGTTAAGTTACTTACTATAAAGAACCTCTAATCACGCACCTATTTGCAGTTATAACATTGGAATTTTAAAATGGGACCACGCTACATAAATATAATACTTACAGTAAAAAAAGCTGTGCCAGTGTTCACGAGAATTTAAATATCGGACCTACCCTCTGTCACACAGACATTAACATAATTCAACAAAAAAACAACCGCGCCCTTGCTACGAAAAACTTCACCTTTTTGCTGCCAGTGACCCGATCTATGGTTCAAAATATTAGATATATGGAAATGGTGGAAGACTTTCCTTACCGATGCTGTGCGTAATATTTGTGCAAAATTCGCGCTTTAACTTAGCTTAGTTTCAAGGTTCCTATTCAGTAAACTTTATTCAAGTACCTATTTATATTTATAGCAATGTTCTTCAATTTTTTATACAAATACTTTATTGTACTGTCATTAGACAATACTGCACTTTCTTTTCACAGCAGAATATATGAGCACTACGAAGGGCGATAATACTTTTCTACCACTGTGCTCATGAGGGCCAGGGTCCTTCACCTTCCGCCAGAGCAGGCATAAATCTAATTCCTCGCATGACAGATATCAGCAAGCCTTGTTTATTTATACTTTCATCCCGTGTTTTGGAGGGTCGTACACGTGGTACTCGCCTTCCCCATTGTACCGAAATAAACTATTATACTCACAAACTCAACACATGCACGTCGCCCGATGATTAGATAATAGCAAAAGTCTAAATATAAGTTTATTTTAAGTGTCCATATCGTCCCCATTGATCTCACGTCGGACGGTGGTGATAGATGAGCCAGGATCGTTTATAAAATAGACGCAGTTATTCGTATTACCTCGTTCGACATTGAAAAAGGATCTCCTAAATATAAATTATACAGCACCGAAACCTTCCAAAATAAATGTGGTAATTTCATTTACAAAAAAATTTCCTCGTAGCGAATACATTTAAATACATCAGCATAATCTTTGAGGGCCGTGCATGTGAAAATGGACCCTCAGGAAGTCGAGTTGGCCTAGGCGACTCTAATGGCGAACGACGAAAGAAATGATAGCTTTAATCTCGGAGTTAGCCTTTGACCTAAGACATTAACATCGTACATTATATGAAATGAAAGTAAAAACTCGATCTTTTCTATGGACCACGTCTCGCGGCGGCTTCGGATTAGGATTAGGTTGGTTACGAACGTAAACTTACATTAGAGACGGATACTTATATCATTCCATGTGATAAAAACTTCGGGCCCTTCACCAAAAAAGTAACCTCTATTTAGAGCTGCCATATTCGGGAAGGGGCGCGTCGGATCTAACAAGCTGCGGAGTTGTGACAGCCCTGACAGCTGACATATTCCGGTCATTAATCAGTCGGTCATAGATGTATGTTACGACTACAAACCGGGGACTGCTAAGCCCAATCAAAGTCATGGTTCAGTAAAAAGTAAAACAATAAACATTGTTTCCAGAAGTTCGTTCGGCGTTCGCCCAAATATTAGTCATTCCTTTTAATAGAGGTAGGGCATAGCTATTACGCCCGCACATAAATTGGAGTAGCCAGACAGAGGACGTTCGAGTGGATAGCATGGCTATGAAGACTTATTAGAGAATAAATAGGTAAAGAGAAGTGTAACACTATATGAAATAGACTTGTTCGATGAAGCAGTCATGGCTATCTGTAGAACGCAGTGTTATATCCACTTTACCATCTAAAAAAATATATAAACGTGTATGATGGTGCGGTCTAATGTTATTTTTAAAGTAAGTATTGACTTTATATTATACTAAAGATACCTATTATGCACAGCGAAAATAGCACAGTTTACAATTTCTGTAAAATGTTATCCTGACATGGTAATGGTGATAGTGGCAATTACTACGAGTATAAACAAAGTCATAGAATTGTGATTAACTATATCCATTTAATTATCTTCTTAATAAAACTCAAACATTGATTGACTGATGACAGACAATGCATAGTATAAACCGACGGGTTCTAGACTCTTCTAGAGAAACAAGAAATTTTGCACGAGTGGTTTATAAATAACACAGATGAGGATTTTGGACTTATGAAGAATTTTGAAAAAATCGTTGCCGATTTGATGAGATATCCCGACGGAGTGTTCAGTGGGGTCTTGCTTGAGTCTTTTGCTAAAATCAGTAAAAATCATAAATAATATATCCTGGGATAATTCACACACGGTCATCTGATCCCAAACGAGGCAGAGCCTGTACTATGGAAACCAGACGACTGATACTAATACTTATATACTTTTTTTTTTGTAAATACTTACTTATATAGATAAAACACCCAGACACTTGGTGGGAATCGAACCCACGACCTGTTGGGTAGTAGACAGGGTCACTAACCACTAGACCAACGGGCCCGTCAAAACCTGATGGATATTTGAAATCATTATAATTATGTTGTGTTTTCGCATGTTTACATTTTAATTATAAAAGATAGACAAGTATTACCAACTTAGTTTAAAATTAAGTTTACCGTGATTTAACCAGCGAAGTGTACTGTATATCTACCCACGTAAATAATAAAAGTCAATAACATAAACAAAGCATAAATGCCTATCTCCAGCCAATATCTCCATTTCGGACGCTTTGTTTGACTCACGATTATTTTTAACGGACATAAAACGTTTTTAATACATACACAAACTTCGCACTTAAAAAAACATTTAATAGAATGGTCGATTAAACATTCATTGGGTTTTATGGTTGAATTTAAAAATTTAACGAGTTGTCGCTTACATAGATATCGACGTATATCGACATAGATACATCGTTGATGTGGTCGATTCATGAATTAATATTATCAAAGAAAATATAAACACAATGTTTAACATTATCTCAGATAAAGATAAAGATTTTACTAGAAAATTACGAACGTAGAACGGTTTAACATAGTTCCATTTAAACGAAGAAAGGATAAATCGCGAGAGCGAAGTTCCATTTCAGAATGTTTCCCGATGTTAAAAAAACGAGTTCAGTTCCGATGCGACCATGAGATAAATCCTGAAGGCGTCGCGTTGTAATAAAACACGTACGAGACGGGAGCTACATTTTATTTCGAAAAGCGATAAGGGCGCGAGGAATTCCTTTTACGAGATTCCTGTGGAGGGGAGGGTAGTGCATCGTAGGTCGGTCTTTGTGCAACATCTGGCTTCTGTCCGCTTCGTAAACCAAGCCGAGGTTACCGTCATGTTAAGAGTCTTGAGTTCGCCAATGGCACTTCATACAACACTTTGATTAGTCGACAAAGAAAATTTTATCTTATAAAATTCCGCTGTAATTTAGATAGTGATTTCTTAAGCTGGAATATGGTTCGTCGTTTAGTTTAGATTTTATGTTTGATAAGATAACTACTTAGTCTTTCAGGATTAGTTCTCCTAATTTACTATTGCAGTTCTTAGTTTTCAGTAGGTATGTGTCATTACTTCCCAGAACTGGATCCTTACTAGCAACAATATCGGAGGGTGTAATATTTTTTTCCAAAATCAATAAGTTTCTTGGCAAAGGCTATATTTTTTTTTTCCAAAAATCCATTTATGCAGGTTTAGTTTTTATCAAATTCGATCCTGATCCTCCTTTGATAATTTATCCTTGTTCTTGAAAAATTCATCCGGTATAACACCGGAACTCTATATACCGGAAATGAAAGCAACAGATTCCCGGATACACAAATTAGACAGCTGCGGCATTCTATCCAATTGCACCAGAAATAAGGGTAATCTTATTTTACGTTCTTGACTGTCGTTGTCATTTACTTAAGTGAATATTTTTAGCATTGACTCTATTTATGGAATCAGGATTATAACTAGTAGGTACATTTGACTTTTATAAGTGTACTATTAAAACGTATGTCGAATATAAGCCTTAGCTATATGTATAGTATGTTTCGAATCGTATTATTCAAAAGTTTGGGACGTACACGCCTACCGAAAACGTAGTAAACTTGTACATTAACTAGTTTTATGCAAATCATGTTCTAGTTGTGTTAAGTGCTCGAGAAGACATTAATCACATAATATTGTTCGTGCGTAGGGTATCCAAAAATACCGTTTTCTTAGGACATTAAAAAATGGCATGAAACGTATTAGTCGTTCCTAGACGAATTATGGTATTTGCTGCTGTTTCTTTAATTATCAGATGTCCAAATAATGTAACTTCCAAGTATAATATGTATTAACTTATATTCGAATAAAATTTTGAAACATAAACACATAGCGATAATAACATTGCTTTCACGGAAATACTCAATTTGGTATATTCATTTTATCTTATGACACGGGTCTTTTATACGTGGCTGAATACATTATTTTATATTTAACACCTGCTATTACAGTAGTAATTTTTCATAAATAGGGGCCGTGACAACTGCAACAATACCAAACTTCTAGGTCGCGGTGGTGTGCCTTTAATGGCCTTTATCTCTCGTTCCTAATGCTGTCTGTACATTCCTATAGAACCATAAGACCCTGATCTTCTGGCTTGACATACATATAAATGTCGCGTTCCCGCGCGTGCCTTAAATCCTACATTTAACTATAAGTATAACAAATTAATAAAAAAATTGTTTACAAGATATGCAGATTATTATTTTGATTCATTCCTTTTTAACGCGTCAAATAGTGATTTAATTATATTGTAATTTACTGTACAATTTATTGTGTCGTTGGTGCAATTCAATCCATAATATGTTAAGTATAAGTTATTTTTTTTTAACAGTTCATAAATACATGCTTAAATAAAAAAAACATCGCCATATTTAAGTAATTTTAATGGTCACACTATCTGTGTGTAATGCATAACTAAGCTGAGCCGACGGCTCGACGGCCGTAGAAATTGATGGAGCCTTGTCAACGCGGCGACTTACCGGTTAATTATCCACTACGGAGCTCAAGGAAGGCTGTCATTGCTTATACTACCACCGAAGACAGCGCTACTTGCACCAGCAATATCGCAATTGATTTAGCTGTGGGTTAATCATCACTTACTGGATTTTGCTGACTACTATGATTCCTGTTAAGCGTGGACGGTTGACTGATGTTAATTGACACACCGGCCTATATACCGTTTTCACTTGTTACCTTTGACTTTAGTACGTAGACCTATATATAATAATAATACCAGCCCTTGTTTCTGTCCCATTGTTGGGCACGGGCCTCCCCTCAAGAAGAAGGGGCTTAGGCCATAGTCCACCATGCTGGCCAAGTGCGGGTTGGCGGACATACGACGACGTAGACCTATATTATTTAGTAATACGACCTTTTTAGTTTAAAAGACCGAGCGAAGCCACCCCTGATTACTAGTGCTAAATTAAAAGTGAAGCATGGAAGAACAATTGAATAATCCTAACTAATAATAAACAAGAAGTAGGTATCCAATTGTAGGTCGACTTTCGACTAACAATATTAAGGAAGTGTTCGCGGTTCGACCGAGAGCGGAACCACCACCCGCCGCCGCTCGTAAACTCGATCGTAAACTTAAATACACCTCATTAGAACGCCGAAAAGATGGCGCCGGCTAAAGATTCGACTTTATTTATGGACACTTGCTTGGTCTACAGGCGAAGGGTGGTAATGTACGTACCTATCTTAGCGCTTAGCTTTTTGTGTCATATAATCAAAACCAAAATTTGCTGTGCAAACTTGATTAGGCTAATCAATCGCCTTGTTTGTGAACACGAATGTGAACACTGATAAATGATTCCTAATGGCGGAAATTAATAATAGATCTTGATATACAATTCTAGATTTGAAATATCAATCTGATGGAAAATACGTCAAAAATTACAGGAATTAAATCGAAATCTAAAGATTTTGGATTAAGATGAATTGCCTATTGTTGCCGCAATGCTTTACTAACATTTTGTGCTAAATTTTGGTGCAAACGAATTCAGCGCGCAAAAATGGTGATGCTATCCTCATCGACGTTAAAAGTGAGAAAGTTATATTATACCTACAAATAGTGGGAAGAGTGTCTTATCAGGAGGTCGAAATATCAGCAGATCATAGGTCGGAATGGAAATTGCTTCTCCGAGACGAGCACAGCTTTTAAATTGGAGAAAGAGAATATTTACCTGATGCGGGGTGTATGGGCTCGGCGCCGCCGCGTAGGGCTGCGGCTGCGGTGGCGGGTAGCGGCAGGGCTGCGGCGCATAGGCCGCGGCCCACTGCTGCGTGCCGCCGCGGTACTGCGCGCCCGCGCTAGCCATGCGCGCCGCGCACGCGCCCGCGCCCGCGCCTGCGCTCGCGACCGTCACTGCGCCCACGGCCGCGCCGCTTGCCGAACGACAACCGCCGCTACTCTGTGGACAAAACAAAAAAAGTTTAATTAAATTGAATTAAATAAGGGGAGGTGTCCCATTAGACACCTGTAACTTCAACAGTATGTATTTCAAGATCATTGAGCTTTCAAAATAAGAAAATCATTGGCATGCTAGTCCTATTCAAAAGAAAAAGTACGAGTAGGTACCTATTCCTATTTTAATATCCTCAGAGCGTATTTCTTGACTTATCAAAAAATCAAAATCATTGATAGGTATAATTTCCATCGATCGAGGTGTTATTATTTTAATAAAAACGAACAGAGGTAACTTCCACAGATACATTTCGATATGTCTTTCTCAATTATTTTTCTCACATGGATTTCTTTTAACTAAGTCTCTAAATTAAGAAATGCTAATTGAAGAACATTCTCTCATTCTCTACGTGTACTTAGTAAAATAAATTCATTACTTTTATGTATTTTCTTAACTGGATAATCCCCTAAAACTTGTTATAAATTACCAGCTTAACAACTTCAACAGTAAAATGCCTATTTCATTTCGTCGTAACTGACTGACATAGCTGGTTTTTGTAAGGGGATAAATTAAATATGATGAAAATTATCAGATGGTACTGATTATACGACCAATAAAACCATTATTTTAACCATTTAAAGCTTTTTGTGCCATCAATTTCCGTCCTTTAAATTGTATTTTAGTTCGCTCACTTCAAATTGGTCAGTCCTTTGAGATTGATAACGACTTTATCTCTGTTAAAAAAGGTGACATTTTTTTTATTATATTAAAAAATATTCTGTTTTTTATTACACGAATCTGTGGAAAAGCGTGTACATACAAATAGATAGACATAGAGTAACCTTTGTCAACATTTAAAAAAAAATCGTCTGACTTTGTAGAACGACCACCTGGTAATATGTAGATCGAACATAGTACTCAGGGAAATTAAGTTCAAACTTACGCCTTTCTATTCCTAAGTATATAAACGATGTATGTAAAAGTCTTTGTAATCACAGATCTCCGGGATTCAGGTGTAGGTTGCATCACGACCCTGCCATATTATGACTTTATCAGATTGGCATCTGTAGTGTGTGTCGAGAGCCGTGACGAAGCGTGTCTGCAGACTTTCGCAAACGTCTAGCATACCTTATAGCACACAATGTAGGCGTCTACGCGATGTCTTGGATCTAGCAAGTTTCTATTTACTAGAACCGTTTGGATTACAAATTCGATAACGGTAACTACCATGGGAGCTGCATATCAATCCTAACACTTAGAAGAAATTTTTTATTCCCATATAAATATTATATCGATGGATTTGCATTAATAGATTCATTAGTAATTCATATTTAGCTAACAGAGTCGTCAAATTCTACACACTTTTTACCTTGTTTTGGCTGTCTTGACTTGTTGATGTCTTAGATGATCGCTGTAGACATTCGCGCCTCGTTTCGGGATGTGTTTGATATGAAATTTTTTGCCGTTTTTATTTGTTATTCCGCGCGGTTACGTTCACCGAAAATGAGATTTATCGCAGCAATAACAATGTATAATTTCACCCAGCGACCCCCATCTTGGGACTTAATTATTTGAGTCACGGAATTCGAAAAAACCCCACTAGGATAGCCCCAGGGATCAGGGCTTTGTTGTTTTTTTTTCTCGGTAAGTAGCCTTCGTATGCTATTGTGACAATTTTTTGTTATTAAAAAAATAGGTGAGTAGGTATGCCTGTAAGGCGTTAAGCTGGCAATCCGCTTATTGAACGTAGGGAGTCCGGGTCAGGAGTGCGTGTATAGACTTGACACTGTATGCTCTTGTTTGTTGCTTATTGACTTAAACTAAGGTGAACGTATGTTTCAATTAAAAATATGAAAACTACAGGCTACAGACATAACCAAATGTTATTTATAACTCCCCGCGCGAAAAGGGTGTTTATAAGTTTGGCGCCTTCAGAGTGCCTGTTTCTGGCATCGTATTTCTCGATGTTGATTGGGGCTGCATTCAAATCCATGTTTTATTTGAAAGTAAGTTATTAGGTAAAAATCTTTAATTCGGGCTTATTTGAATATCGTTTTCTACTGTCGGGGTTATTCATAATTTGTTATTTATTACTGTTTCCACTGTTTCCAGGAACATACGTAGTGATAAGAAAACTACAACCAATTGTTGTGAGACTTAAATTTTATTAATCCCCGATACAATACGGACCACTTATCTGATTCTATGGCATTTAGTAGCTCCTAAATATACCAAATTGTCGAAGTTGAATAAGGTTTCTTCCAGTCTTAGTTATGTTAGGGCAATGTTTGGTTTATAATATTGTGTCAGGGTTTGTAAATTCCGGCTTGGGTCACATAGGCATAAAAACATTCGCGGTTAGACGAGAAATCCTATTTGCTAGCCAAGGCTATATATGTATTTATATCCTTGTGTTCTATCCACAGACCGTTTCATTGGATATGTTTCATTACAGTCTTGCCATTTTTATGCCTAGTTTTACGGCTGTTATTAAATATTGTATGTGTATATTATGTTAAGCAATTTTACGGATATCGTTGGTGTAAATAAACAGTAATAAAAAAAGACTGTGTTGGCGTATTCAGAGAACTGTTGCGTTTTCTGGTTGTGGTTTTGCGGGGATTTGGTTTTATGTGGAGTGGGATTGTCGGCGACGCCGGGTCGCGGTCCCCGTCTCGCCGGCCAAGTGTTGCTGCCTCCCTGCCACCCCCACTATATACTAAAGATCCGCTTTAATCCGAGAGGCTGTAACTATACCGCTATTGGACTATTTGAAGTTGCGTATTGTTGGAAATGTACGGCTAGACGGAGAACTGCCGTTGACTGTTCCAAATATATATGTGTGCTTAATACAGCAACGGTATATACGTATATATACAGTGTGGATACGACATGACGACTTTATATGAAATCATAGTTAGTACTAGTGATCACAATATAAAAAAAGGTGCAAAAAGTTTTTATGATTTTTTTTCTATTATGATTTGTAATGTTTATTTTGTTGACCACTAACTTACTACTTTTAGTATGTCAGTGGTTACAACATCAACAATTTCTTGGTCGAGGATACTTGAAAACGTTAAGCGACCACGTCTTATCATTGTGTGTCAAAAGCGACATAAACTAAAAAGGTGTAATGTGGCTAAATTACTATTTACAGTACGGTATAGCATATATGGGGTTTAAATTAATGTCGTTACGATGTATGTAAAATTTATTACAGGTGACAGGTAGTGTTGGTAAATGCGTTTAATTTTTGAGGAGAATAGATGGATTAAGTATCATTAGAAAAAAAAATCTCTAAATATTCAAATTAGGTAGGTATAAAAATATTAGTTATATACATATAACCTGAAGTTGCGACTTTCCTTCGAGCAGGTAGAAACAGTTTATTAAATGACAACATCTGGACGGCGGCGCGGCGGCGCTATAACTCTCCTACAAGACCAGTCGCTCCGAACTAACAAAGTTACCTATTGCCAATTCAAACTTCAATGGACATAAATTCGATACGACCAGAAATCAAAGTCAAATATGATTCGGAACCAGACAGTGTCGTGTATTATTTCAGAACTATAACATTTTCTTTATTATTTTATATCAGTTGTGGCACTTCATTCAGGTAGAATCGATCTTATGCGATCGTAACTAAATATAGATAGATGTGTAGTATAGTCGTAGTGACACTTTATAGATTGAAACAAAACGTAGATGTATATTACTAGTAGTAACACGTTCACACATACTACGATTTGCATTCAGTATAGATCGCATACCTATTTATATTGCGAACTTAATATATTTCACGTTAGAAGTGGCAAATTACAGTATTGACTGTATCAACCCAGTTTGAACGTGGTGGATATTTATATCAACTTTGGACAAACTATACAAAAAGACCACCGAGTCCGAGTTGCATATGATAAAATCTTTAGACAATTAATGGGTTTAGATCGCTATTGTAGTGCTACCAGTATGTTTATGGAGGCGCGCATTAATTCCTTCACTGCGATTCAGAGGACCAGAATAGCTATGTTCATGTCCAGAGCTGATATGTGTACGAACTCCATCATAATGGGACTATCAGATAGGATATTCCTATCAGACATACATGTACAAACGATGGCTACTAATCGCAGCCTGGTTGAGTTATATAGGTACATACTTCATTTATGTACTTATAGCTACTTACACTATTATATAAATTTATTTTATATTATTAGTAGTTGTATTGTTTTATGTTCTTTTTGGAACTTTTATTTTTTATGGATCTGTGAGTCTGACAAATAAAGAAATTATTATATTATATTTCTATAAGACTTCATCTCACATCTTAAAGTATCACGCTAAAAATAATCGAGCCTTTTAACTGCTTGTTTAAGTAATTGATCGAGTAAAACACCTTAATTTGCCGCATCAATTTTGGATTAGTTACTTGTAATTTAGTCCGCGGGGTCACTTGCACTCCTAAATATACGAAGTTACTAAATATTTAATATTGCAACAATGCCATTATTATAGAGGTATAACTAATTCAAAGAAAATACTATTTATATTCACGAAAAATATTGAAACAAGTTTTACAGATTACATCGTGATTTTTTTATGGATTTTCTTAGTTCTTACATAAATTTCTGACGATTGGATTGCCTTGTAGCACCATGGCCATGGGTTCATGAGAGGACTGAGGTGGTGAACGTATTTGAATTGTAATTAGTAGAATCGTTTTATTTAAACATGCTGATTTTTAAACTTAAAAAGATATGGCTAAAGACAGTTGGTAATCCTTTATGAAAGATAATCTAATAATTTAAGGCGCCAACGTTCGCGTCAGCTAAGTGAAAATCTTAGTGGAGTGGGCGATCACGAGACGAGGTCAATCCTTCGGCGACGGCTCCGCAAATTAGAAGCTTGCCTTAGATATTTCAACCAGTCACATCTCTAGCCTCCACCCTCCTCCCACTTCTGATTACTAGACGAGCTTGGGAGGTCCGCAAACAAAGCCACGATGACGAGCGCAGTTGCCTTCCCTAAAATTCCGGGTACTGCTCTCAAATTGGTATTCTGACAGCAATGTAGTAAATAATTTGCACAATGCTAGTTACAAACATTGGATACAAATTCTGTAAATAATAGGTTAATTTAAAGTGTATTAGTTTTAAAAGCTTTTTTGACCTGTATTTAGGTTTATTGGTTAAACATTATAATAATATTGAATGGAAAATAAAAGAGTATTTTATGCACTTACCATTTAATTTTACTTAATGTACCGACCGTGTTATGCCAGGTTACATACACATTTATAAAGGCCGCCTCACACACTTATAAGCTGTGCGCGCATGGAGGATATTTTGAGTTTTTGGCAAAAAAAATATTTTAGTTCCGTGACAAGCTATAGTATAGTTAAAATCTGATATGTATACGCATCTGAGAATACGCTTCCTTTGTATCGGACAGGGTGTTCGTATCATTCTGTATAGGTGTGATAAATATGATTGAAACAAAAATAGTCAAAACAGCATTATTTCATATAAAAACAGAATCTTAGCTGCCACGTCTTGTCAATAAATAGTATACTTATAACGATTTTGTGAAAAAAAAGAAACTTATCATGAAAGAGCAGTCTAGACAGTTCGTGAGTCATATTATTGTAACGCTAAGCTTTTCGAGGAATAGAAAAATTTATGCATAAAAACGTTCATTACTCATTCGGTTTACTGAAAACTGTTTACTTTGCGTAGGTCAGTTACACAGTCTGCGTTCGTATGTAGTCAATACAATGATACGAATACATATAATACGCCATATCAAATCAGGGTTTCTTTATTCAATATCAATCACTCTCACAGCGTGAGGCTAAGAACTGATTTATCTTTTTTTTGTGTATTAACGATAAGATGAGTTCGCCTGACGGTAAGCGACTCGTTTGTCTATGGGTTCGCCACTTTTAGTACGTTGTTACAAACTTTTATCATTCCTATGAGATAGTAGAAGATAATCTACCTAAACTACTGAATATTTAATTTCATTTTTCGAATAGAATTATATGTCATTTTAGTATTTTTTATAGTAGAATTGGAATTACTACTCTATTCACAACAATACATAGCAAGCTGTTGTAGGATGAAAAACATTTGCCTGCATGATAATTAGGTACTGCAAGAACGAGAACTCCTAACTTTGTTCAACAAATTCTCATATTATATGATGGGTAGCAATTCAATGTGACTGCCCATCAACACTTACGAGTACTATGAGGCGAACGTCCAGCTGGTCACGGCATAGTCTTATATAAGAACTCCTGGAAGGCATCACCGCGCCGGATTAAATCCGAAAGTCTGTTTTTCCAACACAGTGAATACCAGCAAAATATTTTTATAAATTTTATATTTATTTATTCATATGAAATTATACGCGATTAATGGTAAAAAAATACCGAGTGATTGTCAATATGAGCTGATAGTGCAGCGTCCATTTATATAAGGTACATAATTAGTTATGACGCACATTATGAATCATTCACTAAAGGAGTGGTCGAATCTATACGATTTTTGAAGTGAAAACTTTTTTAGCGGCGCTGTGCACTTTTTTCTGATGGGGAAAAAATGTTATATAAATGTTAAATGTTATATGCAAATGTTGGTGTGTGTTTGTGTTACAGCGTGCCACGCGCATCCATGGATGGTGACTGCTGATGGCTCGACCGTCTATGTAATTAATATAAAATAATTGTAATAGTTCTGAAGTGTTCAATTTTTAATGTAATATAAATTGTTATGTTTGTGTACGATAGCGAATATGAATATTGTATTTTACCACATAAATGATAGTACTTTTATACTGATAATTACAGCAATTCGTGCAAAATTATTCCCTAACCATTCCAAAATATCAAAAATGCACAACGTTAATATTCAAGTTTTCACTTCTGCCGGCACTCCCGGAGTGCAACCCGATTTTTTTTTTAAATACCAAAGTGGCAAGCAAGTGTGCCGCTCGCCTGATGGTAAGCAGTCATAATTATGTATAGTATACTATAGGTGATGTTTTAGTTGGTTAGCACTTAGCACCAATTTTTAATTTTAGATCACTTTGCGAGTGAAGTGTCTGTTTATTCGTTTCTTTATTCTTCTTTTACATTAGGCATTTTATGTATTTGTGTGTGCATGGCATAGGGTCCATGGGGTTGCGAACGGGTTCCAACGGAAGACCAGCGCGGCTTGGAAGCAAGCCGCTTAATGCTGAGTTGGAACCCTTTCGTAGCAAGTTAATTAACTTATTATAATCATATTTTTGTTTGTTTTTTCTTGTATCGTCTACGAATAAATGTTTTTCTTCTTCTTCTTCTTCATCGCAGCCTATAGACGCCACCAACACCAGAAGAATCACTAGCGTGTTGCCGACCCTTAAGACAGATATTAAGTCTTTGTGTCCGTCATCACCAGCTACAGAGCCCTTCACGCCGAAAAAAGAAATGCTTACACACTGCTCATATCTGACACTGCGGTGGTACCTACCTGGACGGTTCCTGGCACAAGGAGCACCACTTAGTAGTCAACCACTTTAATATAGGGATCACTAAAATAATTTCATTATTTCAACACGGTGACTACTAAGTTTGCAGGACTGCGACACCAATCGCCTTGACAGGTTCCAGCGCATCGAACAGTTCAAGCAGCATTTTTGGAAGCGCTGGAGCAACGAATACATTGCGGAGCTGCAAACGCGGACCAAGGAGCTGCAAGTTGATGATCTGGTCATACTAAAAGAAGACAATACTCCACCACTATACTGGCGTCTTGGAAGGGTGAAGAAGGTGTTCCCTGGACCAGACGGCATACCACGAGTGGCTGACATCAACACAGCAAGAGGAGTTGTACGACGGGCTCTCAATAAAATTTGTGTGATGCGTAACCCGGACATCAGCGACATTTGAAAGCCAACGCTTTCAAGGCCCAGGAATATGTCGGCGCTTCTACATAATTCAAGGACCACCGAAGGGGCTGCGAGGGCGGCGGGGGACGTCCGCGGTCCTTGCCACCAATACACAATGCCTACGAACACTCACGAACAGAGCGCCGTCAAATATATACGTTCGCAATATAAATCCAGATAATTGTAATCTTTAAGGTTTTAAGGTTTAAGAAACTTTATTCTCATAAAGAATTACAAAATTCACTTACATGAGAACATAATAAGAAGCAAAACTTAAAATTATTTAAATTAAATACCTGCATGCGCGAGAGTAACATCTTTCACCGAATAAACCTTTAGAAGTGAAGTAATAGTTTAGGTGCCGTGCAGCACCTAAACTATGTATAACGCTGAATGTGCGACTTCTTTCTTATACATTTCCCAACACCTTTTTAGCGTTATATTAAGAAGAATAAATATGTGGAAATCCCTCACGATTCGGAGGCCCCAGCATATATTTTTTTGCCAAAACTTCTACTTAAACGATGACTTCATGCTTGCTAAGCACACACAGACAGTCTAGACGTCTGAACTTAAAGAGAATCTTATCAGATCTATTTTAGTTAACAAAATGTCGTTGACTTGCTAAAAACACTAAAACGAGTGGTAGTGCTTAACTCTTCCCAAATTGATGTAATAATAAGTCATATATGTATTTTGTAAAAATAAAATAATAATATAATAATAATACCAGCCTTTGTTTATGTCCCACTGCTGGGCACGGGCCTCCCCTCAAGATGAAATGGCTTAGGCCATAGTCCACCACGCTGGCCAAGTGCGGGTTGGCGGACTTCACACGTCATTCAAAAGCTAGTTAGGCTTTGTCAGACATGCAGGTTTCCTCACGATGTTTTCCTTCACCGAAATTGTAGTAACAATCGCACAAAGACGCTTCGCACATGATTAATTAGCCGAGCCGGGGTTCGAACCTGCGCACCTTGTTTCCAAGGCAAGCGCTCGCCCACTGAGCTGTTACAGCTACTAAAATAAAATACAGTATTATTCAAAGAATATTCAAACAAATATTGGTATCATTAGGTACAATAAACAGCTTGAAAAATAAAAGAAACGAATAAAAAAGATTTCAGTTCTGTTACTACTAGAGCAAAGTTCTGTACTATACTTTCCTAATTAGTCCAATGCCACGCATGTTGCAGAATTAGGATGAAAAATAAATAAGGTTTCTCTAGGTCAGTGCGGTAAGCGTGCGCAAACGTCTCTCCGCTCGGCGCGGCGACCCCGTCATGATGTCACCCGATCCATGCCATTGACGCACTTGGCACATGCCGGCAACCTGATCCAGAGTACTGATCCGTCTGTTGTTCGCAAACGATATGGCACCACATCGCGACAGTGTTATCGTTTTTTAAAACAATACAGCGTCGTGTCATGCACATGTTTCTCGTTGGTTACATTTTTATTATAACGTCCCAACATATTTCGTTACATTTTCTTGGTTTAATTTACATAAACATTACCAAATTTTTAGGTTTCGATTTTCAAACTTTTAGCAATTAACCTAATTAGCGGCGACCCTTTGTGGCTTTGCCTGGCTTATACGTAAATGTATGAAACATAAAGTAGCCGAAAGAAATTCGCAACTGAAAATTTAATTAAAACAAATTGATTAATTTATAAAAAAGCAAGCAATCAACAAAGACTTTTTATTATTCACATATCACACATACACTCACCTAATAAACGCCTTGCAGATAATAAATAGGTACCTAAGAACGTAGGAACCGTATTATCAACTTTTTATCTGCTAAAGCCGCCCAGGTAGGTACTGTTATTAAAAAAATACAATATTTAAAACTCTTCGAAAGAACATAACGTACGAGATGAGGTTGTAAAATGCATAGAGCGTGCCGTGACTGCATCATTATGTGTGGCATAAACCCCTTACTAGTACATACAACTGTGACGGGATATTATTCAGCAGTTTTTGCTGCGGAGTGAGGCTAGCGGCCCATTTGTATGCGATTCGCTCCGGCGGGCGACGGTTGCCTGCGTCCCGAGATTAGCGCCTACCGCTGCACGCTGCGTGATTAAACAGTTTCCGCTCCACAGACATTCCGCATCCGACGAAAACCGGCGATGATCCGATTATAAACGAATTTCCAGCACGTAGATAACGGACCGGTGCCTAGACGGTGAACGCGGTTCGCGCAGTACACAACAGTTTTAAACTATTTGGTTAATGCAACGTGTCGCATCGCAATAAGGCATTCCACGGCTTTAGCGGTACACTAACGCCCCGGTACAAAACTGCCTTACGTACTTTGGCATTAATGTGATGCATTCATACACACATAGAAGCGGGACGTGTCGCTATGTGTGTCATCTCGCGTGTGTAGTGGTGCGCGGTCGGAATGCGGCCGCGTCCTTCGCGTACGCGCCGCGCCGGTTCATTTGCACACCGCTCCTCCCATCCAATCAAGTCAGACCTTTTAATACTTCCTAATTATCGTTTGTGCTGAAGTTTTTATGACGTAACTGCGTACTGATGGCGCATTTAGGTAATGCCAGTAACTTTGATAGGAATCGTGTGAACGGAAAACACCGGTCATGTCCCGCCTGTCTGTGAGAGGATTCATAATGATGTAATACAGTAACTAGCAGCAGACTAGTTTTTTATCTTTACTAGGTATAGGTTAGTATTACTGTGTAGATAGCAGGTACTACCTACGATACGGCTAAAACTAGGCGTGGAGTGATATACTGTACTCTCGCGGTCACAAGCGGTTTATCTAATACCTTTAGGACGATAATCGCTTGCACGAGCCGCACCTAACGTCGTTCAACGATTTTGATTGAAAACTGGTACACCGTTCATGTCCACGATAGTACGTAGGTACTTATATCTGTATTCATCTGTCTGTACGCCACCTTCTTTCAAACGCGACATTAGTTTACCTATGAATTACATTTTAAGATATACTCACATATTTCTAGACTAGAATATAAGAACAATTTCACAAATTTCGTCAATCACATCTGCATGTTGTGAATATGTCGTGACTTAGTGATTTTATGGGCTACCACGTCGCAGACACTTTAAAATGTGCAAGTATTATGTGCTTATTTTTTTTTTACCGAAAAGATCATTGCTTGACCTCGATCCCACTTGATGGTAAGGAGCGATGTAAGTGCACTGCAGCTTCATATACAGTGTTACAAGTATAAATTATACAAAGCCCACAAAATGGGCTTAAATTTAATTATACATACATAATAAATATACATATGTATACATATTCTAACTCGTCTAGTTAAGACCTTTCATTTGATACCCATATTGATGTTTTTGGATGTAAAAAAAAAAACACAAAATGGCGACTGACGGCCGCTATATTAACTTTTATGAAAAAATGTAATAGCCTATGTCACTCCCACAACTGAAACGAATCTAAAGACATATTATAAGTCAAAATCCACCAAGCCGTTCAGGCTGACATAACCCTCCTTCTGGAGCAGTTTGGCAAAAACCCTGTCCGATCACTGAGGGAATTATTCGGTATATCGATACATAATTATATGTAATACATACTCTGTACACGGATAAGAGCCCTGATGTCACTTATCACTGCGCTTCGAAAAAGGGTCGATTGTCTCTATATGTTATTTAGCTTCCATTTGCAATTGGCTTGTATAAATATAGTTAATATTAAATTAACCGACATTATTGCGGTTGTATGACGCTATGTAAGGTTATGTAGCTATCCGCGTCAGTCTCTTTGTTCGCCTACTTCTTATGACGAACCTACCTACACAATGATTTGATGCAGTTTACACTAACTTTTGCCCGTCTTCTTGTTTTCCATTAGTCGCCTCTACAGCCCTGTTGGTCTAGTGGTTAGACACCCTGGCCGCTACGCAACAGGTCGTGGGTTCGATTCCCAAGTGTCTGGGTGTTATTTATCTATTAAAGTATGTATTTACAAAAAAAAGTATATAAGTATTTGTATCAGTTGTCTGGTTCCCATAGTACAGGCTCTGCCTAGTTTGGGATCAGATGACCGTGTGTGGAATTGTCCCAGGATATTATTATTATTATTCTGTACTATTCTTACCCGGACTCCTCACGGATGTTCCAAGGCTTAGTTGTACAATATTAACACATACAACATTGTTTATAACACCTTTCAAGTTCACAATCTGAAAAGGCTAAGCAAAGTCGCGTCGGGTAAGTTAAATATTTTCAGTACAATTCCCGACGTCAGTGGACTATCCAATCTCGTTGGTAATAATTGCCACACTATGAAACGCTGTCCGGTCTCCTGCATACAGAACATATATCGCGGGCCCGAGGGAGATTTATCGCACAGTCGCGGCCAGAATGCCTTAATGGTGTCGCCAAACTATGGAAATAATATGAATGCAACGATCGCCCGAATATGAGTTACAATGGAGTTACGCCTTCACATAAGCCCATAAAAATTCTTTAATGGTGCTTTTACAACATGTACTGTTTCGTGTTATTGGCATGTAGACAGAAACAGATTTGCATAGTCTGGTCGCTGAACTTTTTCGATATATTATTTTCACTACTTACAAGAATTAGGTGTGTTTTAGAATTTTGACGTAGTTTTAGTAGACAAATGGGCGTTGATATCTTTTTCAGAGGGTGCTATCAAAATGGTATGTACGATCTGAGGCATTATTTATACTTAATGCAATCTGTAAACATAATTTTAAGGCATGTTTATTGTACCTACAACTACATACTTTGTAATAATAATAATACCCGCCCTGGTTTATGTCCCACTGCCGGGCACAGGCAAGATCAATCAATCCCTCAAGATGAGGGGGCTTAGGCCGTAGTCCACCACGCTGGCCAAGTGCGGGTTGGCAGACTTCACACGTCATTCGAAAGCTATTTAGGCTTTCTCAGACATGCAGGTTTCCTCACGATGCTTTCCTTCACCGAAAGCTAGTAACAATCGCACAAAGACGATTCGCACATGATTAATTAAAGAAATCAGAGGCACGAGGGTTCGAACCTGCGCACATTGTTTCAAAGGCAAGCGCTTGCCCACTGAGCTGTTACCGCATTACTTTGTAATATTGACATTTAATTGTCTTGAAAACATTCGAAGCGTGCTAATTATCGATGCCTATTTAGATGTAATGTGTTCTTAGCCGATTTCTTTTTTTTTTTTTTTTCGGAATGATAGACGCTGTTGGCCGCAGATGGCCATTGCAGCTTCACCGGACAATAGGAGGCGAGCGCTTAAAGCGCTCTAGCCTTAACGGCAGAAGTAGCGACGAGCTCAAGGGCACCTCAGGGAGGCACGGCCTCGGCTTGGGCTGTCGCTTAAGTGATGGCTGAGTTTACCACCGGTTCACAACGCGCCCCCACTGAGAAGAACCGGCAAGAAACTCAGTGGGGTGATGCACGTCGTTGAGGTCGCATACGTACGACCCTTCGGCCTCGCCGGCGAGACCGCTGTCTGATAGCTAGTTTAGCATACGGTTGTCGGGGAGGGTTCGGCGCATCCCGGTCCAATAGGACCGTCATGGGGTCAGGAGGGTCGAGCAGTACGTGCCGTGGTCTGCGGCGCGAGTCAGAAGGACTAGGGGCGTAATCGGCGGCGGCGCGGATTAAACTGTTCGCGTGACGGGACGCGGATTCAAAGTAGCGTTTCGACGCTTCTTTGAGGAACTTACGAAGGGGATCTAACTTGAAATCGGAATGCAGATCTACGTTCCGCATGTACCACGGGGCGCCGACGGCACGTCGGAGGAAACGATTCTGGATAACCTGGAGGCTATCGATATGGGAGCGGGCGGAGTGCGCGAAAACTACACTCGCGTAAGTCATGGTAGGGCGAATGCAGGCTTTGTATAATGTCAACTTATTTCTAAGCGACATTTTACTCCGCTTGCAGAGAAGGGGATACAGGCGACCTAATACGAAAGCCGCTCGATTGCGGACGGACCTAATGTGCGGGCCGAAAGTCATGGCGGAGTCCAAGGTGACTCCGAGGTACTTAACCTTCCTAGTCCAGGGGATAGGGCGATTGAATAGGGATATTGGGGCTAGTCGTCCGTTGGGCCGAAGGCTCCGCGCGGAGAACATATTGGCGGGTCCCCGGGAGAAGACCACCGCGGCACTCTTCTCCGGGTTCACCTCTATGCGCCACGTACGGAACCATTGACCCAGGGCGTCGACTGCGGCTTGAAGAGCATGCGTTAAATAGGACATGTTCCTATGGGAATAATAGAGAGCGGTGTCATCCGCGTAAAGGGCGAGTTGGACTCTGCTCGAACGAGGAATGTCGTTCGTGAACAGGCTGAACAAGAGGGGAGAGAGCACGGAGTCCTGAGGGACTCCGGCCTGTATAGGATGGGGCGAAGAAAACGTACCTTCGACCCGGTATCGAAAGGTACGATTTGAGAGAAAGTCTCGTATGATGAGAACGAGCCTATCGGGCACTCCTAACTGGAAGAGCTTGTATATCAAGCCGTTGTGCCAGACCTTGTCGAAGGCCTTGGCAACATCGAAGAATAGGGCGACTGTGTAGACGGGCTTCGGCTGGTTGAGCCCGGTCAGGATGTGCTCCGTGAGGCGGTGCACCTGGTGGACGCAAGAGTGTCTGGTTCGAAAGCCAAACTGCTCGTCGATGAGGATATTATTGGAAGTGACAAAGTCTTTGAGTCTCGCTAGTAGCAAGCGCTCATAGAGTTTGCCGAGAGATTTTAGGAGACTGATAGGCCGGTAGCTCGCAGGGCTGCTGCGAGGCTTACCCGGCTTAGGGATACCTACTACATACGCGTCTTTCCATTCGGCAGGAAAGACGCAGTGGGACATGGCTGCGTTGAAGATAGTCACTAAAAGACATATCAGATGGACAGGGAGAATTTTGAGAACGCGATTGGAGATGCCGTCGGAGCCCGGTGCTTTCTTCGGCTTAAGGCCTTTGATCAGTTCTTCCACCTCGGTTTGCGTGACCGGGGAGAGGGATTCGGTGGGAGTGAGTGAGAACCTGCGCTCTACTTCCCTATCCACAAGATCGAATTGCGCCGGATCGACGGGAGCGGAGCTGGGTGTGCACTGACTCTCTAGAGAGTCAGCGAGAACCTTAGCCTTCTCGTCGTCCTCGAACGCGGGTGGGTCGCCTGAAGGGCGGGTCAAGGGGGGCATGGTAGCTACGGTGTCGGTTTTGAGGGATCTCGCGAGC
The DNA here is from genome assembly GCA_911728495.1 of Furcula furcula. Lineage (NCBI taxonomy): Eukaryota > Metazoa > Arthropoda > Insecta > Lepidoptera > Notodontidae > Furcula > Furcula furcula. The sequence continues at coordinate 13,158,165 of OU452256.1, read as the reverse complement.
CGCAAGTAAGCCTGGTTTGACGGCGAGATCTCCTCTAGAAACCCTCCCCATCGAGCCTCCCTGAGTTCCGCGATGCTGCGCTTCACGTCCCTCTGCAAAGCACGCATGCGGACCCGATTGGCATCGGTGGGGTAGGAGTACGACCACAGCGGCTTATCTTTCACGCGGGAGATATTATAGGTTCTTACGTAGACACAAGTATACTCCTTTCCTTTATTCTCACAATCCGCTGGGACAGAAGACTGACGCAACCGGAGAGATTAGGCGCACGACCGATTTTTACATGCCCATCCGATGAATGAATCATCTTACTTTGCGGTTTATCTGGTACTCGGCCTGCATTGTCCTAGTCAGTAAGGAACAACTAAACAAAGCAGTTGCTCTGAGCAGGATTTGAATCCGCGACCCCCAGTTTGCAAAGCAAGCGGTTTCTCGCCGTGCCATGGAGGTAGCCTCTTTTGAGATACATAAAACATGGCCTCTATGTTGTTCAAGCATACCGATGGTTCAACCGCTGAAATCTCTTTATTTTAAAATATATAGAGATCCTCTTATAGAGATAGATGGAGTAAGCAAAGATTTGAGTCCCCGATATTTTAAGATTATTTATTATGTTTTTTATCTAACCGAATGCGGTGGAGACGGGATTTTTTCTTCTCCTTTTTACATCGCTCAGCCAGCGGTCAGCAGATAAAACTAATTATCTATACTTATAATAAAACTGTAACAGGTCCAATTCTGTACATTGAAGATATTTTGAAAATTATATTTGGAGGGCATTCTATAACAGATACTGAGGCCGAAAATCTAATTTTTTTAATTTTTGTCTGTCTGTCTGTCTGTCTGTCTGTCTGTCTGTATCACGGCTGAGCATCACGCCGAAACTACTGAATGGATTCAAATGAAACTTGGCATGATTTGAGATCTTACTACGAGGTAGGACATAGGATACTTTTTATCCCGACATTCGGCACGGTTCTTTTGGGAGAGGGGATTAAAGTCAAAACGGGTACATACTTGGTTATACGCTTGGTCCGATTTTATAAATTTTTCTATAATAAAATATAATAAATATTAGTAAGGGAACACTCATAGAGGGTTGTTATCAAGGTTTTGTAATCGATCGGGTTAAGCAATGTTAGGTAAGGTCATTAAATAGATGGGTGACCGTTTAATGCCATTTGAACTAAACGGGTCCGTGCTTCGGAGAGCAAGTAAAAAGTGGGTCCCAGTTTTTAACCGACTATAAAAAAGAGGTTATGTATTCGATGCGAATGTCTGTTATTAAAAGTTTAGTTAACGTAAAAATAGCGCATGCGGAGCTGCGTGGGTCAGCTAGTCAACGAATAAAACTGCAAGTAATTACTTGTTATGTTTATCCCACAAAAAGTTGAAGTTTTAGTAGACGTGTTCTCTCAAAACTAATCATAGACTTACCTATTGCATAGGAAATGCAAATTGGTATATGAGTCACGTAAGTAGAGCCGAGACTGTGACGTTAAAATTTTATGTTTGTTTGAACGTAGGTACAATCTTAACAGCAGCAGTCACTGTGTTTCGCATATGCATCCAACATGACTCAGTGATCGTTTCAATTAGTCATTAATCAGGTTTGTTTACTTGTTGCATGAGTAACACAAGCGTCTACACAAGTTTCTCTGCCCGAATCGCAAAAGCTAACTTTAAAAAAAAAACGATCCTTAAACAGACACTTTATTGCTAGTTAAACTTAGGGTTACCACCCGTCTGGGTTTCCCCGGATTTGTCCTAGTTTAGAGGGCGAACGGGTGGGGTTTTATTTGTAGTCCGGGCTTAAAAGTTTTCAAGGCACCGGCAAATTAATTAGAAAATGTATGAAAATAAAAAAAAAGTTAATTTATACTAATAGATTAAACTACTTACGTGTTATTGAAAATGTATGAAAATAAAAAATAAAGTTAGTTTAATCTATTAGTATAAATTACATGTTATTTTACTAACTTAAAAAAACACAAGACGTCCGGGTTCTAAGCTTAAAAATCTGGGGTTTTCGTGCTTCTTGTCCTGGTTGCCAGATCTTAGAGATAAACTCAGCTTGAATGATTTATTATAGTTGTACAATACAATTCACGAGTTACTCGTTTTAGTCAAGTTTTGGAACAATGAGGCATTTCTTTAATATTAGTACTTTTTTGAACAGATGTTTTTATAACTGACGGACCCAGGGACGTAGGCCCGGAGGGCAAAAACATTACTAAAGATAAGCGTTCATGACAAAATGGAAATTGCAAAATCCTCACTTATAGGGATTACGGACGTGCCAGAAACTGTATAATAGATAAGGTTGGGTCACATCACAATAGACGGATCAATAATACATAAGTGTAAGCCGAAATGTGACGCACAGTTATCGATTTCTAATCATACGCCCCCGTCTGCGGGCCCCGGCTGTGTCATTTGTGCTCATATTTGATATTTCTACACTACTCCAACGATACGAGTAAATGTGCACGCGATTGGGATCTATCATACCATTATGATAGATCTCAATCGCGTTGCTTAAGTACAACATAATATTTGATCCGCTACAAATCTTGACAAATAACTATCAGGATGCTGACCCCAACGTGATATTTTTAGGATAAGTAATTGTAATGATTTCTGATATTTACGCGAATATTACACATTGAAATGAAACTAATTTTACGGATTATAAACCGCGATATAATCCGTAAAATTAGTTTCATTTCAATAAGTAATTGTTTTAACAAATTAACACGAATATTTGCGTTATCATCACCTAAAGGTCGATTTACATCAGACGAGAGATGGTGATTCTATCCCCACTATATCAAATTATTTTAGTGTAAACAGACGTAGAGCATTATTTCGTTGTTCTTAGTGCGTTCGCAAAGATTCTATGGAATATTCTAAGAATGCTCGCTCGCTTGATGTAAACTGCGCTAGAGCGCGCGAACAGTTGCTTAGAGCATATAACTATCTAGTCTGTGCTTAGTGCGTTCTTGCGTGTTCGGACGTGCTCGCGCCCCTGAGCGGTCTCTTCAAAGCGTTCTTGTGTTTTAGCTCTAGCTCTTTGTTCGTTATATGTAAACGCTGAATACGAGTTTTCGTTTACACATAAAGATCAAGAAAGAATGCTCTTGTTCTAGTTCTAGCTCTTCGTTCGTTTGGTCTAAACCCACCTTAACATCCTCAATACTTAGTATTGCTACTAGTTATTAGTACTAGTACTTAGTACTACTCTTTATTACTTTTTGTGTCATTGTTTTTTTTAAAAGTAATTTAATGACCAGGCGATTTAGGACTCGTTGATCTACAGCCATGAAGTCTGTTCGTAAAGATAAGTATGTAGGTTGAATTGTCTGGCAGTAGCCTATCCTCCACCAGATGATTACATACCTACAGATTCAAGATGGCGCAATCGTGTCGCACCATAAGGAACTCTTCGACCCGTCAGCTTCGACAGAGTAACGGGATGGATGCATGCATGCACAATGGATCCAACTAGATTGAAGTGCGTTCCTGTGTTTGCAGCCAAGATAATCTTGATAGTTAAAATCGTGTTCGAAAATGAAAGAGTTCACTTTTCCATGGCTGTTCATGATAATTGAAATGAAACTAATTTTACGCATTATATCACGGTTTATTTTTGGTTTTAAATACTTACCCGACGTTTCGAACACTTTACAGCATTCATTTGATTACATTTATCACGGGATCCCGTGATAAATATAATCAAATCCATAGACAAGCATTCCACTGCAAGACCTCAATATACTGTAAGCTTTTCGTGCATGGATCGGACTAACAATAATAATTAGAAGACCTGAGAGTACCCTAAGACAACTATGACATCTACCACCTCAGTCCGCCCGTGACCATGAATGCTGTAAAATATTCGAAACGTCCAGTAATTAAAATCAAAAATAAACCGCGATATAATCCGTAAAATTAGTTTCGTTTCAATGTGTAGTATTCGCTTAAATATCAGAAATCATTCTGTTCATGATAAGTATATATTTTTACTAGTTACCCGCCCGGGCCTTGCACGGGTGTATAGAAGACTCGGTTGCAAAATATTGATTAATTTTTCCACTTACCTAAAGCTTAATTAGGTCTTTATATACATAAACCTTCAGTGAAATATCATTTAACCGATGGTGACAACCGCTTAAAGATACTTTGCGTGGTTAAGGATGAGTAAGCGTATACAGGGTGTAAGGGACCACGTACCGATATTTTTTTATAAGATTTCAAATAATGTCCGTTACAACATTACAGTAACCATTTAAAATTAGGCTTTATTATTATACCAATAAAGATGTTATACTAATTTTACTTTTTTTTTTTTTTTTTTTAAATTCATGAGTGATTCATGAAAAAGCCGACGAAAAATTTCAACACTAGGATGTTCAGAATCATGTACTGGATCCCTGGTATCGGTTTTCGGTACGATGTCCCTTACGCCCGTTATACAGACAGACGCGGAAAGAGACTATGTAAAGATGACGAAAAAAAGGTTAAGTAAGTATACATAATATACATTATTTACAATAGGTGGGAATGTAAGGCATTGCCTCATAAAATGGCAAAATAACAAGCACTGATAAACGAACAACAACCGATCCTATCAATAATGGTATATTAATTAATTGTATTTAATGGATGACACCAATATCGGTCCACCATGCGTTATCTATCAGTAATTGAAAGCCAATTTGAACAAGGAAATAACAACAACGCGTTACAACATTCCATAAAATGTACAAATTAGATTTTATAATATAGATTTTTAGGTAATAATAGTAGGGTAGTAAAAGGCTTGAATGGTGTTATTTAAAGTGGTAATGAAGGTGGGGAATGTCCCGGCGAGTCACGCGATGTCCGGACCCCAGCCTGTTTAGGCTCAGGACTGCATGTTAATGAGCTTATGAGGTAAATAATATTTCGCGTTTTTTTTTCTATTAGTATAGTTTTCGTTTTTGTACTCCTCAAACTGGTTACCCGCGTACTAACTAGCATACATGTGCTTATTGTGAAATTATTAGAATTTGTTTATTACGATAACTTACAATGTGTACTTACCTATTTATTTATTAAATGCGAACATAAAGTACGTTAACACATATTTAAATTGAAAAATAACTAGCTTAACTTCTGTAGTTGAAGACTACGTGCAGATAAAAAGGATGTAAAATGAATATGGAGATTTGGAGATATAGTAAAATATGGATTTTCCGAATAGTAATAATAATAATTAGGATAAAAGCTACATATGTATATACCACATTAATCACAAAAAAAAGAAAATATAAATATTGTATAAATATAAACAAAAACAAATAAGTACATATTTATAGCGCTCTTGTATAGTAAGTACGATTTCCTGTCTGGCTCGTCCTGATATGTGAGGTCATTGACATTATGAACTTTATTTATTTACCAATTTCAACGTCGCGTCGTTTAAGCTATAAAAATAGGATGTGAATATTATCGATAATAAACAATACCGTACGTTGCAGCACTCAGCGGTTGGATGTTTCAAGTAATCTCACGGGGGTGACGCATGATTGCTGATTGTCTCCTTTTGACATTGTATTGTTTGTGCGGTACCGGCCGGGCGGCCGCCTGTGAGCAGCCGAGCGCGTACCGCGGGGAGGACGGTTTTATGCATTTATAGTTTTGCGACAAGGTGAATCACAATGTTTTGCGTTTTGCTAACGCAGTGCGACATAATGTCTTGCCTTTGTTTAAAGTGATTTGAATGGTTACATAATGTATGTATATTTACATATACAGCGTTAATTTTAAAATACTAAAATCCTTTTAGTGGTAGCTTCTCTACATTGTATTGAATAACAAAGGTAATATCAATTTACGTGTAAATCCGTCAAAAGAAGAAATCTTTACTTTCGTAAAGTAGAAAACGTTGGCCTTATTTTGTTAGTTATGGGATCAGCTTGGTCAATTAGTAAGATCTTCTTGGGCTGAATATCAAGAGTATGTCTAGCAAACATATACTACATACCTATAATTAATACCATTCAATCAAGGACAGTTTTTACGCGTGCTTACCCAACTTGTCGAACATTTTTAAGGAAATACATATTTAGTAGAATAATTTTACTACATATTTTTTAATCTTATCTCTCTAACTATTATTGTGATTGAGTGTTAGATAAACATTGACCGTACATTTATAGATTAACACAGGTACGCAAATCTGACTCTTATATTGTCAGAACAAATTGAGACACACATGTCGACGATATTTGATACTAATCAAAAGTTAACTATCGCAATTAGTTCATACGTGTGTCACGTAACGTATAATTTAGAGTAGAGGGAGTCGTCACGTTACGATGTAAGTGTGAGCATAGGTGTAGGGGTCAGGTAGAGAGAACCTGGAGACCGCTACGAAGACAGGTAGGTACCTAAGGGGGAAGTAGCAATTATAGGAATGAGAACACAGACTTACAATAACACTATATATATTTACAGTTCTAATAATAGGTAGGTACACAGTTCGTTTGACGGAGTCGGGAACGCGGACACTTATTAACGTAAAGATCACGTAACTTGCTTGTACGTAAAGGTTCCTGGGCGCAGGGAAGCCTGCCCTAGCGCCTGCAGAAGCGAGGCGGCGTGCCTAGATGGCACAGCCGCAGCCAGGCCGTTAGACGCCGGCAGGTTCAGCACCGGCCACGAAAGTCAGCCAACAGGCCGGCCGATGTAATGGGGTGCGGGCGTCAGCACGCCACAACAGCAGAACCCGTAGACTCTTGGCCTCTGGCGTAGATAGTAGCCGATTCCGGCTCAAGACCAGGCTCAACTCAGCCTCCGGTCTCGCGATTTCAGAGTCTCGACCCTCGACTCTCCAGCATAGCCTCTGGACTCTCAACTCTAGACCCTCGACTTCAGACTCAGGACTGACGTTTATTTTTCCTCTTCCACTTGACAGCTTCTTGTCTATACAATTTTCAAATTTAAAATGTTAATTTTAAAATAAATACAAATATTTTAAGAAAATAATGAGGTATGAGAATGGAGGTTGATATATGAGGAATGAAATGAGGTGATACACTACACGTGATAATAATTATCGACTATAAATGAACTAAACGTTGCTTAATATTCCTAACATTACGCCGAAATACATAATAGACATACATTCAATACACATATGTATTTACCTTAATATAATTAATATTTAATTTCCCTATAATACACATTATTTAATTAATGTGTATAACCCCATTATTCATTGTCGGCACTGTAAATAAACGCAGCTTAATTAGTAACGCTTGCTAGAAGTGCAGTGCTCCCACCGTCATACTGTATATTCTACCTATTCTGTAATGTAATATCTAACTAAATATAAGATCAATTTTCTGTACTATATGGTCTAAATGAAAAATATTATTAACTAGCTGACCCGCGCAGCTCCGCCCGCGCTTTAATTACATTTTGCTCCCCTTTTCTCTCTACTCCCTTGATTTATCTCTCTCCATCTCTCTCTTATAATAAAAATCTAATTCTATGCTATTTATCTCCCCTCCCGCTTCGGTCCCCGTCACACTTCCCCTCTTCCTCTCCTCTCCCCCCCCCCTTGCTCCACCTAACTCCTCCGATCACTCACTCCATCACCCTCCCCTCTCCCTCTCTTGCACCCTCCTCTCGTTCTATATATCCTCGTCAATCATGGTATCAGCGGCATAAAATATACTTTATAACCTATTCTCAGACCTACCCGCAAAATTTCATACATATCAGTTCACCCTACTCTCGTGCACGTTCAGAGGTTCTCAGATTTTGTTGTGCAAGGCGTTGCGAACGTTCGACACTCGACTCTCGTGCGCGTACCTGAGAGTTTCTTTGATTTTGTTCAGCAAGGCGTTGTGAACGTTCAGGTGAAGATTCTCCCATACGACGTATTCTTGCTGCCCGTGCTTGAGAACTATGTTTATAAAGTTGAGACCTAGGCATTTTCAAATGTTTAAGAAAATGCTAATAGCGTGTAATATTCTAGCTCTGAAAAGAACTGTTGTTTAGCCCTGAAAAGAACTGTTGTTTAGACCTGAAAAGAACTGTTGGTTAGCCCTGAAAATAACTGTTGGTTGCCCCTGAAAAAATCTGTTGGTTAGCCCTGAAAAGAACTGTTGATTAGCTCTGAGAAGAACTGTTGTTTAGCTCTGAGAAGAACTATTTGCGTAGGTGTTGTTTTAAGAAAGAAATCAAAAAAAAATCGCACGAAAATTATTAGACTTCGCGCACGACCGCTGCGTAGGGAGTCATATACTCTTATCTATGAGTGAGCCGACCTCGCATCTGAGCCGCGCGGGTACCTTACTCATAGATCTAAACTCCCCTCCCGCATACGCACGCCTTGGTGACGCTCACTTCGCAACGGGCCGTGCAGCAGAAATCTTTTAATTTATAAGCAGTAATATTTTAATTTCGCCATAACTTCAAAACCAAATGTCCAATTTTAATCATTCAAAGACCAAATATTATCTACATAAACTGTACCTAGTGATGAAATAATTTATTTTGATAAGGATTAATAGCATGAGTAAAATAAATGCGTTTAAATGCAGTCCAAACAAAATTCAAGATTTTTAAATAAAAAAATGGTGGTTGGGCCTCACTCGATATAGATACGCGCGTGTGCCGCGGACTTTTTTGTAGATATTTATAAGATCTACAATTAATTAGAACATTTTATGGTTCTATCTTTTATAGTTTAGGCAGCGTACGCAAAATAAGTAACTTTTCTGGTTGATTTTTTACACCTTGTGTCCGAAAAAACCCAAATATCTTACGGAACCCTATTTTTTTCCAAAATAAAATTTAGCCTATGTTACTCGTGGATAATGTAGCTTTCGAATGGTGAAAGAATTTATAAAAACGGTCCAGTAGTTTTTGAGCCTATTCATTACAACCAAACAAACAAAGTTTTCCTCTTTATAATATTAGTGTAGATAAGTTTAGTCAACAAACGTATTGGCAACATTGCTTACAATGGATAAATTTTACAGTGTACTTTCTACATGCCCATCTGAGGCATAGATCATCTTACTTTACAGACAATCAGGTGATCAGTTTGCATTGTCCTAGCAAGTAACGAACAACTACACAGTTGTTACTCCCCGCGGGATTCGTACCCGGGACCTACGGTTTGCAAAGCAAGCGGTTATTCGCTCCGTTACGGAGGCTACATAGTGTAGTTTGTATATTCATGGTGCCGTCCAGACTTTAGTTCGTATTTACATTTAGCAAGCACAACGCTGAAACGTTGATTTTCTGTGGACTTGCATTTGCTTGTAATGTAAGGGGTAAATCAGTCTGGCGAGGGTGCGTGGGCGGCGTAGGGTGGCTGGGACATTGATTGATGACGATGGGGCCACATTGTGCGTACGTTTGCCATTGTCCAAGCAACGTGAATCGAAACAACTGGACGAGTAACACAAATGAGCTCTTTTAATGCTCGCGATTATCCCTTGTATGATTGTGTGAGTTTAGATTTAGAAATTCTACAGCAATTAACCGTATTTAATTTCATAAAAATACAGTCGCATTAAGAATCTCCTGATTATTAAAAGTTTGTTACTTATCCGTAACATTTCGAGCAAATTACAGAAAAAATGAGAAAAATCTATGGTTATTAAACTATCAATGGTTATTAAAAAAACAGGCGACCGCTCTTCGACTTCCAACCTAAACTTGCCATCAGTAAAAAAAAGCAAAAAGCTTACTATCAGTGAAAAAAAAAACAAATTCGCACCAGTAGTTCTAAAGCTTATCCTGCAATATACCTCTTTATAATATTAGTATAGACGGAATATAACAGTGTACAAACAAATAAATGAACTGGAAAGTATTTCTCGAGAGGGCTAAACATTAAATGCGAGTGAGCGGCTGCGCGACTTGTCGATCGCACCGACGACGTCGCGCCATCAAATAGGTCGGAAAATAACTCCATTCCCGCGGGCACGAGTGGGATTCAATCAAGTTGGATTCAGAATTTTGGAGTTCGTTTACCGAACTAGAGAGCAATTTGAGATAACGCAAAACCAAAATTATCTTAACATTGAGAGAAAATGAGATCTCGCATTTTGGTAATGGTTTTTACATCGTAGAGCCAATTACCAAAATCCAGGAAAGTCGGAGATAATGCCCACGTCTTACACGAACGCTCAACCACCGTCAGGGAATTCAACAGTTCACTTTATGAATACATTGCCTAGAAACTTTTATAGGACACTGTAACTAAAACAACAGATTTTTATTACAAAGGATATAATAATAATAATAATATCTTGGGACAATCCACACACGGTCATCCGATCCCAAACTAGGCAGAGCCTGTACTATGGAAACCAGACAACTGATACTAATACTTATAGACTTTTTTTTTTGTAAATACATACTTAAATAGATAAACAACACCCAGACACTTGGCGGGAATCGAACCCACGACCCATCGGTTAGCAGGCAGGGTGTCTGACCACTAGACCAACGGGCCCGTCATATGCCATGTTATACCATTCTACCGTATTTCAGTAGTACCTATTTGCCATTAACTCCTGCTTTGTCTTTACTATGTGCTATGTTCCTTGTACAAGGCACAGTCCAGGTAGCTACCACCGCAGTGTCAGATATTGCCGCCAAGCAGCAGTGTGTAAACATTGCTGTGTTCCGGCGTGAAGGGCACTGTAGCTGGAGAAATTACCGGACACATAATAGCGACACGCTAGTGATTCTTCTGGTGTTGCTAGCGTCTATAGGCTGCGGTGACTGCTTACTATCAGGCGAGCCGCATGCTTGCTTGCCACCGCAAAAAAAAAAAAACAGTAACAGCTTATTCTATCCTAAAAAAACCACTATTTTATAAACCTAATTCCAATTTTCATTATAATGAACTTATATAGGAAAACACGGAAACAAGAGCTTTCGTGTAGCGCAAAGTGCACAAGACGAGTAATCTCGAGTATTTACGGAAAGCCGCAAGTGAGTTGATACGCTTGGTTGTTTGGGATTGGATGTGCGATTTAGCTATTTGAAGATGTGAATTGCAAATAGAGATTATCCGACATGGAAGGATCCAATCATACGGATGTTTAGGCCGCAATATGTCGCGGTGGTTCATCCGCCGACGTTGACATAGCCCAAATTAAACCTCAATATTGAATTTCTAATATTACGATCGGGTTATATATCGAATATCTACGTTGCTGACTTCATCTTTGTATTGATATTTAATATGGGCTATAACTTAAAATATAGCGAGTCGTGTAAAAAAAGCATTGTTATGTTTTATGGTAATGTTGTTTCTCTAAAAAGACTATTATATAAAAATGAATCCCTATTTTCCTTAGTGACGTCATAACTTGAAAACGTCTTTACTTTTTCATCCCTCTTTTTTTTATTTTTTAATACGTTGAAGAGGATTCTTACGGAAAAAAAAAAAAAAAAAAATATATACAGACGAATTGAGAACCTCCTCCTTTTTTTGAAGTCGGTTAAAAAAATAAGACAGTTGCGCAGAAAATTAGAAAATTACGCGAGCGGTGCTGCCCGGGACAGCTAGTAGTCTACACTAATATTATAAAGAGGAAAACTTTGTTTGTTTGGTTGTAATGAATAGGCTCAAAAACTACTGGACCGTTTTTATAAATTCTTTCACCATTCGAAAGCTACATTATCCACGAGTAACATAGGCTAAATTTTATTTTGGAAAAAAATAGGGTTCCGTAAGATATTTGGGTTTTTTCGGACACAAGGTGTAAAAAATCAACCAGAAAAGTTACTTATTTTGCGTACGCTGCCTAAACTATAAAAGATAGAACCATAAAATGTTCTAATTAATTGTAGATCTTATAAATATCTACAAAAAAGTCCGCGGCACACGCGCGTATCTATATCGAGTGAGGCCCAACCACCATTTTTTTATTTAAAAATCTTGAATTTTGTTTGGACTGCATTTAAACGCATTTATTTTACTCATGCTATTAATCCTTATCAAAATAAATTATTTCATCACTAGGTACAGTTTATGTAGATAATATTTGGTCTTTGAATGATTAAAATTGGACATTTGGTTTTGAAGTTATGGCGAAATTAAAATATTACTGCTTATAAATTAAAAGATTTCTGCTGCACGGCCCGTTGCGAAGTGAGCGTCACCAAGGCGTGCGTATGCGGGAGGGGAGTTTAGATCTATGAGTAAGGTACCCGCGCGGCTCAGATGCGAGGTCGGCTCACTCATAGATAAGAGTATATGACTCCCTACGCAGCGGTCGTGCGCGAAGTCTAATAATTTTCGTGCGATTTTTTTGGATTTCTTTCTTAAAACAACACCTACGCAAATAGTTCTTCTCAGAGCTAAACAACAGTTCTTCTCAGAGCTAATCAACAGTTCTTTTCAGGGCTAACCAACAGATTTTTTCAGGGGCAACCAACAGTTATTTTCAGGGCTAACCAACAGTTCTTTTCAGGTCTAAACAACAGTTCTTTTCAGGGCTAAACAACAGTTCTTTTCAGAGCTAGAATATTACACGCTATTAGCATTTTCTTAAACATTTGAAAATGCCTAGGTCTCAACTTTATAAACATAGTTCTCAAGCACGGGCAGCAAGAATACGTCGTATGGGAGAATCTTCACCTGAACGTTCACAACGCCTTGCTGAACAAAATCAAAGAAACTCTCAGGTACGCGCACGAGAGTCGAGTGTCGAACGTTCGCAACGCCTTGCACAACAAAATCTGAGAACCTCTGAACGTGCACGAGAGTAGGGTGAACCGATATGTATGAAATTTTGCGGGTAGGTCTGAGAATAGGTTATAAAGTATATTTTATGCCGCTGATACCATGATTGACGAGGATATATAGAACGAGAGGAGGGTGCAAGAGAGGGAGAGGGGAGGGTGATGGAGTGAGTGATCGGAGGAGTTAGGTGGAGCAAGGGGGGGGGGGGGGAGAGGAGAGGAAGAGGGGAAGTGTGACGGGGACCGAAGCGGGAGGGGAGATAAATAGCATAGAATTAGATTTTTATTATAAGAGAGAGATGGAGAGAGATAAATCAAGGGAGTAGAGAGAAAAGGGGAGCAAAATGTAATTAAAGCGCGGGCGGAGCTGCGCGGGTCAGCTAGTACTTAATATAAAACAAAGTCGCTAACCACGTCTGTTTGTTTGTTTGTTCCCCTACGTGTTCTAAATTACACTATCGATTTTGATGCAGTTTTCAGTATGATATTGTGTATATTATGTATTAACTTGACAATATAGACAGGCTTGAAAGCCTTATAAGGTCGGGGGAGATTTACGGTAAACTAAACGCCAGATTGTAATATATTATAAGTGACATAGTATCCCTCCCTGTATAAATCTGAACAGATGCAATCTGACCTCCCCGAGGAGGAAGGGGCTCGCCAATTTATTTAGCGTAATATTCCAAGATTTATGTGCTGAGACGATAATATATTTACAAATTATAGTAGTTACGTATATGCACATTTTATAATTGCAGTATATTGTAATACAATGTGAACTGCACTAATGGAATACTTACCTATATTATAATGAAATTTTTTTTTGTTATTTTTGCAATAAATAGGTATGCACCATAAAATATGCACAAGAAATGGTATTTGTCACTTTTTATTGTGAGAGGAAACTGACTCCTGTAACACAGATTTACTCTAGCTCAGGAATCAGAGATTTCAGAAATGAATATTTCTGAAGTCTCTCTCTGAAGCCTCTCACAATAAAAAGTGACAAATACCATTTCTTGTGCAAAATAAAGGCAAATAAAATGAAATTATAGGTGTCTGTATACGTGTGTGTTTGCGTGTGAGTATCTGTGTGGCGTGTGTAAGTGTTGGCATGTAAATTTGTGAGCGCAATACATTGTTGTGCAGAAATGTTTTATAGACATGTTAAAAGTCACAAACAATTAAATTACTTGATGAAGTAGATCAAATTATAGGTTGCTATACCAAAGCCCTGTTGCTGTACCTACCGCTAAAAGTATTTAGAATTTATGAGATTATTGAAAATAATTGGATGGCTTGGAAGTTTTACGAAGTAAGACCTTTTAAAATAAATATTTTCTTATCGAATCCTGGTCTTGTTCTTACCTGTTATTTAGCCAATAATTCAAGTTAAATAATTCCACATTAATCCTTTACACTCAGATATCAAGACAGCTAAATCGTAATAAACAGTTTTTGCTTGGGTTTATTCTTAAGCCTTAACAAGGCCATTACGTTTCTCAGCGCCTCAATTTAAAACTAAAACTCCCTAATTGCACATTAAGCTCGAAAAGCTCAATAATTCAATGTTATGTCAAATAAGTTAATTTAAAGTTTTATCTACAACGTAGCAAATAATAAAAGAATGGTGTTAACCTCCAACATCGTCCCTATTTATCCTCCGTTAATTTATAACCGAACTTATCGAACGATACTACCCATCTGCACAGATTTACAAAACCGCTGTTGACATGAAACCCATTCCAAATGTATGTTCTAAATATAAAACCCCAAGTAAATTGCATACTCGTATCTACGTATGCATCTGCTCTGATTTTATACTCAACTAATAAAATAGTCTTTTAGACACTAATATTGCCCCGAATAATTAATAATCCTATCATTGAATTAAGAATCTTAGACACTTGGCTACGGCCCGTGCCTTAGAGAACACCTATCCTTTCACCTGGAGAGAGACAGAGAAATCTAACACCCAGACACTTGGTGGGAATCGAACCCACGACCCATCGGGTAGCAGCCAGGATGTCTAACCACTAGAGCATATTAAGCTGTAATGGCCATCTGCGGCCAACCCCTATCATGACTTACGCCCTATCATGACTTACGCGAGTGTAGTTTTCGCGCACGCCGCCCGCACCCATATCGATAGCCTCCAGGTTATCCAGAATCGTTTCCTCCGTCGCGCCGTCGGTGCCCCGTGGTACATGCGGAACGTAGATCTGCATTCCGATTTCAAATTAGATCCCCTTCGTAAGTTCCTCAAAGAAGCGTCGAAACGCTACTTTGAATCCGCGTCCCGTCACGCGAACAGTTTAATCCGCGCCGCCGCCGATTACGCCGCTAGTCCTTCTGACTCGCGCCGCAGACCACGGCACGTACTGCTCGACCCTCCTGACCCCATGACGGTCCTATTGGACAGGGATGCGCCGACCCCTCCCCGACAACCGTATGCTACACTAGCTATCAGACACCGGTCTCGCCGGCGAGGCCGAAAGGTCGTACGTATGCGACCGCAACGACGTGCATCACCCCACTGAGTTTCTTGCCGGTTCTTCTCAGTGGGGGCACGTTGTGAACCGGTGGTAAACTCAGCCCTCTCTTAAGCGACAGCCCAAGCCGAGGCCGTGCCTCCCTGAGGTGCCCTTGTGCTCGTCGCTACTTCTGCCGTAAAGGCTAGAGCGCTTCAAGCGCTCGGCTCCTATTGTCCGGTGAAGCTGCAATGGCCATCTGCGGCTAACAGCGTCTATCATTCCCAAAAAAATGCGGCCAACAGCACTACTCCTACAAAAAAAAACACTAGAGCAACGGGCCCGTCAATTATTTAGTGTTCTCGTGAGTAAAAAAAGTGCATAGTGCTACTTGCATAATTTATATCAGTAGAGGTACTAAAGTAATTACATTAGTGAAAAATTTCATTTATTACTAAGTATTAGTATTTATTTTCTAAACTCTCAGCACAGCATTACGAATATTAATATTAATCTTATCTTAAAACCAGTATAATTATAACCATTGGTTAATTAAAACTTACCGTACCTAAGTATTTGATAACGGCATGAATGAAACCGTAATGATATTAAAGATATTTATCTTAGATGACCCGTTATTACTATAAATTAATTATTAAGCCTAGATTGCTAAATGTAAGATCATTATAATTATTATAAGTGTAACATAAAAAAAAGGTCCTTATAAAAATTTCATTTCTACGTGACCATGAGATTTATCTCCGTGTCTCAGTATTAGAGAAGTGCTAATAAAAGATTCAATTTACTGTATCATAGTTTTTTTAATATTACAATAAATAAAATATAGTTACTTCTTTTTTATATAAAAAAAATTAATAAACTGAGTCATAAATTGGCTATCGATAAAGGAACGTCAGATATTTATCTTAGATGACCCATTATTAGGTAAGTACTATAAATTAATTACTAAGCCTAGATTGCTAAATGTAAGATCATTATAATTATTACATGAGTAAATATTAAAAATTGTTGCTAATAAAAATTTCATTTCTACGTGACCGTGAAATTTATCTCCGTGGCTCAGTATTAGAGAAGTAAGCTAATAAATGATTCAATTTACTGTAACATAGTATTTTTTTAATATTACAATAAATGAAATATACTTCTTTTATATTATAAATAAAAAAAGTTAATAAACTGAGTCATAAATTGGCTATCGGTAAAGGAACGTCAGAAAACCCAGACATGCCATAAAGTTTATTCGAAACTTGTATCTGATCAAAATGTTTCCTGTGGTGAAGGTGCTGCACGTATCTCGTTAACGTTTTGAGGACGACCTTGAAATAGTATATTGTGTCTTTACATGAAATTCTAAGATCAGCTTTTAAATCCCAGGTTTTAATTTAATGTCATTTTATTTTTACTAGCTTAACTAGCTGTCCCGCGCAGCTCCGCCCACGTTATCTTTTAGTTTTCTCCGCAACCTTCTTGAGTTATTGTTCGTAAGAATCTTCTAAAGAATATTAAAAAACTTAAAAAAATAAGATGGGTGAAATCAGTAAAGTCGTTCTCAAGTTACGGCGTCGCAAAGGGAAATAGGGATTCATTTTTTCGTTTGTATGAAATTCAACTATGTAGAAGGCGAACTATAAGTAACTATAAATTGCTCTGTACCGATCGATCCCAAAGTTATACAATGTACAAAATATTTCTAATAACGTTTCAAAGTTTTGTTTTGTTTTGGCTCAAGGTGTGCTCGCAAGTAATAAATTGTGTCGATTCGTTCTGAGTAGGGTTGCCAAAATTTAAAGGCATTTATCAATATTTTAATTACAGGAACCACGTAAAATTGCTTTCATTTCATTGCGTTATATTCGCGTAAATATCGGTTAGCAAATTATTATTAGTTTCGTTTCGACACAATTTCCATTTTAAACTAAACGATGTTTTACTATCATGGGTATATTTTATTTCGAAAGGAGAAGGAGTTATATAGTTATATATCTCATTTTGACATGTAACTTCCGTAAGGTGAGATAAAGCAGTAAAACGGTGTAAATGTATACAACATCATCCATACTTAAACTTTTGTAGTTAACGAAATCGTCCATGTTATTGCGATATTAAAAACATATCAAATGTATGAGAGAAAACTGAAACTACGAACGTTTCCGTTTATGATGAAAGCTTGACTTGTGCTGCGGGTGCAGTATAACCCAATACCCATTTTGTACGGTACGACAGACAGACAACCCAGGTATGAGGCAGCCCTAGCCAGCGATATACCAGCGAGGGCTGAGTTTGGGCGGGCAGTGGGCCCGAGCCGCGGTCGACGCCCGACCCGGCCGCCGCCCTCGCCCTATAAATACATCGACAAAACATAAAAGCAGATGCACTTGCGAAACATTTTTAATTTTAATGTCGGCGATTCTGCAGGAATCGGTTTTCGTGGAATCACAATGGAGACTGAAGTATATAGTGTTGCAGATTACCAATAATTACCTAATTTTGATGATGTAGAATCTATTAGTGTAAGTCATGTTTAAGTAAGTAGGTAAACAACTTTGATATAAAATTCGAGGAACACATATAAAATATCGTGATCAATATAAAACTGTTTCATTAGCTATCAGACACCGGTCTCGCCGGCGAGGCCGAAGGGTCGTAAGTATGCGACCTCAACGACGTGCATCACCCCACTGCGTTTCTTGCCGGTTCTTCTCAGTGGGGGCGCGTTGTGAACCGGTGGTAAACTCAGCCCTCTCTTAAGCGACAGCCCAAGCCGAGGCCGTGCCTCCCTGAGGTGCCCTTGAGCTCGTCGCTACTTCTGCCGTTAAGGCTAGAGCGCTTTAAGCGCTCGCCTCCTATTGTCCGGTGAAGCTGTAATGGCCAACAGAGTCTATCATTTCCAAAAAAAAAAACTGTCTCATTGAAAAGCGTTATGGTAAGCGGTGATAGAGCATGCAAACTTATTATTGATGAGTCATTAACAACACTATAGGCCGACCGTTTAACTCGCGTGTCGCCTGCGCGGTGGGAGGGGAGCGGGGGCGGGTAACGCTACACACGGAGTCAATAATCCAAAGATTTATCTCGAGATAGACATTGTTGGTAAAGAATAAAATAATAAGTATCTTTTTTTTAAGTATTTATTTTTAAGTTTTACAAATATTTTATAATAGCTTTATAGGTACAAAATCATAAAACAATAATTAACTCCGTTTAAGAAATATTTAACCACAGATAAAATTTTTATAGGACTATTCGTCACTAATATTCATATCGCTTGAATCATCATCACTGTCTGTGTAGCTTGAGGAGTCAGAATCTTGCAAATTAATAATAAATCGGTCCATCTCTTCATCAACGAACTGGAAGAGCGATTCATCTTGAGATTTATCTTGGCAGTCGTATACCTTGTGCGTTTATCTTCAAGCGTCCGTAACAAAAACACCAACCGCGCGCTGCGAGCACAGCCAGCGCACTGCCGCATTTGACGTAAGCTCTCTGCTCCGCGCACCCCTTTCACCCATTCGCTAACATCTCCCCTCGCTCCCTTCTTGCCGCGCAGGCGATGCGCGAGTTAAACGGTCGGCCTATAGAGCCTATGTAAGAGGAATCACAAATGCAAATGAATGCGCTTTATGACTATGTTTATGTCCCACTGTTGGGCACGGGCCTCCCCTCAAAATGAAGAGGCTTAGACCATAGTCCACCACGCTGGCTACACTATAAATATTAACTTTGTCTATAAATACCATTCACTCATTTGTGCATAATTCATCCACGGTTGTAGTAGGGGGAGTATTTGCGAATGATTACATTACACATCATCGACTAAATTTGCATTGTTCCAAGTTCATTTGCATACGTGTTGTGCGCACACTATGCATTGCAAAAATGTTAGTGACCGCGATTACGCTAGTACTAGTGTAGGCGCATGAGTAATAGACTAACTGCCTAAGTCAAAGTTATTGGTTAATCATTTTTTTGTTACTTAGATATTTTGTATTGAAATATAAGTAAGTACACTAAACTAAATCACAAGAAAATGATTCACTAACGATCTCTGAGTGTGGCTGTAAGTGATTAATTATCTACAGGGTATGAATAACACCGGATGCAGTCAAAAGAAATATGATAAGATAATTCTCTAAGGGATGACGAGGGCTCGCTAATTCCAAACACAACAGAAAATTCAGCTACAAAAGAAAGTAGAATACTCGTATCAATACTCTTTCAAAAAATGGAAAATGTGAAATGTCAAATCTTCTTTACTAACTAGAACTAGGTACACGCTATAGAATTCCACACCAAGTCTATTTTAAAAATAGCGCAGAACTATTATTTCGTTTTGGGACACCGCAATTAGAGGTTTTTAACCGGCTCAATCAACTGAACGAACGGGAACTCCTAAACGGCGCAAATCTAAGAGAAAAGGAAAACAATTAATTAACTCATTTCCCGCAATTAACGGTGGACCGACACAAAATTACTTAGCATCTGTGGGTAATCAGCGCGGGTATCCGGGCCGGGCGGAGCGGGAGACGGAAGGCGGCTTTCCCCGCGCCAATTGGAGATAGCCTGACGGCGACGGGCCGCTTCCTCCGCCCTTTGTCCCACAACAATACAGTTTTCGGTGAATTGAATTGAAACAAAACAAACACGCAACCTTGTTATCGCTAGTTAAGTTGACATAAAATGTTTTGGTTGTTAATGATAATTTACTGAGATTTATGGCCTTGGTTCGGAACGTCGCGGTTAGAGAATTGTGTGACATGAAACTCGTAATATCTTATCTGTGTTCAAGGCAAATGATAATGCCATATGAAAATCTTGACTTTAAATTGGAAAGTTGATGTATTTATAATTGGAAAAAGTATCGAAATTCGTGTTAAATACGACTTATTTTTTGGGCAAATTTGACTGCTTGAGAAAATATCAATACAATGTTGCCTACCAAGTTCGGGCCCCTAGGTATGTTTTTAAGCATCGAAATCATGCAGAACTTCCACTGGATGCTAAGCGACGCACTTGCCCGTGGAAAACAGCACTGCGCTGGCGATTGTCACCTAAGACATTAGTCGATAAGTCTCTCAAACCCGGTACCTACCTAATTAAATTAAAACACCAACGACATCGTAACAATAAACACAGTATAATAATACAATAGCGGCAGAATATCTGACACTGCGGTGGTACCTACTTAGACGGTCCTTGCATACCTACCATCTAGTAGCTCCAATAAGCTTACGAATAATAAACGCTTAACTGAACTGCTAAAGTTAAGCGGCTTCTATCAACGCGTTCCAAGGACATATTTTATTTCAGCGAAGGCGGACGCGCGCCGCGGGCGGAGGGCGGTGTGCGGAGAGGGCACGTTCCGTGAAAATGATCGCGTACACCGTTCTTGGTGTCTGTCATGTTTACAAACAAGCATTTAATTGACGCAGGAATTCCAAACGCCGTCGGTGCTAAAGGAAAACATGCATCTCCCTCGCGCGACTGTCGTTCGCAGCCGGTCGTGATATTCAGTGTAATAATTTGTAAAGTATGCGAAAATCTTTGCTGTGCGAAGTGAAAGTGAGAGTATTTAAATTGATTTTACATTAGATCGATCAGCCTTACGATCAGCTTGTGTTACTTGGATGTATGATTTGTGGGACTGCATCGATACAATTAAATACAATATATGTACTTATACCTACTTTGTTTATCGATGTGGGACTGTTTAAATACATAATATAGGTATATATTATGTAATGAACTTACTTATTTGTATTTTAAGACCGCAGTTTCAATACACCTATCGTTATTTTTTGTTTAAGTTACAAGCATATTATAATATAGGAACATTTGAGAATACTTCTTTATGTGTTTGTTATGGTGGTTTATTGCAATGAACATGAAGCTGCCTATAGGATCTACGAAGAGAAGATTAAAACAAGAATGCCGGTCTTTATTTAGAAAAGGCCATAAAACGGTGGATTCGCTGAATATCACCTGACCAATAAATTTGCATAGGGTAAAAGTGGGATAGTTGCCACACTTTTTGAAATTACTTTATATTTCTCAGTGAAAAAAGCAAAATTCTTTATTTGTAATACGGGTAGGTACTTTGGTTTATTATCTTCAAGCTTATGAAAGGAAAAACCATCATCTTTGATATTTCCAGAGTATTGGCGATTTTTGCGGACATCTAAATTTTGGGGCATCCATCCCATATAGGGGATAATTGCCTCATCATCACCATCATCATCATCACCAGCCGGAAGACGTCCACTGCTGAACAAAGGCCTCCCCCTTAGACCGCCACAATGAACGACAATTTGCTATTTGCATCCACCGGTTGCCTGCGACGCGAACAATGTCGTCGGTCCACCTAGTGGGAGGGCTGCCTACGCTGCGTCTTCCGGTTCGTGGTCGCCACTCGAGAACCTTTCTTCCCCAACGGTTATCGGTTCTTCGAGCGATGTGGCCGGCCCACTGCCACTTCAACTTGCATATTCTACGAGCTATGTCGGTGACCTTGGTTCTTCGGCGAATCTCCTCATTCCGGATTTTGTCGCGCAAAGAAACTCCGAGCATAGCTCTCTCCATAGCTCGTTGTGTGACTCTGAGCTTCTCCAAAAGGCCAACTGTTAGAGACCACTAATAAGACCACTGATAATTGCCTAATCTATGTAAATTACGTTTAGGATAGATGCCCCGCTGAAAAAGAGGCCATCCTGCAAAAACTTTGATTTCACCTTACCCTTCCATGCAATCGCACAGAGACATGCAACACGGTCAACTTAGTGGTAGTTGTAGAGTCTCTCGAAAGATAAATAAAATAACATGTGATCATCCGCCAAACTAGAGGAATTACAATTGAGGCAACTATACCCCTGGGGCAACTATCCCACTTTTACCCTATGTCTCATCTAACTTGATAAAGGACTAAATTTTTTGTTAAAATTGTTTGTTTTAGGAATAAATTACACCTATATACGCTCCGCCAGATTATACAGAAGACCGAGGAGTATAATCGGCCATTATGTCTAGCGTTTGTGGACTACGAAAAAGCCTTCGATTCAATCGAGACCTGGGCGGTACTGCAGTCCCTCCAGCGGTGCCATATCGACTATAGGTACATCGAAGTGTTGAAGTGTTTGTACAGAAACGCCACCATGTCGATCCGACTACAGGACGAGAGCACGAAACCAATCCCATTGCAGCGAGGCGTGAGACAGGGAGACGTTATTTCTCCGAAACTGTTCACTAACGCATTGGAGGACGTTTTCAAGCTCTTGGACTGGTACGGATTCGGCATCAACATCAATGGCGAATACATCACTCACCTTCGTTTTGCCGATGATATAGTCATTATGGCAGAGTCGCTGGAGGACCTCAATACAATGCTCAGCGACCTCAGTAGCGTTTCCCAACAGGTGGGTCTTAAAATGAACATGGACAAGACGAAGATCATGTCTAATGTCCATGTTGCACCCGTACCGGTAGTTGTTGGGAACGATACAATCGAAGTTGTTGACCACTACGTATACCTAGGACAAACAATCCAGTTAGGTCGGTCCAACTTCGACAAAGAGGTCGCCCGAAGAATCCAACTCGGATGGGCAGCGTTCGGAAAACTACGTGACATCTTCTCATCAGAAATTCCGCAGTGCCTGAAGACAAAGGTTTTTAACCAGTTTGTGTTGCCAGTGATGACTTATGGTACTGAGACGTGGTCTTTAACAGCTGGCCTTTTGGAGAAGCTCAAAGTCACACAACGAGCTATGGAGAGAGCTATGCTCGGAGTTTCTTTGCGCGACAGAATCCGGAATGAGGAGATTCGCCGAAGAACCAAGACCACCGACATAGCTCGTAGAATATGCAAGTTGAAGTGGCAGTGGGCAGGCCACATCGCTCGAAGAACCGATAACCGTTGGGGAAGAAAGGTTCTCGAGTGGCGACCACGAACCGGAAGACGCAGCGTAGGCAGGCCTCCCACTAGGTGGACCGACGACATTGTTCGCGTCGCAGGCAACCGGTGGATGCAAATAGCAAATTGTCGTTCATTGTGGCGGTCTACGGGGGAGGCCTATGTTCAGCAGTGGACGTCTTCCGGCTGGTGATGATGATGATGACACCTAATAAAATTATATATATACCTACCTAATATAACACGGTATCTATTACCGTGTTATACTCGTATTAGGTATATACCCGAATTATCATGGGACATCCTACCCACGGCCATCTGGTCCTAAACTAGACAGAACTATAAGTGATATCAGTTAGACCATTGATAATATACTAAACAAAATAAATAATATATAATGGATGTATATACTTCTATATTTTTAAATAGATAATTCTAACACCTAAACACAATGAAATGATACTATCTTTAAGCCGCGATAATGTATGTATGCAATCAGTAAAATTAGTTGTATTTCAATGTACTGAATCAAATAAAGACTTAAACATTACAGTGGGTGCAGTCACAGTCGTTCAAGCTGCCCTTAGGCCGCGTGTACACCAGGTACGGTCGCAGCCAACGATTTGGGGGGGGGGGTCATATTTGACAGTCCCGTTGGTCTTGTACCTAGACACCCTTAACCGCTACCCAATTTAGTCTATGAATGTGGATTGGGGGGGGGGGGGGTCATGACCCCTACGACCCCCCCTCTCGGACCGCCACTGGTGTACACGCTACGAAGTCAACGGGCCTATGCAAGCATCCGTGTCTTTTCTACGTGTGTAGAAAAGACACGGAATGTTACTGTTCGTGTGAACAGTGTACACTGCTTCAGCGCTGACATGCGCTCACCAAAAAATAATTCTTGTCTGTGAATTTGTAGTTTTCGTGCCTAGATCCGACAAAATTTAGTCTTATCTGCAGCAGACAAGGTAAACTTTCTTTAAGTGTACACGTGGCCTTAGGCCTCTAACTTACTTACCGACTGCCGTCTAGGATGAAAATCGGGAGTGACTTTTAAGGTGCCCTCCGAAACACGGAGACACTCAGTTTAATTATACCAAACGTTCACCCATCTATCTACTGACCTTATCTGGCGTTGCTTAACCTACTGATTATCTACCGAACAGCGATTACAAACAGCAATAACCTCAAAATTAAAATATGGAAAATACTATTAAAGTTACAAGAAATGTTTAAAACATAATCAGTAGAGTGCTTGATCCTTTTGAAACATAAAAAACTAATCAGTCAACTCAGTCAGACGGCCATCGCTCAAAAGTCTAGACGGCTAAGGACCTTAGTTCAATAGCCCGGAGCGAATTATATACTGCATAGTGGAATAATATATTAATGACTTTATAATCGCGGTATGGACACACGTGCAGAATCCGTGCATGAGTAAGTAAACAACCAACCGTAATAGTTATTGTATCGAGGAAAGATTCGCATTGACAGGCCCGACAGTGGTTGGAAACTCTGGTTGATATCAAAAAGGCCAAGGAGTAGAAGAAGAAAGATTTTTATTTTACAATCACAAACAAGTTAGTAACATCTGACATTCCTTGGGAAATAACACACAAACTACTCGCACAACAAAACAACATACAGAAGTGAAAAGCAAAAAAAAAAAAAAAATTTACTCTTACGGATTATATCGCGGTTTATTTTAGGTTTTAATTTCCCGACGTTACGAATGCTTTGCAGCACCTATGGTCACGGGCGGACAAATGAATTACAATGTGTAGTATTCGCGTAAATAAAAGACAACATTAAATTAAATTAATCCATATAACAGAAGAAGAAGAAGAAGAAAGAAGAAATACATTTATTTGACACACACAACAAAATAGGTAAAAATTAACAGTAAAGAAAAAAAATACAGAGGTTGTGTGAGGTCAAAAAGGATGCTGCCTCAGCATGTTGCTGTGTCAAAAATTAATCTGACACAGCGCTGGTATTCTGGCAACACCTCAACAGAATATACAGCCAGCTATGTGATGCCAAAAATGGCCCCTATATCAGCTTTATGCTGCAGCAACTATGTTGGTGCCACAGCGCTGATTTTCAGACAGGTCTAAACTCACGTCACGGACAAGTCACGGACAAATTATATATTAATACAAGCTAAGAATAATATGCAAAAAGTATACATAATAAAATAGTAAACAAGGTGTGTTTTGATGAAAGTTACTTATTATATATACATACATAATATATATATAGGTAGAGGAAAGCAGTGATAAATAGTGGAAGAGAACAAACATTACACAGAAATTAGTAGATACACACAACCACAATCAACATTGGTGGACGGACATTACCATGGAATTGATTACTTTTATTATTATGCAACTAGCTGTCCCGCGCAGCTCCGCGTTATTTTCTAATTGTCTGCACAACCATCTTAATTTTCTTTCGTATGAACCATCTACAAAGTATTAGAAATCTTAAAAAAAAAGATCGATGAAATCGTTAATCGTCGTTGTTAAGTTATAGCGTGACCAAGGGAAATAGAGATTCATGTTATATAGGTAGATCATCGTTATAACGTATTTCATATATCGATGATATACATAGTTTCACATATTTTCCTCGTCGTGCCCATGATTCATAGATACCTTGACCAGAACTCTGCCGCGGCTAATCTGCTTCTGCTCTCATAATAAGCCCTTACAGGTCATCAAGTGTCCACGTTTTGGGGTTCAGCTAACAAGTCCGCAAGTAAGGCATTGTATGCGACCCATTATACATGAGAATGCACCATCAAACAGAATGAATTAATATTACGCAGAACCATCGCGTCAGTACTAACAGCGCAATAATTTCCGACGAATAACGAGAGTATAAATAAACCAAGCGTATTCCATCTGAGTTTATAAAGCGCTTTATGTCTCCGGAGCGTGGAGCATGCATTATTCACAATGGAGAATAATCTCTGTACTAAATAATACAATGTACCTTGTTCACGGGAGAAGCTGGATTCTTTTCATTTTTTAATGAAATCTCCTTGTATGCATAACTATGTAGTAAACAAAAGTATATATAAAGTAACATAACACATGTTGTTTATATATAAAGTAACATTATTGAATTGAAGGGACAGCCCAGATAAGGATTCCTTTTTTAACCGGCTTCAAAAAGAAGGTTCTTTATTCGACGCGTATGTATGTAATATTGATAAAAATGCGTAATATTAATATATGTTAGTCTATGTGGGCTTCTAAACAAATTTACCAAATTTTATGAGTGTATGTATGTATGTAGGTATGTATGTATGTATGTATGTAGGTTTGTCCACGGATTTCTCAGAAACTACAAGTCCGATTTTGAAAATTCTTTTTGCAATAGTTAGAGTATTTTTCAACGTAGGGTAGAGTACAAGTTTCATCAAAATCGTTTCATATAAACTTTTTATGTTTTCAGTAAGTTATTGTAACGTAGACGTTGGAGTTGCGTGATAGTGCTGATACCTATTTTGGTAAAATAAGTCACTAAAAAGTGTTAAATAAACTATTTAAAATAAAAATAAGAACTGACTTCAAAGTAAATTATCTAAAAAGCATAAAATAACGAAAATATATTGAAGTCGGTGTCAGCTGGTGCTAGTGTTAGTTAAGGGGGTAACATGCGCCAATGACCTTGAGAATCTGACCGCTCCGGCCGAGAGTTGTCATCGTAGAGGGCGCTACCAGCAAATATGAATATTACATTTGAAAAATTATAGACTAAAATATGCAGATGTGTCAAATTAAGTTTTGTTAATTTTGCCTATTCCGTTATAGAATGAAATTTCAATAAAATTATATCTATTGCAAATATACTTAATAATATCACTTTTGAATGTTTTGTTGATTATGTATACGTAAAATAAATGACTGATGAATTATTTAAACGCATGATAAAAACCGATTTTAACTCAAAGCTTTTTGTCATTTCATAGTGACACGAAAAGAACAAGACTGATGCAGTTTAAGAACGGTAACCCAATATTTAATATCTTGATTTATACCTTGGCGTGCCACCTTATTACAATCTGATAACAACAACTTACAGTGGTAACGTAGTTGACGTGTTGCGTCAGGATATGGATTATTGCATTTCATATTCCAAACTTCATATCAAAGGTTCAGTTCGTCTGTTATAGAATGGCCAATACCTGACTAGAAGACTTATACATACTTCTATTATATTATTGGTGGTTATTAGTTGGGTCCGGTTACAACCGGAACGCACTTCGACCCAGCTGAATACATTGTGCCTGCCATTCGGAATCCATATGAATTCGTACTACATACTTATAACTTACAGTAGTTATAGCGGATTTTTGTGTGTCTGAAGTTAGGGTTGGCGAACCATTGCGCAAGTACAGTTGTGAGTACTGAATACATAAACATAAAAATAGCTACTGCGCAGCGTCTTGCAGCCAACTTCAGACACACAAAGATCCGCCGTGACTACTGTAAGCGTACTTGAAATGAAACTATGCACAAAGTTCTAAGGTTTCTGTTCTGCACGTCAAAACAAAAGCGTTTAACAGAGCCTTCAAAATATCGTTTTTTTCTTTCTTAAAAAGTAGTTTTTTTTCTTAAAAAGGGACCTTTTTAACATATTTCCTGAATTAGTTCCAAATTCTCTAACCAATAAACATCCATCTGATAGTTAAGCTTTTTGATCCCTGGAAAAATGAACTGAAACCAAATTGATGATTGATTGAGATGTTCGAGTTTGATAAAGAGAGTGACTTAAGATGCTGCAAGGCATGCCAGTGGCCCTGATGAGACACTAGCGGTATTATTAAAGAAGCGTGTAACTGTAGTGTTTCCTATTCTAATGCGTATATTCTCTTTAAGAGCGGCACAAGTACCCGAATCTTTGAAGCTTGCTAGCATCCAACCTTACTCAAGACCAGATACCCAACGTCGACCCAAGTCGTGCAAACCCAAAAATCATAAATTATTATTATTGCGACAATTAGTTCCGTGATAAGAATTATAGCACCCATCCATCTCCTCCCATTGAGTGTCCGTAAAAGGTGACTAAGGAAAAACAAGAAGACGAGCAGCAGCGTCTTTTTATCGGATTACCTACCACCTATACTGTGATTCCCAACCGCCTGCCAGGCGTGGGGATTATGGCATTAGACGTTTCGGCTGCTGATGATGATGTTGATGAGTTCCGCGATCGACTCCATAATGGTCATCGAACTGAAACTATGATAAGATACTTAACTTTATACATCATTAAGTACAGGTCAATATGACCCAGACTCAAGACAAACAGATTATGTTCATGCACATGAATGTTTTTCCTGTGTGGGAATCGACCCCAAGACCTTAAGGGCAGCGGCCAGGGTAGTAAACTACAAAATCAGCTGACCTGTGTTGTTATTCAATATACGTGGCTGCCAAAGGAATCCGTAGCACTGTTTGATTGAACGCACGAATTCAGTAATAGTCTTTTTTAGTGTAACGTCATATCGTAAATCTAAGATTAAAGTGGCGCCACCTAGATAACACACAAGTACCCTTCCAACTTAACCATCCAGATGTCTCAAAAGACGAGCAACTGTCCAATGCAACTGTCCGTAGGTAAGCGTGTTGCTCACCACCAAGCCAACCCATGTACTCGACTCGTTGCTAAGTTGCAAAAACCAACATGATAGTAATAATAACACCGTTAATGTTTTGACAAAAAAAATCATAATGTAAAGGATAAAGGATATCATAATGTATGTCATTTTGTTGACCTACACAGTATAAAATACGATTTAAATTAGTAAGATCATATGACTCTGATACGCTTTAAAAGTTAGGCATAATACTCGGCAACAATACTTTCGCATACTCTATGATGAACCAAAAATATGGTATTACCATAAAAATATATTTAATTAAATATACATGTATAGATTTCATTTGAAATGATTTATAATGTTATAATTATACCATTTGTAACATATCTTAATTAAAAATATATTCAAAATCATTTAAATTAATTTCGTCTTGTCAAAAAAAATTCGAGCACGTCCACCCGCCGTAACAGTCCACGAAGGACTGATAGAAGGCGATCGCGGGGGCGCTGCAAGGGGAAATGCATAGCGTACGTGGTTTTTCTATAATTTCTTGTAAAACATGTATGAAATTAAGAAATGTAATCAATACAAATTGTAGAATAGATTATGTGCTTTTTAATAGTCCAAGTTTGACGTCTAT
The DNA here is from genome assembly GCA_911728495.1 of Furcula furcula. Classification (NCBI taxonomy): domain Eukaryota; kingdom Metazoa; phylum Arthropoda; class Insecta; order Lepidoptera; family Notodontidae; genus Furcula; species Furcula furcula. The sequence continues at coordinate 13,128,745 of OU452256.1, read as the reverse complement.
CCGATGAACGGATGTTGAACGCTAACGCAATTCATATCCAACATAGTACATTTTTTAAATACATATTGCTTGAAAACGTTATACTTAATCCAATATCTAATCAATAAAACTATTTGCTGAAGATCTGAGGTATAAGTACATATAATTTTCATAGCCAATGCAATAGCGGATTGATCCATCGAACTCTTTAAACTAAGGCTATTTTTGCAATTTTACCGTTGTTACCCCCTTAACATGATGTGCTAGCACCGACTTCAATATATTTTCGTTATTTTATGCTTTTTAGATAATTTACTTTGAAAACGGTTTTTTTTTAAATCGTTTATTGAATGAGTCTGTACAATATCTTCTTTTATTTTGTACCTATTTGTCTGTGGGTGTCGCTATCCGCGAAATAAGTGTAGTTCTTCTTTTTATAAGCATTACCGCTGTGTCAGATACTTGGAACGTCAGTCCCTGTTGGTTGCGGATTTGGACGTCTCTACAATCTGACCACATCGTACCCCCACTGAGAAGATACGGCTGTAAACTCAGTGGGGCGGTGCACTTCGAGCTCGTATACTCTTCGACATTCTTAATTCACAGAAATGTAAATCCGCCTAAATTAAGGTCTTCCGGCTGATGATGATGATGAATTCAAATAGTTTATACAATTTATAGGTGTTTGAGTAGGTAAAGGAAAGACTGTTGAATCAGCAAGATACTTTAGCGCTGATTGCTCACGATCTGTTGGCTCACTTTGGAATTTTAATCCAATCCAAACCTTGGTATGGCGGCCTGCGGCAAGGCAACGACGCGCCGCGTGATAGGTGGAAAGTAAAATTGAAATGAATTTACGTATAAATTAGTTTCTAGAGTAACATTACCTACTGGTGATACTCCTGGTGAGGCTACAGGACATCAGCCAATGCTAATAAAAATAAATTACTATACTAAACGTTTAGTCATAACAGAAATTAAAATGACTACCTAATTAGTAAGGTACTATTGAAGAGGTAAGTTCAATAGGAAGAGATCTAGTACAGATAAGTTCAAATTTATACGTGAAACGGCACCAAATCGTTAAGAACAAAAGACAACCTAAATCACTTGAAATGTTTAATACTCAGACAGCAAGCTGTGTGCCGGCAAGTCGATATTGCTCGTAGTGACTCGTACTCGTAGCCTTTCAGCGATAAAACTCAATATAGCTTGCGAAGCGACGCGACGACCGACAACGCGTGAATCAGTGTTTACTGAAACACGGGTTGTCGCCGGTTCGCAAGCTGACTGTTTAGTAGACGGTGTCAAATCTACTCCCAGATTATATATATTTTTATGCTATTTTTAATAAAACCAAGTTAATATCGTAATCCCAGTTAGATATGCAGTCGTATAAGATGAAAAGCTGTAGCATATTACGACACAAGGGTCGGTACGGGTGCCTATATTCAACGATCCCTCATTTGTCACAGCAACCATTCGTAATTAAGTTACTACTAACGAGGCGTCACTTAGCACTCCACAAGAATTCTACGCCAGATATGTTTTAGGAATTGTTTCAGCTAACTTCTGGTAGAACATGTTACTGATTGTAATTAAAACAAACCGTTTCATAGATATAGGAACCGGATATCAGCTACCAGAAAATAAACTTCTCATAAAAAACTGGAGATGAGAACTTACACTTTGCACTACGTCACTCAAATTTGGATATGGAATAATTATTCCTTTTATTAAAAAAATACGCTCGACCGCTACTAGTAAAGTGGTCACTGGTCTTGATGGTCTTAATGTGGGGATGTCACCTGGGCGTCTACTACGTGTTTTAATAAATCCTCTAGCGGTAACTATCAAAAACAATATACATGGGAGAAAACTGAAAGTTCGATCGATTTCGTTAACTATCAAAACGCGTAGTAGACCCCTGTAGTTTGAAAAGTTAAAACAAGTCCTCGTGGGTCGGTCCGACCGAAATCGGGCGCCTTTGTCAGCACGCTGTTTGAGAACTTGTCAAAATCAATACTTAATTTATCGATAATTTTAAAAGCCTGGTAAATTTTAGACGATTTTTGTAAGAGATTGTTGAAATAATTTTATAGATTTCGAGGACTTGAAAGATTTTAACGAAAATTACATTATATTTACCTATTTGAAGGATAAAATTAATGTCATTTTATGTGAAACTAATCTGTTTTATGTTTATCCAATTTAGTTGAAACTGAAACATATATATTCTATTGCAAAAACATGTTGTACAGCTAAAAATAATGTGGATAATGTTTGCTCAAAGAACTACGTTGCTAAATAATATAATCTAAGCTGTCTAACTGCATGCGAATGGACCCAGGTACTGACTTGCTTTGATCAAATTGATCGTGATTCGTGATACCTACTAGATTCTAGACTAATTCTTACTGCAGGGTTCCAAACCTGAAAACAAAACACGGTTCAACCAATTTCATTACAATGAAGCAAACTCGACCAACGATTCTCGTTCTAAATCAACGCTTAAAATCTTTCACTTTCTGCATATCCTGTAGAATTTGAAATTATTGTATACATATTTATTTATCTTGCATTATAGGTACATAATGTACACTTTTAAATTGCCTACATTTATTATAACAACGTTTATCAAATAAAGGCTATAGTTATGTATTAAAAGACAATTCTCCGATTCATCGCAATGTTTTATGAAGATTTTGTAGGCACAACATTCGATACGTAGCGTAAAGATTTACGGCTGTCGGACGACGGGATTATTTCTTGCAAATTCAAGACATGCGGTGTCAGTTTGTCTGAATATTCATTAGCTCCTGAGTTAGGGAGTTAATACCGCATCAGATGAATGTTGATATTTTCCCGTTTTCGTTATTTAAACTCTCGGGAGCTCGGCACGATTCAACGATTTGTTTTCGGTGGACACATTACACAGACATTTACTCCGCTTTGTGTATGCTTTGTGTTTAAAATGGCTTTTTCGTGAGCAAAACAAAATTAATTTAATATGTACGTAAATTTTAAGGAAGTTTTATTTAATTAAAAGATAAACAAAGAAGAAAACCGTTTCAGCGCTATGGTTGAGCCCATAACGTTTACTTTCCTTATCAAGGGATACGGAACTTAAGCTAGAGGTAAAACACCATCGCATCAAGTATTTAGGAGCGACGCGGGACCTCGGGGATGCCTGCCCGCAGCAGCACTAAAACGAAACTTAAATAGCTGTACAAAACCACAAGAAAACTCCGCCGGCAGAATCTGTCTGTGGGTGTCGCTATCCGCGAAATAAGTGTAGTTCTTCTTTTTATAAGCATTACCGCTGTGTCAGATACTTGGAACGTCAGTCCCTGTTGGCTGCGGATTTGGACGTCTCTACAATCTGACCACATCGTACCCCCACTGAGAAGATACGGCTGTAAACTCAGTGGGGCGGTGCACTTCGAGCTCGTATACTCTTCGACATTCTTAATTCACAGAAATCCGCCTAAATTAAGGTCTTCCGGCTGATGATGATGATGAATTCAAATAGTTTATACAATTTATAGTTGTTTGAGTAGGTAAAGGAAAGACTGTTGAATCAGCAAGATACTTTAGCGCTGATTGCTCACGATCTGTTGGCTCACTTTGGAATTTTAATCCAATCCAAACCTTGGTATGGCGGCCTGCGGCAAGGCAACGACGCGCCGCGTGATAGGTGGAAAGTAAAATTGAAATGAATTTACGTATAAATTAGTTTCTAGAGTAACATTACCTACTGGTGATACTCCTGGTGAGGCTACAGGACATCAGCCAATGCTAATAAAAATAAATTACTATACTAAACGTTTAGTCATAACAGAAATTAAAATGACTACCTGATTAGTAAGGTACTATTGAAGAGGTAAGTTGAATAGGAAGAGATCTAGTACAGATAAGTTCAAATTTATACGTGAAACGGCACCAAATCGTTAAGAACAAAAGACAACCTAAATCACTTGAAATGTTTAATACTCAGACAGCAAGCTGTGTGCCGGCAAGTCGATATTGCTCGTAGTGACTCGTACTCGTAGCCTTTCAGCGATAAAACTCAATATAGCTTGCGAAGCGACGCGACGACCGACAACGCGTGAATCAGTGTTTACTGAAACACGGGTTGTCGCCGGTTCGCAAGCTGACTGTTTAGTAGACGGTGTCAATTCTACTCCCAGATTATATATATTTTTATGCTATTTTTAATAAAACCAAGTTAATATCGTAATCCCAGTTAGATATGCAGTCGTATAAGATGAAAAGCTGTAGCATATTACGACACAAGGGTCGGTACGGGTGCCTATATTCAACGATCCCTCATTTGTCACAGCAACCATTCGTAATTAAGTTACTACTAACGAGGCGTCACTTAGCACTCCACAAGAATTCTACGCCAGATATGTTTTAGGAATTGTTTCAGCTAACTTCTGGTAGAACATGTTACTGATTGTAATTAAAACAAACCGTTTCATAGATATAGGAACCGGATATCAGCTACCAGAAAATCAACTTCTCATAAAAAACTGGAGATGAGAACTTACACTTTGCACTACGTCACTCAAATTTGGATATGGAATAATTATTCCTTTTATTAAAAAAATACGCTCGACCGCTACTAGTAAAGTGGTCACTGGTCTTGATGGTCTTAATGTGAGGATGTCACCTGGGCGTCTACTACGTGTTTTAATAAATCCTCTAGCGGTAACTATCAAAAACAATATACATGGGAGAAAACTGAAAGTTCGATCGATTTCGTTAACTATCAAAACGCGTAGTAGACCCCCTGTAGTTTGAAAAGTTAAAACAAGTCCTCGTGGGTCGGTCCGACCGAAATCGGGCGCCTTTGTCAGCACGCTGTTTGAGAACTTGTCAAAATCAATACTTAATTTATCGATAATTTTAAAAGCCTGGTAAATTTTAGACGATTTTTGTAAGAGATTGTTGAAATAATTTTATAGATTTCGAGGACTTGAAAGATTTTAACGAAAATTACATTATATTTACCTATTTGAAGGATAAAATTAATGTCATTTTATGTGAAACTAATCTGTTTTATGTTTATCCAATTTAGTTGAAACTGAAACATATATTTTCTATTGCAAAAACATGTTGTACAGCTAAAAATAATGTGGATAATGTTTGCTCAAAGAACTACGTTGCTAAATAATATAATCTAAGCTGTCTAACTGCATGCGAATGGACCCAGGTACTGACTTGCTTTGATCAAATTGATCGTGATTCGTGATACCTACTAGATTCTAGACTAATTCTTACTGCAGGGTTCCAAACCTGAAAACAAAACACGGTTCAACCAATTTCATTACAATGAAGCAAACTCGACGAACGATTCTCGTTCTAAAGCAACGCTTAAAATCTTTCACTTTCTGCATATCCTGTAGAATTTGAAATTATTGTATACATATTTATTTATCTTGCATTATAGGTACATAATGTACACTTTTAAATTGCCTACATTTATTATAACAACGTTTATCAAATAAAGGCTATAGTTATGTATTAAAAGACAATTCTCCGATTCACCGCAATGTTTTATGAAGATTTTGTAGGCACAACATTCGATACGTAGCGTAAAGATTTACGGCTGTCGGACGACGGGATTATTTCTTGCAAATTCAAGACATGCGGTGTCAGTTTGTCTGAATATTCATTAGCTCCTGAGTTAGGGAGTTAATACCGCATCAGATTAATGTTGATATTTTCCCGTTTTCGTTATTTAAACTCTCGGGAGCTCGGCACGATTCAACGATTTGTTTTCGGTGGACACATTACACAGACATTTACTCCGCTTTGTGTTTAAAATGGCTTTTTCGTGAGCAAAACAAAATTAATTTAATATGTACGTAAATTTTAAGGAAGTTTTATTTAATTAAAAGATAAACAAAGAAGAAAACCGTTTCAGCGCTATGGTTGAGCCCATAACGTTTACTTATCCTTATCAAGGGATACGGAACTTAAGCTAGAGGTAAAACACCATCGCATCAAGTATTTAGGAGCGACGCGGGACCTCGGGGATGCCTGCCCGCAGCAGCACTAAAACGAAACTTAAATAGCTGTACAAAACCACAAGAAAACTCCGCCGGCAGAATCCGCAGACCGTTTTAAGTAAAATATTAAACGCGCCGTGGGATTTGTTCGTGTACCGCACAGGCCTGTTTTAATATTTGATGAAGCGAGCATTACGCGTCAACGACGTTTTGTCTGGCCCTTAATTGCGGAGTGATGCGTCCGCGTCCCGGACTCGTCCGGGAAAAATATTAAACCTTAGAGTAAACCGTCCCGCGGCACTCCCGCAGCTTACTCAGCGTACTGTTTATTGCCGGCATAGAGACGTTAACGCCTATAAATTTTATGTGTGTTCACAATATTGCCATAAAATGTAGCAATACCGGTAAATCCCGTTGTTTTTTTTACATCATGAAGCAAATATTTAAGTCTTACTTTTCGCAATAACTTGCTGTTATGGTAAAACGCTATATAAATGGTATTTTTACGAATAACGTTTCCGTAAAAAAATTCTGTTACGAATTATGACCGACGAACGTGTCATGAATATAGACTGTTGGTTCAGATATTCTCATAGATGTGTGTTGAATCAGCAACGTATAGAGATGTTATATATAATCGTGGCCAAAAAATTTAAATTGTACCTCCTCAGAGCGTTTCCACATAATCCGATCCGAGTGTCCCGAGAGACGCCGATGTTTGAAATGTGTGCTTGTCTGTCACATTGCCTGCTCGATATAGAACACCTATAATAGATATAATGCTTAGATTTCGCTTAGGTGTTTAAAATCGGATCGGATAATGTGGAAGTGTTCTCAGACCAACAACTACGAATTACGAACGCAGTATAATTTGTTATCTTTGTTGAGATGTGGAAATATTATATATTATAAATATTAAGAAAACCATTACTTCTGCAATGACGTAATACCGATGTATTAAAAACCAGTTGCGTAGAAGCTGAAGGAATCTGTTGATGATTTATACATAGCAGAAGGTGGTACTAACGACAGACATAATCGTGGGTGTGGCTAACAGTTTGAACGTTGACGCTACTCCGAACTAAAGTAATTAATGTGTCCGTATCCGTTCGAATCTCTTTTTCAGCGATGAGTCAGTCAATAGCACCGGCCGCTGTTTCACTTGGACATCGAACTGTCTGTACCTACCTCCGACATATTTATCACTGTCGTGTAATAGATAACAGCTATTCTATTCCGTGGTATTGAATCGCGTTGTGACTTTTTAAGAGCGATTTATAATTATAGAATACTAAATGAACACAAAAACTAATGAATATTGTAAATAAGAAGACGAGCAGCAGCGTCTTTCTATTGGGTTACCTACCGTGCGGATTATGGCAACCTTTCTCTTCTTAGGGGGAGGCCTTTGTCCAGCAGTGGGACAGTCTTTCGGCTAATGATGATGATTATGACAATATAGATACATAACCAATCCGATTTCGATTTACCAGTGAGAAAGCTATTATTTCATGTTCAGCTGTATTTTTAATGTAGGGTTGGTCCAAGAAACAAAAAAATTTTCCTCGTAGCGAATCTATTTAAATAAATCAGCATAATCTTTGAGGGCCGTGCGTGTGAAAATGGACCCTCAGGAAGTCGAGTTGGCCTAGGTGAATGGCCCCCCTTCGGAGTCGCTGGACGTTCGGGGTGTGGGCCCTTTGAACGTCCATTGAGTACGGCGGCGACTCCGAGGAGGACGGCGGCGGGGTTGCGACCCCCGTCCCCGTGAGCACCGTGACAGGTTCCCGGGGGGCTACAGTGCGCCCCCCGGAGGCGGGCTCAAAGGCAAGGCACTGAGGAGCACCTGGTGCAGATCCCACCGGAGAGCCCTGGGGTCTCCCCTCTCATGTGCCGATGCGACAGCCGCGGGGATTTTAGTGGGTAAGAATCCCACATACCCCGGTCGAGCCCCACAGCTCCCGGGGCTCTTTGGAAGCTTTCCCCGAAAAATAAAACATGACACGCTGTTGGGTTCAATCATAGCGGATGCGATACAAGACGGAGTCGTATAGCGCTTGCACCGGGATCGCGTCCAAGAGTACGGGACTACCGAGAATGGGTACAAGTATATTATAATTTTATAGCGATGCGACACAAAATGTGGTCGAAATTAGACAAAAAACTAACTTATATCACAAATGCCTTGGTATATTTCGAGTTATTATTTAATATCTCGTGTTTTTGGAGGTAGAAGATATTTATGCGAATTTTCGAAAAATTCGCATAAATATTCGTACTCTTTTAGATCCAACCGTGTAGTCAACTTTCAGAAAGCAATAACGCTCGACATATTAATATACTAACTAGGCTATCTATTTTCACGAGAAGTCAGAATATACTTGTACATTTAATATCTAGAGGCATTTAACTGCTTTGGAATAGACCGGCCTTAGCGAGCAAAATTTTCATTAAAACTTGTTACTACGACAAATAATATTATTGAAGAAAATATGCCTAACTTCCATGACAAAATGAAACTACAGTTTATTTTCACACATATAGTTTGTGTATTTACTGAAGAATTTAATATAATAAAAAGTGATAACAATATAAGAAGAAGAAGAAGAAAAAACTTTATGCATGGCCAACACAAAACAACATAAATTACTTAATTAAATTAAGTTTGCCACGAATGGGTCCCAACTCAGCATAAAGCGGCTTGCACGCAAGCCGCACTGATCTTCCGTTGGAACCCCTGGTGACTCCACGAACCCTCCACCAAACACACACCCACTGTCCACTTAGCCAACATAAATCAAGAAAAAAAAACAAAACCAAAATGACTAAACAATGAAGTTACCGAACCAAAAGAAAACAATACATAATGAGCAATTTTAAGTTGACAAAATACATATCAGGTACATGACAATAGGTACCATACCGTCAGTTGCACTTAGCGACATCTGCGCCTGTGACGGATCAAACCCATCACTACTTATCACTTACATAAATCAATAAAACTATATAAATAGTTCGATTCACCTACCTCCGAGGAAAATCTGCCTATGCATTGTTTAAGAGGACCATAAACAAACACGTACACTATTCTTAATATATAAACTCTATGAAATCACTACATTACATACCTGATTTAAAACAATAAACAATTTGAATATACCTAATTATTAAGTATATAAAAAAAACGTTGTTAAATAGCCATACGTTTTATCATATTGCGCTGGTGTCATACAAGAGAGTTTCCTGCTGTCTTTGGTGATCGTAAAGGAAAACTTTGAGTTTAGACTTAAAACTGTGTAAACATTGCAGATTCCTTAATGGCGGCGGAATATTATTCCAACATTTGGACGCGGCATATCGAAAACTACCTCTGAATGTCGCTAATCTATGGTGCTGTGTCGAGAGTTGCGCCGCGCATTTGTATGAAATAATCCCAAAAGTCACTCTATGTCCTATGTTTAATCTGTTTGTACCTACTAGACATATCCGACATAATGAGTACACGCAGGTATTAAACTGTATGGAGAATTCCAGTATTAAATATAAATGTATTTACATAAAAATGTGTCACAGCGCCTATGTTACAATCGTAAGAATACTCTACAGTAACTTTATACTCACTGGGACTAAGTCGTGACTGGAACTATAAGCCTCCGTGTGTCCTGAATATCAATCAGGTACGTACCTGAAACAATAATAATACAATAAGCTCAATTTGCTATTATAAGCTACAAAGAAGAACAAATATAGTAAGTAGTTTTACTAGATGGTAAGTTTATGTAGGTATCACACAGAATCAGATATTCGCTTTAAAGCAGCAGTATAGGAAGGGCGTAAAAATAGACTAAAGAACTCATATTTCATTTGATGAGCAGCTTGGCAGTAGATTGCAACTGTCCATGGGTAGATGTGTTGATTACCCTCACGTGAAGGGTCTGCTCGTCTTCTTGCTAAGTCGTATATGTGTAAATAAGTAAAGCATTCTGGAAACATATATCAATAGCCAGATTTGGTAATAACTTTGGGTAACAATCAGCAGTGTGTGAGCATTGATGTGTTCTGGCGTGAAGGGCACTGTAGCTGGTGAAATTACCGGACATGAAGACTTTAATATCTAATGTCTTAAAGGTCGGCAATCGGCAAGGCGTTAGTGATTCTTTTGGTGTTGCTAGCGTCTATAGGCTGCGGTGACTGCATACTATCAAGCGGTCGGCACGCTTGCTGCTGGCCACATTGGTAGTATAAAAAAGAAAACCTGTAGTTCCATAAACTTCTTTCTTCGTTTTAAACTTCTTCATATGATTGGCTCATGTTGTACATAGAGTACGTGTTAGAGTAAGGGTTAGCGCATACATACAACTTTTAGTTGAACAACTGTTTTGTTGTGTATAATATGATTAAAAGAATATATTAAAGCGCACATACTGTCAACTCGATAGTTGCTCGACAAAAAAGTCAAACAGCTTTAAGTTGGACAACTATCGATCAAGTGCTCAATTTGTATTGCATTGTATTGATATGCGCAGACCATCGATTAAACAGTCGACCCGCGACTGACCGCGACTGCCAGTTCTTGTATAAGCATTTGTAACGTATGAAATATTCCACTAGATAATCTATCACTGAGTACAGGATGTACACAGTATGTTCTTTTTTTATCTCTCTTAAAATTTCTATAAAGCAAAGCACAAACTAAAACTTTCTTGTTAATTCACATTGTTTGTAAACACCATGACCCGTGCGTTGCTGAATAAAGACTGGTTGATTTGAGGAGATAAAAAAATCGATTGTAAGCGCACTTCCATCAACTAAACTGTTTAGTTGAGTAGAAATCACGAAAAGTACAAAACTCGACGAAACAGTTTAGTCGATGCAACAGTTGTATGATGCGCTCGGCCTAAGTGTTAGTGAATCTCGTATTATTTTTTCAAATGAGGCTTAGCATTCGAAGGTTTAATATGTGAAGGAGGTCTCGTGTTCTCGCACTTCTGCTACCACTACTAATACTAATTAGATACCAACGGGAAAATGTATGTGAAACTTCGTTGTTTTAATATATTCTTTAGACAAGACATTAAAATTGTAATAGTAAATAGAGGTCTTTGAACTAGCGGGGAGAAGGAAGTCGAATTAAAATTCTGTACGTGAATTTAAGTGCGCCCCATAAAGTTCTAATATCTGAATAATTTATGTGCACGGATACGCCATAAATAGAATAGTCTATTAAGTATTACATATAGACGAACTAAGTTGCTATTACACAGAATAATTTAAATAATTACTATCCAGAAATCAATGCAGTATATAGTGAGAAAAAAGCTTTCGCTACTATAAAATCTATTTTCTTTCCTATTCAATTACCAGTTAGAAATGTGAATGCGAGATAATATAATAAAAAAAATATATTAATATAATATAATATATTTTTTTTTTTATTTTGATATAATACCTTTTGAAATCAAACTACTTTTACGGATTTTATCGCGGTTTATTTTTTGTTTTAACTATCCCGACGTTTCGAATGCTTTGCAGCACCCATGGTCACGGGAGGACTGAGATGTTGAACGTCCTTATGTCACAATTATGTCGGGATAGTAAAACCAAAAAATAAACCGCGATAAAATCCGTAAAAGTAGTTTGATTTCAATGTGTAATATTCGCGTAAGTAAAAGACAACATTATAATACCTTTTTTTATACTTATACCATTATGTGATCTTCCTGGCTGTTGCATATTAGCTGCCAGAAATAACCATTTAGTTAGACAGTTCCTATGTGGTTTTATTACCATAATTTCCAATATTAAAATTACCCAACAATTATACCTAATTATACAAATATAAATTATAAAAGCACAAAAAGCCCGACAGCAAACAAACAAAATGATCTTATATTACATTATTCAATACGCATGCATATATATTTCAACTTGTCTCGTTAAGTACCTTTCATTTGATTAGTAGGTACCTTTGACTTGATATCCATATTAGGGTTATTGGAAATAAAAAAAACACGGCTGACGGACGCGATAATAATTAAAAATATAATATATAGGTATATATATATAGCCTATGCCACCCCCACAATTTAGCCGAATCTAACGACTTAATATATCGGTATCCATCAAGCCGTTTAGGCTGTAGGCCCTGCCGAAAAATAGACATACATACAAACAAAAAAAAATTACATACATACATACTCACGAAAAACATAACCCTCCTTCTGGGGCATTTGGACAGAAAGTGCGAGTAGTCCATATACCGCGTCCCGTCACGCGAACAGTTTAATCCGCGCCGCCGCCGATTACGCCCCTAGTCCTTCTGACTCGCGCCGCAGACCACGGCACGTACTGCTCGACCCTCCTGACCCCATGACGGTCCTATTGGACCGGGATGCGCCGAACCCTCCCTTACAACCGTATGCTACACTAGCTATCAGAGACCGGTCTCGCCGGCGAGGCCGAAGGGTCGTACGTATGCGACCTCAACGACGTGCATCACCCCACTGAGTTTCTTGCCGGTTCTTCTCAGTGGGGGCGCGTTGTGAACCGGTGGTAAACTCAGCGCTCTCTTAAGCGACAGCCCAAGCCGAGGCCGTGCCTCCCTGAGGTGCCCTTGAGCTCGTCGCTACTTCTGCCGTTAAGGCTAGAGCGCTTCAAGCGCTCGCCTCCTATTGTCCGGTGAAGCTGTAATGGCCATCTGCGGCCAACAGCGTCTATAATTCCCAAAAAAAAAAAAAAAAAAAACGAATGCCCATTATTGTATTATATCGCAAATAGTTAAGGAGTCATTATGGAACTAAGTTTTATCGAAATTAGCGCGAGTATAAGAAGCTATACGGTAAACTTTGTTGACAGTTAATGATGAAGCAAATATTTCCGAATCATGTGATAACAAACCCGTTTTACAATTAGCGCCGAATTAGTTTCGTAATTACTGTACGTAATAGCTGTTTTTAAACCAAATATATTGACAGAAATTACTTTCCTTGAATTAATTAGCTCAATACAACTTATTAAGGTATATGTATGTATGTATACCGAAAACTTTTTGTCCGTCTGTCAGACTGTGGCATCTTAACTTCTAAACTGATGGGATTAAAAACGTTTTGTTTTACTTGGAATCTTTTATTCCAAGGTTAAGTCGGGTCGGTACTTTTGCGAAAATCTGGTTCAGCTGTTTATTACGAGTTTGTTTTCTTGTGTTAGGAATTTTTAATTTATACTTGTTCCATTCCATTTGAACTTTTGTATTGGAAATTAAGATTAGGTAATCTAGATACTAGGTTCCATGAAACGCAAAACACCACAGGGGCCAAACTAGCGTGGTACTGGGTTAAACATGTCAGAAAAAATATTATGGAATGGACTCCTCGGGAATTTTGACGTTGTGGTAGACCGAAGAAACGATGGTGCGGTGAACTGCGGGTGTGTTGCGTAAACGCGTAAATTGGCGGGCCCGTTGGTCTAGTGGTTAGACACCCTGCCCGCTAACCGATGGGTCGTGGGTTCGATTTCCACCAAGTGTCTGGGTGTTATTTATCTATTTAAGTATGTATTTACAATAATTGTCATTTTTTTAGTCAAGTCAAAATATCTTTATTATTTATAGACCCCACGGAGGCACTTACACAAAAATAATTTTTACAAACTACCAATGTAAATATATATACGTATTAGTATTAGTTGTCTGGTTTCCATAGTACAGACTCTGCCTAGTTTGGGATCAGATGACAGTGTGTGGATTGTCCCAAGATATTATTAGATATTAAACTGGAAAACAAAAATTAAAAAAGGGGGTATTTAAAAATAGAACTAAAAACATTGCCCGGCAGTGGGACAGTATAGACAGATACAAAAGATAAGAAGAGTGATACGATTGTTAGTAGGTATTACTTAAAGGATTTTGCTACGGTCGACTAAAGGCGCTTGATGTGTTATCGTATTATTGCTTGTTCAAGTATCAGGTTGTTTTTGTATTTCACCTTCGTGACTCACACGTTCAGAACAAACGTATGCTATCTCCGTACCTACTTGTTCGTGTGGTACATAATGGCTGCAAACCAATTATGTTTAACACACAGTTACTAATTATAATTTCCTCGGCGCTGCCATTCGGAAAACTATGTTTAGAGTGTTCTATTTATTAATTAGTAGCTAAGTACGCTGCAGTGAGAGCGATTATATTATACCGCTTAAATTAGTAGAAACATCGTTTTGGCTTTTAAACAATTTTAAATTGCCACTTTCACGGTATAACTGTTCAAATATATTATAACTGCGCTAGAATGTCGGCGGTACGTTAGTGCGATGGATTTCATTTATGTTCCACGTGTTAAAAAAAAATGTAATATTAAACAGCCTGTTATAGTCAGACATACTAAACAGCGTATAATGTTATACTTCACAGAAGGAGACATGAGTTTTGAGGGCATCTATGTATATTTTTTTGAAACGTTTGGCAGCCTCTAAAACCATGTACTTACTTATTTAACATATGCTGCATAATTAGATTCTGAAATAAAACTACTTTTAGGGAATATATCGTTGTTTATTAGCCGACTACGGAACGGAGGGAGGGTTATGATTTTAACAAGAATGTATGTATGTATGTTCATCTGTTCCCGCATATCTTCTAATCTACTTAACATAATTGGACAAGTAGGGTGTCGTTAGAAGCGTCTTGATTGTCCGCTGGTTATATAATATCACATTATTAGACTGCGATTTTATTCGTAGTCGGGTTTTAGTTTTTAAAACCTAATAAGTACTTGTTTTAGGTTTTACTTTCCCGACGTTTCGAATGCTTTGCAGCACCCATGGTCACGGGCAGACTATGTTATTTCAATGTATGTATAGTATTCGCTTCTTAACTGGGAGGAGTAAGTAACAGCCCTCGGTAGGTAGCCTTTTGGCTTTTAATTATTTTCTTCAAAACATTTATAAATTCTATTTATAAGTAATAGCACTGAAATGTGACTTGTTATTGTATCGTATTAATTGTTGTCTCCTATCTAGAAAAATAAAGGACCTTGTAAGAATGATGCGAAGTGTTGTCGTAACAAAGAACCTTTTGAATTATTATTTATAATGAATCTCGTCCCAGCAGCACTGTAGGTATACGTAACACAATTCATTTAGCTATTTGCGGCCACGATGACAAACAGCTATTGCGCGTAAGGACATCAACGTGCATCGCCTTGGACCGCACCATTCAAGAACTGACAAAGCGCATATGCTAATTCCGCATTTGCAATTAAGATCGCTACGCCCACCAGGGGACGCTATTGTTTCGCACATGCGAAACATCCACCAAATACAAGGACAAAATATTTCTTGAGTGACACGAGCCGCCTCCACACGTCACCGATCGTCTCCGAGCAATCAAAACTTTGATTAACGAACGCTTTCTATCGGTTTCCCGTTCGAGAAACGGAATGGAATTTAATACTAAATTATGAAAACATCACGCTGATAAAACTTCGGTCCCACCGCTGATACTAATGGAACGAATTTTCAAAGTAAAAGTTGAACAACAAGCAATCTCCTGGCATGGAAAGTTGGGCGAATTTCAGAGGAGCGACCGGTGAGAATCACCAAAAGAATGTAATAAGGCTCAGGTGCCGCAACTTCTTTATTGGATTTCGCACGTTCCGGCTCGACGTGTTTGATGGCCGGAAGATTCTTGCTAAACTCTTTGCTAGCTATTCATTTTCCTCCACATTATCTTTCCGATTTATCTGCGAGTTTGCAACGGCGTGTCGTAGCTGGAATGTAGGTAGCGAATATTACTCTCACCTGTTGAGCGATTTCAGGTTTTATAATACAACAAAAGTCAAAGTCAAAATATCTTTATTATGTATAGGCCCCACGGAGGCACTTACACAAAAATCATTTTTACAAACTACCACCGGATCGTAACGCGGCCGCTACTGAGAAGATCCGGCAAGAAACTCAGCGGGCTTGTCTTTTTTTGTCATTTTTAAAAAAAAAATAGCTTCACAAATTTTACTTATGTCAGCCTTATTTTTTTTGACATAAACTAAATTTTTTTTTTTTTTAATTAACAAGCGACCCGACGACTTGGATGCCTGAGACTTTTGTGATTCTAACTAACCCTAAGGCAGTAATAACAGCTCACTGCTAAGGTCGAATTCATAAACAATCCACACCCGTACACATACAATTTCGGAATTTTCAAAAAACTTTCTGACGAAATTCTCTAAGCAATGGCGGTAAAAAACTACGTAACAACATGTTGTGAAGTTTAGACCTAGTAAGTAAACAAATTTCAATAACTTTTTCTATTATATGTACATGTTAGAGATAGACGAAATGAGCATGTAAATGGAGACAAATTTTCAATTCCCAATGAAGACAATTAATTTTATGGAGAGCTAAACATCATGTTTAGTATACAGTGATTTCACTTGTGTCGTAAAAAACGGAATGCCGACGCGACGGTGCAGCCGTGTCACGAGGTCATTCCGAAAACTGTTTCTCGGTGAACGACTCCGGCTGAAAGGAAAAGTATAGGCCACGGCGGTGCGGCGAGCCGCTGCAGATCGTGTCATTGACACATGCAAATTCGTACACCGCTTCGGTGTCGGGTCATCGAACCCTCCATTCAATGACTGTCGAAAGTTATCCGTGAATACGACTAGCCCACAATGCGCTCCCACCAGAGTCAATCATGCGAATCTGGCGTTTAAAACCATTCATAAATAAAGCTACTTTTACCTAGTTCAGCAGAATACCGACTTATGTTCATCGTTTCAATATCGATCACTATTTAAGTATTAATTCAAAGTAAATGGGGTCTTGTCCCATGTATATAAGGTCGCTTGTTTTATGTGTCCGATTGCATCCGACAGATGCGACGCTACGCGAGGTGCGTCTGGCGATTGTATTATTAGCATTGCGAATTTCGACAAGCTCTCGGTGCTAGACGCCAATGGTAAATACAAACGGTTGGTATGCAAATTTCTCTTGTCTGTAGGGCGACATTTACATGTTTTGTTAGGCGTGGCCGCTAAGATACCTCTGTTTCGAAGTAATATATTGTCACAGTAACACTAATTTGTTTTACTGTTTATCCGTATACATATCCCTATAATAGGTATGTGCAATTGTGCAAGTCTCTTGTATAGCACATAATAATAAAAATAATGTCGTCCTGGCCGATACGACCACAGCGGCCAATCTTTCACAAGATCAACCATGTACGCAGGAGATATTATAGTGCACAAGTGAGATACAAGTGCACTCTCTCTTCCTTTATACCTCTCATAATCCGATGGGACGGGAGACCGACACGACCGGGGAGAGGTTTAGGCGCAGGACCGACTTTTTACATGCCCATCCGACGCATGGATCATCTTACTTTACAGACAATCAGGTGATCGGCCTGCATTGGCCTAGCCAGTAAGGAACAACTACACAAGTTGCCCCCCGCAGGATTCGAACCCGCGACCTCCGGTTTACAAAGCAAGCGGTTTCCCACTGCGCCACGGAGGATACAATATAGCACATATTATTATTCCATTATCAGCTGTCCCATATTATGTTTACGAAGCAAGCATCGTAATATGCACGCTTGGCGGGCGACAAGATGAATGACTCGTCCTTGCCTAATGTGGTGAACATACAAACAGTGAAAGAACGACCTAAAAACATAATCCTCTACGTGTCCTATCATCGAAAAAGATAGTCATGATGATCATATACAGCACTTAGAGGAGATACCACTGGAGAGATCATGATGCGATAACCCCTCTGCCAAATTTTGTTCATATGTTCAGGTCATTCTTTATTTGTGTGCGTATCTTTTTGAATGTGTTACGAGGTTAGTATAGTGCGTGAAATTGTATCTGTGTGTGTTTACTTCGCCTCCCGCACCCCGCAAAAGTGCCACGAAAAATTTGTTCGGGGAATCGACGCGATACTAGCTCCATCCTAATTACTCTGAGATACAGCACAGTGACGTCATGCAATGATGCTATGTTGTAGCACTCCGAGGCGAGACTGCAATAGCTTGTAAACACACACACGCACAGATTCACACAAGCAGACACGTGCATCTATACTGATATACTCATTTGTATTGTGAAACAATAAGCAGTAAAACTCATAAGTATAGATCCGTGATAAGTTGATAACTACTATGTATCGCGCAATAGTATCGTTTATTACGTTCAATATACGTTCAAAATGGGTTACGTAATTAAGGAAATTAATTTAATTACCTGGATAGGAGCTCGTGCTCGTAATGTTCAGCTGTTATATTGTTGCCTAATGAATTTCACCACCCACATAAATAATATTGTCGAAGTTCGTTTTCGAAACGTACTAAAACTGCACGCAGTTAAGTTTCTAGTATCGATTCGCTATAATTTACTAGTGGCGTGAAAGGGAAATAAATACTTGTCTGTCAGGCGTCTTTCACGAAACAATCACATGATTTATCGTCCACCAGATAATGTTTAACACGAAAGATATCAGCCCGTCTGCTGCCCTACGTAGAGCGTTGCGATATACATTGAAAAAATATGTAGGTATGCTATATAGTAGGTATTGTACTGGATTATTGACCCGTGGGGTGTCGGGTTAGAATTGCAGCCGCCTGCCAAGCGTGGGGATTATGGCAACCCCTCCCTTCTAAGGGGGAGGCCTTTGTTCAGCAGTGGACGTCTATCGGCTGCTCATGATGATGATAGTACTGGATTTAATAAAATTGCTCTGTAGCCTAAAAAAAAGTAGGTACCTGTTTTGTTTCAACGAACTGAATAGACTGTAGTCAGTTTTGTTCTTAGTCACGGAAGCAATTAAGGAAGTTACATACAAAAGTTAATTTGACAAATTAATGATTTCATATATTGAACTTATCGATTTGCAATACATACAATATAGCTACTTACCGGCTATAAAATTAATCATTAATGAGGCAAATAGAGCATGAAATCTGTTGTATTATAATAACTTGTTCAGTGCGATACTCACGAGTAGGTACGCTTTGCAATTAGTATCAGAAACCAATAATAAAACGAAAACGAAAACTATATTATGTTATAATGGGAATAACCCCCGTTTAAGTTACCTAATTGCTCAACCAAGTTATTTGTATTCTTATCTTATATAAATAAAAATTACACATATACATTCGAAAAGAAATCCTGTAAGCAATGATGAAACCGTATCAAAATCAATATAGTAGATACATTTGTAAAGGTATTCGAACGACTTTGTTTTATACTAGAGAGATAAGGATTCACAGTAACGAGACGGCGAGCCGAGACTCGAGAGCCGAGTAGGCTAGTGATGGTAAATTCGCGAAGGCCTAGTGCGGGGACTGAGCAGACGGGCGCGGGCGGAGCGGCTCAGGCGCATGAGAAGCTGGTCGGCTGGCCGCATTCCTTATAGTTGAAAGTAACACAGTATCCGGCTGCGAAAAATTACCGTCTCGCTCGGCCACCGGCTGGAGGATTCTGCTTCTTATACCGCGCCACATAACGTTGCACTATTCTCGTAGAATCGGTCAACACTATATTTTATCGATTTAAAACAGACACAATCGATATAAGTACAATTGCACTACAGTATAGGTTGCAACGCGCAAGCGTGACCGAATTCACATTGGATATTGTCTTATCGAGATGATTTAGATGGTGTCAATGTAATGAATTAAGGCGGAACGTTTTATCATTGAGTTCAATGACCTCAAGCGAGTTTATTGATTTCGCTTACACAATGTCTTATGACTTTAAATTGCACTTAATGACATTGAACGATTTTTATAGCTGTTGGGGACATAAATTATGATTGAAATTTGGAAAACATGCGATGTTTCTTATGAATTGGATTACAACGTATATCGTATATAACGTATGTTGGTACGTTAACCAATAAAGATATTTTAAATCTTAAAAATAATTGTTAGGTAGGTATTTCAAAACTACAGGCAAATAAAATTAAAATGAACCTTTTCATAATAACGGATACGACCCAAAAGACATACGTAGTTTGGAAATGGGCTGCTAAAGTGTTCTTGGAAAATATGACAGTTCAATTGCAACAGCCTAGCAAGTGTGCGAGCGATATTAACAGAAAGAAAAGTGTGCAATTCTTTACCTGCTCGATTGGACGCATAGATTATAGCTATGTATACAAAGAAGGCTGGCGGCGCGGCGCAGAGAGGACTACCTCAAGCTTAGGGTTACCAAATGATTTGTTCCTTAATTAATAATAATAATATTTATTTTAATTCAGACTTAAAGTGCATAGAGTATGCGAAGAAATTTGGCGCCAGGATTCCGGTAGGAATCTAAAAAAGGTCTGTTTGACTAGGTTTATTATTCTCAAAAAATGCAAGTATATTTTTCTTGTATCCTATATATTATAACAAAGTATTCTATCTAAAACACGCACGTTTGTGGCAAAAGTCAGTACTGGGACTCTTTGTCTGCACTAAGCCTGACAGCCCTACCAGCATTGAGCCAGCCGTCGCCGCGTCGCACCGCACCGCCAGATTGCTTTGCGCGAATTTTTTGCTTGTCTGGCGCGCAGGTGTCGTGTCGTAGGCACACAGTTAAAATTTACCAAATAGCCTTCGACCTTACTCGCACCTATTGTTTGTTTTTCATCGTTTTTTTTCTAATCTTCGTTTGTGGTCTTAACAATCCCTCGTATACTTACGCGTACCCATATTTTTCGATATTCTTAGTAATTTATAACGTAAAACATTCAACGGGGACGGAAATTTACAAGTGAGTAGTCGCCATTAGTGCAGTATTTCTCGTGACACGTAGTAAGTGCGCGTGAGGTCTCGCAGAACCGTTGGCTGGGATCGGTTTTATGGTCATCTTACTTTCTCGAGCCGTCTGCATTCCCATGACACGATTGAGTGCCGGTATTTCGTACGAAACAGGTTCATAATAAGCCGCAACGCGGCATTTGCTTAACGGCCGTCGGTTTACGTAACGCGTGCTGTGAGATTGCTGAAATGAATGGGCGGCTCGGTTCCCAAGGCGGCGTATGCGCAGGGCCCCTCTAGTGGTACTGCGTTCCGTTATATTGCGGTCATCAGTCTCTCGGAACGGGTTGCGGGCCCCGGAGGCGATACACCGGAACTGCCGCTGCTGTATACGGCACGGTCGCGTCGCCGCGCCGCGCCTCACGTCCCATGTCGTCGGGTGCTTGACGTGCCCACGCCTGACGTGCATCGCAGAGCAGCCGTCACTAGCTTAACTACGCGGTTTTTTTTTAAATTAGGGGTACTATTGGCTGGAAATAGCCATGCTATTAGACAAAAGGGCGAGCTCTTTAAGTTCTTCAGCCAGAAGGACAAGGGAGCGAGTAGCTCAAGGGCACCTCTGGGAGGCACGGGCCACGGCCGCTTAGACAGGACTGAATTAACCACAGGATTACGATATGGCTGCCCACAGTTGCCCACAGTCCATTACGGCACTAGCCTTGACGCGAACCAAAATAATGGATTTACAATATGTTATGATGAACTTCCCCATATAAACGAATACAATAGGAAGTTCCTTGTTCACTATTATCGTTATTATCTTGGTAATCTTTATTGTTACATTTAAAAGCAATGAACGCCTTTGTGTATCGATTTGATTATATAATTGATCGACAGTTTTGATACAAGAAATATATTAGTGGACAATTCAATCACAGACATGGGATTAATAGTAGATTTTCCTGCATCGTAGTGCCCGCATGCACGCACGAGCAGTGCGGGCGGAGCGTGCGCAGGGCCAAGGGGAGGGATTGTGAAGTTATAAATTATTTATGTGAAAGATAACTGTGCCACCAACGCGTGCGGCGGGAGCCTGTACGTGCATAGCCTTATGGCAACTGATTATGAAAAAAGTGATCAGAAAAATATTCACAAGAGCCAAAATATCCACGTCTCTTTCGCCCGTCCAAGTTTAAGATATTTTTTTTATACTTATCTAAAGAGATTCTGATCACACCTAGAGGTGATGCTTAAAAGATGGGTGGCCTTAATTAAACGAATAAACCAAACAGTCTAAAAGATCGCATTATAGAGATAATACGATCTTTTATAGGAGTCTATCTTTATATACCTAAAATATTTGTGTAGCCTAACAAAAAAAAAAACAATCAACATCAAAGGACTTGCTATCTGTACAATGAATAGATTTGTGGTCAACATCAGCAAAGCGAAATTGATTCGCTAGCTGTGAACATATTCTACTCCGTTATTGAAAAGTTTCGTTGGATTTTGTTGAAAGAATGTTTTTCAAAGGGAGAATGCGATGACTCACCAGATGATTCTCCTATCCAGCGAGATATTTTTTCAGTAAAACTTTAAAAACAGTTGCAGCTTCACCGTGAATAGCATAAATATTATTAATATTTCTCTGTTTCCAAGATTTTTAGGCTTTTTATTTTTGCATTCGGAATGATTAGTGGATTTCATATCTTTATTGAAAAGTTTCCCTATTCTGTGGTTAAGTATACGTTTTATTATAATGTAAACGGAATAGGGAAAATAAAATAAAATTAACTTTATCATTGTGGTTTTGATCACACGTTTTAAAAATAAATATGAGATCAGAACTAATTTTAAAACCAGACCAACATCAATTTCCATTACCCTGTAGATTAATTTTGTGTTTGAATGCAGTAAAAAGCAACAAAGTAAACATTATTTAGATTTTAGGGTGCCTTTTATCGTGGAAAATGGAAACCGGATCCCGCAGGACTAGGCGTTCGTCGTTATTTCGGGTTTTAGTACTATTGAATTGAGTTTCATTTCATTACCTTTTTATATGACAATATGTTTCATACAACGCTGTTTCTCGGATTTAAGAGCCTAGCCATTCTTCGAACACTCTTGTAAGGCCACACGTCTTCCAAAGTCAGATTGAAGTTTGTGTCAGAAGTGTTTTCTTTTTATACTACCAAGATGGCAAGCAAGCACTTATAGACAGCTATCAGACACCGGTCTCGCCGGCGAGGCCGAAGGGTCGTACGTATGCGACCTCAACGACGTGCATCACCCCACTGAGTTTCTTGCCGGTTCCTCTCAGTGGGGGCGCGTTGTGAACCGGTGGTAAACTCAGCCCTCTCTTAAGCGACAGCCCAAGCCGAGGCCGTGCCTCCCTGAGGTGCCCTTGACCTTGAGCTCGTCGCTACTTCTGCCGTAAAGGCTAGAGCGCTTCAAGCGCTCGCCTCCTATTGTCCGGTGAAGCTGTAATGGCCATCTGCGGCCAACAGCGTCTATCATTCCCAAAAAAAAAAAACACTTATAGACCCTAACAACACCAGAACAATCACTAGCGCGTTGCCGACCCTCAAGACATTACATATTGTCTTTTGTGTCCGGTAATTACACCAATTGTGGTGTTCAATCAATATTATTTCGATCATCATCGAGTGTGAATGAGTCGTAGTTTATGATCTTTAAGATTCCAGATCCAGAACATATTGATACTGACTATGCACTGATCAAGTTAGTGTCTCACGACATAACGATCGATGTGCTCCTTACCTAAATAGTATAAATCAAAGAAAGCAAACTACGCAAAAGATTCTAACGCGATGTTCACCTTTGTATAGGTAGGTATAGGTATTTCTTCCGGAAAATATCTATTTATAGGTTTAGGAACTGAAAAAGGCCAGTTAGCCAGTCAAAGTGCACGGGTGGCTAGTAAAAAATCATCCATCAGCAGCTAAAGTCGTCCACAGCTGTAAAATGGCCTCTCCCTCAGAAGGGAGGGGTTGCCATAATCCCCACGCTTGGCAGGCGGCTTGGGAATCGCAGTATAAAAGGACGCTTCTGCCTATCTTTTAGTTTTCCCTTAGGCGCCTCATACGGGCACCTAACGGGAAGTGATCGGAGGGTAGGGTGCTATTCTAACCCGGAATCCGGGTCCCGGACACCCCAGAAATAAAGTTAGTTTATTCTTAGATGTTTTTTTATGGAATTAAAGTGACGCAGATGGCATAGTCGCTCTAGCACTCAAAATCATTTGGAGGGCCTGAATACGAGTTGGACGTGTACTGGCAGGCTTCATTTAATGCACCGAAAGCCTGATAGCAGTTCCAACCATATATCAAATAACACAATAGTGCGGCGCAATATGCAATAGAGGTGGTCGCCGAGCTTCCTGGTATTCCACTTTAATCCCGCATCCCGCTTAATCCGACCGCAGCCGTATCAGATGAACAACGGTGTCAATATTTAAATGACATCCATTGGAATTGAAAGAGGAATGTCACACTTAGCGAAATTATTTGATCTTCGAACTGTAGTTAACGCTTTGTAACGTGTAATTTCTGCCGGGCAGCCTTTGGACGGAGAGGACTTAAATATACTGCATGGCAGGCGGGTTCGGAGAATAAATACTTGGTAAGTTAACGAGAAGATTACTATAAAGTAAATTGATACACTAATAATTAAATATCCACTAAAATATGATGTGAACATCTCTAATTATGAACTAAATACCGTCATAATACTCGGACACTACAGAATAATGCAATGCATTTTACAACTAGCATCAAATAGTCTGCATGAAGGTCCTTGAAAATAGATTGTACCCGATTGGATCCGCGTATCACTTATTGATTGAATAAATCAGACAGAAGCAGATACAAGTATAAATTGACAATTAAAAACGACAAGAAATCGATCCGATAATTGATGATTGAACAGATATTTATCAAACATATACAAGCTACGCAAATAACAAAGAAATATTATTATAATATACGAGTGGAATGGGCACACATTTAAAGAAATTTAATCAAACATTGAACATAGAAATTTAACGAGTGGAATAATTTAACCATCCATAACTAAGAACCATCTCGATTAAATCTGAGATTAAGTCAGATCGAGTAAATAGTTCCATATTTTCATTTTCTCGAGTTTCAATGCCGCAGACAGCCAGACACGTACAGTCACTGACAGACACAGACATACGCAGACGGCCACATACATACACAGACAGCCACAAACATGCAGACAGGGGTTTCAAATTATAACTATAACATCCCTGCCATTTGCGTCGGAGTTTAAAAATACGTATTCTTCGAATGTAAGCGCCTTGCATTTTCACTAGGGCCCAGCATGATTTTGTCATAGCGTTGCCGATTGCCACGCGATGATTTAGGCACGTTTCCAACACGAGTATGTAAACAGAGAGCAATTTCACTAATTAAGTACTCAGCGTGTGTTGCGACGAAGCATATACAGTATTTGCGATGCGACTTTCGCGCCTCTGTATTATCTCGCTTTCAATACGATTCGACGTGATGATAATTAAGGAATTTGAGTACTCACTACGGAAATTTTAACTTTAACAGCCGCGTTTTCAAACGTCAACTAATGTTAATTACCGTTAATCCGGTTCTTAACATCGGATTATTTCGGTACTCAAATTCAATTAATACTTTATACCATTATACCCTATTAGTTAGTAGAGATTACGATTATTTCTTACCTACCTAATAAGCAAAAACGGTTCTAAAAGTAGAATCAATCTGATTAAAAAAGACTAAATGATAATTAGCGCTGTAACCAGGTAACTTTATAATAAATTCGTAAATTTTATAGTCTTCTTTGTGTGCTAATGTGCACACATCTTAACACGTTAACTGCCAAAGCAAAATTTTGATGACGG
Source organism: Furcula furcula (assembly GCA_911728495.1). Taxonomy (NCBI): domain Eukaryota; kingdom Metazoa; phylum Arthropoda; class Insecta; order Lepidoptera; family Notodontidae; genus Furcula; species Furcula furcula. The sequence continues at coordinate 13,103,085 of OU452256.1, read as the reverse complement.
CAAATTATTATTTTTTGTTTATGGTGTTATATTGACATAGATTACAATAAATGACTATTTTTATTTAATTCCGGTGGTTATAACGTAAAATAAAACTAAATAAATAAATGACAGGCATATGTGACTGACGAAGCCCAATCGGAAGAAAATATAGCTAATGCGCCATGTCAGGCATTTTGTCAGGCACCGTATGTCGACCGTCCGCCGGCCGCCACTATATTTGCGCGGGAAATGCGCTTGGTGCGGGGCGCCCCGGCACTCGGCCGTTGGAACGAAAGTACCTACGCGTGTCGTAGTTTCTTCCTTGCAAGTTGACACCTATCCGGTGCCCCATAGATGCGTAGGTACTAGGTAGGTAGGCATTTATTTAGTCGCTGCTTATTAGTTGCGGAAGTGCGAAAAACTGTAAAATAGTATAGAAAACATGCTATTGAATTATTGTTGAACACTGCTTTACTCAATTCTTACAAGAAACTTATAAAGAAACTACGAAGTCTAAGATAGGGATAGTAGATTATAGGAAAAAGTTGTGCAAATATCTAACAGACACGGGCAAAGAAAATTGCCACTCCGAAACATCACTAATAAGAAATAAGAGGCAAAAGCATGAGCTGAACAAGAAAGAAGGCCCTGTCAATAAATCTAGAAAGTACTGTTCAAATAAAAGTTAATGTTCAAACAATAGATAGAAATTATGCCAGAAAGAAGACTAAGCAAGTGAATACTTATTGCCCAAAGAACCACATTTTTGCCTACCTTGTTTTAATGAGGAACATAAAAAAATGAAATTTTTATTTTTTGTCTTTCTGATAAGTACTTTACTCTAAACTTACTATTTTTATAATTTTCTAAGCCATACAAAATATTACTATTTTAGCAATAAAACGTTTTTTAGACTTTCATTGTGTCGTATATTATTGTTCCTAAAAAACATACAATAAACCTAGTTCTATATAAAAAAATGTTAGGCCAAGCTGAACATAGTTTGTCTGGGGCCTTGTCAGTCACTTTTAATAGAGAAGAACGCGCTATACGTGCCGGACGGCTCCCTGAGATCATTTGAATTACATACTTTAGTGTCAGTCACCCGGGTCTGACATGGCCCTTACAGATACCATGTCTGTCAGGCACCGATGCCTGACGTGGCAGTTAACGTGTTAATATTTTTATTTATGTTTGGTCATTGTTTGGTACTAAAACAATTCTAAAAATAGAATCAATCTTTTAATTAATATAGTAATCTTAAATATAGTCTTCTTTGTGTGCACATTACATTATAATATTTTCCACTATATTGTGTACTAAAACAATTAAGTACGTAGGTAATTACACAAAATCTTGTTTACTTGAAGAATTTGTTTCAGCGTTTTAAATTTTTACATTTGTTGTACAAGGTTTGGCATTTCGGGGTGATCAAAGAGATAAGACAGCAAACTAGATGCGCTTTGAATGCAGCAATGCAATAAAATCAGAAGTGCAACGTGGGTCGAGTCGCGTGGCGGGCAGCGCGGCAAGGCGCGGGCGCAGGCGGGCGGGCGCGTGCGCGGCCCTGGCGCAGGCGCAAGGTCAATGGCACGCGCCTCTCCCGCTCGCACACCGGAATTCCATATTTAAATCTCGTCCGCAGAAAAATGGCGGTCGACTCCATTCCGCGGCCGCGCGCCGTGTGTACGGAGAATTAATAAAACATGGCTTCAACTTTTTCTGATCGTTTTTTCCGTGTATCATTAACAACATAGTAACAGTGCGGTTGCAGTTTGCACTTTGCTGCCTTTTCGAGATACGACGGGAAAGTTCATCGTTGAATTTTCTGCAAATTATTTAATTACATCACCGTAACAGTTCACGGTTTGATTTGTAATGATAATGCGATATCTGCATCAAATTTAATTTCCGTGCCATACGATCAATAAAATACAGTTTAAAGTGTACAGCCCAATAAAAAACTAATTTCAACGTGGTTGCGTAGCGAATGTAAACATTTCGTAGCAACGCCGCTACTTGCTACGTGGAAGCGCTCTACATTTTCGTACTGTATGTTGTACACGTAGGTATACTTGTATAGACGCGACGCGGTAGCGGACCGAATTAACTGTTTACAGCAAAGTGCAAGTCACCAGCAATCGGAGACCGGTCGGATTTCAGCACAAAGGCGTAGGGCGGCGGGGACGGATTCGGGAATTTGGGGACTAAGCGTGGCACCCACTAATGCGAACAACAATAGTGGGGACTTTAGTACATCGCTACACCGACAGTTCATTAGCTTCGTGTGGGCTGCTCTATATCGCGAACATGAGGTATTTACGTCGGATGTGTTGTAAATAGTTCCTTACATACCAACCGCGCAAGTAGGTACTTCGTAGTGAAAGTTTATTACAGATTACCAGCTGATGAAACTGTCTTAATAACATTATGTATTAATGGACAGATCATAGACGTAAATGAGCAAATAATCGAAAGCGAATACTTATAAAAACATATATAGCGTAAGTGGTCGGCCACACTGCAGGCCTAGCGCGGTGGCGACGGCGGGCGCGAAATATCAAACATATGAAACCGCCGCTTGCGGCCACTAGCGCGACCGGCTTGAGCGAGCTAGCGGGCGTACTTTTCAAACGTTCCTATCCGCTCGTTCTAGCCACACTGCGGGCCTAGTCAACAAGCGACCGATCGCGCGGCTGGCGGGGGTATCAAACCATTTCGGTCTTGTCGCTCGTTTTAAGTATTTTTTTATAATTAAATAACTTTAAATACATGTATAAAAAAAGGTTTTTTTGGACATTTGAAATTGTAAGTGTATAATATGTATATTGTTGATGTTCCTTAATAAATAAAATAAACTTTTTTGCCTACAATTTCAATTCTTAATATATTTTTTTTTTAATCTCCATTAATTTAAGTTTTTAGTTATTTCGTGCGCACCCAGCACACCATCTCTTGTAATCAACGCCTCCCATCTCAGGATTGGCCTATCTAGTAGAAAATACAGAATTCTCATAAAAGGTTTGCGACACCTGCAATAAGTGTTATCGCCACAACAGCCCGCGCGTCACTGTGGCCACCCTGCGCGCCCGCCGCCGCGCCCGCGCTAGGCTCAAGTCACCGCGCGTTCACTGTGGCCAACCACTAACAGCTCAGTGGGCGAGCGCTTGCCTTGGAAACAAGGTGCGCAGGTTCGAACCCCAGCTCGCACCTCTGATTTCTTCAATGAATCATGTCCGAATCGTCTTTGTGCGATTGTTACTAGCTTTCGGTGAAGGAAAACATCGTGAGGAAACCTGCATGTCTGAGAAAGCCTAACTAGCTCTCGAATGACGTGTGAAGTCCGCCAACCCGCACTTGGCCAGTTTGGTGGGCTATGGCCTAAGCCCCCTCATCTTGAGGGGAGGCCCGTGCCCAGCAGTGGGACATAAACAAGGGCTGGTATTATTATTATACTTATAATGAAGGACTCGCTGCTCGGTGAAGAGACCCAGCAAAAACGAGCAAAGAACACATTCACACTCAAACTGAACACTCGAGTAATGTGGTGAAATTAATTAATGTCCCCTTCCGAAGCGTGCGCAGTGGAAATGTTAAAAGCGCCGCTCATCCTCGCCTCGGAGGGGCGAAGTAGCACCGAAGTGCAAAGTCATCGGCGCGACGGCGGCCGGTCTGAATTTACAACGCTATAAATTTCAACGGACGAACAGCGTTATCTGTTAACAGCTTAAATAAACCCGGGCAATATACAAAAGTGAAAACAGAACGCAGGAATCAATGTCGTCATTACTATGTATTAGCAGAGGCTGCTTCGAGAGTTTTCTTTGCGGAACAAAACAAAGGGCAGTTCATCGCACGAGATTTAGTGTGAGCGTAAAACTAACCGCAGCGAATGTGTAGTCCGGATTTACTGAGTTATAAACGTGAGTGCGCTCATTGGGCACAAAGTTAATCTAGAAGTGGCACTGGTGGATTTCTTATTAACCGGCTTCAAAAAGTTCGACGCGTATGTATGAAATATTAATAAAAATTAATATTCATATATTATGTTAGTCTTTGTGGGCTTCTAAACAAATTTACCAAATTTTACGAGTGTATGTATGTATGTTGTAGGTTTGTCCGCGGATTTCTCAGAAACTACATATCCGATTTAAAAAATTCTTTTTGCTAGAGTTAGAGTATTTTTCAATTTAGGGAAGAGTACAAGTTTCATCAAAATCGGTCCAGTAGTTTAAGAGATTTAGACTTTTTATGTTTTTAGTAAGTTACTGTAACGTAGAAGTTCGAGTTGCGTGATAGTGCTGATACCTATTTTAAATAAAAAATAATATATTTTATTGTCACTAAAAAGTTTTAAATAAACTATAAAAAAAAACTTCAAAGAAAATTAACTATAAAAAAACATTCAAAGAAAATTATCCAAAAAGCATAAAATAACAAAAATATATTGAAGTCGGTACCAGCTGTGCTAGTATTAGTTAACATGATGTGCTAGCACCGATTGCAATATATTTTTGCTTTTTTACCTCTCAGGTTTAAACTACATTATAAAAAAATATTAACTTGTGCTGAAAATCAGATTAGTTAAAGTTTTTTCTAGGTGGTTCGTGCTAGTGTGTATACTTACATAAAAGAAAATTGGTTTGTGAGCATGTGCCGGAACTGCATGCTTCATAAATTATTGCTTAACACGCTTACATTACACCTCGTTATACGCTCGATCTTAATTACATTTAGATGCAGATATAAAAAAATACCTTACCGTTTTTCCATAGTATATTCGTATGATTGCCTACGTATGCTAATAAATGAATATACATTTTAATTCAAAGTAAAAAATTAACTTACATTTACATACATAGGTTTACATTCGAACAGGATTCGTGGTCTCGCAAGGTGAGAAAGAGAAATATTATATTTTTCTTTAAAATTATCGTTATTACATAAACTAGACAGCAATAGACGTATAAATAAATAATAAAAAAATATTTAATAGACGTATACCCTGTTTTTATTTACAAGATTAAAATTGGAACAATAAATGTATGAACACAGGAGTGAATTACACACACACACAACCCAAAGAATTAAGGTAAGGTAGGGTTGAATATGACATATTATTATTGAAACATACTTACATGAAGTTCATAATAGCAGGCGCATTCTGTCACAAACAGTTAACGGAAGCGAATCAAGGAGGAAGGATCAAATGTCAAAGCCAATGTCCAACAATCGGGCACAAAAGGTAATGTAGTCAATTTGCACGCAGCTTGGGATATGATTGCCTATTTAATAATTATGTAAATGGTGATGCCGCTTATGCCAGTTCCAGTGGTACGATTTCCGTGGGCGGCTTCGGTTCCCCGCCCCGGGCCAATGGATTGTGTCCGCTGGAATGAGTGCGCTAAGTGAAACGATACCGGAGATGAGACTCCGCTCGCTTATTGCGTTCACATTTCATACAAAGTTCGGGTACCATCCGGTATCTCGCGCACACGTCATGTAAATAAGCAGATGTACATACATAACAATGTATACAATCCCTCGCTCTCGGCAACTTATTTCTAAGAGTGACAGTCTTTGTATTGTTGTGGTCAAAGTTGCGATTGTATCATTGACGTCAGCGGTTTTATGAAGTTGCTGAGTTTTGAAAGAAAGTGCCTTGATTTGTTATCGATGCTAGTGTTAAATCTCAAATCCTCTTTGATTGATACTACATCCATACAACCATAGATTGACCACAGCTGCTAGCATAGATAATACTACACTATATATGTAGGTTGCTAGCTGTGTTAAAGTGAGAGTGTATAACGCGATTTATTGCAAAACATAACATGCAGAGGCGAAAGGCGCACTCATGCTTGTTGACAGTAGAAGTATGTTCTCCAAACTTCAAGCGGTTCTGTAAACATAGTAGTGTTGATTGCAATCCTTGGCTGTCACTCATAGTCCAAATACGTGTACATAACTAACCGTAGTAATATTAACTTAAAGTGTAACATTATAGTTGATGTATAACGTAGACAAACAGGCACATTCCCGTTGGGAATTATCTTTAGGCACCACCTTTTCTTACACAAAACATTTTAGTGAAAGAGTATATTTATTGTATTCGAAAATTAAAAGGAAAGGAAAGGTATTCCCAGCGGTGGGGGGAGGTGCGGCGCAATCAGAGCTTGCCGGTGGATGGCAGCCTTAAATACCAGACTTAATTGAACTGCTTCCGGCTTGCGCTCGGGGGCACTAAATAAATATACTTGCGGAAGTATTCCCGCAAAGGTATTCCTTTACACTTAACACCCGCAAGGCATATTACATAGAACGAGGAAGCGATCCTTTCACATAAATAATTTTAGTCATGCTTCCAAATTTACGTGATACGAACGTTTTGCGAATAATTTTTATTTCCCATCTCAAATGTATCTTTGATAAAAACACTGTCTGGAGTGCATATCGCTTTTTAAACGAGGCTCGCATTTTAAAGTAGCGCAGACACAAAAGAATAAAGGAGGTTTACTGGCTAAATCGTACTTTCGTGTTTTTGGCTCGAGGCGAGTTCCAGCCGCACATACGGAGGCAAATGCTGTAATTTTTCTGTATAAATTACGTATTATTTGTAAAACATGAGCTTACAGTTAACGGGATACCCGTCAATGGCAATTTATTTAGGTATCAGAGAATAACCAGAAAGAAATCAAGAATATTGTATTGCACAAAGGCAGGGCATAGTGAGAATGCTTATGCAAAATAGATAAGTAGGTATAGATAAAGTTATATACCACATGAGAAACTATAGACCATACTAGAAAAATTGTTAGCTGGCCGAGCCAGAGAAAACCGATTTTTGTCAACTGGTAACGTATTCATAGCTTTGGTGCAACAGTAGTAAGGCTTTTGAGTATTTTGAGTCAAATAAAATAATCACAAACTAATATAAATTAAATTTTACAGCCTAATATTAGGAATTTATTTAGGAACGACAATTTGAACGAACATAAAGTTTGTACGTTTGAAAGATGTTCGCGGAAGCTTATAATAATATTTTGAAGCGTCGCATTGGGCCGGCTCGAGAACTCTTAGGAAATGAGGCTCCCCGTACCGCCGGGAAATTGTACCTCCCGCTCAGTGGAATCCCCCTGCTTTCAAAGACTTTAAAAATGATGGAACAGATTTGTCTTCTTAGTGTATTACGAGAACTCATAAAACCAAGATTTAATGATGGCTTCAGGAAGCTGGAAGTATAGCCGGTTATGTTTTATTTTGCAAATGTTGACAAACACCAGTAATATTTGAGGCACTCATAGTCAATAGTCACTGTTCGGGAAACGTTCAGTTAGTTAAACAATGTCAAGCAAGGTTAGTCCTTAGATGGGTGACCGTTTAGTGGCTTCGGGTGGCACGTAAAAGGTCGGACCAGGTCATCTAGGCAGCAGCCGAAATGGCAGCATGAACACCCTTTTGGCCACTAAACACTTTTTCAAAAATACATTTACAACTATACAGTGTAAGTATTAATCCTGAGACCATTTATCAAAAGATGGTGCGAAGAATTAAATCGAACGTAGTGTGTGTTTCCCAAAGGGGGCGGACTGGGTTCGCCGTATCCGCTGGGCGCATCCGATTGAATTAATCACGGAAAATATCGGCCTCCGCAAGTCGTAAACACATGTCCATTACACGTACATGTGTAGGGATATTGGAATAGTTATTTATACAGTTGATTTCTGTTTCTCGACTTTATTTGTAAACACTTTTTACTACCAAAAAATAGTAGAAACTCATACTCTTTCTCTTTGGGTAGGTATTTTTTTGTAAGTACGTGCTGTAAGTACTGATCCTCCACCTCTTCTCTGATGGTAGTCTCCGTCCCCGTCTCCGCACAGTGGGGAACCGCTTGCTTTGAAACCGGAAAAGGGGGGTTTGCCCGCGGGGAGCACTAACTTTGTGTAGTTGTTCCCTACTGGCTAGAACAATACAGGCCGATCAACAAATTTTCTGCAAAGTAAGATGATCCATGCGTTAGATGGGCATGTAAAAAGTCTGGCCTGAGGCTATCTTCTCCCCGGTTGTGCCGGTCTTCCGTCCCATCAAATTGTGAGAGACAAAGGAAGAGAGAGTGCACTTGTGTCTACGCAAGCACTCGTGCACTTTAATATCTTCCGCGTAGATGGCTGATATTGTGAAAGAATAGCCGTTGTAGTTGTGTCGGCCAGGGGCCCTCTTGGCCGATGGTGGTAGCGGTGCATTGAACAGGGGCCTACGACCTAAAAAACCCTACCTACTCTACCTTTCTTCAAAAGAAATAGTAAATTAAGCAATCTTTGTCAAAGTGGAAAAAAGGTTTTGTTTTTCTATGTAGTATTTCCTAACAATGACCCGTTTTTAAACTGTGTGACAATTTTTATACGTTTAAATTGATAACCAATTGAGTATGAATCGATCAATTCATCCGTCATGAGTACTGTAGGGTTACTACAGTAAGTTACTGTACTTGAAAAGTTAAAATTATTTGCTTTTATTTTAGACTAATTGCGATTTAATAGATAATCTGCAGGATAAATTTTGGAGAGTGTGCTCCGATGGATGACGATATTTATGGCGGGTACGCACCCTTTCGATATATATAAAATATTTTTTACAAAAAAAAGAACCGCCTTCAAAATGCAACTAAAAAGCCTGAAATAATTTCTAAGAATTAGTGGTTTTTACATCTACATTGTTGCACTTGGACTACAACATAATATTATAAATACATATTACTATCAAAGACGGCGCCAAACTGGAAAACAGTTAGGTACCTACTGCCCTTGTAAGTATTTGCTAGACGTTAGGCGCCGACTTCGATAGTAATATGTATTTATAATATGTTGTAGTCCAAGTGCAACAATGTAGATGTAAAAACCACTAATTCTTAGAAATTATTTCAGGCTTTTTAGTTGCATTTTGAAGGCGGTTCTTTTTTTTGTAAAAAATATTTTTATTTTATTCTTTTCAGTGGTTCCCTTGGTGTATTATTAGGTTAACTTTTAACAACTTATATTTTATTCTGACAAACAGCCAGTTTAATATTTATTTTAAAAACACCCAAGACATAACACAACTATGGACCATCACTAAAATATAAGTTTAAGCAAAAATTGTAAAAAATGTAGATGTGACAATATCTTAATAAAACTAACCAATTGCCATAAACCGAAGATATCTAGGTGTTATACTCGTAGTTCTCGAGAACCATGGACTGCAAGCTCGGTGGGTCTACATTTATTTGTGCCGAGAACCCGTGTCCACCTTCTTGCTCCATCGTCAGACCCTGATCACCATTTTTCTAGCAACTACTCATCGAGAGCTACCCAACGAGCCCAAACTCGGCGGATCTACGTTTATTGGTGCAGTGATCCCGTGACGACCTTCCTGCTCCATCGTCAGACCCTGATCTCCATTTTTCTAGCAACTACTCGTCGAGACCTATCCAACGAGTGCAAATTCGGTAGGTCTACGTTTGTTGGTGCCGAGATACCGTGACGACCTTCCTGCTCCATTATCAGACCTTGATCACCATTGTTCTAGGAACTACTCGTCGAGAGCTACCCAACGAACCCAAACTCGGTGGGTCTATGTTTAGTGGTGCCGAGATCCCGTGACGACCTTCTTGCTCCATCATCAGACGCTGATCACCATTTTTCTAGCAACTACTCATCCAAAGCTACCCAACGAGCCCACACTCGGCGAATCTACGTTTATTGGTGCAGAGATCCCGTGACAACCTTCCTGCTCCACCATCAGACCCTGATCTCCATTTTTCTAGCAACTACTCGTCGAGAACTATCCATCGAGTCCAAATTCGGTAGTTCTACGTTTAGTAGGCACGGCTAGGATAGGATGGATTGTTAATTTTATTACAGGGTTCCTTAGGCCATCTATGGCCTTCTTCATCAGATCCACTTCACCAAATGATACTTTCTGAATGAAAATGCTTGACTAGTTTCTAAAAATACCAAAAACGCTATATGTATGCCTATAATATTTAAGGAGTTCCCTCAGTTACTCATGGTTTCCATCATCAGAACTTGATTTTGAAAAAAATGGGACCAATCTGGAACCATATCCTTTCAATTAAAAAAATAATTTTCCAAATCGGTTCGTAAATGACAGAGTTCTGAGGTAACAAACATAAAAAAAAAAAAAAAAAAAAAAAAAAAAAACATACAACCGAATTGATAACCTCCTCCTTTTTTTGAAGTCGGTTAAAAAAGAACCCTTTCGAAGTGAACATGCCATCAGTCAGATACGGACTAAGTAATTTGCTTCGTCATATAAAATGCGTACGTACTGCAATTACTATGCCTGCGTCGGTTTTCTTGCCCGATTTTAATGTGGGTATTTTTAAGGCGTAGAGTAAAAAGGCTTTTAGTAAACTATTGATTCTATCATCCTTGAATGCATACATCGTCACTTTTCATAAGGTGGGATTGCAGTTAAGTACTAGCTTATTATACGTGATCCCACACTTATTTTAAATACTTAAAAACTCCTTTTCATCATAAATGTAACATGTAAACAAAGAAATGTAAGCGTAACTTTTCTTTCATCATTATTTTATTTTATACGTATATTATCATAATCAGCTAGTCCTATGCTGGACATGCGCCTCCCCCATTACACGCCATTGAGCCCGATCGGCTCTCGCCTCCTTATCCGGTCAGTGCCTTGCGTATTACTCCACCTGGTCACAGGGCATCCTACGCTTCGTTTTGCAGTTCGTGGTTTTCATTCCAGAACCAATTTTTTCCAACGATCAGCTTTTCTTTATTATTACTTAATACTTAGGTCCCAAGTAAAAGGGACCTAAACTTCATTTCAAATAAACTTTATTTTATTTTGCAGTAAAACACGTCATCCATATACAGCGAATGCAAGGCGACAGCAAAAACGGCTTGGTTATACAAAGTTGTTTTTGCTGCTACACCAAGGTGACAATTTTGGCATTATAATGTTATTGAGGTGCAGATAAGATTATAATGTCTATGAGCCATCATGCGCACGTCCGTCTTGTCATTAAACTATAGAATAAAAAAAAAGATGGTTCGTGGTCAGCCCTACTGTCCACGAGAGTAGGGAAGTAATGAGGCGACGCAGGGTACCGCAGTACAAAGGACCAATTGAGTATAGACCAATCGCAAGCGTTGCGTCGCTCCCCGTGGCTTATAAAATTTTTCATTCAACAGTTATACTTCTATAGCATAAAATAAAATCGCTACCCGGTTCTGTCTGTCTATTTTGTTCATAGCTTGGTTAGAGGTCAAACTGGTGTAAGAGTTGTTCAAATTGCTGTCAGGACTCGACTACATGAGACATTACTCATATGTTACTGAGTAATATTTTAGAACCGGTACTTTAACCAGCTACGACGATTCAGAGCCCATCACATCGGACACAGCAATATTGACACCGCGGTGGCAGGCATTGATGCAGCAATATTTTTTTTTTTTTTGGGAATGATAGACGCTGTTAGCCGCAGATGGCCATTGCAGCTTCACCGGACAATAGGAGGCGAGCGCTTGAAGCGCTCTAGCCTTTACGGCAGAAGTAGCGACGAGCACAAGGGCACCTCAGGGAGGCACGGCCTCGGCTTGGGCTGTCGCTTAAGAGAGGCTGGCAGGCTTCCTTCTTTAAAGGTTTCCTGCATATGGGACCTACAACCAGGTGACTATGCTTAGTATACTAGTAGTAGTGGGTATATTTAATTATGGCCGTCAAAAGTTGATCATCAGGCATTATACAGAAGGTAACTTAATTTTAACTACATAGATACTTCTTATCTTCAATTAAATGAACATAAAACAAGCATAGAACTTCTCCAACATCTGCTTTTAGAAAAGATCCCCATTGAGTGATAAATTGAGACCAAACTCAATTAATTCTGTAATAGAAGAATGGCTGCCATTGTTTTACATTTTAAAGCGTTGTAACAACATTCTTAACATTTTACGTTCAGAACACAAAGTATAACTTTATGTTTGTACTCATACATCCTCCATCCATCCAATCATTACGGAGGTAAATAACGTGAGTCGTAAAATAGGGCACGGGATAAAAGGGTAAGTGCGGTGTTCTCAACGCCAGATGGCCACCGATGAATGAGTCGTTAGTGTGACCGCGCCGCGGCGCGCCGGTGGCAGCACCGTCGCTATCAGCTTTTACAACTAACCGTAATCCTTCCAGACACGCATATCCCTTGCCGTAGATTTTAGAGGCGACGATAATTTTAATAGGCAATAGATTTTTTAAACCGCAAATAAAAAATAGCTTAGCTTGCGACTTGTATTTGATACAGTACAAGATAAACAGGCAAGTTCATGCACAGAAATGTTTTGTAGAATTAGTTTTATTAACGTAAGTATCTTATTAACTCTGTCTTGTATTTACATTAGCCCTTGTATGACTTGTTGGTATAATAAATAAAATAAAGATAAAATAAAACCAATTTACAAAAATAAAAATAACGGCAAAAAAAATAAACCGCGTTATCATTTGTAAAATTAATTTTAATTCAATGTGTAAATATAAAAAATCTCCATATTATATTTTGTCAAGCCAGCATTATCATGACTCAAGACATATTTTCAAAGGGTTATTAGGGTAGCTTTACGAATCAATGCCGTCTGACATCATAACCTTTACATAGTGCATTACATTAAACAATATCTATTACCATATAGGCAACCACACTATCTGGAGTATATTTTAATTTTCGTCTCGAACCTTATGTGATAAACTTGTAAGGTATTACTTTAATCATATTAATATTTCCGTGAATGACAAAAAATAGTTCACTACCACAGTTAAAATCCATTATTAATCCTTTCTTTTTTTTACTCTTGATAAGACGTGTCCTCTCTGCGTTGGCTGTCACTTACTAACTAACAGCTTATCTATTTACATTATTATTAAAATATTCAAAATAATATTATCTCCATAGCTCATTTTATCCACATCCGTTTAAATATGAAACAAAAAACAATAAACAAAAAACGCAGCACAAAGCGGATTCAGATGTTGCAGTAGGGGGCGGATGTTATATCTGTTGTAACATTAACGTCACATCGAACCTGGTTTGTCCGAACTAAGTCCCATCAGATAATAACGCGTAGGAAGGATAGCGATTTCGACGAACAACCGGGATGCGCCCAATTCTCGCCAATAAACGCCCCCGAGATATATCGACCTCAACGTAGGGCCGTTACTCATACAATCACCACCTCTATACTTCACGTCATAAAGGGGAAAATCGTTTATTACATTCGACGGTTATCGCATTTCATGATAGATTGCTTTTGAATTGACCAGCGTGTTCTCTGCGGCGGCACATACCATGCATACCACGTGCTCTAGGAGACGATTGACTGATGGCGGAACCATTAAATATGTGTATGCTTGAATGACGGTCTCTAAGTGGCACTATACGCTTGACGCTATTTATCAATGTTAAACGAAATATAAGTTGTAGCCAACGAATGAGGTTACAAATTAGGTCTAAAGCCAGTGGACATTCCAAGTTTGGAAATAATTATCGGCAGTGCTTTAGAGCGACTTTTTTTGTAGTAAGAAGTACTGTTAGCTCCGGATGGCCTCATTTCCATCTGACAAGAGGAAGAGAGCTTTAAGCGCTTCGGCCAAAACGACCAGGAGAGCGACTAACTCAAGGCCAGGCCTCAGCTTGGGTTACCGCTTGGAGAGGTCTGAATTTACTGTCGGAATCCAAACGTGCCTACTAAGAAGCTCCGGCAAGAAATTCAGTGTGGTGATACTTTTCAAAGTCGCGGAATTCGACCCTTCAGCCTCGCTGACGGGACCGGTATTTGAATGAGTATGAGAGCGACGTAATGCAGCAATGACGGCATCATAGAGCCACGTGACCTCTGGAACCGCCACCGACGCTGCCCGTTATGATTCACCAACGTCGGTGCCTCGCATTCCGTCCTCGGCCGCATAGCTAATAGGAAATGCCACAGTAGCTATGCGAGTAACTTTGTTACTAATATCCGATCAGCTAGATGCATTTTATTGAAAACATAATCTAGGTACACTTTACACACTATTCATAAAATTTAAGCCTAATATAGATTCTAATATTATTAAAAAATAAATTGTAGATAATATTCGAACAAATTTGCTAAGGGATAGTTATCCGTTTAATTTTGAAGCTTTTATGAAAACTGTGTGAAGCAAATTAACAGTCGTGATCGTTTCTAAAACTGTTAAACACATTTTGTTGCTACTAAAGAATACATTGTGATTCAGTCTCTATGTTTACACAACAAAATAGATCGCAATAGTACGTTTAGCTTAACCGAAGGTTTTTTTTTATAAATGGTACCTAGCGTAAACATACAAATATTCAAAGAATGCGCATTACTTCCAACAGTTTCCTCACAGATATTCCGTTGTTTTGAATCAGAATGCGCGGGCGCACCGGCTTTCGCGAACGCATACAACACTCGGAATGGAGTCGATCACGTACCGTTTCGTGCTTAATTAATTTCTCGTTCTAATGTCTAGGGCTGCCATGCATGTCAAATTGGAGATGGTGCACGCGAAGCACATTAAGGCAGAACCATGAACGAGATTCAAATTAAATTAGTAAAAGTAATAAGAAACTGGCATTAGCGTCTATTGTTCTCAGACTAAATTAACTGCAATCGCGGTATATTTCTATCAAAAATATAAAGATACCAAATTACTAATACATAGTACTATAGAAGATTTTTGGCGCTGTCAAGATAGTCCAGTGTCTAGATAAGCGTTCACGTAAAAAATAGTCATGATGTTAAGTAATTCATTCAACGTTATTTTTGTGTTATAAAATCCATACGGTTATTTGATCCCCAAGTAGACCTGAGCCTGTAACCAGACAACTGATACAATTCCTTATATGTAAAACGCTGAGACCGAGCTTTTTCTAAATAAATTTTATTTTAGATATAAGTACTTAGTTTCGTTTTAAGTTGTGTTGGTCAAATAAATGTTTTTCCTCTTCTTCATATACTTTAATGTAAATATGTACATGTACATACTTATATAAATAAACAATACCCACTGTCTCTGCCATTGATGTCTAAACGCTAGACCAATAGACCCGTATGTAGTAAGTAATGATAGTTCTAAACATCTTCTATCTTACAGAAACTACGAAAATGTCCACAATAAGCTTGATCAACATTTATTACGACTGTAACAACAGAACGTATCAGCTTTTTTAAAGTTTTGAGATTGTAGATTTAATAAATACACAATTAGGTACATGTATTTGGCCCGAAACCTTGAGACATAAGGAACGTAGGTATTCGCTTTGATTTCAATGTCGATGTTTATTAAACATTTTATTGTTGGTCTTCTTTGGCAGTCGCCAGAATAGGATATTTAATGTCTTCCTTTATCCGCCAAACTGACAATCGAGCCATCTATAAATAGACTTATTGTGATATATTTCCAAACTTGACAACCCTATTAACACCGGACAATACATAAATATTCGTTAAAGGCGCATCATAAAATGTAATATAATGTATTGCTGATAAAATTAATTCGTAGCTGGATTGTTGGTACCATACAAGTTTCTTTGAAGTAATTACCAGTACCTACTAGAGTTGAGTACTTATTTATTTTTCTATAAATTAGTAAAAAGGTGAAGCTTAAATGAATGAAATCAATTTAGGCTAAAGCATACGACTACACTATAGAGTAACATTGTCTTAACGGAAATTCAAGAAAACTTTGAGTGTGCTTACGGTGTTAGTCATACTTGGGAAATATCTATCAGAATCATCATCATCATCAGCCGAAAGGCGTCCACTACTCAAACTCAAAAATAGTTTATTTCAAATAGGCTTAACGCTAGCACTTTTGAAAGATCATGTTTTTTTTTTTCAAAAAAAAAATGCTACCACCGGATTACAACGCGGTCTCAATTGAGAAGATCCGGCAAGAAACTCAGCGGGCTTGTAATTTTTTACTTTTTTTTTTAAATAGTGTGTCATGTTACAATTAGATCAGAGCGACAGTGTGTCTTGCCGTTCAAAAGATCAAATAAGACAGAAAAAAATAATAAAATACGACGAAAGTAAAACAAACTAAAAAGCCAAAGGGATAGTAGTCGGACCAGTCCCCCCAAGCAGCACCCGCGCACGAGTTGACTCGAACAGCAGCTACTGAACAAAGGCCTCCCTTTTAGAAGGGAGGGGTTGCCATAATCCCCACGCTTGGCAGGTGGCTTGGGGATCGTAGTATAGGTGGTAGGTATTCCAAAAGAAAGACGCTGCTGCCCGTCTTCTAGTTCTCTTAGTCGCCTCTTACGGACACAGAACGGGAGGAGATGGGAGGGTGCTATTCATACACGGGTGTCTATCAGAATGCTGGTTACTAATTACATTATCATTACAAATGAAATCTACTATTATATGGTGAGAATGAAAATTTATCTAGTGACATTTTAATTTACATCAGGCGGCGAAGTTTTAATTAGCGGTGGGCGAGGGCGCGGGGAGGAAACCCGCACGCGACGCTTTTACCCCTTTTTCCATTCCGCTGTCTGTTTCCATACAGAGTTGCCCGTAATGAATAAACACTTTTTTGATGAAGTGTACCAAAATAATAAAAGCATAATTAATGTCTTATCACAAACTAAAAGAGTAAGAATGGTCGGAGCACACAGTAGTCGTAAGTGAAGCCACCTAATAATAAAAAAATATGTCCTGGCCGATACGACCACAGCGGCCAATCTTTCGCAAGATCAGCCATCTACGCGGGAGATATTATATTATAGTGCAAAGTACTTGTGTAGACACAAGTGCACTCTCTTCCGTTTACCTCTCACCACAATCCGATCGACTTCCGGGAGAGATCACGCGCAGGACCGACTTTTTTTTATATGCCCATCCGACGCATGGATTATCTTACTTTACAATCAGGTGATCGGCTTGCATCTTCCTAGCCAGTAAGGAAGAACTATACAAAGTTGTTGCTCCCCGCAGGATTCAAACCCGCAATCTCCGGTTTGCAAAACAAGCGGTTTTCCACTGCGCCACGGAGGCTACTAAAACCACCTTTATTAGTACTAAATCGAAACGAATGACCAGTGTAAATAAAACAATACACAGTAGGCACAATGAGTTAATAAGAACAAAAGGCTCTGATCAGATCACACTAACAAAGAGCCGTTTCTGACCCCTTCCCGACAACCGTATGCTACACTATTAAACAGACACCGGTCTCGCCGGCGAGGCCGAAGACGTACGACACGTATGCGACCTCAACTACGAGCATCACCCCACCGAGTTTCTTGCCGGCTCTTCTCAGTAGGGGCGCGTTGTGAACCGGTGGTAAAATCAGGCCTCTATAAGCGACAGCCCAAGCCGAGGCCCTGAGGTCGTCGCTTTCCTGCCTTTCTGGCTGGAGCGCTTTAAGCACTCGCCCTCTTGCCCGGTGAAGATGTAATTGGCCAGCTGCGGCCAACAGCGACTGTCCTCCCAGAAAAAACCGTTTCTGCCAGTTCTTCAACTGTATTATTTACAGTAGCCATTGCGATATGTTTTCAATTATTTGTTGCATAAAAAAATATTATTATCACTGTAATGCATGCTCGCCATCGAAAAGTCTTTGCTTGTGGCGGTTTGGTTTTTTTTTTTTTTTTTTGGGAATGATCGACGCTGTTGGCCGCAGATGGCCATTACAGCTTCACCGGACAATAGAAGGCGAGCGCTTGAAGCGCTCTAGCCTTTACGGCAGAAGTAGCGACGAGCTCAAGGGCACCTCAGGGAGGCACGGCCTCGGCGGTTTCGTGTGGCGGGTCACCCCCTTCGCTCTAATATGGTTGAGGGGAGTGATGGCTGCTGCTCGAGTCAACTCGTGCGCGGGTGCTGCTTGGGGGGACTGGTCCGACTACTATCCCTTTAGCCTTTTAGTTTGTTTTAATTTTTGTCGTAATTTACTGTTTTCTTCTTTTCTCCCTTACTTTATGTTTCGAACGGCAGGACACACTATCGCTAATGTCGATTCATTTGTAACAAAACAATGTTTAAAAAAAAGTGAAAAAATGACAAGCCCGCTGATTTTCTTGCCGGATCTTCTCAGTTGAGGCCGCGTTGTGATCCGGTGGTAGCTTTTAAAAAATGACGATTCAAAAGTGCGTTAAGCCGATTTGAAATAAAGATTTTTGAGTTTGAGTTTGAATGAAATAAAATGGAGCCGTCGCAGAAATTTAGACAGGCTTGTATTAAGCTTAGTGTTTAAGAACAGCAAGGATTTTAAACGATTATAATATCTTCGCAAAGATTTTAAATTTCATGCACTAAGTAAAGGCTTTCGTTTCACATAAACGCATATAACGTTAAGTACTCTTATTATGTTTGTTCGGAAAGCGGCGCCGCGTCCGGCCATCTTAATCTCTAATATGAAAGTATCGTGTGTACTTACTGTTTTGCAAAAGCTATCACATGGCAGCCAATAAGGCCGGCGATCGGTTACTCGGCAAATATTTGCGCCATGATCGAACGGAGACTGTTGCGGTCAACACAAATACGATATCCGTCGACACTCTAGCGGCTAGCCTATTTCACTACAAAATGTTACATATTCACATGAACGGTCGCGTTTTCTAACATAAAGATAAAATAACTGTTAATAATGATCATACGGTATTAACGTTAATAGGTTTTTAATTGTAATGTTTTCGTTGGCCTTATTTAATCGTTAAAGACGGCGATAGAGGAAATGAATTTTAGATAATATTCAAAACTAGTGTCGTATTTATGGTCATATCATTTTGCCTAATTGACTGAAATTAATGACTTGTGATATTTTATTTTAAAATTATGCCGACCGTCTGCTGATGCGAAATTTTGTTTTCGAAATCTACTTTGCGAATTGTTCAAAGATGAGAAAGTGTTTTTCAAAGCGGGCCTAAAAAAGCCATATTAAGCATTTCCTTTAATAGGAATTCGTAATCTGCATTCCCAACAGATCCTTCGCAATTCCTGTAATTTTCGTAATGATAATGCTACTTATTAGGTGAATCATACTCAAATAATTTATTAGCAAACTCATATTTGGTAAAACGCCGCCATACATATAAAAATTAAACCGTAATTTAGTCATATTATGATTCACCAAAAGTGGCCCTTTTAAACCCGTAGGACTAATTTACAATTAGAAAAATAAGGTCACAGGTCAAATCCGTAAAAATAATAGCATTTCAACGGTAAATAGAAGAAAACATTACAAATAGGTGTGATCCACACTATCACATACAAAAACCTTTACACCGGCTGCGTGTAGAATAAAAACCTACTTATTAACATTTGTGACTCATACGTATATCCCCTCTAATTTTAAAACACTTTAGGGCGACTACAAAGATGCCGCAAAGTGCCGCGCGACTGCAGCTCTGCACCCGCGCTGCGGCCACGCGTCAGTTCATCGAGAGACGGTGCGCACGTAGTTTTCAGTTCAAGAATATGGCTCAATTCACACTTAACTTCACTTCAATTCAAGCGATACTGGTCTTTTACGTATATAGATAAAGTTTAAAATTCTTTCACACTGAAAGTGCGCTACCGGCCGCTGCCATTTTGGTGTGAATTGAGCCTAAGAGTAGTTCAAGAATTTGTATGCGGTTGAGTATGATTTTAGTAGTTGTTACTCTAAACAATGTTTCTTTGTCAGAGTCCATCGTAAAACAAAAATTGTACAAAACACTATGATTATCGAACGTAACGACAGCAGCGGCACTTTGTGGCAAGTTTGTAGTCACCCTTATATTCAGTCATTTCCAAAAATAGGCAGATAATTTAAGAGGCGATTAAACAAATGATGTTGTGTAGGTAAAAAATAGTTTCAATAAGTTCTACGGTGGTAAAGGCCCACAAATGCCATACGTTTAATGGATAAATTCGTTGGTGTCGTGCAGGCCGCACTAAGCCCAATCATGATTGCCGCTCTTGTCAGGATAATGCGGGCTCCCGATAGAGGTTATGAACCCTCTGATTTAATTGAAGTTCCAGCTGCCAGCCTCAGTACCAATACAGAGCTGCATTGTGTGCTCCTCGGCGAGAATGTGAGTGTAATAATCATGCTATTGGTATTTCCTCCTCCACGAATCCAATCAATCATTTACGATTCTACTTATAGATTTCTTAATAGCTACGGAGATTTGTTACGTACACGGAAATGTACTTACTGATGTTGAGTAGGTAGCGAAATTAATGTTGACATACCTGAAAGGAATAACAATGAAATATTAACTTGTTACATTTTAAAATTGTCATTCTTACACAAAACGAAAATGTTGGAGACTTAAACTGTGGCATCGAGAGATTTCAAGTTCTAATAAAATGCTGGGAGCTAGGATTGAGGTCGTTCGGTTAGGAACGTCGACGAAAATTCAGTTGCAAACTTAAAACTAAGTACTTAGTAAAACTAAGGACAGATTTTAACGTGGAACAAATGTCGTTTTAGAGCTGAATAAAAGTAGAGACCACGAATTTATATTTACTTCACACAAGACACTGAAAGGAGTGGGCCTTTCAGTAGAGCCAGACAGTCATCTCGCTCATAGTGAGATGTCACCCCGCCAAATCTAGAAGCACTGGTCTTACTTAATAATTAACAATGTCCTCACGGCCACAGCGGCCAATCTTTCACTTTCAGTATCCATCTACGGGGGAGACATTACAGTGCGGAGACTCAAGTGCCCTCTCTTTCTTTATTCTCAGAAACCGATGGGACCGAAGACCGACAAGACAGAGGAGAAATTAGGCGCAGGAACGCCGATCCGACGACGAGACAATCATCGATCAGGTGAACGTCCTGTATTGTCCTTACTAGTAAGGAACAACTACACAAAGTTATTACTCCCTACAGGTGTGCAAAGGCCTCTCTTCCTTTATTCTCAGAAACCGATGGGACCGAAGACCGACAAGACAGAGGAGAAATTATGCGCAGGAACGCCGATCCGATGACGAGACAATCATCGATCAGGTGAACGTCCTGTATTGTCCTTACTAGTAAGGAACAACTACACAAAGTTATTACTCCCTACAGGTGTGCAAAGGCCTTTTTTTCTTTGTGCTACTAATCCAATTCTACAAGTGTTAAAATGAAAAATTACTTGCTTATTCAGTTATTTTTTATAGAGGTTATTTATATTATAGAGATTAATTTAATACTTTCTCCACAGTATAATTATAAAAGCGGACTTAATGTCTTAGGCATTCTTTGGAAATCTTTGTATGATGCAGTATCAGGTGCTTAGCTTACTGTAGGCCACATACGTGGCTCGAGGTTTAAACGCCTTGCGACAAGCTCAAGGGATCCTCAGGGAGGCGAAGCCCAGCCTTAGTTTTTCGCTTAGAGAGGACTGGTTTACCTCTGTATCACAATGCACTCATTGAGAAAATCCGGCAAGCAACTCAGTAAGGTGACGTGACAATCATCGACACCGTGGAAATATGCGTACAAAAACCTTTTAAACAATTCTTAAATTATAAGCATTTAAAAATAGCAGCTTTCGACGTAGAAGAAAGTATTATGGTTGGATATATTGTTATTTACAAATTATGTATTACGTTCTACGAATAATAAAACATTGTAATGAAATGAAAATGAACTTTGAGTAATAATGATTGATTCGCCGAAGTCCACGCGAACACGAGGCTAAAATGGAAAATAATATTATTTCCATATTAGAAACACCTTCCAAATAATTTCACGTCAGAATTTAGGGTTGCCCAACAACATTCCAGGAAATTTAATAATGAATGAAAACCTTTTGTCGAATTAGCGTGTTCTTAACTCCCGACACAACAAGCAGTGGTCTCTTAAGTTTCACGCCAAGTACAGTTTGCGGAATTCTAGCCCTGAAACCACCTGAAACGAATGTTTGGCTTTGAATGAGATTTTTGTTTTAACGCTGGTTCGATCTTTCTTAGCTATATTAATTTGTTCGACTAAAACAGCCTATTATAAGTTCAATTCCTCTGCCGTGATAGGTTAGTATACCCCACGTTCTCCATACGCATTTTCAATGCTGAATAATTAAGCCAACGAAGCAGTCTTTTGGTTGTATTGTAATCATCGATTGTAAACGGGCGACAACCCTAGCTCAGGAGCACCTGCGGAGCTGCCTAATGGCCCCAATTATCGACGACTGCCGCTCACGGAGTGGGCTATTACTCCTTCCACATCTGAGTTCCCTTGATAAAAATCTAAACGAACACGAAACTCGATATACTAACGGAAAAGCAACGCAATCATCTAAAAAGCGGAACAGAATATGTGAGAAATGGACGAAACGTTATTTGACTTCATTTGAAAAATATGAAGAAATTAGATCAAGAATTAGATGAAGGAAAAGCTTTTAATGTTTCATGTAAGAGAGAAAGATATAGATAGAAGATAATAATAATAATAATATCTTGGGACAATCCACACACGGTCATCCGATCCCAAACTAGGCAGTGCCTGCTATGGAAACCAGACAACTGATGCTAATACTTCATACATTTTTTTTGTTGTAAATACATACTTAAATAGATAGATAACATCAGGATGTTAAGGGGTCATGTGAAGGGTCAGGACCCTTGGTGGGAATCGAACCCACGACCCATCGGGTAGCTGCCAGGGTATCTCCAGGGTGCGACTAGACCAAGGTGCCCGTCATATCGTCAGCTAAGATATTCTGTTTTAGTATTATAGTTAATGTAAATGAACAACAAGAATGAATATTTTATTAATGCCAATATGAAGATTTTGAAGTAAACTGTGCAAGTTTCGAACTCATTACATACAGTGACATGTAATTAGCGAAGGAAATCAAAAGTCCGCAAACTCATTTCCTGTTCTAGTGGTCCAATAAAAATGTACGCAAAGTAGTCCGGGGAAAAATCGCGTGAAGCTTAGCGAACGAATTTCACGCAAAGTTTTAAAATGAGTTGGAGCAACACCTATTGATTTGATTTATGAACTGCAATAAAGCGGTAATGCCACTTGATATATGTGACACAAGGAGAGAAGGGGCGATTTGTAACGCAGAGTGAGGTGTACCATTACTTAAATAAAGTCTGCATTTTTGATACACTTTAACAAATTATTTCTGCAAATTTCAATTGCTAAGCTGTATTCATTGAAATCGGTGCAAATCTTGAAAATTATATGTGCAATGTAGAATTCATTGAAGCAGAAAATTGGTCGCGTGTTAATAACAGGAAGGAACTTTTACATTAGTCCTGTTTAGGTATATTTGAGAACAGACGCAGTACCTTAAACCTATATTAAAGGAATTCTTAGTAAAGCGAGGCAATTCATTAGTTTAATCACTCAACAAATTGTGTTATGAACAAACATCTTACGATCACTGGAGAACGCAGATACTATATAGTTATATCGCGTTAAATGGTTTAATTTGTGTTTCATTCAAGACAATGCGAGAAACTCTCCGTTGTGCAAATGTGTACCTATGATATTATCACGTCACAGTAATGGCCACGATTATCGGTGTGTGAGAAACACAATACGCGTTTAAGATACCTTTTTATGTAGATTGTATCTTGAACGCTCTAGTAGGTACGTGTGTGACTATAGACGTTGTCGTCAGATCTTAACCCATTTAGCATTTAGCTTGCAACGCGGTTGCAAGGTTCTAATGATGAGCTTGGTTGTTGATTTTAGATTGCATTCAGTTAGGTTTGAAATATATACAATAATACTTTGTATTCTACAAATCCTGAAAGTACTCTATTCAGTCATGTCCAGAGCGAAGATTCGTTATTAACATTAAACATAGATAGATAGATAACATAACATACTTAAACATCTTAATATGGATACAGTCAAAGCTCTTTCCCCGTAAAAAAAGGACCTGCTTACACACACACACACGTACCGTACACGTACCGTGATACACGTACGAGTAGATATGTAATTTTAATGTTGTTTCTTCGTTATCACTTTGACAGAATACAACAATTCTTTAAAAGTATGTTGTTTAATATGACATTAATTGAAGTATTTGAATGCTTTTCTTAGCCTTAAAGTGTGCGAGTGTGACTGCGTGAAATAATTTGACGAGCCTGTTGGTCTGGTGGTTGGTTAGCCACTACCAATAGGGTGGTTCCCACCTTGTGTCTGGGTGTTATTTATTTATTTAATATTATTATGTATTTACGAAAAAAAATATATACATATGAGTATTTGCATCAGTTGTCATGTTACCATAGTATATACTCAACTTAGATTGAGATCAGATGACTTTGTGTGGATTGTCCCGGGATATTATTAATAATAAATAATAATACCAGCCCTTGTTTATGTCCCACTGCTGGGCACGGGCCTCCCCTCAAGATGAGGGGGCTTAGGCCATAGTCCACCACGCTGGCCAAGTGCGGGTTGGCGGACTTCACACGTCATTCGAGAGCTAGTTAGGCTTTCTCAGACATGCAGGTTTCCTCACGATGTTTTCCTTCACCGAAAGTTAGTAACAATCGCACAAAGATGATTCGCACATGATTCATTGAAGAAATCAGAGGTGCGAGCCGGGGTTCGAACCTGCGCACCTTGTTTCCAAGGCAAGCGCTCACCCACTGAGCTGTTACTGCATTCAATATTATTATTATTAGTTTATTATTGCACCGTCAGCATTATTGCTGACACACTTATGTGTGTCAGCATTATTGCTGACACACTTATGTGTATGATAGTAATCAGTGGCGTGCACAGAAAGTAGGCAAAAATATCTGCGAGTTATCTGTATTCTAAGCTATTTGTTAGTGTGCCACCACAAATATCCTGTAATGTTAGTTACAGGTCTATCTATTCACATCGTTAATACCATATCAAAATATAAAATAAAATATTTTTAAATTAAGATTATTTAGAGAAATCGTAGGGTAGGCAGGTAAGCAAAGTCTTTTTGTGTGTACGGAGCCACTGTATAACCTTATTACAGTTTTTAAATGCAAATTAATATGTCTATAGAATTTGCATTAATAAAAATAATAATATACCCGCAGGGCAGCTAGTGGCGAGCTGTTGGTGCGTAACGACACCACGGACCCGAGTGCTCCAGAGAGTCGGTCAGGTCCCCCACCTCGGCGTGTCTTCGTCGGCCGAGTGGGAACTGAAGGGGGCCCGCAGGACTCTCAGCTCTGGCTTGCCTTAATAATAATAAGTCCAGAGAGGAGTTGTTAGAGCTATATGCTCCAGGGGTGGAAGTGTTAAAGGGCATAACGCCGCGAGTAACCACGGAGAAAGCGCAGCACACCTCTCGACACCCCTGAGCCACTCACACCGGTGTTGCACTCCGTCGTCTTCAGACGGCTATATGGAGAGCCCATCTAGTGGGTGGCAAGTCACCGCTTGCCTAAATATAATTAGTTTATTAATTATGGCAATTGACCCCGGCCTTTTACAATAACCCAGTGTTCAGTCCCCCAAATGCCCACTCAATAACATCTAGAAATCTTTCCTCATACTTATAATAGTCTCTTCACCTGCCAGAGTCAACTGCTGTTTATTATATCTCAATTCCAGCAGTTGATTCTGGTAGGTGTGCTGCATTTCATTACTTCCCCCCAACAGGCCTCTACGTGTTGGATTAGTCCCCACGCAAGCCTTTTAAAAGTCCGGGTGTAAAAGCCCATGTTATCTTATAAAACAAAATAATAATAATATTATAATAATAATATTCTGGGACAATTCCACACGCGGTCATCTGATTCCAAACTAGGCAGAGCCTGTATTATGGATGATTTCCATATATAGCGGATACTAATACTTATATACCTTTTTTTTTGTAAATACATACTTAAATATATAAATAACACCCAGACACTTGGCAGGAATTGAAACCACGATCTATTGGGTAGCAGCCAGGGTACAACGACGGGCCTGTTGGTCTAACCACTAGACTAGACCAACAGGCCCGTCATTAAACATGCGATATACTAAAAAGATCCGCGACGTGCCACGCTTCAGTATAGTTTCCACTAGTGCGGTTCCACCTTTAAGGCGTTTTCAGTTTCAAACTAGCGATAGATCGTCATGTGATGTCCTCACAGGCAGCGCTCTCAGACGCAATTGTTCAACTTATCACCGTTGAGTTGGGTGACGTTAGTGGCTTATTGTGACACATGACAGAGCAACACTGATCGCGCTTTATCAGTGGCATCCTCGGCCGGCGTGACGAGGGCTCACGCGAATAGATAACGAAACGCCTCCCTCCTATATCCTAAATTACGTAATAATGGCCTAAGGGCTTTTAATAACCAGCCCAAGACTCAACAATCAGAATAATACCTTACCTTGACAGATGACATGTAATTATTATCTGACTTCTAGAAATTGACTATAGTGACAACTGACGTGTAAAACAACTTTACCAATAAATGATTATGATTATTTAATTGAGTGCCTATCATTTCCAATGTACTCTGTACTCACATATGAATATAGATGACATGATATGTAATTATTATTTGACTTCTAGAAATCGACTAAGTGACAACTGACGTGTAAAACAACTTGACCAATAAATGAGATTATTTAATTGAGTGCCTATCATTTCCAATGTACGCTGTATTCACATATGATAGTATTCACATATGAATAGATGATATGATATGTAATTATTATTTGACTTCTAGAAATTGACTATAGTGACAACTTTGATTATATATACGTCTAGATACCTAATAGTCTTGTAACGTTACGTTAATAAGCATAACAACCTCATAATTCGTGTGTGCGTGCAGGCCTCGTTGTACACTCGCGTCATCTGTGGTTGTGTGCGTGTTTGGGGATCTCCAGTTATAAATATTTTTCCCATAAATAGCGATAGCGTTGTGGATTGATATGTACTTTGTAAATGTGTAATTCCTTTTTTTTTAAATATAACGTATAGCTGTTTGATGTCAAAATAAAATAGAATAGAATAGAATAGAATAGAATAGAATAGAATAGAATAGAATAGAATAGAATAGAATAGAATAAAATAAAATAAAATAAAATAAAAAATAATAAAAAATAATAATAATAATAATAAATAAAATAAATAAAATAAAATACATTAATAAAAAAAAATAAGCAAAAAATTAAAAATAAATAAAAAAAACAAAAAATTAAAAAAAATAAAATAAAATAAAAAAATAATATAAAATAAAAAAATAATAAAGAAATTGATTTGATTTGAAAAGAATTGAATTGAAATTAAATTAAATTAAATGGCGTGTCCCTTACCATCAGGTGAACGTCTTATTTGCCTCATGACCAGGAAGAAAAAATACTTCTAAGTACTTACCTATATAAAAGTAATTAATTTATCAAAAAAATAAATTAAAAATATTATAATTGATTTATTTCATGTTTTGGTCACTAACTACGTATTAAGTTTCATTGAATTCATTTTTGTCAAAAGAAAAATTACCCCAGACAAGATATATTCCCCCATTATTACCTAGCCACACCAGTCTAGTCGGACAATGTACAAATTGTCGTAAAAAACAATCGAGTTTTTATAATAATCCCTCACAGAATCTTAAGACTTATGAATGGAAAATTAAGTTAGGATCTTTATTAATTTTACTTAGTTAATATTTTCACGATTTGATTACACAATTCGGCAAAAAGTTTTTTTTTTTGCGAGCACAAACCATCGGTAGAGTTCAAGTGATACTAAACAACCAAGTATACCAATTTGATGTTTTGGTATACTTGATATTGTCAAGTGTTTGAACATCGAACACGCTATCTAGACGTATATATAATCAAAGAGTGACAACTGACGTGTAAAACAACTTTACCAATAAATGATTATGATTATTTAATTGAGTGCCTATCATTTCCAATGTACTCTGTATTCACATATGATAGTATTCACATATGAATAGATGGTATGATATGTAATTATTATTTGACTTCTAGAAATCGACTAAGTGACAACTGACGTGTTAAACAACTTGACCAATAAATGAGATTATTTAATTGAGTGCCTATCATTTCCAATGTACGCTGTATTCACATATGAATAGATGATATGTAATTATTATTTGACTTCTATAAATTGACTATAGTGACAACTGACGTGTAAAACCACTTTACCTATCATTTCCGATGTACTCTGTATTCACATATGATAGTATTCACATATGAATAGATGATATGATATGTAATTATTATTTGACTTCTATAAATTGACTATAGTGAGAACTGACGCGTACAACAACTTTACCAATAAATGAAATTATGTAATTGAGTACCTATCATTTTATTTTATTCAGTTTTGTGACGTAACATTCTGATGGTAAGCAACCCGCCTACCCATAGACAGCTACACGGCACTGCCACTCGTCACCCGAGACATTAGTTATAAAATCTCTGAGGCCCAGTGATTTCACCAGCTACAGAGCCCTTCAGCCCGGAGCACAGAATTTTTTACATGTCGCTGTTTGGTCTTAGAATATCTGGTACTGCAGTGGTGCCACACGGAAACTTACACTTACTTTTGCGATTGAGGGAAAGCCAGAAGACGGGCAGCAGCGTCTTCTGTATAACATATCCATCTCTTCAAAACTGCGATCCCCAAGACGCCTGCCAAGCGTGGGGATTATGGCAACCCCCCCCCCCCCCCCCCCCACAATGATTATTTACGGCCCCCAGCAGGAGTAAGATAGGAATTAATTCCTCGTAAGTCTCGTAACCCATCAATTAAGTTTATATCATTTTTATCGGCGCAGTTATTTAAAAAAATACTTAAGAAAATTGCTGCAAAAAGCAGATACATACGTACGAGCTGATATGCAAAATGATAATACATTTTGCATTGGACGTGAATAAAAATAGAAAATAATCGTTAAGATAACATGCGCCTCACAAGCTCATGCCTCATTGCATCAATAAAACAAAGAGATTAAATGAGTATACATTATAGAGGATATCTTTATAGAATGGGCTTTTGGGAACATATTCATACAAAAATGTCTGACTGTTTCGAGAGCCACATCCGAGAGGAATAATTCCGCATCGCAAAATTAGACATAGTACTTTCAAAGATATTATTTTTGGGGCTGTGCAACTGCAACTGAATGACATATTACCACTTAGTAACAAGTTTTGGGATGCTAATCCTGTTCCCTTCCATTTATAAATAAATAAACGTCTTTGGAATGATATATTATGTACATAATTGAAACACTATCCTATTGTAATTCACCGATTTAAATAGTACAGAAAACTGACTGAAGTATACAACGTGTCAATAAATTATAGTAGTTTTAACTTTTTTTGCCATACATTGGTGCCGATTCTGTTGTCACCACTACACTAAACTAGACTAAATTTTAGTTTAGTGGTGTCAAACGATGATTAAGTGCATCGATATACTATACCAACAAGATTAGCTGTCACGAACAAAATGACATCGAAAATGTGGTCGCGGTTACATATACCTACACAACTATACACGTACACGCAAAACAATAATATGTTCATATAAAAAGATGACTTACATACTATAAAATAAGGTTCAATAATAATTGCAGACAATTGAGCGACAGCCGTCTCCGTAGCTCTTATTTTCTTATTTTCGTGACCACTTTTCGGGTCGAGACAGCAAATCTAGTTTGTATAGTATATCGATGATTAAGTGCTTAATTTGATTTCGACAGCTACTAAATTGCGTTGATAGTGAGGTTTTCATTGGTCAAATCATGTTAGTTGAAAACAATTCTCTTGTTCATCTGATTACACTAAACTAAAATAATTCTCCGGCTACGATACTTATATTAATTTTAATATTTGTTTAAATATTTATTTAAATATATTTTTTTATTAGTAATATTTATTTTAGTATTTATATTAATATTTATTCTAATATGTACTTTAATAATTATTAATATTTATTTTAATATTTATTTTATTATTTATATTATTATTTTTTATTAATATTTATTTTATTTTAATATACTTATTATTATTTTTTTAATATTTTAATATTTATTTTATTATTTATATTAATATTTATTCTAATATTTATTCTAATATTTATTTTAATATTAATTTTAATATTTATTTCATTCTATTTTAGTCTATTCTATTTTCGATCTAATTTTGATCTAATTTTAGTTTGAAGTTTCTAATATTAGGCATAAATGACGTAAACTGTACACAACAGAATAGCAAAATACGTTTAAAACTAAGTTGAATAACTAAAACCATTATATTCTATCAAACTATACCTAATTTAGATTAATTCATGGATCTCTGAATAGGAAAGACGCGACTAAACTAAAATTTAGTCTAGTTTAGTCTAGTGTGTGACAACAGAATCGGCACCAGTGTTTTGTTTTTTATTTTATTATATATATATTTAAATAAATATTATTATACAACCAAGGTGGCAAGCAAGCGTGCGGCCCGCCTGATGGTAAGCAGCCACCGCAGAATATAGCTGTAATTCGTTAACACGCTGTATATTTATTTTTTCTTATAAAGCCAAGCCTTTAATGCGGCTGGTTATTGTCCCTTTGTTTGGAGATTAAGCCATAAAAAGTATATTAAAAGTCTGGAATGCAAATGACACTGTTCCATGCAAATTGCCATATGTTGTCGACTTGCCAACAAAACAACGTATCTGTTTTCTTTAAATATGTTGAAAATGTACGTGTTTGTTGAAATTAAATGAAATCGTTTATTTCAAATAGGCCAAAAAGCTATTTCCAATTAAAATTCGGAAAGAAACTCAGCGGGCTTATCATTATTTAATCTATTTCATGTATTGTTTTCTTATCAACATAGTATATTATATCACAAATATAATTTTATCAGTGCCAATGTAGCTATGTAAAAAAGAAGAATCAAAAGCCAATAAATTGAAAAAAGAAAAGGACAGTGGCCAAACATGACAAGTTCCTGCAACTTGTATTGAAAATTCATTTGTTTCACGCCGCATCGCATCGCATCGCAGTTATGTGTGGGAGCCCTATTAGTATAATTAGCTAAAACGTAAAACTCCTAAACCTTTTTTACAAGATTTACAATACGTTATTATTAATAGGCTAAACTAAGCCTGTCTCGGGTTATTTATTGGATTTGTTCCGTCTGATATTACGGTTGTTAATATTTAACTACAGTTAAAATTA
Organism: Furcula furcula; assembly: GCA_911728495.1. Classification (NCBI taxonomy): domain Eukaryota; kingdom Metazoa; phylum Arthropoda; class Insecta; order Lepidoptera; family Notodontidae; genus Furcula; species Furcula furcula. The sequence goes on along the minus strand of OU452256.1, from coordinate 13,071,919 downwards.
TTTGAAACGCTACTGATATAGTTATTTATGTATGAGCATCGATATACTATACCAACAAGATTAGCTGTCACGAACAAAATGACATCGAAAATGTGGTCGCGGTTACATATACCTACACAACTATACACGTACACGCAAAACAATAATATGTTCATATAAAAAGATGACTTACATACTATAAAATAAGGTTCAATAATAATTGCAGACAATTGAGCGACAACCGTCTCCGTAGCTCTTATTTTCTTATTTTCGTGACCACTTTTCGGGCCGTGACAGCAAATCTAGTTGGTATAGTATATCGATGTGTATGAGATTTATAGTTATTATTTTAAGCTATGGTAGGCTAGTTGCTAAGGCAAACGCTTCTTAATCTGAGATAAAATCTTGAGAGACGAATTTGATACTCAGCGTGATATCTACCTATATTAGTGTAATGCCCATGGGGTGTCCTGATAAGGATAGAACCCTCCCATATCTTGATAACGTAGGAGGCGGCTGATGGAAATCCTGTGTCAAATCCAATTAGACGTATACTGCACCCCTAAGACGCCTGTCAAGCGTGGCGATTACTACAACATCCCACCCCAAGGGGGAGGCCTATGTTTAGCAGTGGACGTCTTCCGGCTGATGATGATCAGGGTGATGCATAATGTGTCTATTTAAAAGGGCTTAGGGACACTTGCGTTTGCGCTGGACGTTTTGGGTGTGGGCCCAAGTACGGCGGCGACTCCGTGAAGGACCGTGTCTGGTTCCCCGGGATACAATGCGCCCTCCGGCGGTGGGCTCAAAGGCAAGGCACTGAGGGGTTCCTAGTGCAGATCCTGCCCGAGAGCCAAGATCACCAGTGCCGATGCGAAACCCGTGGGCATTTTAGTGGGTAAGAATCCCACATACCCCGGGTAAACCCCACAGGTCCTACGGACGTATCGAAAATTTCCCCCGCGAGAAAAAAAAAGGGATCATACACATAGACCGTAGTAGCGTCAGCTATTCCTATGCAGACACGCAATTGCTATGTTCCGGTGTAAAGGGAACTATAGTCCCCTTCACACCGGAACATATCAATACTTGCTTTAGTTATAACTAGAGCAAGTATTGGGCTCAATAGATTAAAAAAAGACAAGTGACGAGAGGCAGAGGCAGAGTATCTGTATGATAAGCAACAGCTTATCATTAGGCGAACGTACTCCGTCTCAAGGTCAATAGATACTAATCGGAAAGAGTGAAGGTCAACATCGGGTTGAAACCCGGTCATGCCCTAGAGCACAGGTTCTCAATAAAGAGAATGTTTACCACATAATCATCATCATCAGCAGCATCAGCCGAAATATGTCCACAGCTGGCTTTGTCCAGCCTACTCCTAAAAAGAGAGGGGTTGTCATAACCCCCACCCACGCCTCGCGCGTCTTGGGCATCGTAGTATATAAGTAAGTAAACCAATAGAAAGTCGCTGCTGCCCTTCTTGTTTTCCATTAGTCGTCTCGTACGACACCCAACGGAAGGAGATGGGTGGCTGCTTTTTTTTTTTTTGGGAATGATAGACGCTGTTGGCCCCAGATGGCCATTACAGCTTCACCGGACAATAGGAGGCGAGCGCTTAAAGCGCTCTAGCCTTAACGGCAGAAGTAGCGACGAGCTCAAGGGCACCTCAGGGAGGCACGGCCTCGGCTTGGGCTGTCGCTTAAGAGAGGGCTGAGTTTACCACCGGTTCACAACGCGCCCCCACTGAGAAGAACCGGCAAGATACTCAGTGGGGTGATGCACGTCGTTGAGATCGCATGCGTACGACCCTTCGGCCTCGCCGGCGAGACCGGTGTCTGATAGCTATGGGTGTGGCTGCGTTTACCCAGACTCCCTACGGGTAATACTTATTGTTTACCACTATCTCAAATTTATTTTTCCTTCTGCCCTCTAAAATTTATTATGCTCTAAAAAATTCTTAAACTTTAATATCCATTCGCAATGTTGTTATTGCAATTTATATTTTTCAAATTTCTGAGTTCAGTCTTACATTTGCAATGAGTCGTAATTATTTCTTGTGTGACGGTGATAGCTTTCATATTAATTTTGTTTTATAAATTTTAGCAATCGCTCTAAACAACATCAACGTCTATTGTTTTCTGTGGACCTCCTACCGCCTCTCCGAAGACCTCCAACCCACCAGAGGGCGATTTCGTCTAATTCGTAAAAACATGACCTAAATTTTCTCAACTTTATCGAGTATATAAGAAAGGCGTAAGTAACCACAAAACTTAGTTATCAAGATAATTTGTCCTAACAGTAGGTAGCATTAACGGGTCGCAATGAAAAAATAATCAAAATAGAGAGATTAGAGAGCCACTGACACAGAGCCATACGGGTACGTATGTGAGATACGAGAGCCAATTGCCCGTATGATTTTCCGAATATGCGCAAAAATAAACTCAACATGTTACTGAAAGTTTTGGTCCTTATCATGTGCATTATGTTTACAAAAAACACTAAAACAACACGTTGATCCAAAGTCAAATTGACGCACGGTATAATGTTTGCTGAATTCACCGCTACGTCATCATTATCCTGTTTGCATTGATAAGGGTATCAAATCTCAAACAAGTAAACTTTCAGCATTGCATCTATATACATATGGGCGTGCATAAACTAACTTCATGAATGATGATTTGTTAAGCGAACCTAGACTCTATGTACATATACCCTAAAAGATAAAACTAATTGACAACTATGATCGATATTCTATTCTATTCAACCCGATCGCATTTCGACCCAGCTGGATCCATTGTGCCTAGCCCTTACTTACTCTATTGCTGACGTATCGAAGAATTCCTTAAGGCACGCCATGATTGCGCCAGCTTGGACCTGTACATAAGTATCTAGTGTTTTTTTTTTTTTTGGCAATGATAGACGCTGTTAGCCTCAGATGGCCATTGCAGCTTCACCGGACAATAGGAGGCGAGCGCTTGAAGCGCTCTAGCCTTTACGGCAGAAGTAGCGACGAGCACAAGGGCACCTCAGGGAGGCACGGCCTCGGCTTGGGCTGTCGCTTAAGAGAGGCCTGAGTTTACCACCGGTTCACAACGCGCCCCCACTGAGAAGAACCGGCAAGAAACTCAGTGGGGTGATGCACGTCGTTGCGGTCGCATACGTACGACCCTTCGGCCTCGCCGGCGAGACCGGTCTCTGATAGCTAGTGTAGCATACGGTTGTCGGGGAGGGTTCGGCGCATCCCGGTCCAATAGGACCGTCATGGGGTCAGGAGGGTCGAGCAGTACGTGCCGTGGTCTGCGGCGCGAGTCAGAAGGACTAGGGGCGTCATCGGCGGCGGCGCGGATTAAACTGTTCGCGTGACGGGACGCGGATTCAAAGTAGCGTTTCGACGCTTCTTTGAGGAACTTAAAGTATCTGGTGTAGGATAGGCTACTCCCAGATGACTCAATCTGCCACACTGACTGTGTAAAATTGACTCTTTTTCCTCTGCACAGAATCGATATAAATAACTCCTACTATCCATGACACGATAAGTTTTTTTTTATAGAGACTGCTATCTCAATGACGATAACCGGGATTGACTGCCATGTCCTCCGAAGCACGGTGACGGTCAGTTCATATGCTATTACACGGTCGTATCTATGGACTGACCTTGCCTGACGCTGCTTAGATAACTGATCGCTTGCAACATCGATCAACATACTGTTCTACAAGCGGCACGCTATGATGGCTTCTCTAACGCACATCTCGTTCCGTCGCGGTTGGTTTCTCACTGCTTCGCAAAAACTAACAGAAACATAGTACAATACAATACAAATATTCTTTATTGTACACCAAAAGAGAAGATACAACTTAAAAGGGAAAAGTAAAATTGCAGTGTGACAATTTAAGGCGGTCTTATCGCTAAAGCGATCTCTTCCAGACAACCTTGGGGTACAGGACAGAATATGGAAGGGTAGGTGTGTCACATAATCAGTACATATATATATATAATAGTATTGTTCTTACAAAGTTGCCAACTTCCACGGAATAACGAAGAGAAAAGGGCGAGACCAACGTCAAAACAACCATCATGCGTGCTACTGAATTTTATAAAAGGGTTTAGCTGCCGCACTCAAAGTCCGTAAATGAAATACTGTCCTCAGCACATGTATTTCATTAATAAATCTATAATAAAGGATAAGATAACAACTCATTAATGGACTGAGTGCGGCAGTGTGCATATTTCCCCTATACTTTAAAAAGAGCTCTAGTCTTAAAATTATGGACAATTTCATGTGCTGTCCCTGTAAGTAGATAAATAGTGTTTTCTGTTAAATCGTTTCAGTTCTTAATGCTATATGTACTGTTTTATCACGTTATTTTAGATACTTTGCTACGGTTCAGTGGTCATTTATCTGTAAAAGTACGAGTCTGTTATTTATACAAGTAACACGAAGGCATTCCGGCACTTTATTTTCCAAGTAATTTATCCAATGTAAAGCGAGTACCTAGATCTACCAATTTCCATCCAGGGGCCGAGGCAAAAATGGCGGAACACAGATCACGGTCCTGTATACTGCAAGTAAATATTCTCATTTTATATTAATTCCATATATTATTTGAGAAATTGAGTTGATATATTTAAAAAGCGCCCATTTGGGCATAGAATAAGATGCATGTAGAATTACCAAATGGCCGGTAAATCCTGGAAAGTTCCGAAATATCTCGTATGGTCAGTAATTATAGTTTACTGTTACGATATGCCGTGTACTAAAAAAATCATATGAAAAGTTAACTTATAAAGCGATTGTAGACATGTAGAGCTCCACCGTTCGGTCCAATATCCATAGAAATCTAAATAATAATTAAGTATACTTATTTCGATGATGATGATGGTCTGTGACTCCGATCAAAAGTTAGAGTTTTAACTTACACATCAACTCCGTTCGTAACTCTAGAAATGTTCAGTCTGTATATGACAACCTAGAATACATGTTGGCAGCATATATAATAGAAGATATAGAGTAACTCAAACTTAATATTATCCCGAAACTATACAGAAACTAGAAACCGAGACTTTGCAACTCTAGGGCTCTTATTCATTAGACCCATCATATCTCGTTAATACTGTTCGAAACTAACGAAACAATGTTATAGTTCCACATTATTGTTACGATACACTATCCACATTTTATAATATTAGAATGAACAATTCTAGATACCTAAGTTATATCGAAACCTTTCTAAACAATAAAACAACGCTGCTTAGTAACTAATATATAAGTCGTTATCTCGTCGTGTCGCAAAGCACCTCTTATTTTATCGTGAATTGCAACAAATATTTGCGATAACAAGTCATAAAAGTTATATGTTCGATTTATGACGTCAAATATATCGATAGTACGGCCCTCGAGTGCTCGGTTATTGCACTGAAATACTCACTACCTAACGTCTTTATTCGAATTAAAACATTTATAAATTGTAATGAAAAAAGAACACGACAAGCCACACAAGAAGAAAACGAAATTTTAATAAACGGCTGAATACCATTTGTACCGAGTAACGATAAAACCAGCTTACACAGAATAAAAAAAATCGCATTTAAATCCTTCCATTCGATTGGATGGAAGATACGATGCCACACACACATATACAGATAAGACGAAATTTATAACAAGACTTCATAGGGAGGTAATAAAACTGTTAACAACAATATTAATAGCGCAATCGTATGTAAGCAAAATAATAAAAGAAAACATTATTTTAATTTAGGGGTTAACGCGATTTCACCATATAATTTAGCTAGACGTTTCGATCGGGTTATAAAATGAAAAGATAAAATTTAAAAACGTGAATAATATATAATTATAACTACCCTTTCGTGTTGGCACGGCAATAATGATGTTTTACGGCAATAATTGTATTTTACATTACGTAGGTACCGCCGATGCCGATTGGTAACATTTAGGGCGCACGCACAGACCTAAAGGTTACCAATCCAACCCCCTAATAAAGAAATTATAATATCAAAAGAATGACACAATAATTATTATTTATACTCTATATTGTACACACATAAAAATAAAATAAAAAGGACTTGAAGAAATAATAATAATAATAATTTGTTTTAAACAAAAAAATCAAAGTAAATAAGTAAATATGTAATAATTTAGTTAGTTTGTTCTAAAATAATAGTAAAACTAAAATAATTTAATTTTTCTGAACATAAAAAAAAATATGAATCAGGATTCGGATTCGGAAGGATTTATTAAAATTACAAGAAATGTGTTCTTTACCAAGTTACGACTTAACTGAACTGTTTTTATGAAGCTTTGCCGTACATGTAGCAGGCCAGGGTCGCAATGCAACCTCATAAAGGGAAAAAACCTTAATTAGCATGCGACAGGAAGCCTTACACAAAACCTAGATGAACATAAAGAGCTGGCTTGCGTCACTGCAGTAGGTACCAGCGAATAAAATAATACATCTATACAAGAAACTACGGAGAGCTGCGATCAATCTACAATCTAATAGCAGCGTCTGACCTAGCCGGCGCCATCCCGGCCGACGCACCCCGTACGCAGACGAAATACGTAGGAGTCAGCGCTTATTCAAGGCTGTGTTCCTCATCCACCATGTCCGACTCAGTATTTGACGTGACATGACGCAAATTATTATGGTAATCACATTGGAACTTTGGTATAAATATTATACTTGCGGTACAGAATTCATGCTATGGTTGGCGATTGACCTTATTTTAATATGGAACCTTGGCGGTATTGAACCGAAATCTTCATACATATTCATGTACATATGCTTTGAAGTGTATGTGTGTACAGACCTTTAGGTTAGGTTTAGAATATCACTTAGTTTGTAGTTTCCGTCATAGTGTATTTTAAGATAGAATAAATCATGACTTGCAAGCAAGCAGACGTGTTTAATTGAAGCTCCAAGCCCCCACCTCTTCATGGCGACACTGCCAGACAGAAGGTCAGGGTCACCAGGTTTTGTCGTCAACCATGTGTAGAGCATCAGTGGGAAAAGAAGATGTGTTCCTGAGCCAGAATGCGGCTGGCAGCAATGACGCGGTATTAAAGGACATCGGTCGCCGCATGGACATCCTTCATATAGGCGTATTCCTGGTGGTGGGCATTGTGGTTTTATCACTACTATACTTTGCGGGACGTGCCTACGCAAAGTGCCATCGCCGCTGGATGCAACGCGAGATAGGGCTGACGACATCACTCCGAGCACGTGGCCGAGGACCTGGTGATGAACCGGTTTAAATTGGGTACCTATATCACAGCAGCGTGACATTACGTGAGTTTTTTTTTTTTAATATAAAGTGCAGTGAAAAACATTTAACTATTAAAGTGCCATACTATGTCCTAAAAATACTTTTGAACTTTAATTTTAATTCATTAATGGTGATTAAGTTTGCTAATAGATATCATATTTCATAACGTATAATTTAAAAGTAGCTTAAGCCGTGCACAATCACTCATCGAATATGATACCGCTCGCGTAAACTGCAACGCAGCGCATTCCGCGCAATGCACGTAATGTTGTATGGAGTAAGACTAATATGGATATGCCATAAAATATAATAATGTTTATGTACAAAATAATTATTTTAAAATATGATAGATAGTTTACTGGAATATTACGATGTTTTAATAGAAATAAGAAAATATTTGATCAAAAAAGGCCAAAGTAGGTATACATGTAAAAGTACTAAGTTTAAGTTAAGTGAATCTAAGGATATTTTTGATAAATGTACAATTATTTTTTCGTCTTTAAAAACTAGTAATGACTCGGAATTAATAGCGTCAGCTATTGAACTATTTAATAAAATCCAGAAGGTATACGACGAAATTGATATTTTGTGTAGTAAATCTAAAATAAAATCAGACAATATGGAGTTTGATTTAAAAGTAGCGTGTAGTTTGATTCCAGCTATGGACGGTAAAGAAGAGACAACAAAGCGACTGATTGACTCCGTCGAGATGTACGCGGACATGATAGCGGAGGAAAAAGGTAAATCTTCGTTGATTAAATTTGTTTTAAAAAGTAGACTGTCGGAAAATGCCAAATTACGCGTTTCAAGTTCTTATGTTACAGTAAAAGACCTTATTGATGACCTCAGGCGTCATTTACTGCCTAAAAAATCTTTTGTAGCCATACAGACGCAACTTTTAAATACTAAACAAGGCTTAAAATCTATAGACAGTTATGGAACTACAATAGAAAAATTATTTACAGATATGACTATTGCTCAGGCAGACGGAAAGCCTGATGCATATTCGGTGTTGAAACCTTTAAATGAACGATTGGCAATAAAACGGTTTTCAGATGGCCTGCGCAGCTCCCGGCTGTCTACGATCATCAGCGCTCGCAACTACAGCAGCCTCAAAGATGCGATACAAGCAGCAAAGGACGAAGATACGCCTCTTGAACAAGTAACAGGTGACATTATGCATGCATCTAAGCAAGGACGAGGATTATATAATACTAGGCGTCCGCGAGGTTACCAATATCAAAGGAATAACGCTAATTATGGTCAATATCGTAGCAGTAATTATCGTTATCAAGCAGGACGTAATAATTTTAGAGGTAATTATCGCGCACCATCGACATTTTATAATGGTCAAAGAGGAAGAAGCCACGGTAATATAAATAACCGTGGGTCTCGTAATTTGTTTCCGGTAGAAGATAACGAAAAATCGCATGAAATTAACAATACTGACACTTCCGTTATTAGCCCAAACCAGTTTTTTCGATCTTAAAAATATTATTTTATCATTTAATAGTAACGCAAAATATGTAGTTTTTTATGTCAATAATATTAGATACTATTGGCTTGTTGATACGGGTGCTACACTATCAGTTATTAAAAGTGGAGTATTACCAAACGGAACTTTAGTAAAAAGAGACTATACTTTAATTAATGGTATAGGTGGACAGAAACGTTCACAAGGTTACGTAAACTTAAATTTAATTAATGAAAATAAAATACAATTTCAACATGATTTTCTAATAATTGATAACATACCATTAAAAGCCGATGGAATATTAGGTTTAGATTTTCTTATTAAATATAAGGCAATAATTAATATAAATACAAACATATTAACGATAAGCATTGGCAAGAATGAATATAATTTGACATTTATAGAGGAACATGACAGAAATAAATATAATTTGTCACTTCCAGCACGTTCCGAATCTATACATTATATTTATGTAGAAAATAAGTCAAATGAAGATGTTATAGTATGCGGGAGAGAGTTGCAAAATAATGTTTTTCTTGCAAATTCTATAGCAAGAGTGAAAAATAACAGGATACCAATAAAAATATTAAACGTTAATGAAACGGACATATATTTACAATCTTTTATACCAGATTTACAATCTTTAAGTGACTATAATATTTGCGCATTTAATAAATGTGATATTGACGTAGAAAGAGTTAAAACATTGCTGTCAGAATTGAATTTAAACTATTTAAATGAAGAGGAACAGAAGTCAATTGAGTCAATTTGTGCTAAATATTCTGATGTTTTTCACGTAAAAGGAGACAAAGCAACAACTACAAATATTTACGAACAGTCTATAGTTATAAAACCTAATACATCACCTATATATACTAAGCCGTATCGTCTCCCGCAAGCGTTACGACCCGAAATAAGTAAACAAATTAGTAACATGTTAGAAAATGATATAATAGAGGAAAGCAATAGCGAATGGTCTAGTCCTATTTTATTAGTTCCAAAGAAAAGTTCAGAAGGAAAAGAAAAGAAATGGCGATTAGTAATAGACTACAGGAAATTAAATGAAGTAGTTTGTGATGATAAGTTTCCTTTACCAAACATTAATGAAATTTTAGATTCTCTATCTGGTGCTATTTATTTCACACATCTTGATCTCTACCAAGGCTATTATCAAATGACCTTGGATTCCAATAGTCGAAAATTAACAGCTTTTAGTACTAGTACTGGTCAGTATCAGATGAAACGTTTACCCATGGGATTAAAGTCAAGTCCTGGTGCTTTCAGCAGAATGATGTCTGTAGCCATGTCTGGACTAGCATTTGATAAATGTTTCATTTATTTAGACGATTTAATTGTATTTGGGAGAAATTTAAATGTGCATAATCAAAATTTGATATCTGTATTGGAAAGACTTAGAAAAGTTAATTTAAAATTAAACCCACAAAAATGTGAATTTTTAAAGAAGGAAATTTTATATCTAGGTCATATAGTTTCGGAGAAGGGAGTCTCCCCAGATCCAGAAAAAATAAAAATATTAAAAAATTACCCAACTCCTAAAAATGCAGATGAAGTAAAACGATTTGTAGCGTTCTGTAATTATTATCGTAAATTTATTGATTCATTTGCGAAAATAACTATGCCACTAAATAAATTAAGTAGAAAAAATGAACCATTTATTTGGACAAATGAATGCCAAGAAGCATTTATATTTTTAAAAAATTGTTTAATATCTCCTCCAATTTTACAATACCCAGACTTTTCTGAGCAAAATGAATTTGTAATACAGACCGATGCTTCTGGTAATGCTATTGGAGCTGTTTTGTGTAATAAAGACTTGCGACCCGTTGCGTATACTAGTAGACCTTTGAATAAAGCCGAAAGGAATTATCCAACTATACAAAAAGAACTACTTGCTATAGTTTGGTCAGTTAAATATTTTAGACCCTACGTTTATGGTCGTAATTTTACAATAATGACAGACCATAAACCGTTAGTGTATCTTTTTGGAATGAAAGATCCATCTAGCAGACTATTAAAATTTAGATTAGTGTTAGAAGAATATGATTTCAAAATTGTGTATATAAAAGGAAAAAATAATGCCGTTGCAGATGCTCTATCCAGAGTGTGTTTGACATCGGACGAATTAAAGAGAATGCATGAGGAAATTGTGACTGTTATAACCAGAGCTCAAAAGAAAAAGGCTGACGATTTGATACACAGAAATAAAAATGACATGGATCTTAATAAAACTACCAACAATTGGCCTGATCAACCAAGAGTTGTAGATTTATTAAGGAAACCATATAATTCTGTAGAACTGATGTTGACAGAGAGTTCTAAACTAAATAAGTTAAGGAAGGATAATATGATAGAAGAAGAGTATGAATGTTTTGCTTTTATAGGAAGTAAAAAGTTATTATGCATCAATCTTAATTTTAAGGCACATTACTCGCGAGCCGAATTTGTGCAAAAATTAAGTTTGTTTTGTAACAAGATACGTATCGAAGAAATTTGCATAATAAAAGATAAAGATAATATAGACTTTATTAAAAACATATGTGATGAAATAAAGACATTAAAAGATTGGTCCGGACCAAGAATATGTATATTACGCGGAATAAAACGAATTATTGACGATAACGAAAAAACGTTAATCATGAATGACTTTCATCTACTACCATCCAGTGGTCATGCTGGAGTACGTAGAATGGTTAATACCATAAAAAGACGATATTTTTGGCCAAATATAAATAAAGACGTCCAAGACTTTGTAAGATCATGTGACAAATGTCAGAAATCAAAGTATTTCCGATATATTAAAGAGCCAATGGAGATAACCACAACGGCCTCCTCGGCGTTTGATAAAATATTTTTAGACGTAGTAGGTCCATTAGACAGAGATGAAAATAATTACTGCTATATACTGACTATTCAGTGCGAACTAACGAAATTTGTACAAGCAATTCCTTTAAAAAATAAAGAAACGACGTCCATTGCTGATGCATTCACAAGACATTTTATTTTAAGATTTGGTATTCCAGGTACAATAGCCACTGACAGAGGAACTGAGTTTATGTCAGCAACTATGGAAAACGTATGTAAAATTTTAAATATAGAAAAATTAAATTCGACTGCATATCATCACCAGTCTATAGGCGCTTTGGAAAACACACACAAAAATTTAGGTTCATTTCTAAGGATCCAGTGTGGTAAGCATACAGATACGTGGAGTTATTGGTTACCATTTTGGTGCTTTGGTTTTAATAATACGGTTCATACGGAAACAAATTACACGCCTTACGAATTAGTATTTGGTAAACTTTGTCGCATACCTTCTACAATAAGTGAGTCTGTAGAACCTCTTTACAATAGTGATGATTATGCATTACAATTAAAATACCGTTTACAGCTAGCTCATGCAGAGGCAAAGAAAAATTTACTTATTAATAAACAAAAAAGGAAACAGATTTATGATAATTCAGTAAATTCAATCAAATATAACAAGGATGATTTGATTCTGTTAAAAAATGAAACAGGTCGAAAATTGGACCCTTTGTATAATGGACCATTTGTAGTAATAGAAGATTTAGGGTGTAATGTTAAGATAAATAAAAATGATAAAATAGAATTAGTTCATAAGAATAGAACAAGGCCTTATTACCTATAATGAGTTTTAATTTTAATTTTGTAGTAGAGTTATTCACTAGTTAGATATATTTACTTACATATTTACTTAATTACTATTTTCTAAAAATTAACAAAAAAAAATCTAATGCTTGATTTTTTATTTCTTTCACCCCCGGAGGTGAAGTGTATGTGTGTACAGACCTTTAGGTTAGGTTTAGAATATCACTTAGTTTGTAGTTTCCGTCATAGTGTATTTTAAGATAGAATAAATCATGACTTGCAAGCAAGCAGACGTGTTTAATTGAAGCTCCAAGCCCCCACCTCTTCAGCTTATTGCATTTATATTTTTGCAACTGCTCGAAAGATTCTTAACTTTTTGAGAGCATTATCTTTCTTTAATATAGAAGATATTGTGTTCTTTAATATACCTACATATTAGGTCTTTAAATCTAAATAGATTGCGATTAATTACAAGGAAACGCAAAAAAAATGTACTTATAAAAGAACTGTCAGGTACGTTTAAAATGCTAGGGCTGTACTTTTTTTGGTGTTATTAATTTCTTTTCTCTATCTAAGCACATATATATTTTTATAAAACGAGTACTTCATTTTTACACAAACACAAATATAGAATGAAAAGCCCTAAATTTCCATTCAAGAAAATATACGTAAGGATTTATTATTAAAAAGATTCATAAGGAATACGATATGTACCTCTATTATTTACCTTGCTACATGATATAATACTTAGATAAGTATATTGTGTGTAATGTATGATTGATGAAATATTCAACGTTAAAGTAGTTACGCACGTCGTCGTGTACTGGTATTTCTAGGAAGACGAGCATTTCGTAGAGTTGTTACCGAGTTAAGTATACCTACTATTTCCGTCCTACCATTGGTGAACGCGCTTGTGAAGGGCAAGTGAGGACGGATCGCAGAGGCACCTAGGGAGAATTTAAATCGCTTCGAACGTGTCCGGTGCATCCTCATGTGTGGCGCGGCTAGAGGCTGCGCGTGCGCCGAAACTGTGACAGCTTTGTTGCGGTAGGTCATGCGCTCGGTGGACTGCATTCCGCGTGCAGGCCGCAGCGGCCGCGCCGCGCTCTCACTAAATATAGCCTTGCAAAGTGAACGAACGCGACGCGTCGTAACGTCGCCGTCGCCGTCACGCCGCGCCGCAGCTCGCAGACGTTGCCAATGAAATTGCTAAACTATTAAATTAGCTGTTAATCCGATTAGGATGTAAGAATACGCCCATGAGTCCAGTGTAATTGGAGGAAAAACATGTCTGCCCGTGTGACGCTTAATGCCATGAACAAAATTATAAGTAATAATTAATAAGCTAGGGTTTTCACAGAATGTCCGATGATAGTGACCGATTATTGAACACTGTGTGACATACTACGTTAATAATATGTTCCAAATGCTTAGTATTTAGATAAGAAGCTACTTAGTTGTTCATTTAGAAACCCTCTATTTCATGTTAAATTGTGTGAAGTACATACATATTCTATACCAAAATGGTTATTTTTTTTCATATTAGTATCATACTCCACGTAGGTAGATAAAAAACTGAATATATGAATAAAGTAAATAACACAATCTCTAAAGACGGGAATTTCAAGTTACACCTTTCAGATAATATCAGTGCAGCATAAAATAAAGATCAACACATTTTCAATTTCAAGTCAATTTTAAGTTCCATACTGACTTACTGACTATTGAATAGTCCTGCCGACCTTATTTTTGTTTATAATATCATCATAATACGCAAGTGCAAAATCCTGTCGCATTGCGACAACCACTATAAAAAAAATATTTATGTGCGACAGAGAACGGCAAAAATGACTGGCGACGCGTCTGGCGAGACTGGCCATTTATTTACTTATCGAATACGCTAACCATACATGATAACGGAACAATAAGTGTAAACCAACAACAGATACCTACATTAGTGTACATTCAGATACGCTTATCTTCTTGTGTCAATACTCTTTTGTACTTGGTCAGATACGGGGGTCTGTTTGCCCTTAATGCGCCGAACGCATTATTCGATGTTGAATAACCTGCTGACAATGGACTGACCCATTAGGCGGCGATTCAGTTAGTATTTTTTCATCGTTATCTGTAGAAGCAAACGAGGATTGTCGCGCACCTCTCCTTATCTCCGTTGCAGACGCGCTTCGGTATGTTATCGGCGATTGTTACATAAATTAACGACACGACGGAATAGTTAGTGGTTATTTTATATTTGTTATTTTACTTAAAATAATATGTACTAATGATTTCTGATACTTACGCGAATATTACACATTGAAATGAAACTAATTTTACGGATTATATCGCGGTTTATTTTAGATTTTTATTTCCCGACGTTTCGAATACTTTACAGCATTCATGGTCACGGGCGATATAATCCGTAAAATTAGTTTCATTTTAATATGTACTATTCAAAGGCTGAGCTAGCTGGATTTATATCTCTTTGGAGTCGCTAGACGTTAGGGATGTGGGCCCTAGACGTGCATCCAGTACAGCGGTGACTCCGAGGAGGCTTGCGACCCCCGTTCGAGCACTGTCACAGGTTCCCGGGGGTTATAATACGCCTCCCTAGCGACGGACTCAAACGCAAGGCACCGGAGAACTCTGTTTTTCAGCTTATGCGCCGATGCGACAGCCGCGGGGGTTTTAGTGGGAAAGAATCCCACATACCCCGGTTGACACCCCACAGGGTTTATATCTGCGTCACACTATGGTGGCCGTTTTCCCGTTTGTCTTTTCGTTGGCAACTCACGCACCTCGAGACAAATTAATTATCCTTCAAACGTACCTACTCATCAGTTGAACAGGGAGAGAACGGGACAGGAGTCAGTATTTTTATTGCATGAACCTTTGAGCCCACCAGTGTTCATCGTGGGTACACATTTGCAGTGTTTTATAAGGCACCGGGGCCGAAATCGGCCAAGTGAATGATTATTAGTGTAAGGCTAGCCACACACCTTCAATAATATGTCAATAATCTATAACCCACCCGAATTAACTGTACACCTCGCTGGAATGAGACGCCATAGCGCCAGGTGCACAGTTAAGTCGTTCGGGTTGTAGAATATTGACAATACTGTAGGTGTGCGGGCTACCATACAGAGTGTTAATAAAACCCTGTCCGATCGCCAAGGATATTAATAGGTGTCGCAATACAAACATAATATGTATATAACTCATTTGTTGAATATCGCACAAATATTTTTCCTGATTTGTACCAGCAATACCAATATTCCCCATACAAATCGTACAGGGTTTTTTCAACATCCTGTAGACCCATACATACCCATGTTATGATAATATGAAATAATGTTTTAATTTTCATGTAATCTTGTATAATATTGTGCGTAACTTTTAAGATAAAACAATACACAATTCGTTGACCTTTGACGCGTCACCATGTCACTAACTATTATAATAAATAACTAATAACTTTGTAACCTTTCGATGTTTACGAACGTAACCCTTTATGTATTTCATTATTTTAATTTATTATCATCGTGCATTATTATTGAGTATAGAATTTTCCTATACAACTATGGGTCGAGCACATTCACGTAATAATAAGTAACTTCGATCATTTAAACTAGGATTTTAAGGTATTTAAGCATTATAATATTAAATGTGGGTGCTAAGTGCTAGCTTCAGCTATTTGGCTAACGTCATCTACCTATATACTGTCGACGTAAATGCCTATTAGTGCTTTATCACAAAAATACATAAAGTACGTTATCGCTATTACTATTCTTACATTTCTCCACCTTAGAACACGTACTATCTTGACGTTCGTTTTGACGTTGCAATAGTTACAATAACAATTACTATTGCGTTTGACATAAGGGCATTCCGCTCTTAGTATTTTTTTATAGTTAGTGACCAACCTGGTATCAGACTTGTTCAAGTCGCCCTCAGGCTTCTGACTTGACTTAACGACTGCTGTTTAGATATCAACAGTTGGGACCGCATTTTACGTGCCTGGAGCACGGAGACGGTTAGTTCGAATACCGCTAAACGATCACCAATCCATCTAAGCACTGACTTGTTCGACGGTATTTAGCCAGCCAGCTGATCGTTTACTGAAAAGTGACAACGAGCACGGAGACGGTTAGTTCGAATACCGCTAAACGATCACCAATCCATCTAAGCACTGACTTGTTCGACGGTATTTAGCCAGCCAGCTGATCGTTTACTGAAAAGTGACAACGAGCACGGAGACGGTTAGTTCGAATACCGCTAAACGATCACCAATCCATCTAAGCACTGACTTGTTCGACGGTATTTAGCCAGCCAGCTGATCGTTTACTGAAAAGTGACAACGAGCACGGAGACGGTTAGTTCGAATACCGCTAAACGATCACCAATCCATCTAAGCACTGACTTGTTCGACGGTATTTAGCCAGCCAGCTGATCGTTTACTGAAAAGTGACAACACTATAAATTACTGTGAGCGCCTCTAGACTTTCCGAAAGTATTAGCGATTTCGTGTTTAGGGCAGGGGGAACAAGAGGCGAGAAAAGGGATATTCAACAAATTAGTTAAGTATGTATGTGTATTGCAACACTGAATACCTCAGCGATAAATTTTATAGTTAAATTACGTTGTTCTGTAACTTAGGATTATTGTAACTATCAATAATGTAGAAATATATATGCTCGACACGCTAAAATTTGTGTCACTCGTCAGGCTTCGTCTAAGCTCCGAGCGATGGCCACTTGGTCAGTAAACACAACTAATGACATGAAGTGAATCACGTAAAATCACCATCTGTCACGTACCATGCGAATACTACGGGATTATTTGGTGTCGTAATGGAACTGTTGGCCAATCTGCACGATCTTCTAGAGTCGGTATATTCGGCTAACATACAAGATTTCGCCATCCGCTCTTTATGTCTTTCCGTACCCCCAGTTACGTTCGTTTCTATCGCCGTATAAGAGAATTCATCTCGAAAAATCTGTAGAATTTGACGTAGATTGTCTAAGTACTGAATTGATATAACAGCAAACAGTTAAAGTGGAAGATAACACCCCTACATAGGCGTTGGTGGCTTTAAGAGTGGCGGTTGAAGGCCCAGAGACAATTGGGGGCGTTGATGTTGCCTAAAGGGGGCGATGGCCGATTTAAATAAAATACGAAAACCTAAGTTTTTTTTAATAACTACTATAAACAAGGTAATTATGACTTATTGAAACTAAGTTTGAACTCAGAAGTAGTCAACAATATTTTAAAGCGCGTACGTATAAATTAGATCATCATCATCATCATCATCATCAGCCGGAAGACGCCCACCGTTGAACATAGGCGTGCGTGCGTATGGATGGTAATTTGATTTTTTTTAACGCTTTATTGGTATATTATATTGGTGCACATCGTGGGTCGTAGGCAAAATAGATACCTACCTAAGTATATGAACCTAGGTATACAACGTGCTATACAATACAAATGTTTTTATTTTAGTTCAGAGTAGGTGGTAACTACTGGAAATTGTACAATCAGTTCGGCCTTCGCAAGAGCAGATTGATAAGAGATAACAGGTTTTGTAGCTCGTTTTTTTTATCGTAGTTGAAATACAGTTGGAACAATTTAGTTGAATGTTTTTAATTCACATAAAAACAAACCACCGCTTTCCCACTTACAGCTACACCGCAATATCATCAATAAGGTACTCTTAAGAAAAGTGGGTTGAAATGGCGATGGCGGTGCACCCGCCGAGTTGGCTATAAAAGTATGAATCCATTTAATTTTTTTTTTTTTTTTTGGAATGATAGACGCTGTTAGCCGCAGATGGCCGTTGCAGCTTCACCGGACAATAGGAGGCGAGCGCTTGAAGCGCTCTAGCCTTTACGGCAGAAGTAGCGACGAGCACAAGGGCACCTCAGGGAGGCACGGCCTCGGCTTGGGAGAAAAAAAAAAAAAAAAAGGCCTCGGCTTGGGCTGTCGCATAAGAGAGGGCTGAGTTTACCACCGGTTCACAACTCGTCATAGTCTGTTTAAATACTGCGGAACCAATTAATACTGGTTATAGCTATACATTTGCACCCTTTGCGGCGGAGACCATGGGGCCTTGGTTTCATGAGACTCACGGTTTGGTAAAAGAAATTTCATCCAAACTTACCGAAGTCTCAGGAGACTGTCGGGCTGGTAGCTTTTTGCCAACGTAACGAGTATAAGCTTGGCCATACAATGAGGAAACGCCGCCAGTCTTTTATGGACCCTTCTATCCCAGTGCGGCGACAACTTTGAGGAAGTTTTTTACTTACTTTAAGAACTATATTTGTAAATATACTGGTTAATAACTAATATTTAATATGGAGTCGTCTGGATTATTTTATCATCGTTAACAATAATGTATTTTCATTTAAATGCAATCATCTCGAGTGGTGACTAGTTGCGGTCAAGTCAGTCAGTTGTGGGGACCAGACGGCGTCACCGGTCAGACGAGCCGCTCCCCACAAAACGCCTGTTTTGCGTAAGACCTCGTTGGTAGGAGTGCGCCGAGACAGGAAGTCAGCTGACAGCGTTGCCGATTACAACGCTGACCGACTAAGATGTCTCAGACACCAACCCACTTTAGCACCATGAAACACTCGCAGTACGCCCCGATCACGAACAGTTTCACATTCATGTTAAAGACAAACTTGATAACTCATAACAAAACGATTTTCCACGACGCGCAACTACCCGTTGCCCATTTTCGCAGTAAACGGACACTGTTTATCAACACGTTCGCTGCACCTCGTCAACTCTCTACATAGTATAGATATTTCTTCGCGAAATCGTCAACGTCGGGCGGCCGTCACGATGATGAACGTATGTGATCTATTGGGATCAGTTTTGCGAGCTACTCGAAATAGACACATAATGTGATGTCGAGCGCTTGTATGCATCGATCGCACTCACCGTGCGCTCGCAGGCAGAAGGCGTGCCGGTCAGCTGAGCCGTCGGCTGGCGCGCGTGAGATATCGCTGCCGGCTGTCCGCTCGCTTCGGCCGGACCGCAAGATCCGGGGAGATGCACTAGCTGGGCGGCACTGCACGCGACTCGAACTAGCTGCGATCTCCGAACACGGGAAGGGCACACACACGCGGACCGCGACTGAATGCGTCAAACGTAGACAACGTGCATCGCGTCTCGCGTGCTAGCGGCGAGAATGTCGACGAGCGACTGAACGCTGCGCGGGGGGCCGGCACCCGCGCCGCCCTCGCCGCCCACTTCCTCCGATGAATGACAATAATGGAAGACGTTCAACTCGCCCGCAAACCGAATAATATGAATCATTGCATTAGGGTGCAGCCCCGCTCGAGTCCAGTCCGCAAAACTCGGGACCGAGCTCCGCTGCAGTAAATATTGGGGGGCTAGGATGCGTTGCGCCAGACGATGCCAAAACCGACAAGGTCGACGGGCTCGTAAAGTCGTGAACTTTGCTAAAGAAACATAAGGGGCATCATTGAACGTTATAATCCTGGGACAATCTACACAAGGTCATCGCTGTCATCCGATCCTATAACTAAGTAACTATAACTAGCAGATCCTACAATTTCAAACATACATGTTCATGCACACAAATGTTTGTCCTGAGTGCGAAAGAAATGCACGACATTTCAGATAGCGGCCAGGTTGTCTAACCACACAACCACTACACCAAGAGTTAAAATGTTAAACGAGTTGGAAATGTAGGGATAATGCAGTTATCAGTGCATTCGGTCACAATGGGAGGACTTTGCAATTAGCAGGGTAACATAGCAGACTGTGCAGCGCTCTGCGGCCGCTCGCGACGCGACGCCACTAATCTTATCTTCACTAATCTAATCCAGCGCGACGCCCTCTCTTGTGTTTTTCTTCCAATTGTGTCCACTCGAGGTAAATTAGAGGTCTTCTCCCGAGAGTTTACAATACTCTCTGACAAAGTTCATTGTTCTTGCAGAATTTTCCCATTAAAATAGCATGCGTCTGCCTGCACGATCAGGTTATAAAATGAGAACTCGATTTTATATTACTTAATAGCGCAATTAATTGCGTGTTATGTTCATTGCAAGGAAAACTCTACCTACTTACCAATTTCATTTGCGTCTATATGAAGTCACTTTTGCTTTTGCAAACAAGTTCCTACTAAAGTCTGATACTTTGTGTAAATAGCAGTCATGTACTTACATCTGATATGTATCAAGTTTGTAGACTTTTTCTTTACAAATCGGAGACTCCAGGTTCAAATCCCGCGAGGAGGCGATTTTTGTAGTGGTTTCTTACTGACTAGGACAATGCAGGCCGATCACTTGTTTGTCTGGAAAGGAAGATGATCCACGCGTCGTGTCGGTCTTTCACCCTATCAGATTATGAGAATAAAGGAAAAGAGAGTGCACTTGTGTCTACACAACAAAGACATTTAACTTATATCTTTGCTACACAAGCACTTGTGAACTATAATAACTCCCGCGTAGATCTTGTGAAAGATCGGTCGCTGTGGTCGTATGGGCCAGGAGGACGTTATTAATTACTTACTTACTATTAATTTTATTAAAATTCATCATCATCATCATTAGCAGCCGAAAGACGGTCACTGGACAAAGGCCTCCCCCTTAGACGGGAGGGCAACCCCTCCCGTCTAAGGGGGATAATCCCTACCCTTGGCAGGCGGCTTGGGGATCGCAGTATAGGTGGAAGATAAATCCATAAGAAAGACGCTGCTGCCCGTCTTCCTGTTCTCGCTTAGTCGCCTCTTACGACACCCAACGAGAGGAAATGGGGGGGGTGCAATTCTAACCCGGCACCCCACACTTCACATAAATAATATCTTCTATTACAAAACTTAATTGAAATCTATCTTGAAAGTTTAACCAGCTTGCAAATTGAATTTCGATACACATTAAAGAAACGTACCCATTTAAAAGTTATTTTTACTTTACTCAAACTCTGTAACAGAAACGAAACCGAGAGTTAACCATTTTATGCCTCATATAAATTCCACTAAATCAGCTCGCAGCTAAAATCAAACATTACGAGCAACGTCCCTTGGCCGGTGTCGCGATATAGCAAACTTTTATTTTTGTTTGGTTGAATCCTTAAAGTTCATCTCGTCTAGACCGGTTCACCCACACCCATGCATGCCCCGCACAGATTTCTGCATCTTGCAACCGACCGGCTATACAAGTTGCTTTATTTCCTTTTTTATTCTTTTGCAATACGCCAAGATATTGGCCTCTCCATCGCAGTAATAGTAAAACGATTCATCCCACTAAACCTTTTAATACGATACCTGTGGCAGCTTTATTTATCCAACGTTCTGAGCGATTGTCTTCGCTTAATAATGCGATATAATATTGGGATAGGTAGCGAAAAGTTATTAACAAAAACTATTTTATAAAAAAATAAAAACCGACTTCAATGTAAATTATATAAAAAGTATAAAATAACGAAAATATATTGAAGTCGGTGCTAGCACATTTAACATGATGTCAGCTCGTGCTAGTCTTAGTTTAACATGACTAAGACTAGCACGAGCTGACACCGACTTCAATATATTTTCGCTATTTTATGCTTTTTATATAATTTTCTTTGAAATCGGTTTTAATTTTTTTATAAAATAGTTTAAATAATACTTTAGTGACTTTTATTTTAGCAAAATAGGTATCAGCACTATCACGCCACTCGAACGACTACGTTACAGTAACTTACCTACCGAAAACATAAAAAAAATATTTCTCTTAAACTACTGGACCGATTTTGATGAAACGTATATTTTACCCTAAGCTGACAAATACTCTAACTATTACAAAAATAATTTTTGAAAACGTACCTGTAGTTTCTGAGAAATCCGCGGACAAACCTACATACATACATACACTCATAAAATTTGGTAAATTTGTTTAGAAGCCCACATAGTTAAAGTAATTTATCTGTTGATAGCAATAATACTAAAGGTACTAATAATATAATTGGTTGCTGGATATCGTTTGGTTTCTATTCTATGTAGGCGTGTAACTAATGGATATGTAATTAAAAATATATTAGAACGTGTTGCAGTTATTTATTGTTTAGTTATGACATTATCTGTTACAAAATGGACATGATAAGACATCATACCGGACCGTCCATTGCCGCTTCCTCTGTAGCCGTGTTATCATAATATAATACCATTGTTTTTGTCCCACTGTTGGTCACGGGCCTCCCCTCATGATGAAGGGGCTTAGGTAATAACCCACCATGCTTTCCAAGTGTGGGTTGGCGGACTTCACTAGGCATTCGAAAGCTAGTTAGGCTTTCTCAGATATGCAGATTTCCTTACGATGTTTTCCTTCACCGAAAGCTAGTGACAATAGCACAAAGACAATTTGCACATGATTACTTAAAGAAATCAGAGGTTCGAACCTGCGCACCTTGTCTCCGAGGCAAGCGCTCGCCCACTGAGCTATTACAGCTTTACCCCTATGTGTTATCATATTTAAAGACATGATTTCCAAAAGTTGGTGAAAGTGTGAGCCTCGAATGTATAAAGGGTGTTACAAAATACCCCGTAAAAAATATACACCAAAAAAGTAAAAAAAATAATTATTATTTTCTCTAATGTTCAAACCCTATTTCAGTAAAAATCAAGAGTAAAACTACGCAGAATGTACTACATTTCTACCTAATTCGCGGAACGACAAAAAATTTAAAAGACCTGACCTAACGAAACAACCTAAAAACTGGTGGAAATGTCCAAATGTTGGAAAAAAAAAACTCGAAACAGTTGTAGGATATCGATTAGAAGATTTGAAATTGACAACATAATTTTTTTTCAACGTGACATTTTCTGAAGCCAGTACTTGAGTATAACGACAACCTTATTGTATTGAGATAGCACATATAATAGATAGCAGATATAATATTATATGAATGAATAATAGAAAAACGATTAAAGTATACAATTATTAGGTAAAATAGGTACGTAGGCCTTTCTGTTAAATAATCTGGTTCCCTGACATGACAGCTTACTAGGGTTGACAAAATTTTTGGCTTTGATAATTAATTATATTTTTTACGGGGTATTTTGTAACACGTTGTATAACCATACATAACAAGCAAATGTACAGGTAGTTTGATTTGAGATATTGCTAACATTGTTGTTAATTTATCCTCTTATGATTTTGTTATGTCTGTATCCCCGTTTCCATGTAACATGTTTAAATTACATTTAAGGAAAATTGTGGTTATGTATAGGTACTGGTATGTAGTAATTAAGAGAAATAGTCACTGGTTTAGACCTGTTTTCGTAGTGGTATGTAGTAATTAAGAGAAATAGTCACTGGTTTAGACCTGTTTTCGTAGTGGTATGTAGTAATTAAGAGAAATAGTCACTGGTTTAGACCTGTTTTCGTTCTGGTATGTAGTAATTAAGAGAAATAGTCACTGGTTTAGACCTGTTTTCGTAGTGGTATGTAGTAATTCAGAGAAATAGTCACTGGTTTAGACCTGTTTTCGTAGTGGTATGTAGTAATTAAGAGAAATAGTCACTGGTTTAGACGTGTTTTTTAAAAGACCTGGTTTGCTTTTGTTGACGGTTGACGGGCCCGTTGGTCTAGTGGTTAGTGACCCTGTCCGCTAACCGATGGGTCGTGGGTTCGATTCCCACCAAGTGTCTGGGTGTTATTTATCTATTTAAGTATGTATTTACAAAAAAAAAATGTATATAAGTATTAGTATCAGTTGTCTGGTTTCCATAGTACAGGCTCTGCCTAGTTTGGGATTAGATGACCGTGTGTGGATTGTCCCAAGATATTATTATTATTATTGTTTAAGCCTCACGTCATTCCCAACACACTTGTAAGCCAGTGTCTGTAATCGAACTATACGGGTCTGTTAGATATGTAGTAGGTATAGGTACAATGTACTCTCGCGGTCACAAGCGGTGTATCACCTTTAGGACGATAATAGTTTGCATGAGCCGGCACAAAATACGTGCAAACAAGGTAAGCGCACGTAAAGTCGTTCAAACTATTTTGATTGAAAACTGGTACACCGTTCGTGTCCGCGATAATACATAAGTAGGTATATCGAAAGTTTTGAGAGAACCCCATACTACTAAATTTATTTATCTATACTTATAATAAAACTGTAACAGGTCCAATTCTGTACATTGAAGATATTTTGAAAATTATATTTGGAGGGCATTCTATAACCGATACTGAGGCCGAAAATGTATTTTTTTTTATTTTTGTCTGTCTGTCTGTCTGTCTGTCTGTCTGTCTGTCTGTATCACGGCTGAGCATCACGCCGAAACTACTGAATGGATTCAAATGAAACTTGGCATGATTTGAGATCTTACTACGAGGTAGGACATAGGATACTTTTTATCCCGTAATCTAGCACGGTTCTTTGGGGAGAGGGGATTAAAGTCAAAACGGGTACTTGGTTATACGCTTGGTCCGATTTTATAAATTTTTCTATAAAATATAATAAATATTAGTAAGGGAACACTCATAGAGAGTTGTTATCAAGGTTTTGTAATCGATCGGGTTAAGCAACGTTAGGTAAGGTCATTAAATAGATCGGTGACCGTTTAACGCCATTTGAACTAAACGGGTCCGTGCTTCGGAGAGCAAGTAAAAAGTGGGTCCCAGTTTTTAACCGACTATAAAAAATGAGGTCATGTATTCGATGCGAATGTCTGTTATTCAAAGTTTAGTTAACGTAAAAATAGCGCAGGCGGAGCTGCGTGGGTCAGCTAGTCTAATATAAGTTTAAAATAATTTAGGTGTAACAGTGAACCTGAACCACTGTGACACTGAACCTGAAGATAGTTGCACCAGGTCAATGTCACGAAACTAGATAATGCTCAACGATTCTTGAAAAGTCATCAAATCTATGACAACTTTGGCGGAAGTTTAGCAATGAACATCATCATCAGCAGCCGATTGCTGTAGTAGGTGGTAGATAATCCATTAGAAAGACGCTGCTGCCCGTCTTCTTGTTTTCCCTTAGTCGCCCCTTACAGACACCCAACAGGAGGAGGGGATGGGAGGGTGCTAGCTATTCTTGCCAACAGGTGAAAGAACATATTGCTATATAATCAGCCAAAGATTCATCATGGACTGATAATTGTCTCTTCAACACCATTATGACATTGTCATCGTCTGATGATGACATCGATTTTCACATCTATCGATTGGAAATCTAAAAGTAAATGAAAATTCCTGAAGCTAATAAAAGCCTGTTAAAAATACCGGACTTCGTACATATCTTATGAACTACGACTACTACGAGTACCTATAAAAGTGCTGTCTTCAGATACTTGGACTACACAGTCTTCATATCAGTTTGTGATGTGATCACCTTTGATTAAATCTGAAAGTAGTTTTTACTTATTTGCCCGACTTACTACTAATGAGCATTCATTCTAGGTACCCTGACAATCTGTACTCATCAAATGTATAGTTAAAATATGTAGCATGTACCTTTTTTTTTTTTTTGACGCGGGGGAAATCTTCGAAAGATCCCCGGGAGCTGTGGGGCTCGACCGGGGTATGTGGGATTCTTACCCACTAAAACCCCCGCGGCTGTCGCATCGGCACATGAGAGGGGAGACCCCAGGGCTCTCCGGTGGGATCTGCACCAGGGGCCCCTCAGTGCCTTGCCTTTGAGCCCGCCGCCGGGGGGCGCATTGTAGCCCCCCGGGAACCTGTCACGGTGCTCACGGGGACGGGGGTCGCAACCCCGCCACCGTCCTCCTCGGAGTCGCCGCCGTACTCAATGGAGCTCAAGGGGCCCACACCCCGAGCGTCCAGCGACTCCGAAGGATGGACCCATGTACCCTAACTCAACTACTTTTAAATAAATTTCATTTAAAATTTATTAAATAGACGAATCTGTATCATAGTATTCTACCAGAAAGTTTTCCTGATACACTTAACAATGTATAGTTCAATAATAATTTGTTTTCTAACACGCTAATTTAATCTCTTATCCCAAATAGGAAATTTTTACAAGCAAACTCAATCACAAATCTCAGCGCACCTAGTTTTTTGTAGGTGCCGATCAATGGCACTGACTTCGTCGTCAGAATCGTCCTTACAGGCTTAGATATTATGCAAGTAGTAAGCTACAAAGTAATCTATTTTGTTACGCAAAACGATCTCGCTTAATCTCTATATCCTCACAAATCATCCTTGTTGGGAATCGGTGTTCGTTTGTGAGAATTTGTGGTTTGTCAAATCTAAGTGCAATCCTGAACAAGTTCTAGTTCCTGAACTAGTTCAGACTGCATACTTTGTACAACGTCGCGGTATAACGTCATCTATACAGGGTGTAAGGGACCACGTACTGTTTTGTTTTTTATAAGATTTCAAATAATGTTCGTTACAACATTACAGAAAACATTTATATGGAAAATGACAAATGACTAACTTGTTAATTTTCGAGCATGTAATGAATATATGCGGAATAATATTTATTTTTCAAATTACATTGCTAATTTTCTAAAATAATAATAGTTAATTTATTGTTTTTAAATTAAAATTAGGCTTTATTGTTATACCAATAATGATGTTATACTAAATTTATTTAATTTTTGTTTTTTTTTGGAAATTCATGAAAAAGCCGATGAAAAATTTCACACACTAGGATGTTCAGAATCATGTACTGGATTCCTGGTATCGGTTTTCAGTACGATGTCCCTTACACCCTTTATGTTCTTTTACACGGGTTTTTATAGGTCGCACAATACACAAATAAACATTTATATTTGTGTAGATTTTCTGCTCATTTATCTTGCCCCATAGCGCGGGTAGCATGTCGTCGTTGACATAGCGTTCATTACTCAAATCTTATTACTCGTACAACTTTATCCAATAATAAATCTACTTAGCGAAGCCTGAAATCTTAAGCGTTCTATTTTTAATAAAGAAAGTGTGCTTGCATGACTAATTTATGTATGGTGAGTGTACAATAAAGAGGTAAGTACCTATATATTTAATTTAGTACTTATGGTGTGGTAAGACTTCGTCTGTCTGTCTGACGCACCTATATATTTCAGGAACCGCAGACTCTATCGATTTGAAACTTGGAATAGTTAGGTCTTACTTACCCAAACTCATCGCAAATGAAAAAAAAAGAATATTGTTCGTAGATCGGAGATATGGGGACTTATCTCCGAAGTTTAAGGAGGGAAAAATCTAGAATAGTTACAGGTAAGACATGTCCATCTCTATAATACAGGAAAAATAAAATGATCCTTCTAAATTGTACAGTTTTTTAGTAATCCTTAAAAAACCTCGACAGACAAACTTAGTTTTGCGGTTTGGTCCTTTTTCTATCTTTTGATGAATAGTAAAATTACTTTAATATGTCCAAAGTTGGTATAGAACCGCCGGTGCACGACACCGACTCGCACTTGACCGATATTTTTTTTTTTCATTTACGTGGCTAGAGTCTAAGACCTCATTGATTTCCGTCCATCCAGTTCCGTGATATTACTAGATAGTACTAGATAGTAGTGATCCCCAAGCCGCCTGCCAAGCGTGGGGATTATGGCAACCCCTCCCTTCTAAGGGGGAGGCCTTTGTTCAGCAGTGGACGTATTCCGGCTACTAATGAATGAATGAATGAACTAGATAGTATTTGATGTATTTCGATTGATTCTATGGATAGGGATTAATTAAAATTCCAGTCCTCTTTGTTAACAAGATAGGTTTATGTGCTTTCGTAATTTATCCTTAACTTGTGCATTATTAGATCATACCTTGAATTATTTCATTAGTAGAAAATAATCTAGTGAATTTCCTGCGAGACCGATAACAAAACCACGAAATTGGATTTCGCGATATAATCTAGAGCTGGTTGTGACAGGGCGATGTACGACGTTCACAGCCGCACGACCCCGCGCCCCTAATGTTTTTAAGTAAGTACTTTGATACGCCTATGTTTTCTTTACTGGAATTTCCGAAAAACCTACAGGATTACGTATCTAAATAAATCAATTTTAAAGAAAACACTTTTTTTTTAAATCTAATCCAGTGACGAGAGATGCAAGACGTTCGCTTGATGTTAAGCGACTCGCGTGCCTATAGATAGCTGAATTGCACTGCCGCTCGTCACCCGGTGAATTATTAAGTAGAATAGAATAGAATAGAATAAATTTTATTTCCCACAGACAAATAATACAAAACACAAATAATTTAATAACAGTATTGTATGCACGTCGTCTGTGTGAAACAGGGCTCCCACTCAGCTTAATTCTTTGTTGAGGAACAAGCCACAACACAGCGCTGGTTTTCAGGGGCAAGCCCTAGGTGACCCCACGAACGCAACCCAAGGTAACTAGAAACAATACTTAACTACAATACTATTATACTAACTAAGTAAGAATATTTAATACTTTAACTTAAAGCTATCAAGATAAATGGAAGAAAGTAAGCACGCACAACAACAAGTCTCTTGTGTCCAGCAATTTCACCAGTTACAGTGCCCTTCACACCGAAACACAGTGATAATAATATATAATATACCCAACGGGAGGAGGCAAGTGGATACTTTTCTTACTTCAAATTAATATAATAATAATACAAGCCCTTGTTTTGTGCCACAGTTGGGCTCGGGCTTCCCCTCAAGATGAAGGGGTTCAGGCCATAGTCCACCACGCTGGCCAAGTGCGGTTTGGCAGATTTCACACGTCATTCGAAAGCTAGTTAGGCTTTCACAGACATGCAGGTTTCCTCATGATATTTTCCTTCACCGAAAGCTAGAAACAATCGCACAAAGACGAATCGATCAGTGGTGCGAATTGGGGTTCCAACCTGTGCACCTTGTTTCCAAGCCACTCAATACTTAAATAAAAAAATATATATCAAGAAAACGGCCCTGTTATAATCTAATCAAAGTACTCGGCTGACGTCACAGAACGCCAAGCCACGATCGCTGCTTCACAGAAAATGTCCGCGGCCTTCGTCATTAAGATGATAAAACGAGATAACAATAATGACTTCAGTTTATCGATACCGGCAAGTTCGTCGACTCTTCTACTCGGCGTCGCATTATCTTGATTACATGTAAACTTCATAATCAACAGATAAACAATAACTCATTTGTACTAATGTAATGTTACGGTCAAAGTCGAGGCGATCCTCGGAATGTTGACAACTGTTGGCAGATAATATAATTTCATGGTAACTTCTTTACATACATAATTATAGAGTGTTAAACCCTGTCCGATGTCTGAGAGTGCCTATTCGGTGTCGCAAAAGAAACAGACGCAGGACACACTGTCGCTGATGCTAATCTAATTGTAACAAGAGAAACTTTGTTCAAAAAAATGTGAAAAAATTTAATAGCCCGCTGAGTTCCTTGCCGGTTGTTCTCAGTTGAAGCCGCGTTGTGATCTGGTAGCTTTTAAAAAACGTTCGAAAGTTAAGCCTTTTTGAAATAAATAATTTGAATAAGTCATTTGTTGAATATTTTTCCTGGTTTGTACCAGAAATGCGAATAATTCTCATAAAAATCGGTTAGGGGTTTTATAGTGGTATAATATGTACACACATCAAAAGTGTCTAGGGATCAACATATATTTTTGCAATAACTTTTCTCCTGCTTGATATTAATTAAAATTTTCTTTAAGGATTCATCAAATAAAGTGTTTTCGTTTGTCACAGTAACGATAAACCAAGTCACCTTTGCATTAATAAAGAAATTTGCCATTTTCCTAATAAAGGGATTTTTGACATTTGAACCACTAACACAAAAGTTCGAAAAAAATACTGAAATAACAGTTTTCTTTAAAATTTTATTGGGTAACTTAAACAATTAATAATCCGTGTTTCTACCGCGAACACTAACAACACAAGAACATCGGTTTGGCATACTCAAAATGAGTTCATCCAAATCACGCTGTGGAATGGCCGCCCATGTTCGTTGCAACAACAAAAAAAGGTCTTCTTGCGACTGGATACCCTCCATATTCGGCAGAGCTCTTCTCTGTAGCATATCCCATGCATGCTCAATCGGGTTCAAGTCTGGCGACTGAGCAGGCCAGGGCAGGACATTGATGTTAGCTGCGGCGAGAGTCTGTCTTACAACTCTTGCGGTGTGCGGTCGTGCATTATCATGCATTAACTGAAATAAGGGACCGATTTGCACTTGTAGAGGAACGATGACGTCTGATACAATCGTGTCAGCATAAATTTGAGCGTTACGGGTACCACCTATAGCAATGCACAATCGTAGGATTCGATATCAATGGGCTCTTGAACACAGAAATTGGGCAGAAGAACAATGGCGTTTCGTGTGCTTTTCTGATGAGTCTCGTTTTGGTATGAGACCGGATACAAGACGTATACGACACTGGAGAACCCCTGGACGCCAACAGCGATTAAAATCCTGCCAGGAAGTCCATCCTTATAGTGGTGGAACCATCATGGTATGGGCGGGTATTTGGATCGGCGGAAGAACTGAGTTGATTTGGATCAGAGGCAACCTCAACGCTCAAATTTATGCTGAGACGATTGTATCAGACGTCATCGTTCCTCTACAAGTGCAAATCGGTCCCTTATTTCAGTTAATGCATGATAATGCACGACCGCACACCGCAAGAGTTGTAAGACAGACTCTCGCCGCAGCTAACATCAATGTCCTGCCCTGGCCTGCTCAGTCGCCAGACTTGAACCCGATTGAGCATGCATGGGATATGCTACAGAGAAGAGCTCTGCCGAATATGGAGGGTATCCAGTCGCAAGAAGACCTTTTTTTGTTGTTGCAACGAACATGGGCGGCCATTCCACAGCGTGATTTGGATGAACTCATTTTGAGTATACCAAACCGATGTTCTTGTGTTGTTAGTGTTCGCGGTAGAAACACGGATTATTAATTGTTTAAGTTACCCAATAAAATTTTAAAGAAAACTGTTATTTCAGTCTTTTTTTCGAACTTTTGTGTTAGTGGTTCAAATGTCAAAAATCCCTTTATTAGGAAAATGGCAAATTTCTTTATTAATGCAAAGGTGACTTGGTTTATCGTTACTGTGACAAACGAAAACACTTTATTTGATGAATCCTTAAAGAAAATTTTAATTAATATCAATCAGGAGAAAAGTTATTGCAAAAATATATGTTGATCCCTAGACACTTTTGATGTGTGTATATTAATATATTCATGAGGCACTATCTGATGGCGTCATTGATAACATGGTAGCATAGAATAGTGGACATTCATAACTCTATTAATGTCGAGTATAGTACAATACCGTTGATAGTTTATCAACATAATTATGTATCTTTGGGCCCAGGGGACTTCAATAATATAAATAAAAATTATATCCTGGGATGATCCATACGGCCATCGTCCTAAGCTAAGAGAGCTGAGCCCATAGATGTTACTTGGCTGAGCCTGTGACCATGTCACCAGAAAATGCAAATGCTTATAAATTACTACCTTGTTTTAAATTATATAGCCCGTAACACTCCTACAACTAAAACGTAGGTAGGTACCTAACGACACGTTATATGATAAAATTCATCAAACCACTTACGCTGCTATCGAAAGACCGGTTCAGGGCCAGTCTGGTTTTGTAGTTAGTTAACTACAGTAAGTTTACCTTACTACTAACCACCTCTTAACACAGTACTCGTACCTTCTCAGGCACGCAAAAACTCATTCAGCCTTATTAATAAATTATGATTAGCGTCAGAACAACTTTACTCCAAGACTTACGCAAAGATTAGGCAATTATGGTATTAATAAACTAGGAGTAAGGACGGAGTTATCTAATCAAAATTTACTCCCGGACTAAAAGTTACTCCGCGGAGCCCCATGGTTTAACGCTTGAGTAAGCATAGATTTGTATTGTATTTCTAACTTCCATTGAGATATAATATACTAAACATAAACTAAATATATTTTCATATTTGTTTGGTATTCGTTCGAGTACTTACTAGTGTAGTTTATTGTTAGTGGTATTTTGTAATTATTGTAGATTTTTTTTAGATAGATAGATAGATAGATTTTTATTTTCTCTGCCACAAATGAAACTTAGTCTATGAATTAATTTAGGTACATACAAACTTAAAATTAAGAGACAATCACATGTAAAAATAAGAATAAAAAGTACATTTGCGAGAGACTGGTGCCCAAACTAAGCCGAGGCCTGTATTTTGGAACACCAGGACCCCCATAATAAAAATGAGGATAATCTGTGATAACAATCATGATTTAAGTAGTATGTTTTTTTTTTTTTTTTTTTTAGTTACATTTCCAAAGAAAAAATCTAAAAGTTATGCACTTAGTATCACAAATGTGGTAAGTATAGTGAAAAATCTTAAATCTATGGGTAAGTATTAATATGTGCATGCACATGAGTATTTGAGGGTGAGTATACGCGCATGTATAAATACAGGAAAATGAAGGGTATTATATGGGTAAAATAAATTTAAAATCATTATATTATGTTAAACTTAAATAGATTTTCAGTTCCAGAATAGTCAAGTTTTAATAGCCATTTTGTAATTATTTTTTTGCAGACATTTTTGTTTTTATTAAATATGTTCAATTCTTTATTGATAATATTGTATAGTTTAGGTCCTAAATAGATGTGAAATTTTTGGGCAAATCTAGTTCTAGTTTTTACAGAGTTGAAAATAGAAAAATACCTCCTTGTGTAAGCTTTATCAGGATCAATGGACTCCGTATTTTCATGCTGGTGAAGAATAGTCAAGAGAATGTATAGCTGTCGAACAGTCAAAACTTCAGCTTCATTGTAGAGTGTAGTTGTGGGATAAAGCCTAGGTTTACGAAAGGCAACTTTTAAGATCAATCTCTGAGCTCTTTCAAGTTCTAGCAATTTTGTTTTTCCAATGCCACCCCATGTTGTAATACAGTAGGTCAGAATCGATTGTATTAAAGCGAAGTATACAGTTTTTATAGTTTTCGTATCTGCTATATTTCGTAGCTGTTTAAATATGTAGGCGAGTTTACGCACTTTTTGAGTGATATTTTGAATATGTTCATTAAACGAGAGTCTACTATCTATAGTAACACCGAGGTACCGTATACTATGTGTACGCTTAATACACGGACAATTACAGTGCGTGCTTGGTGGAACAGAACACTGATGAGCAGTTACTTGCAAAGAATCATCCAAATTGTTTGCGTTATTGCGAATAGTGAATCTCATGTATTTAGTCTTATCAGCATTTAGTGTCAATGAATTTACAGTAAGCCAGTGACAGACAGAATTAAACCCTGCTTGTGCTGTTTTAAAAACTTCTTCCCATGAATTTCCTGTAAAT
Source organism: Furcula furcula (assembly GCA_911728495.1). NCBI lineage: Eukaryota > Metazoa > Arthropoda > Insecta > Lepidoptera > Notodontidae > Furcula > Furcula furcula. The sequence goes on along the minus strand of OU452256.1, from coordinate 13,038,267 downwards.
GTTAATGTGGTGTCATCCGCATAGGAAATAATATTGCAATTGGGGATACGGAGCTTGCAGAGATCATTTATGTAGCATAAGAACAATGTAGGTCCAAGTATACTGCCTTGTGGGACTCCGAAAGTGATTTCAAGCTCGCCACTAACGTACTCACCAATTTTGACACATTGTGTCCTGTCAGATAAGTAATCAGTTATAAGTTTAAGTTGTGTTCCTCGAATACCCATGCTACTTAGTTTAGACAATAGGGTGGGAATACAGACTGTGTCAAACGCTTTCGCCAGGTCGAGAAAGATAGTAAGACATTTTTTGTTAGCATCCATCTCTCTGACCAAAAAGGTCGTAAAATCATGAACTGCATCGCTAGTCGATTTCCCTACTCTAAAACCATACTGCGAAGGGGCTAGTAGTTTTTTTGACTCCAGATATTTAATAAGTCTAGAATTTATAATACGCTCAAATATTTTAGAAAGTGACGTAAGAATTGAGATGGGTCTATAATTGTTCACACAGTCAGTATTCCCCGCCTTATGTATAGGGACAAGAATGGATTTTTTCAGAACCGTAGGAAACACACCAGATTCTAAACAGCGATTAATAAGATCAGTGAGTACAGGAGTAATAATGGATAACAATTCTTTTAAAAGCCGCGATGAAATATTGTCCCAACCAGGCCTACAGTCGTTTTTTAAATTTAATATAATATTTTCAACTTCATTATTATCAACTTCAAGTAGAACAAATGAATTGGCGGGGGACATTTCAGTTTTATCAAATCTATTGTTGAAGGGTGGAAAATTTGAAGGCATACTTTCAGCAAGTCTGCTACCAACTCCCGCAAAGAAATCATTGACAGTATTTACTGAAGAATGAGGAGAATAATTACAGTTTAATAAGTCTAGGTTAGGTTCACGTTGCTTATTCCAATTTAATATATCTTTTATAGAAGTCCATAACTTTTTGGTATCATTCTTGGCCATTTGCAATTTATCTCGCTCATATTGTCGTTTAAGCTTCTTAAGCAGATTATTGCAAAAGTTGCGGTATCTCTTGTAGGTTGTAAGGTATTCTATATTATTTGGTTCTTTTTTGGATTTTTTATGTAGAATATCTCTGTGTTTAATGCAGCGTAAAATACCAGGGGTTACCCAGGGCTTAATGGGAGTTTTACTGCGTGAGATCTTTAAGGTATGCGTATGTGTTCGCGTCAAACTTATGAGTAAATCTACAAATAAACTGGTTGCTATATTTGGGTTAGTCTCGTTATAAACTGGACCAAAGTCCATTTTTATGCTATCGGCTTTAATACCTTCCCAATCAATTCTTTTAATAGTATTAGTACATGTTTTTTTAGCACCCTTATAATTAAGACAAAAGATTACAGATGTATGATCGGTAATCGTAGTTTGTAAGTTAAATGTGAAAGCACTTTGCTTAGTTTTAACTATCACATGGTCTAGGCAACTATTACCCCTAGTAGGAGTGTATATTGCGGGTAGAAGGCCATGAAAAGCAGTAATATCCAGATAAGATGATGATTTATTGTCGTTATTTAATATGTTTATATTAATGTCTCCCATTATAATAATATTTTGAAAATGTGACAGTTCTTCAAGCAGTTTATTAAGAGATATCAAAAAATTGTCTAGATTTTTAAATGATGGAGGTCTATAAATTGATATAATGACGGTATTAGTATCAAATTTGACAAGTAGGCAATTTGCCTCCATAAAATGTGGTTCTTCTATTTTATAAGTAGTATGATTATTATTTATCATGACCACCACTCCGTCATTTTGATTATAGTTTCTATTAGTCTTAAATAAAGTATAGTTTTTTAATGACGGTAAATTTGACATCTGTGAAAGCCAGCATTCTGTTAAAATAATAACATCACAACTAACTTTTAACCTAGCTAATAATGCAGTAAGTTCATCAAAATTGCAATTAAGGCTTCGAATATTTTGATGAATAATTTTGAGATATGCTGAAGTGCTTTCGATATGTGTAAAACATTCTTCAGGACTGCAAGTAATGGACTCAGATATACGGAACAGGTCTATATTGTTTAACAAATCGTTAACCGCCGCGAATGTAACAAAACAAATAACTTTACGGTAAAATTAAAATGGACTATTTTGGCTATTATAGACGTATGGATAATAGATTTTCTAAAAATTGCAGTGAGTATATTAAATAGCTTGATTAACATAATACATAATGCGCGTATGTAAATAAGATAAAAGTTAATGGGTGTGTATGAGTTGTGTACGTGTGATTTAGTACATAAGTTTATATATCTAAGCATATAAGTAGTAATAACATGACAAAATATTATAAAAGAAAGTAAAGTTAGTCATTTTATATTCAGATCGTTTTCATCTTTAATTTGGATAGCTTCATCACCATTTTTCTTCCGAATGTAAATACGTCCGTATGAAATCCAACAGCTATAATATCCTTGGGCTTTGGCACACTGTCTTGATAGGTAAAATAATCTTCGTGTTTTCCCTGTCAGGGAATCAGAAACAAAAATATTTCGGGGTTCACCTCTTATTTTTATGTGGTTGGTATTTAGCGGTAGGTTGTGGTGCTCCTTTTGTAATTTATTAAAATTAATAACAGAGGACACAAATGAAGTTTTTCTGGCAACTGTAGTAAAATCCACCACTATTGCTTCAGTTTTAGATTTTGTCCTGTATAGGTCACGTATTTCGGAATCAATAATCTGAGACTTAAGGTTTACGACGTTACCCAGGTCCTTTATAATATTAATTAGGTTTTGTTTACTCTCGTTTTCAGTTTTTGGAATATTTCGAATTTCTATGGTGGATGCCCTAGAAGATTTTTCTTGGAGTTCGAGTTTATGTTCCAGATCCTGTACTTGTTTTTTAATAAATTTATTATCCTGTTGTAATTGTTCCATTTTTGTTAAAGTCTCGTCATATTTCTCAGATATGAAGGAGACAGTGTTTTTTAATTCAATATGTAAGTCCTTAATGAATTAAATTGATTTATTCATCGTATCAAACTTATAATCTTGACTTTTTTGAAGTTCTGTGAACATTATCTTCATTTCTGATAGTACATCAGAATGCTCATTAAATTTACGCTTTTTAGTGTTAAAGGATGATGTCTCGGCTTTCTTTTCTGGTTCGTATAGTGCAGAGTCCGAACTATGATGCGGTGTTTTAGTTTTCATTAAACTTTTATTGCAGTAACTGGGAGGTGTGCGCTGTAGATCCATATTATTAAATCTAAGGATATTTAATTTTGTTATCTTAACAATTTATGAACACACAAAAAGAGCCGTGTCGGAGCTGAGGTTCGATCCAGCGGCCACGTTACGGCAGGCAAGACCGTAATCAATGCGCCAAGTGTACGTTTCTTCAAGTGGCGAAATATTGATATAATATAGACGTCTGCTGATCGGTTCGTAAAGTAAGTCCAAAGGTCAAATTAGATAATGACAAAGACGCTTTAAATTATTTTTATATTGGCACTATTTCACTGATTTATTTCACATGTGATATATTTTTTGCTTTTATAAGACACTGACAGCGGCTATGCCGACAATATAACTGTTTTTGTAGACACTTTGTACTTGGCAATTTTTAAACCACTGATTATAGGATATACTTGAATTTTGGTTTGATTCCACAATATCACTACTTCTAGGTGTTTTTGTAGGCGTATATAGGTACTTTTACTCTCAAATTATTGTAACTTAAATAAAAAATGAATTTGATATCACAGAGCGAACTTTATCGTAGCACAATGTTGAGGGTAGATTAAAATGAATAGAGATGATTTCATTAACGGGCCCGTTGGTCTAGTGGTTAGTGACCCTGACCGCTAACCGATGGGTCGTGGGTTCGATTCCCACCAAGTGTCTGGGTGTTATTTATCTATTTAAGTATGTATTTACAAAAAAAAATGGATATAAGTATTAGTATCAGTTGTCTGGTTTCCATAGTACAGGCTCTGCCTAGTTTGGGATCAGATGACCGTGTGTGGTGTGTCCCAAGATATTATTATTATATTATTATTATTAACGATTTGAGAATGATAGAAAGAATTGAAGAAATATTACCATTAATAGCAGCAAAAAGGACTTGGGCTCGTGGAGAGGTAAATAAACTATCTCAATAAACTAAACTATTAGGCTAGTTATGTAGGCTACAGCCGGATGATTCAGAAATAACGAACTGATTTAAAATTAATTTTTATTAAATTAAAATACATTTGTAATATCTAATTTAAATTTGTAGTGACCGCTTCGATGTTAGAAGCTAAGTGAAGAGCCGATTCCGTCGCTATGGGTCCATACAATGGATCTAGTTGTGCGCCGTCAGCTGGTTTTCGGCACACGTGCTGGATGCGTCCATACAATAGCCCTTCTGTTCTTGGATAGGTTGCATTGTCAGCAAGTTTTGCATTACACGCGCCGGTTCGTGCTTGAGGCCCACCGTGGTTTCTGCTCTTACACGCGTCCTTTGAGGTGCACTGTAGTTTCTTGTTAGGGACGGTGTAGCGGTATGTAACAGGCTAGATTCGCGGCCTAGTTGTTATATACTTTTTTGCTTTATAGATAATATTCTGCTAATAAAAAAACACAAATTCTAAAACCACTATCTTGAATTCAACAAGAGAAATACAGAATATTATGATGTAAGAGAAATATAGAGTGAAAATTGTGATTGTCAAATAAAAGTGTCAAATATCAAAATTTACCTAACTGCCAGTGTCTTTTTAGTCATTTTGTTCATTTTTTTACTTTTAATTTCAGTGGGTTGCCATAACATACACCTTAGTCTCAGTGTAAGAATTGTATTGTTACTCCGAACCTACTTCGTATTTATTAATACCGTTATTAAGACGTAGCTATTCCGTGACTAGTCTAGAATTAACTACTTCCGGTGTAACTTTGGAGTAAGAGAAAAATAAGCAATTTTTATTAATAAGACAGATTAAGTATTATTATTGAGATAAAGTAAAATTTTCGTTCACGTACACTCATCCACCAAGAAGTTTGAGCGATTAACGATCGCCTAAAACCTGCCTGATCAACTAACTATGAACAAAAATACTCAAACATAATATAATCTACTATTTTATATGACAGGGTTACTCATAGTACCGTTAATTTAGCATATTACGTTATTATTATTCAGATTATTTTCTTGTAGGTATAACTGGTCCAGCTAGTTTTAAGATTTTCAAATAATAGATCAATTAATTTTATTTAAATGCTTTCTCAAAATGTTTAGTTATTTGATTATACAAGCCGAATATAAATCTCTATTGATTTGCTTAGTAAGATATAATTACTTACTTTAAGTAATTTAATAACAGACGTAAATAGTTTCTGGATGGAGTTCAAACTGGAGAGATGCTCTGATGAGGTCCGAATTTCGTACCCTACCCAGGCAGGTCCCTCTGGTCAGGTAAAAATCCCCCACAAACCGGCCGGCACCGCTACATATCGATGGCTCCTACGAGACTGGGTACCTTTTGAAAGTATCTAACAGCAAAACAAACTTGACAAATTCTATTGTTTCTGGTAATGGCATTTTTACTGTTTGCTCAAAATGAAATTTAAAAGTTTTTTTAATCAATCCAGTAACGAGACAAAAGGCGTTTACAATAATACCAGCCCTTGTTTAAAGTCCCACTGTTGGGCACGGGCCTCCCCTCAAGATGAGGGGGCTTAGGCCGTAGTCCACCACGCTGGCCAAGTGCGGATTGGCGGACTTCACACGTCAGTCGAAAGCTAGTTAGGCTTTCTCAGACATGCAGGTTTCCTCACGATGTTTTCCTTCACCGAAAGCTAGTTACAATCGCACAGAGACGATTTGCCATGCGAGTCGGGCGGGGTTCGAACCTTCGCACCTTGTTTCCAAGGCAAGCGTTCGCTCTCTGAGCTGTTACCGCATCGCGTTAAAGTTAAAGGCGTTTACCTGATGGTAAACAACACGAGTGCCTACAGAGAGCTGCTTTTCGCTCGTCACCAGAGACATTAGTTTTAAGTCTCTTGTATCCGGTATGTTGTAATTTAACCAGCTACAGTGCAATTCACAGCGGAATACAGCAATGTTTAAACACGTTTGTATTGTTGCTAGGCGGCTATATATACCGTTTACGAAATTTTGTGACAAAACGAGCAGCTCTTTCGCCTGATGATAATCGACAAGCCTTTTAATGGAGTTGTAACTACGCTCTGACCTTCGTTCTTTACCTGAAGCATTATAATAATAATAATATAATATAATATTTATTTCAGATTATATCCATAGTTTGTTAGTAAAGCTTAAAACTATATTAGTGAACAATTTCGTGCTTTTACCTTATATGAAATAGCACCGGCCTCGATGCCATATGCACGGTGTTCCAGTGGCGCACCACTGGACAATATACCTTATTAATGACTAGCCGACACGCGCAGCTCCGCTCGCGCTGTTTTTACGTTAGCAAAATTTTTAATAGCATCCATTTGCGTTTAATACATAACCTTTGTTTAAATTCGGTTAAATTCTGGGGCCCACTTTTTACTTGCCCTCCGAAGCACGGAGACGAACTTAATTCGAATGGCCATTAAACTGTCACCCATCTATGTATTGACCTTCCCTATCGTTGCTTAACCTGATCGATTGCTACATATTGATACTGCCTATGAGTGTCTCCTTATTATTTATACTTATAATATTTATATTTTATAGTATTAGATACATTTGTCGAATACATAACCTCCTTTTCTTAAGTCGGTTAAAAACTGCATCTCACTTTTACGTGCCCTCTGAAGCACGTAAACGCTCAGTTCAATTATCATTAAACGGTCACCCATCTATGAAATGACTTTGCCTAACGTTGCTTAACCTGATTACCTGATTGCCAAATATTAATAACAACAACTGTCTAAGAAGAGACAACTGTCTCCTTATTATTATTTTTTATATAATGAAAAAGGGATAAACTCAGACCACGCGTATAAAAAATTAACATTAAGACTTTAATCTCTTCTCCCAAGGGAACCGTGCTGAATTACGGGATAAAAAGTATCCTATGTCCTTCCTCGTGGTATTAGCTCCAATCATGCCAAGTTTCGTTCAAATCGATCCAGTAGTTTCGGCGTGATGCGCAGCCGTGATACAGACAGACAGATAGACAAAAATGAAAAAAATTACAGTTTCGGCTTTAGTATCGGTTAAAGAATGCCCTCCAATTATAATTTTCAACATATTGTTACAAAAACAACGCAGCGGTGTCGCGCGAGAGTTCTCGAAAGCTGTACACGATGCTCGAATGCGTGCGCGCGCCGCCCGTGGTGAAGGATCTAGAGCCGCTACTCAACGGTGCGAGCGCGACGGAAATACGCGTGACGTGAGAGTGAGCGAGACAGCGCGTGGCATGCATGCACGCGCGCGTTCGGGAGACTGCCCGACTATTCTAGTATACAGTTGCACCGGTATATATAAGCCACGCGGTTGGACGGCGGGACAGTTCAGTTTAGTGAGCTATTGAGTGCGATACTTCGAAGCGATACCCAAGCGATACAGTGACCTACGCGCGATTACGGATTTGATGCATTGTGATTGGTGATGTGGGATAGTGTTAGTGTTTGTGCTGAGTACTAGTGCTTAAGTGGAGAAGCGAAATATAGACGTTACTCGTTAAAGGCATAATTTTATTTCCGAATTAACCGGACCCGGCACGTAACAATTGGTGTCAGAAGTGGGATTCGGAAATGCCACTGACTCCGAGAGACGACTCTGCCAGCAAGGGGGTGAAGACCAGGGCGCAACGCGCTGCGGAGACCACGACTCCTGGGGAAGGTAACCCATCCACTGGAGTTGGAAATCAGTTCGGAGCTACTGGTACTAGAGCCACGACCTCTGGCTCCGTGTACCAGGCTCCGCCCACTGACTCCGCGCACCAGACTCCGCCCACTGGTGCCACCCAACAGTCCTCGACTCCTGGCCAAGCTCAGCAGGCTACGTCCACTTTTGATTGGTCGGTCTTGATGCAGAAGCTATCAGCGATTCAAGAAAACCAGGACGCCAAGCTATCGGCGATTCAAGAGAATCAGAACACCAAACTATCGGCGATGCAAGAAAGCCAGGACGCCAAGCTTTTGGCAATTCAAGAGAGCCAGGACGCCAAATTATCAGCGATACAAGAAATGCAATCGTCGAAAGCTGATCAAGTTTTGAGAGCGATTAGCGACGTCAGTAGCATTGTCACTAAAATGCGAAAAGACCTAGACCAAATGGATGAACGCATCACAGTGTTGGGCACTGACATCGAGAACGTGAAGACTGGCACGAGCGACGTGAAAGCCGATGTAGACAGCGTCAAGTCGGGCCTTACCGAAATGCAGAAAAGAGTGGTGCGGCTTGAGACATCGGGGATAGCTGCAAGTGGAACAGTCAGCACTGTTCACGGACCTAGCGTGAAGGTGCCTTCATACGACGGTACTACCTCGTGGATCGCATATCGACAGCAATTTCAGACTGTCGCGGCTGCCAACGGGTGGACGGATGAACAGTGCCTTACTGCTCTGACCGTTGCGCTAAGAGGGCAGGCCTTGTCAGTTTTGGAGGCCCTACCTACGACGGGCAGTGGGTACAAAGAGTTATTGGAGGCACTCGAATGCAGATATGGTGAGCGCCATCTGGAGCACGTATTCCGTGCCCAGCTACGCGACAGAGCCCAACGCTCCGGAGAGGGACTGCAACAATGGGCGTTGGAAATAGAAAAACTTGTACGTAAGGCGTACCCATCCGCCGACGCAAACACGGTTAATTCTAACACCGTCCAAGCTTTCGTCGATGGAATCAAGGACTTGGAGGTCAGAGCTGCTGTTAAACTCCGTCATCACACCTCATTGAAAGAAGCACTAGCGCATGCCCTGGAGGTAGAAGTAGTACGACAGGACAATCGGCCAATTCATAGACTACGAGAGGTTACAGAAGAAGTAAAGGCGATCAAGGCGCCAATAAAGAGGGGCACCAGTGCCATATGCTATAAATGTGGTGAAAGAGGTCATCTTCAGTTTAACTGCCCTCAAAAAGATATACGAACCAACGAATTGGAGCAATTAAAGCAACGTATGGAGGCAGTCGAGAAGAAATGTGAGACCTCCAATTCTTTGGAAGTTCAGGGAAACGAGTAACAGCCAGGACTACGGGGCGAGTACTGGCTGGCGCGGAGAAAGCCCCAGCAACGATTATTTCACAGGTAAATACCGGGAACAATCTATTGATATGTGGCGCTATAAACGGGACAGACTGCAAACTGACGCTAGACACGGGAGCTTCCAGGACTGTAGTCCGACCGGACTTTGTGAAACCAGCAATGAGATACAAGAGGAAAATTGAGTGTCGACTTCTCTCCGCCTCCGGCCAGCCAATACCTGTCCTGGGTGAATTATCAGTTACGATGTGTATAGGTGAAAAATCTTACAAACACGACGTCATCGTAGCTGAAATTGTGGACGATTGCATCTTGGGCTTAGACTTCATGAGGAAATACAACTGCAGAATAAACGTCGCCGAAGGAGTTTTCAAGTGCGGTGAAGAAGAGATCTTCATACTTGGTGGCACGAATGGAAAAGTGACATGTATGAAGAACATTGTCATTCCTGGAAGATCAGAAGCTCAGGTTTTGGTAAAACTGCCTTCAGCTACAAGGGACAAGTCAACTAGATGCATCTTGATTGAGGATTTACCCTCCACGACTTCGACTCAGAATCTCATCACGGCAAGAACGCTTGTACATGGAAGCAAAACCGCAGTTGTGAAGGTTTTGAATATGGATGACCGCGAAATATGTCTAAATGAAGGCGATGTCATCGGGAAATGTGAGGAAGTTGTCTGGATGAAGAAGTGTAGTTCGACATCCAACTCCGATGCTTCAAATACGAAAAACGATTCTACGATCAAGGGTATTCTGGATGACTGCAACAGCAATCTGACTTATTCGCAAAAGATCAAAGCGAAGCAGCTTCTGTTGCGCTTTGCGGATATCTTCAACCACCAAGAAGGTAACCTGGGAAGAACTTCGTTGGTCCAACACAAGATTGATACAGGAGACGAACGACCTATCCGTCAGCGAGCAAGGCGAATACCCATAGCAAAGGAAAAAGAAGTGAAGGATCTGCTAGATGAGATGGAGAGGAATAAAATCATTGAACCATCTGCAAGTCCGTGGTGTTCTCCGGTGGTTCTGGTAAAGAAGAAAGATGGAAGCACGCGTTTTTGTGTGGACTACAGACGACTGAATGACATCACCAAGAAGGACAGCTACCCATTACCTCGAATCGACGACACTTTGGACACATTAAGTGGCATGAAATGGTTCTCGACGTTGGATTTAAAATCTGGATATTGGCAGGTAGAGATCCATCCAAAAGACAAGGAGAAGACTGCATTCTCAACGGGCAAAGGATTATGGCAGTTCAACGTGATGCCTTTTGGATTGTGTAATGCGCCTGCTACCTTTGAACGTCTCATGGAGTGTGTGCTAGCAGGATTAGTTGGAGAAGCCTGCTTGGTATACCTGGATGACGTCATTATCGTCGGCCGTGACTTTGAGGACCATTTGCGCAATTTGGAGCAAGTTTTTAGCAAAATAAGTGGAGCTAAGCTTAAACTCAATCCGAAAAAGTGCAGTCTATTCAGGAATGAAGTGAAATACCTCGGCCACGTAATCACTAACGAGGGTGTCCGGACTGACCCAGAGAAAGTCGAAGCAGTTCAAAAGTGGCCAACACCCAAGGATAAAACAGAAGTACGTGCATTTCTCGGCCTCTGCTCGTACTACAGGCGATTTGTCAAGGGATTCTCTGAAATTGCCAAGCCGTTACATCAACTCACGGAGGATAAAAGACAATTTTCTTGGAATGAGACCTGCGAGAATTCCCTCCGAACTCTGAAGAAACATTTGTGTGAGACGCCCATTTTGGGATACCCACAACCTGAGGGACAGTTTGTCGTCGACACGGATGCAAGCAATACGGCGATCGGAGGAGTTTTGTCGCAAAAACAGGGCGACAGAGAAGTGGTTATAGCGTATTTCAGTAAATCGTTGTCGAAACCAGAGAGGAACTACTGTGTTACAAGAAGAGAACTCTTGGCAGTGGTAAAAACATTACAGCATTTCAACAAATATCTCATCGGTCGACGATTTCTGCTACGGACTGATCATGCAGCATTGAAGTGGCTACTGCAGTTTAAAAATCCGGAAGGTCAAGTTGCTCGATGGATTGAACAGCTGCAGGAATACGACTTCATCACTGAACACCGTAGTGGAAAGGCTCATGGAAATGCAGATGCACTCTCACGCAGGCCATGCTTGGAAGACTGCAAACACTGTGTCAAACAAGAATCGATGGAACAGACGTTGAAGCTCACGCAAACGAGTACTTCAGGGCCTTGGGACGATGAGACCATGAAGAAAGCTCAAGAGAATGATGACGATCTACAGCACATCATCGCATGGAAGACACGAGGAGATGTCAAACCAGTATGGAGTGAAGTCGCGTCTACGAGCGCTGGTACCAAAGCATACTGGGCCCAATGGGACAGTCTCATTCTACAGAATGGAATACTTTACCGAAAATGGGAAAAGACCAACGGCAGAGAGTTCCATCTTCAAATAGTCGTCCCAAGGTCTAAGGTGAAAGACGTACTCAGTGAAGTACATGACGGTGTTTCAGGAGGTCATCTTGGCGTCAAGAGGACACTGACAAAAGTACGAGAAAGATTTTATTGGCTACATTGTCGGGAAGATGTGCAGGACTGGTGCCGTAATTGTACTTCTTGTGCAGCAGTGAAAGGACCACAGACTAGAAGTCGAGGTAAACTGCAGCTGTACAATGTTGGTGCTCCTTGGGAACGTATTGCCGTCGACGTGGCAGGACCATTTCCAATGAGTGAGTCGGGAAACAAATATTTCATGGTTGTCATGGATTACTTCACTAAATGGCCGGAAGTATTTGCCATACCGAACCAGGAAGCGACGACCGTCGCGAGTAAACTAGTGGATGAAGTCATATGTCGTTTCGGCGTGCCCTTAGAAATCCATTCTGATCAGGGCAGGAACTTTGAGTCACAGGTATTTCAAGAAGTATGCAGAATTTTGGGAATGCATAAGACCCGTACTACTGCGTACCATCCTCAATCCGATGGAATGGTAGAAAGGTTCAACCAGACCCTTGAGAGGCATTTGGCAAAAATTGTCGACAGCCATCAGAGAGACTGGGACAAATACATACCCTTGTTTCTGCTCGCCTACCGAACAGCGCAACACGAGACCACGAAGAAGACACCAGCCTTCGTCAATTATGGAAGAGAACTACGTCTACCAGTAGATCTTTTGACAGGAGGGACACCGGATGAGCCTCTCACCGTACAGGATTATGTCTCTGATCTACGAGACAAAATGAGAGACGTACATGCTTCGGTCCGAGAACACGGATTACAGGCAAGCGAGAACATGAAAACCAGATATGATCGAAGATCTAACACCAGTGGTTTTGAAGAAGGCACGTTCGTCTGGTTACACAACCCGACTCGCCGAAAAGGAAAATCTCCAAAATTACAAACGAGGTGGGAGGGTCCATACAAGGTGGGCACCCGTATAAATGACGTAACCTACAGGATTCAGCGGCACCCAAGAGGGACATTTAAAGTGGTTCACATCGACCGCCTAGCGAAGTATAATGGCAGCAATAAAGATGCTCGGGACGAGCATCTCTGAGAAGGGAGCAGTGTTACAAAAACAACGCAGCGGTGTCGCGCGAGAGTTCTCGAAAGCTGTACACGATGCTCGAATGCGTGCGCGCGCCGCCCGTGGTGAAGGATCTAGAGCCGCTACTCAACGGTGCGAGCGCGACGGAAATACGCGTGACGTGAGAGTGAGCGAGACAGCGCGTGGCATGCATGCACGCGCGCGTTCGGGAGACTGCCCGACTATTCTAGTATACAGTTGCACCGGTATATATAAGCCACGCGGTTGGACGGCGGGACAGTTCAGTTTAGTGAGCTATTGAGTGCGATACTTCGAAGCGATACCCAAGCGATACAGTGACCTACGCGCGATTACGGATTTGATGCATTGTGATTGGTGATGTGGGATAGTGTTAGTGTTTGTGCTGAGTACTAGTGCTTAAGTGGAGAAGCGAAATATAGACGTTACTCGTTAAAGGCATAATTTTATTTCCGAATTAACCGGACCCGGCACGTAACAATATTTTCAATGTACAGAAATGGACGTGTTACAGTTTTATTATAAGTATAGATATAGATAACATTTAGAAGGCTGCTAGGGCTATCACGCACGCGACGCATCAGGGAGGCAACCCTTTTCCTTATCTATACTTATAATAAAACTGTAACAGGTCCAATTCTGTGCATTGAAGATATTTTGAAAATTATTTTTGGAGGGCATTCTATAACCGATACTGAGGCCGAACATGTATTTTTTTTAATTTTTGTCTGTCTGTCTTTCTGTCTGTCTGTCTGTCTGTCTGTATCACGGCTGAGCATCACGCCGAAACTACTGAATGGATTCAAATGGCATGATTTGAGATCTTACTACGAGGTAGGACATAGGATACTTTTCATCCCGTAATCTAGCACGGTTCTTTCGGGAGAGGGGATTAAAGTCAAAATGGGTCCTTGGTTATACGCTTGGTCAGATTTTATCAATTTTTCTTTATAATATAATAAATATTAGTAAGGGAACACTCATAGAGAGTTGTTATCAAGGTTTTGTAATCGATCGGGTTAAGCAACGTTAGGTAAGGTCATTAAATAGATGGGTGACCGTTTAACGCCATTTGAACTAAACGGGTCCGTGCTTCGGAGAGCAAGTAAAAAGTAGGTCCCAGTTTTTAACCGACTATAAAAAAGGAGGTTATGTATTCGATGCTAATGTCTGTTATTAAAAGTTTAGTTAACGTAAAAATAGCGCAGGCGGAGCTGCGTGGGTCAGCTAGTATATTATTATTGTAAGTAAATTTTTTTTTTGATTCTAGTAAGTTCTCCTTCAAACCAGAATAGAAGCTTTGCGGCTGAATATCTGACGCTATATAGTTGAATCTACTTGGACAGTCTATTCCACAAGAGACCTAAAAATATTAATAAATCATGAGAAAGAAATATAAATTTAGGTTGTATGTTTTGTGACTTAAGGGACTTATAACTTTCATTCCGTACGTCCCTTGTGATTTTTTCGTATCAACTTTCAATGTACTTAGAAAATGATGTCGTGAGATATTCAGTAAAATATCATTTCGGAATAAATTCAGCGAGTCTAAATATGCCACTTTCGGTGAATCATAATATGATTAAGTTATGGTTTCAATTTTATTCGTATGAAAGAATTTACACCAAATATGAATCTGCTCATGAATGAATTGAATATGATTCACCTGGCGTTGGGTTGTTCAAGCATAAACTGAACGTTAGAAGGTAAAGGCGCTACCCTTTCTGATATAAGTTTACATTTCTTATGTGTAGTGGTTAATGTGTGACCAAATTACGAAAATTACATGAATTGCGAATGATCTGCTGGGAATGCAGAACATGAATTAGATAAAAATGCTTAGTGCTCTTTTTAGGCCCGCTGACATGTAAGTAGTAGGCATAGTGATAAAGTTTCAAGATTTTACAAACTTTTCATTATTAAGCTTGTTAATAGATGTGAAAGATATTAAAGTCCTCGCAAACTTTGTGCCCGTAACTTTTAAACTATCCAAATTTGAGAGAGTTCTGGCACCGTGATGTTTCCGATAAGGTTTCGAAGGTAAGACCTGTGAACTTTTCGGCAATGACAAACAAGGCTAACTTTCTAAGAGGTTTAATGTAACTCTTTATTGGTTGTTTTAATGGATTCCCCGTCTTTGGTGGAATAAGGATGATAACTTTTATGGTTGTGGCACGTACCCAATATGTATGTAGGCCTTATTGGCTTACATACTGTGTTAATTTTTTTTTTTTTTTTTTTTGGGAATGATAGACGCTGTTAGCCGCAGATGGCCATTGCAGCTTCACCGGACAATAGGAGGCGAGCGCTTGAAGCGCTCTAGCCTTTAGGATACTGTGTTTAAAAGCAAACCTATCGTAAACTATGAGTTTAAATGCAAAGACAATAAAATAAAATCACGTAAATACATAGATTATCATTTTCAGCAGCAGAGGAAAGGCGTCCACGACTGAATAAAGGCCTCTTCCATAAAAAGGAGGGGTTGGTATGATCTCCATGCTTGGCAGGCGTCTTGGGGATTGCAGTACATATGAGGTAGGTAGTCCTATAGAAAGACGCTGCTGCTTCTTCTAGTTTTCCCTTAGTCGCCTATTATGACACTCAACAAGAACCAGAAACAAGTTCAAATCTTTGGACAAACATCTAAATAAATTATCAGGTACATTGGTTGACGGTTCTTTGAAATAATGATGATACTAGAAGGCAAAACGGTTATAATTAACTAATATTTAAACAAATAAGTACCTACTTACTTAAAGTCTGTCTCAGCTACAAGCAATATTAGTTTAGATATCCTTCGGTACTTAAAAGCGATCATAAGTCAATACAAATAATTATGTTTAGGCAACTTACTTTATTAGTTTAGTTTAAAATCAACGCGTGCCTACCGATGTATGACACAAGCACGTGAATGAAGATTGAATCATTTAGTTTTCATAAGGTTAGCAATCTTCAAAACTCAAAATGAGAAATAAATTATACAGGATGTTACAAAACTACCCATAAAACCGAAAGGAGGTTAAATGGGGCCTTATAATGAGTCCATTCACAATATTTAAAAAGCGTAGTAACGCTGTATAACATACCCCAAACAAATAACAAAATATTATTATTTATCCACTGATGTACAAACCCTATTTCAGTAAAATTAAAGAGTAAATTACGCAGAATGTACCTACATTTCTACCTAATTTTTTTAAAAAAATTAAAAGACCTAACCTAACGAAACAACCTAAACGAACACTTACTCTTTCATAATAAACGTCAAATTTACAGAAACGATTAATTAATTAAACGATTAATTAACGACAATAATATATTAAGTACTTATTTAAAGTCTCGCTTGAAACAAATAATTTTTAGCAAAAGCTGAATAATATAAAGTTAGCAAGCTTTCATTAAAACATAAACGTTCATGTGTATTTAAACAAAGCCGCGCCGCTCCTGTGACAACAATCCATCCAGGGGGAAATAGTTTGTAGACTTCCAAGTTTCCAACTTTGAGATTAACCGAGATAAGAGATTAAATTCATCTTACGTATACCGTAACTTCAAGCTATGTACATACTACGGAAAATATTACATTTTGTGCAAAAAGCGGAGCGTTACACATGTCAAAGTGAAGGTGAATAGAACATTCCAGTTAGTACCGCTTGTTGCATGATAGTGATATCTTTAGTCGTAGTAAAGTTTTATATTAATATCTTCAACGGAACACTTTGGGACGTAAAAATAACATAACCTAACAAATATCTAAAAGTTAAGTTTGCCACTCGCACTTTACATAGGATAATATAACAAGACTCAGAGTCACACAACGAGGTATGGAGAAAGCTATACTCGGAGTTTCTTTGCACGACAAACTCCGTAATGAGGAAATTCACCAAAGAACCATAGTTACCGGCATAGTTATGGGAATTTGTAAATTGAAGTAGCAATGGGCAAGCCAAATCGCTCGAAGAACTGATAACCGATGGGGTATAAAGGTTCTCGAGTAGCGACCAGGAACCGGAAGACGCAGCGTAAGTAGGCCTTACACCCGGTGGATAGAAGACATTGTGCGAGTCGCAGGCAACTGGTGGATGCAAATCGGCAATTGTCGTTTCTTGTGGCGTTCCGAGGGAGAAGACTATGTTCAGCAGTGGACGTCTTCCAGATGATGATTAAGTATATCTATACTTATAATAAAACTGTAACAGGTCCAATTCTGTACATCTTCTATACTTATAATAAAACTGTAACAGGTCCAATTCTGTACATTGAAGATATTTTGAAAATTATATTTGGAGGGCATTCTATAACCGATACTGAAGCCGAATATGTAATTTTTTTAATTTTTGTCTGTCTGTCTGTCTGTCTGTATCACGGCTGCGCATCACGCCGAAACTACTGAATGGATTCAAATGAAACTTGGCATAATTTGAGATCTTACTACGAGGTAGGACATAGGATACTTTTTATCCCGTAATCTAACACGGTTCTTTTGGGAGAGGGGATTAAAGTCAAAATGGGTACTTGGTTATACGCTTGGTCCGATTTTATCAATTTTTCTTCATAATTATAATAAATATTAGTAAGGGAACACTCATAAAGAGTTGTTATCAAGGTTTTGTAATCGATCGGGTTAAGCAACGTTAGGTAAGGTCATTAAATAGATGGGTGACCGTTTAACGCTATTTGGACTAAACTGGTCTGTGCTTCGGAGAGCAAGTAAAAAGTGAGTCCCAGTTTTTAACCGACTATAAAAAAGGAGGTTATGTATTCGATGCGAATGTCTGTTATTAAAAGTTTAGTTAACGTAAAAATAGCGCATGCGGAGCTGCGTGGGTCAGCTAGTATCTAATAATTTAGAACTATCAGGGTTATTTTCTGTCCTTAGTTCTATACTATAGATTCTATCATAAAACATAATATTCATATATGTTATATATTTTGCATATTCTAATATATTAGAAAAGTGTGCTTGTACTAGTTTATATTTGCCACACCTTAAGACTTCCTGGGTTGGAGACTTAAAATAGTGCCCAGGAACCAGTAAACATTCCTACAAAAGTAATTTCGTATTGAATTCCTCAGTTCACGTTAGAAGGTTGAACGGAAGGCAACGTGAACGACTCGACTTGTTCTCGGAACCTATGGACTAAGATGGCAGCTGTAGGTACCAAGCTAAAATGGAACACACCACCTTGGATAAAACTGATAAAATGTTAACTAACCTAGCTAGATTTTTTTACTAAAATAATAATAATTATCTGGGAGTACAGACACGGTCATTTGATTCCAAACAAGGCAGAGCCTGCATCGAGGCACCACGCGGAAACGGCTGCTGAGTGATTTTATATGTTATATACTTACAATTATATAATCAGCGCTAGTGTATGCTGTCGTCAGAAAACAATAAATACGGGAAAATTAAAACATTCAAAAGTCAAAGGATAGCAGTTGGATCCGTCCCATACAGCAGCACCCGTGAAAGAGCAGCAGCCAAATTGGACGGAAATGTGTGACCCACCATAAGCAAAGGTTTTATGATGGCGAGCATGGCCGATTAAAAATCCCAGTCCATTAAAGAGTTAACTTCACTACTGTTTACTACTGTTTAGGAGATGCTCATCAGACAAGGCATACAGAAATGTACTAATATAGATAATTATTCCTTCTGGATATTAACCTGCGTATTAGCAGTTTAATGGTAAATTATTTAGAAAGTCCAGGTACTTTATAAACTGTAAAATGTTGTAATTAAAATTTTGATAGGCTTTCGGAAATAAAATTTTACTATATACGTACAGATAATTAATATTAATACTTTTAGACTCCGGTTAGTATATTTTTAATGCGTCTATTTAAAAGAGATGTTCCAAAATGTATGGAGCCTGGGCTAGGAATTTGTACACTATACTCTAAAATAGGGAAACACACATAAAACAGTTTTAACTATCCATTTACTTTAATTTGGCTTTATTTGCTTGTAAAACTTAAGAATTTTTACTTAGAATTGCAACACATAACATAAAACTGACATGGCGGAAAAGTGTCACTGTCATGTATCATTTTTATTATCAATGGCAATAAAAGTATTTGTATTACAGTACTCTTTGTATTTTTGTTTCTGTTTTCTCATACATCATTTTAATAATTAAAATATCAATGATATTCAATTCACTATATACAATACAAGCACACAACCAATTATGACAAGTGTGACAGCAGCAGTAGCTATTGACAGCTGGCTGGCTGACAGTTCAATTCGACATCAGTGAGACGCCATCTTAGGACGCCATGTTGAATATAGATATAAAATAAATTATAATTAAAATTACAACAAAAATAGTAATTGAAACGAAATATTTATATTTTTCCCGGATTCTATGGATTTTTCTCGATTTTTTGAGGTGGTGTACATATTCCTAGCCCATTTTGCAACAACTCCTTTCTATAAAAACATCTAGTCTTAGCTTGATTGGCTTAGGGTACAGCAGAATATCATACTACTTACTAATTTACATTATTTTGTTAAAGCTTCTAGTAAAGTAATATAAAAGCTTCATATTAGAGCTGTGCACTTGAAACACATAACTAAGTAATTACAATCCAAGGTCTCTCTCTAGGTTCAGCACCAATGAAATAAAAAATACCAATGATTCTTTAACAAAATATTGAGGTGCAGCTCGCTTGTTTAGGCATTTAAAATATATGCAAGACATAATGATTTCTGATATTTACGCGAATATTACACATTGAAATGAAACTAATTTTACGAATTATATCGCGGTTTATTACCCGACGTTTCGAACAATCCGAATAATCCGTAAAATTAGTTTCATTTCAATACATGCAAGACAGTAAAAGTGAAAAAGACAGATCATTAAAAGGGCGGATTTCTTTCGATTTATATTGGTTGTTAGATGTATTTCCAATACTCTCTCCTTACATTCGCGATTTCACGAAGCAGCACCGGCTTCGATCTTGGGTGCATTTCTTGATTCTACTAGCATAGATATAAAACTTCAACACACAAACTAAGGAGAACAAACAAAATCCTTTGAATACGGCTTCAGCGAAGCTACGATTTGTGAAGACGAAACGCGAAATATAAGGGACGCAGCCCGAATAAGTTTATCCCTCTAAATCCGCATCTACACCGCCGTTGCTTCGCATTTCGGTTGCCCGTCGACCGAATAGTAGAGGATAGTTAATGAGAAAATGATACCAAGAGGAGGAAACGACCCTTAGCCGTAACGACTCCGTGTTGACAATAAATCTTATCGAAATATTTTATTTGGATTCAAGACATCATACCTAAGAGATTTCTTAGAAAATGTATTCGATAAGTATTTTCATAACAGCAGTTCTTGGATAAAAAAAACTATACGGTGCGTACGTAGAGTTGTAGACTATAAGATCCTGCACAAAAACTAGCAGACATACAAGGTCGATTTGTATCAGTCATATACATAGGTATGTAATCGTATATCGTAGTTCTATTTCAACGCGTGTGCAGTGGTCAAGCCATCCCATGTTATGTTGCAAAATTAAGAGGATTGCCTTGACAGTCTGCGGCTAGTAATAAATGGATACGATTTAGTTCGTTCGGGATGCCGTTTGATAGCATACGATGCGGTCACTCAACCGGCTCTATAGCCCGTTACGTCAGCGGCCGCATGCCACAATTAGATCACATGCGAGACTTGCAATGGCTAGACCAGAGGCCAATCGCCAATAGATATGCCTTAGTACCGTTAAAACTGGTTTTCGTATGAACTGTTACGGCGTTCGTATGATTTTCTGAGGCGTTACTTCTCGTAAACATAACACTTGCGTAATGTGGTATGCGCGGGCGCACACATCATGAAAACAGTAATCAGATGCCGACGTGCCTCGAATGATGATGACCTTTATTATTTTATTAATGTTACATATAGTCAGTCACTAGTTATTTATACTTGATTGCTTAAACCAAGCGAATAATTGAAGTGCTCGTTAGAATGAGCAAACGAGAAAAATTTAAAATGCAATTTAAAGTTTTACAACAAACAAAGTCGTTTTACATTCCCTTTGGTAAGTAAGTCTGAATCTCGGAATGCAGTTTGTGGTTAGTCCGCTGTAAGTTGCTGATTTCTTTGTTGGCTGTTCGTAAAACTCTTTGAGATAATTGCTGCGAACGAGGTGTAAAATAAGGAATTATTTATTTATACAATTAACTTTTGTCATATTTAGTATGTATGTATTTGGTATACTGAAAAAAAAACTTTAATTTCCATACAATTTTACCAATCGGAAATAATTATTATTTAATTGTAATGTTCTGACCCCCAAAAGAGTATTGAAACTGACTTCAATGAGGCAAGATATATTCCATACTCGATTTTTAGTTTTTGTTGCATAAATTGAAACTATAGGGTCCAACTTCATTTATGTCGAAAAGCTGTGATTCTACACTGAGGTATTTGTAGAATGAAGTAGTTATATAATTACCTCAATGTGGTACTATCATATTTTATGACGTGTCCTTAAGGGCTCACACTCATAACTGCGAACTCGCATCGCATCGCAAATATCTGCGAGAGACAAATGAATTTTCAATACAAAGATTCATTTGTTTCTCCAGATATTTGCGATGCTATGCGAGTTCGCAGATATGTGTGGGAGCCCTTATACCTGCTTGGAAATTTTAACTTATCATTCTTGTGTTATGGAATAAGGAACTTGACATTCAGAAAATCGTACGTTTATTTAGTGTAGACTGTAGAATCTGTAGATTCAGGAACGCTTCTTATTACAATAACAAAATACATGTTATTTTCGCCCCCTTCCCGTTGTTTTCACAAACATAACAAAAACAAGTAAGTAGGTAAACGTTTCAATTAGTATTACGATCATGCTCTAATAAAACGACAGGAAGCCTAATCAAAGACAATGGAACAAGTCTCGTGGGTAGTGCCTCGCGGTGCGACTGCGGTGCGGCGGCGGTGCGGCAGCGGCGCGACGACGACTCGGCCGCGTCCCACAGCGAGCCCATACCGTAGGTATTGCAATAAAATGGTAATTGATTGCATCAAGATACTAGGATGTCTGTCTACGACGATTCGTGACGTCATATCCTGTCACATTACAAGTAATTGTGTAGAGTTTTTGTTCTACGTAGGTACCTACTTGTTTACCTATCTGTAATCGATGTGTAATTTAGACTGTGATAGACAATGTAACCCGTGGGGTGTCCGGGTAAGAATGACACCTTCCCATCTCGTCTCGTTGGGTTTCCGTAAGAGGCTGCTAAGGAAAAACAAGAAGACGGGCAGCAGCGTCTTTATATTGGTTTACCTACCACTATACTGCGATTTGCAAGACGCCTGCCAAGCGTGGGGATTATGGCAACCCCTAGTTTCTCAGGAGGCCTTTGTTAAGCTGCTGATGATGATGAATGTAACAGGGTAGTAAGACAGGCACCAAAAAATAACTAATTTAATTAAATAAATCTTCTACAATCTATAATCCGGCTTGAAGGACCATCAATGTACGATTTGGGACGTGCGGTCCCTTATTATGATATTGATTGATACGCAATGATGTTGATAGAAGGTAAAAGTTTATGGATAATAATTTGTATATTACATGAATTATATTATGATTATATGAATGAGTCCGCGAGATATGAATGATTACTGCGAAATAACTTGAATGCGACGAATTTGCGTAAAAGTGCTGACAATAGAAAAATGTACAGTTGCACTGTACGTACAGTCCAGTAATCGACAAATTATTGCGATTAGGCTAGTCTTGTAGAGAGACAAAATCCAATTCACTCCTGTGTACATTGTTTATTGGAGCGGTATAAATCAAAAGGATTTGTATCTTCCTCAATTTATTTACTCACTAGCTGACCCAGGCAGCTCCGCCTGCGCTATTTTTACGTTAACTAAACTTTTAATAACAGATATTCGCATTGAATACATAACCTCCTTTTTTATAGTCGGTTGAAAACTGGGACCCACTTTTTACTTGCTCTCCGAAGCACAGACCCATTTAGTTCAAATGGCGTTAAACTGTCACCCATCTATTTATTGACCTTACCTAACGTTGCTTAACCCGATCGATTACAAAACCTTGATAACAACTCTCTATGAGTGTTCCCTTTCTAATATTTATTATATTATAAAGAAAAATTGATAAAATCGGACCAAGCGTATAACCAAGTACCCATTTTGACTTTAATCCCCTCTCCCAAAAGAACCGTGCTAGATTACGGGATAAAAAGTATCCTATGTCCTACCTCGTAGTAAGATCTCAAATCATGCCAAGTTTCATTTGAATCCATTCAGTAGTTTCGGCGTGATGCTCAGCCGTGATACAGACAGACAGACAGACAGACAGACAGACAAAAATGAAAGAAAATACATTTTCGGCCTCAGTATCGGTTATAGAATGCCCTCCAAATATAATTTTCAAAATATCTTCAATGTACAGAATTGGACCAGTTACAGTTTTATTATAAGTATAGATTTACACTTCATTTAGAAGGTCGTTGACTTTTATTACATTTACCTATACAGGGTGTAAGGGACATCGTACCGAAAACCGATACCAGGGATCCCGTACATGATTCTGAACATTATAGTGTTGAAATTTTTCATCGGCTTTGACATGAATTTCCAAAAAAAAAACCGTATTTTTAAATAAAATTAGTATAACATCATGATTGGTATATAATAATATAGCCTAATTTAAATTTATAAACAATAAATTACTTATTTGTGAAAAAATTGCAATGTAATTTGAAAAATAAATATTATTCCGTACGCATTCATTACATGCTCAAAAATTAACAAGTTAACCCTCTAATTCGCAGTGTTGTACCTGAACGACTTATATATTTTTTAAATATTGTTCGTTACGTATCAATATTCTCGCGGTCATTGTGTATTTAAACTACGTTAAAAACAAAAGGCTAAATAAAATTGTAGACGTCAGTGGGCGACTGTTTATTTATATTTTTCGCAAAATGGCGTCAAGAACACTTGTGTCGCGCGGACCTAAGGTAAATAATTTTTGACTTTGTTTGATTCAGCTAGAAATTTTGGAATTGAGTTCTATAATTATTTTCAAAAATAATATTTACATTGTTATGTGGACAAAATATGACATTATATGGCTCAAATTGGAATTTATGAACTTGTAAAGAGTTGTGTTGTATGTATGTCACCTACACTGCGAAGTCCTGATGGAACTAATGAACATTAAGTATGTCGTTGACAAACAACGTTGCGCTTTTGCGTGTAATCAGACATTTAGGTGTTGTCTGTAAACAACACTGCACATTAAATAATAACTAACAAAATCTTTTGTATATTGAATAATATTAATTATAATAACAAATAACAATATTTGGATAACAATTCATATATTATTAGTTATTACTAATAATAAACTACCTAACTGCTATTCAAAAAAACGGCATGTTTTTTTTTAAATTGGGTTTTGAGCTTTGGTTTCACGCTAAACGCGAGATTTTTTTTGTTTTGCTATTGTTTCTTTGCAAATGTTTTTATTTGCTTATTTGCTATAAGCTTTGGGGCTGTTTGGAATTTTTGTTTTTTTTTGCATGCTTTAGTTTAGGTCGAAATGGCAACGCACTCGTACTATTCTGGCACTTATACCTACCACCCGAAAATGCACCATCATCAGATAGCAGTAGCGGCTCTGAAGACGAAGTTATAGTCCAGAGCCCTAACCAACTCGATAATGACGATGATATTACCTATTGCAGTTTCTAAACCTAGACCATACCCTTCTTCTCTAAATGACCTAAATATTTATAACAGTTCTGATAATGAAGATCCCCCCCTTCCTACACCAAGCAACCCCATGTATCTGATGAAGAAACTATTTCCCTGTCACCCGTTATAAATGAAATTTTTCCTACTGGTCAAACGCAAGAACAACTTCCTATGTTGAATTCAGTTTCATCTATTTTGTCACCTGTTGTCAATAATTTTAATAATCCTCCTTTCGATGCTAGCCTGAAATCTCCGTTGGATTATTTTCAGACATTTCTTACTGAAGATATTTTAGATCTCATTACCAATAATACAAATTTATACTCTGTCAAAAGTAATGTTACAATATAAATATTACTAATGATGATATAAGGGACTTTATTGCGATTACACTTTTGATAGGAGTTGTTCAAATGCCAGCTGTTAATATCAAGAATCCAGAGTTGCTCCTAGGCCACCAGATTCTTTGCTTTATGACAATGTAGGCCATTTACCAACGTTTGTATCTCAAGGAAGATGTTAGAATTGCAAAAAAGGTTATACTTACAAGTGTTTATTGCATTAAATGTAATCTAAGGCTGTGCATGATGGAAAAAAGAAATAGTTTTTACGGTTACCATGTTCACTCTTAGCATGCTTATGCTAATATTCAATTATTATAGTGTTTAAGCTGGTTTAAAAAAAAATTAAATGTCTTTTTTATTGCTTTTTATTTAATTTCATTAAAATTATAAGTACATATATAATGTGCAATGTAGTACAACAAAATAATTGCTACATATATATTAGAAAGTTGCGCAGTGTTGTATGTCACCAACATATGTATTCCAAAAAAGTATATAATTTAGATTGTTATTTTTATGGAGTTTTTAGACCGTAAATAAACACCCTAAAATGAAAAAATATAAATATAAATATTTTTTTTGCCTGCGGACTAAAGGGTTAAGTAAGGTAAAACCCCCAATCATCGACACTTTAAGGATCGCAAATGAACATTTTTTAAAATATCTAGTTTATTGATGATATTATACGATACTTTCATGCACTAGGTATAAGTTTAGGGTTCATTCTATATTATCTTAAAGTAAAAACGAGTGTAATACCAATAAGTAGATCAATAAATCAAATTAGATTTAGGCTCTTTTTGGCCTAGTTATCGACAAGGAAATTCTATATATCGACACCCAGTAATCGACATGATCCAATAATCGTGATCTAGTAATCGACATGTTCTATTTATCGTCACCCAAATATCGACCGAATCTTAACACCATGCCCAAAGAAGTCTTATTATGTACGTTAATTATTTTAATTATAATAAACAAACAGGGACATGTACATGTGTGTAACATGCTTAAACTCATCTAAAGTTAAGTAGGTAATGACTTTTTAATGCTATTATAACAATATTTTTTTATTAAAAAATCGTATATGATCTTATCCCGTTACGTACTTCCACTATTCTTTGTCACGTATGAATTATTTTAACTAATCAAATATTTAACATAAATTGTAGAACTGTTTTTAATTAATTGGTATTCATCATCATCATCACCAGCCGGAAGATGTCCACCACTTACTATAGGCCTCACCCTTCGAACGCCACAATGAACGACAACTGGGTATTATAATAAAGATAAATAAATCTCGTCTGCCCACCTAGTAGGAGGCCTACCTACGCTGTGTCTTCCGGTTCGTGGTCGCTACTTGAGAACCTTTTTTCCCCAATGGTTATCGGTTCTTCGAGCGATGTTACCTACCCATTGCCACTTCAACTAGCAGATTCTGAGAGCTATGTCGGTGACCTTGGTTCTTTGTCGAATGTCCTCATTACGGATTCTGTTACGCAAAGAAACTCTGAGCATAGCTCTCTCCATAGCTCGTTGTGTGACTAAGCTTCTCTAAAAGGCCAGCTGTTAAGGACCACGTCTCATTACCATATTGTCATCACTGGCAACATACATTGGTGAATGAACTTTGTCTTCAGGCACTGCGGAATTTCAGATTAGAAGATGTCACCAAGTTTCCCAAACGCCAAGTTGGATGCTTCGAGCGACCTCTTTGTCGAAATTGAACCCACTAAATGTATCCAAGGTAGACATTGTGATCAACAACTTCGTGTGTATCGTTGCCAACGACTATCGGTATGAATGCAACATGGACGTTAGACATATTCTTCGTCTTGTCCATGTTCATTTTAAAGACCCACCGGTTGGGTTAACGCTACTGATGTCGCTGAGCATCGTATTGAGGTCCTTCAGCGATTCTGCCGTAATTACTATATTATCGGCAAAGCGAAGGCGAGTGATGTATTCGCCATTGACGTTGATTCCGAATCCGTACCAGTCCAAGAGCTTGAAAACGTCCTCAAATGCGTTCGTGAACAGTTTCGGAGAAATAACGTCTCACAACTCTCTTCAGTCGGGTTGATTTTGTACTCTCGTCCTGTAGTCGGATCGGCATGGTGGTCGTTGCAACACTTCGATACCTGTAGTGAATATGGCATCGCTGGAGGGACAGCAATACTGCCCAGGTCTCGATTAAATCGAAGGTTTTTCGTAGCCCACAAACGCTAGACATAATGAGCGATTATACTTCTTAGTCTTCTGTATCATCTGACGGAGCGTATGAATGTGGTATACGGTGCTAAAGCTTTTTCGAAACCCGTCTTGTTCGTTAGGCTGGAAATCATTACACCTGCGTTCGTGCTATTCCTTCGTTTCGAAAACAGCTTGAACATATGGCTCAGGAGTGTGATATCTCTATAATTTTTCGATAAGGTGTTATCACCTTTTTGAAGAGAAGCACTACCACACTCTTGTGCCATGCTTCTGGCGTAGTACCTTCGAGTAAGACGGAATTGAATAACTTCTGGAGGACTAAAAGTACCGGTTTTCCATCCGCTCTCAGAAGTTCTGTTGTGATTCAGTCTTCACCCGGCACCTTTTTGTTTTAAGCTGTTTGAGAGCCATTCCAATCTAGTACAGGCTGATGTATGGGATGTCCTCAGAGTAGTGCCGGGTTAGTTTAACTCTGGTGTCCGTGTACATTTTAAACACATTTCATTTGGTCAAACTATTTTTGAAAACATAAGGACCTGTTTGGCCTGGATTGGTCTAAGGGCATTTTTTTCACGTGCTGGTTATAAGCTATGACGGTCTCTTCCGGCCCCGTAAATGTCATGACAGTAGCCATATTTTCTCAGTGACTGCAGTTGAAAGCCGACCTTCACGAATTTTATCATGGAGAGGCGGCCTCGATCAAACTCTGCGTACCAACGCATTACGGTGCTCAAATGACGTGCTTTCCACCCAATAGCATTTTGAAGTCGAGCAGACTGACTGCTTCTATCGCCTGTGCTATTTGAAAAGGCGTGTATCTATTTAGGCGCCATTTTTTCAAAATATGTCGGTTATTGGAACACATGGAATATCCAATCATCGACACAACTGTCGATCACTGGATGCAGTTTGATCTTTTAAATGAAAGAACTATATTTTAAGAGTGCTGAAGAAATATAGCCAAGTAATAAAATAAAGTGCAAAAAATAATAAACAAAAAAGTTCCGACATGTGTCGAAGTTTGGAAAAAGCGAAGAAAAAAACTCCATTGACCGACAGGCGTGTTTTCTTATTTTATTATAACCAAACCCTTGTCAAACAATTATTAAAAACTAGTCAATTTATGTCTTAATTTTATAAATAAATAACATTTTTGATACAGCAAAACAATTAAAAGTTATGAGCAATAAATCTTACTCACCTCCTTAACGATTTTACTAGTAAAACTAGACTTACGATGGAGGATCACTTGCGGTCGAAACTTATACCATGCCATTTTCTTAAAAATGGCCGAATGTGTGAAATGTCATTTGCAATGACAACTAGATAATCCGCGTTTATTGTTTATTCTTGAAATCCATTCAGAAAAAAGAAACTGCTCTTATTTTTTTTAATAAACTTTTTAAATGTCGGACAATGGAGCGTTGTCGGACACTGGGTGTTTTACCTTAGTCATTTGTCATTTACCATATTATAAATGGTTTCTATAATATTGTAACGGACATTATTTGAAATCTTAGAAACGTTTTCGGTACGTGGTCCCTTACACCCTGTATAACATAGTTCCTTACTGAAAATGAAAAAGATTTATTCGACGTATAAATTACTATAATCTCCAATTTAGTTATTATTCATTTATTCAGGGCTCTACCTCGTTGTATTCATGTTTCTGTAATCGCCAATCGAAATATCGAAGCATCTTTGAAATAAAATCTTAAAACCTTGTTTCGGACATGTCATTAAAATATCAAACAGTTTGTAAAAGCGACGATATAAATTATTGACAATAAGTTGATGTAAGGTGGTAGCTATAAAATGAGGACTACAAATCAATGGGTATTGCCACACGTAATGTTTTTTTTTGGACATTCATTTATTTCAAAAATTACCATCATACATCATATAATTTATATGATAAAGCCAAAGACAATTACTAGTACCACGCCGCGGCTTCACACTGGCTTTTTAATGTTCTAAACGAAATGTGTTAAATACAAACTTGACCAGAGAACTTTTTCTAAACAGTAAATACCACATCGAAGTACCTACATTGTGAGCTTAAAAGAAATAAGCGAACAGTCTGTCAGACGCGGATAGCAAAAGAAGTTTAGAAGTGAAACTTCTAATATAATTACTATTTATAGGATAGAGATAGGTTCCCAGGGATTACCTAAACTGGGTCTAATAGTTGTTTATTTGGTATAACAAATTAAATTGCGAAAAATATTTTGCGGACAAGATTTTTTTCATGATCCATAAACTTGTACACCCTACTAGGAAGGTATGGAGAGTCTCCGGTGCAGGGCGCTCGTCTCGAGGGCCAATACTCGATGGGCCCTCAGCCCGGGCTTACCTACTTCGCTCTACACCACATCTGCTAATATATATAATGGTATGGCCATTATATATACATGTATATTATTATTATTTTAATTTATAAGCGGATGACGCGGAATATAATTAAATTTCAAACATCGGAACATTCGGAACGATAAATAAATAACAGAAAGGGTTCCGTACCCTCTTTGGAGGTAAATTAACAACACCTGAGGTGTAAAAGTTATTCGTAGATTTAAAAAAAAAACGGTAAGTATATTAGATAACGGTATTTTTCTCGATATTTTTAAGTATAAATAGTTAAAGATGTAAATACCAAAGTACAGATATACAGATTCCAAATAACGCCATCTTTGCGAGGGGTTTTGTACTTGCGGCGAATAATGTCACCACGTTCTATGAGGGGTCACTGTGTTAACGGCTGAGGGACCACCGTTCGTTTTCGCTATTGCCTAACACGGCGATGTTCTGATTTATAATAATTGCGCCCGGTGCTCTATCACTAGGGCCGTTTCAGAACCTAACCCCTTGGAGGAAGGACATAGACATTAAAGTATAGCTACTTACAGTTTAATTTAAAAAATCACTAACATAACCTAACCTAAATCTTGAGATTTTTAGATAAAGTTTTATTCCGACGATATCTGACAATACTACTTAAGTGCATCTCTAATACTTTTTTTCATACTTCTTCATATCAATGAGAAAGAATCATACTATTATACTATTATGCGTCAACTAAGAATGTGGCCGCCATCTTGCCATTTCAAATATTTAATTACTAAAAATGATGTTTTAACAAAAATAGATTGCTAAAGAACACATTACAATAAATAATCAAAGCTGGGGCGAATTTTTCATTTTGTGTTTACTCTGCTGGCGGTATAAAAATCGTAGTAAACGAGTGAAGTTCTGCAGTCACGATCATCATGGCGGCCACATACTTAGTTGAAACGCATAGTAGTATTCTATAGTCTAAGTTCGAGAGATATATTTTTGTTAAAATTGCTGTAAGTAGGATGTTGGTAGCTATGCACTATGTAGAAACAATGTGAGTTTGTTAAGCGATTAAATTAATAGATATACACACTAGGACATGTTTAGATATATAGAGATTTATCGTCTACATATTTAGCGGTGCATGCCTGTACGGCTTATCTGAACCAGACCGAGTCGGCTCCGCAGCCCACATTTATCAAGAAAATTTATCTGGACGTACCCCAACTACGCTAAAACTTAAATAGGCAGCCAATTTAAACGATCGTCTTGAGTGCTGGGAAATGTACTTGATTTCAAGTGAATGATCTTCTATATTTAATTGTATGTGGTTCTGTATTTTTTATAGCTAAGTAGTACTTAAACGTTCAAGTAAAAATATATATGACTGTTAACAGACGTAAATACTTTGTCTCCATATACTAAGTAGGTAAAAAAATATTTTAATTTGGCCGAATTAAAAAAAAAGCGTATAGAAAAAGCGTGTGCGTAGAAGACTGTTAACAGACGTAAAGACACCGTGATATACTATGTATAAAAAATAATTTAATTTTGCCGAATTAAATGTCTGAAAAAGTCTGCGCGCTGCTGATGATGTATCAAATGTTATGTGGCCGTTGGGCCTCCGATTTCATCCAAAGAAAAATCATTTAAATGAACAACTAGCTACCCAAGTAATAGCCACCGTAAAATTTGTCCAAGTCCATATCCATATGACTCATGTTTTTAACCGACTTCAAAAAAGGAGGAGGTTCTCAATTCGTTTGTAAGTATTTTTTTTTTCTATGTATGTTCGCGTATAACTCTAGCAATTATGAACAGATTTGAAAAATTCTTTCTTCCATCCATTCTTTAATCCGTTAGTTGGGTCCCATAAAAAAAAATTGCTTCCGAATAAGTAATTCCTGAAAAAAGCAATAATGGTGACTACGCAGCTTTAAAAAGCTTATAGGCATTCCTACAGGTTTCCAAACAACAAAAAAATGGTCATAACTCTAGCAAATATTTACCAATTTCAATTATTCTATTTTATTTGAAAGAAAAATAACACTGTACTGAATCTGTATGAATTTTTGCACAGCCGGATAAGAACTTCCTGGAGGACCATGAACGATGTGGGGGAATTTAAAACTGATGTTCTCCATTACATTACTCTGACAAATATGAACCGATTTCGATGATTCTTTTTTTATTCGAGAGAGTAAACTACTATGATGATTCCATGCAAATTTCATTACGACTGGATATTTTTTTCTGAAGAAACATTTTACCGACTTCGATGGTTCAATCTTTATGTATGAAAATATCACTAAAAAGTTTAAAATAAAAACATGTCAAAAAAATTGAACCGACTTCAATATCACTGAAAAGTATAAAATAATTTAAATATTATTGAAGTTGGTGCCAAATATACACAGCAGGTACGCTAACACCAACTTCTATAATATTTAAATTATTTTATGCTTTTAGTGATATTGAAGTCGGTTCAAAAATTTTTTTAAAGTTTTTTATTTCCCTCTTGTTCAAGTTGATATTTAAACAAGATTGTATTAACCTACTGTCGGATAATTAAACTATCAAGATTAACCCAAACACTATAATAGGTAATTTAGATAACTTACTGCGTTTAAGTCCACTAGTAGAAAGCAATTTTGTCCTAAGCATACATCCAGTTCGGAGGAGGAATCTTTTACGATTCCTCCTCCGAACTGGATGTATTCAAATAAAATCCAAATGCATAAATGAATGAAACGTATTCGAATCAAAAAGAATGGGTATGCATACCGGGGCTTACGTATTAGGTTGCGTACGTGGTTAGCTGTTAGGCGCGCCGATAACAAATATCTACTGTGCAATGCAATGACGTCGGCTGGACGGCGCAGTTCTCAGTTGCACGACTATGCTGCACCATTGTGCGGGAACAAAGAACCGTACGACACTATGAGGTCTCAACAGAACTAAGAACTTCGAGGAGGAACTTAAAAAACTTGAATGGAAGTAATTCGTTCGCATTTTGTCCGTAAATAAGACCCGCAGTCTGGGTTTGTGATGTGTAACATTTATTTACATGCCGTCTACTTTATGTAATCATTGTTATTTTCTATCTTGTCCGTATAGCTAGATTTCAAATTCAATACAATTACATTCAGTAATATAAAACTTAGCAAAGTCAAACTTACTCGTCATGCCGTCACAAGAGTAAACAGGATGAGTTAGATATGTAAATATTAAGATGCGAGGACATTACCAAATTAGTTCAGGGGTGAACTGAAATAAAAATTAAATGAAAGAAAGGATATGAAATTATTTATTTCAAATCAACTTAGCTCTAGCACTTTTGAATGAGCAGTATTTTTAAAGCTACCCGAAGAAGATAAGATCCGTCAAGAAGCTCGACGAAATTGACATTTTTTCCTTATAAATATTAACTTTACACTGATATAAAAAAGTAGGTAAAACATAAGTTTAAAAAAATATTCACTGTGTCGGTTTTCGAAGCTTTGATAGTTGGATGGGTCACCGTCCAGGGTTGTATCACAGAGTTCTACAGAGAAACAGCTCCGAAGAGCCCATAGCGCTACTACAGCCCGAGCCATCTTAAATAACTAATAGGTAAGTTCTAAGTAGCTAACCACCCCATATAAATAAACACATAATTGTGCCTGGTAATGGAAATAAAATCCCTATTACATCAGACCGTTAGCTGCCAATAGCGAATCTGGTAATAAACATTATTAAGTAATTCTAATTTCTAAACTATTTCTCGTTTATAATCGTCTCATATTTTTATGTACTTCCATAGCAAATGTATTGCTATTAAAGTTATACGCATTGTTGGAAGGTCGTCTATCATTGTTTGGATCATACCTACCATCTGTTATGGCTGTTACAATGCAATATAATTTTTCTAAGGAAAATTCGTGTCATTGACCTGTCAATAGATCCGCAGATAACTTTACATGTGGGAATTTAATGTGGTGTGGTGATCTTAAGACGCCACTTGTAGACACTCATTGATAACTAGCATGTGTTCTTCTTATCGAGTGCACAGAGCCAAAGTCACTAGTAGGTATTCCGAAAGCTCTTTCCTTCCAGCGCTGCGTCAATGGAATAGATTAGAACATAAACCGTCTTATTACGAAATGCAGTTTATCGATGAACCTAGATTTAGGCTCAGGTTTAAGGAACGATTTCCTAAGTATCAACCTAGGTTCGAAGTTAAAATGCTTTTGCTAGTAAGACGGAGGGTGAATAATCTTAAATGTTATTTTAGACTAAGTATTTGTGACTATCTGTGTGACTGGTGTCTCAGTTAGGGTTATAGTCTTAAGGCTTGGAGCAATATTAAGTGTGTGGTAGGTAAGGTTAAGATGAAGGTTAAGATTAGTTTAAATAAGTAAAACGTTTTTTATACTATATGCTCATATTGAGATTGTATACTAGCAGGCTTAGCACGATGTCGATGTCGATTTGATATTCATATATGTATTGACAGTCCGTATTTAATATATGTAGTACTAAAAATAAAATAAATAAATAAATAGATGTCGCAATCTTGACAGATTAGCATGACTATGACGTCACCATGACGTAGTATTTCCCATTTTTGTATACATAAACTATTTAAAAAAAATTAAAAACCGACTTCAAAGTAAATTATCTAAAAAGCACAAAATAACGAAAATATTATTGAAGTTGGTGTTAGCGTACCTGCTGTGTATATTCTGCACCAACTTCAATAATATTTTCGTTATTTTGTGCTTTTTAGATAATTTACTTTGAAGTCGGTTTTTATTTTTTTTTAAATAGTTTATTTAACACTTTTTAGTGATTTATTTTACCAAGATAGGTATCAGCACTATCACGCAACTCGAACGTCTACATTACAGTAACTTACTGAAAACATAAAAAGTTTATATCTCTTAAACTACTGGACCGATTTTGATGAAACTTGTACTCTACCCTAAGTTGAAAAATACTCTAACTATTGCAAAAAGAATTTTTGAAATCGGACTTGTAGTTTCTGAGAAATCCGCGGACAAACCTACATACATACATACATACATTCATACACTCGTGAAATTTGGTAAATTTGTTTAGAAGCCCACATAGACTAACATATATGAATATTACGCATTTCTATTAATATTACATACATACGCGTTGAATACAGAACCTCCTTTTTTGAAGTCGGTTAAAAATGACATGTTGAAAACTACGTCATAGGTACTTCACACCGATCTGGACGTCAAGACTTGGAAGTCGTAATAGGCCTGCTGTCTGCTGTATTTGATCTTATTCTAGAGATACTGAAACTGAAGCAGTAAGTAGAACTGGCAACATTTTGACCAAAGATATTAAATATAAAGAAAAAAAAGAAAGAAAGGCTTGAAGATGTTTACAAGTCCCGAGAAATTTTAAACAGAACTCGATAAAGAACTATGTGGGTTTTGGCCTTATTAGGATCTAGAAAAGAACCAGAAAAGAAGCAGATCCTAAAATATAGGATAAAATACTGGAGTCTTTTGGAACACTAAAGGCCACTGAACCTTTCGGCTAATTTCGTCCAATTGTGCTAAAAACGTACTGCTCGTGAGTCAACCAACAATTGCTGCACTTAATTTTGGTGTTGCCAATGCCATTAACGTTAGTCAGGTTTTGTTGTTTTGTTCTTATTTCATTGAAATGAAACTAATTTTACGGATTATATCGCGGTTTATTTATGATTTTAATTACCCGACGTTTCGACGTAAAATTAGTTTCATTTCAATGTGTAGTATTCGCGTAAATATCAGAAATTCTTATTTTGTGTTAATTATATGTCCTTAACAAATCCAAAAACAAAGTTTGCATTTCAATTTCTATTTTAATATTGTTTACTTATCCTATTTTTTTTCTACACAACCACATCAAACCGTAAAACATTATATGTACTTGATTAATATCGCATTTTATCACTTACAGTAAAATTTAAAATAAAAAGTGTAGTTTGTAGTGCCCAATGATGGCCATAAACTTTTTTTCTCAGCTCGATATTTTATTCATAGACCAAGTATTCGCCTACTTTGTTGATTTTAGGTTGATCTCTGTCTTCCATGAGTCACAGTCTACATGGGACTGCACTTGGCGAGCCCACTTCGCCCATGATGGATGACTAATCGCTTTTAGATGTTTACGTCGTCAGTCCTCGCTGATGACTTTGTTTTTTTTCTTATTTAAATTATATTAGCCGCGTTCTTCCGTTATTCTTTTCTCTGTACCTCGTTTCGTGGAAGCTGGTAACTACGTGCGTAATACATTTGTAGGAACAATGATGTTCCACCGTTTCCGAATAGTTAGGTAATTTATATTTTTATGAGAATTCCAATAAGTTTAACGCTTAACGCGTTAAACGTTAAACGCTACCATGGAAAGAGTCTGAAAAAGCTCACATGACGCAGTCATTCAGTCTTCAGTCATTCCGTCATTCCGCCATTCCGTTATTCCATCATTCAGTGTCATTCAGTGTCGTTCAGTATCGTACAGTGTCGTTGAGTGTCGTTCAGTATCGTTCAGTGTCGTTCAGTCGCGAGGAGGGGGAGACAGAGCGAGAGTGAAGTTTCACTTCTTCCGCGCGGAGGGACGCGCAATCACCGCGGCCTACGGACGCTAGCAACACCAGAAGAACCACTAACGCGTTGCCGATCCTTAAGACATTATATATTACTTCTCCTGTGTCCGGTAATTTTACCAGCTACGGTACCCTTCACACAGGACCACAGCAATGTTTACACACTGCTGCTTGGCGGCAGAATATCCGACACTGCGGTGGTACCTACCTGGACGGTTCCTTGCACAAGGAACCTACCACCTAGTAAATCTTTTTGCGAAGGCCCGAGTATGGAGCAGCGGATGAACCGCTATACTCTGACGTTGTCAGAGCGGCTATTAAGTGTTCAGCATAGATTAGAGTTGCCAACTTTTTTTGACAAAAAAAAAGTATTAAATGGTTTGGATAGGAAAAAATAAAGTATTTGGAAGAAAAAAGTATTTTTCAAATTTTATGTTTTTATTGCTTTAAAAACGTATTTTTGTGTGCTTTTAGCACATGCTATCAATTTTTTGTTCTCTTTAAATGTTTCAAAGCTGGTTTGACAATTAATATTTATATATAATAGCTCTATTTCTCTCTTCTCGCCACTTTAGATTCATTACTGAAAAAACTCTTACTTACTTAACTATTTAACGGTACACTGTGTACCGTTAAATAGATAAGTACCCATAATGAGTAGGTATTTTGTTTTATGCATCACAGTAAAGGTTGAAAAGAAAGTATTTTCACATACTTTATTTGTATGTAAAAGAATAAAGTATAATTACCAAAAATAAAGTAGGATACGTTATTATAAAGTATGGTTGGCAACCCTAGCATAGATACATATGAGGACGGTCCCCTGATAGTAAACGAGGCCTAGTGATACACAATTTCATTATACTGTTATTAAGAACCTCTAGTACGAGTAAAATATGAGAAAACTGACAGTATTGAACATCAGCAGCCGACAGACGTACACTGATTAACAAAGCCTCCTCCTTTGAGGAGGGGGGGGGGGGGGGTTGCCATAATCCCGACGCTTGGCAAGAGTTTTGGGGAACGCAGTCTAGGTGGTAAGTCATCATCAGCCGGAAGACGTCCACTGCTGAACATAGGCCTCCCCCTTAGAACGCCACAATGAACGACAGTTGGCTATTTGCATCCACCGGTTACCTGCGACGCGCACAATGTCGTCTGTCCACCTAGTGGGAGGCCTGCCAACGCTGCGTCTTCCGGTTCGTGGTCGCCACTCAAGAACCTTTCTTCCCTAACGGTTATCGGTTCTTCGAGCGATGTGGCCTGCCCATTGCCACTTCAACTTGCAGATTCTGAGAGCTATGTCGGTGACCTTGGTTCTTCGGCGAATCTCCACATTTCGGATTCTGTCGCGCAAAGAAACTCCGAGCATAGCTCTCTCCATGGCTCGTTGTGTGACTCTGAACTTCTCTAAAAGGCCAGCCGTTAGAGACCACGTCTCAGTACCATATGTCATCACTGGTTGTGGTAAGTAATCCAATAGAAAGACGCTGCTCTTCTTGTTTTCCTTAGTCCCCTCTTTCGGGATGAGCTGGGTGGGTGCTGTTCTTACCCGAACACCCCCCACTGGTTCACAGACAGCATATAAAAGTTTAAAATAAAAACTCGCAATGGGTACTGCTCAGCTCGTCACTAAGATGCACAAAAAAACTCAGTCTTAAATAATTTGTTATTGACTCATACCTCCGCTCCTTTCTGTTGCCGAACGTGTTCATTATACGTATAAACTACAATTTATATCAAATTACCTCTGTTCGTTTACTTCTAAGAACAATCGCTATAACAACTAACATTATAATGATCGAGACACAGGTAGTTTTTACCTCAATTAATTTTAAATCTCATGTCTTTGTGTCGCAATTTGAAAATATTGTAAGGCACCTAAAGGTTGGTAGGTGTGGTTGTATTAGAATTTATTAGATTCTCCGTACCAAGGCTCAAGGGTGAGTAAGTTATGTGTGGCATAATGAGAAACCTAGAAAATGCCAGTAAACAGCTAAAGCTAGTCTAGTCATAGGAATAATTTTTACGCAACCGTTCAATTTGCACGGGGGATTTGGCATTGAGTAGTCATTTGAATGTCAGTTGCAAATGAAATGACGTCATCTCCCAACGAAGCGTAATCGACCAATATTAGCGGCACAGCTATATATTTACATAGATAACGCAAAAGCATGTAATTCGCGTGTCCGAACCCCGACGAAACGTCGTGGTTGGTCGCCGCTAACTTACAGTCCGCGCGCGTCTGTTGTTGCAACCTTGCAGCCGATCGGTTGCAAAACTAAAGAAAATCGGTGGGGCATCGAAGGCATCGGTGTCATTGAATCGGTTTGGACTTCCCGTCACTAAGTTCGGCCCTGACGTCACAGAAGGTGTTAAAAACTTGGTTCAAAAGTCGGCACGCTTGCTTTCAATACAAATCGAGATACTTGCGTTATCCATGTAAATCTATATCTGTGATTAACGGTATAGAACATTGCCACTTTTGACGGATTATTGATAACTGGTTCGCGTTGCTTAACATCTAGCGAACGTCCTGTCAGTCTCGTCAAACAACCAATATTTACATACATTTTTACCCATTATCCATTTATGCTCGGTACACACGACAACGATATATCGTAGCGATCTGACTGCGCAGACAGTTTGTGCAGTTTTATCTAACGTGTGTACGAAAATTGTCTCAGATTTTTCTGGTTGGCGCAAACGGTCGTGGCAGTTTCAAAATCTATTCGATAAATTCGATAAATCGTTGCGATCGCGTTTGCACAGTTTTTTCGTAGTGTGTGGACGGAAGTCGGAGCAATCGTGCGCAAGTGCGTCATCGTCTTCCATCGCGGATGACATGTTTCTCGTCTGAGTTTCTACTGGGAACTGACGATCGACGCAGATATCGTAGGCGTGTAGACACTCCAAGGACGTTCGAATTAACTGCACCAACGGTCTGCGCAGTCAGATCGCAACGATATATCGTTGTCGTGTGTACCGGGCTTTAGATACCTACTCCACGACAAAAACGGTGCGGTGACTAGCAATTACATGAACATAACGGCTTGAAATCTACAAATGGAAAGTAAAAAAAAAATGCCGACACAATCATAGTTCAAAGAAATAAATCTTGAACGTAGGACATTGAGGGCAATGTCTCATAAGAACCCTGGTCGTTTTTTGCGTATGATTTTGGCATACTACGTCATTGTGGGTCTGATTATCATAAAGTCAACGACCCTTCATTGTACGCATGGTACTTTACTTTCGAATTCTATAATAGAAATTCAAATAAGCGATAAGATTTAACTAAAAATAAGTATGCTAGGGTCACTGCCAGCTTGATATTGCTTTGATAACCATGGTGATATTAAGAACAAGCAAAGATTTAAATAATTAGATATAGAGCCCCTATAATATACTTAAATCTATAGATCAGATTTAGAAAATTGGTATACTATACAACTTAGTGGGCGAGCGCTTGCCTTGGAAACAAGGTGCGCAGGTTCGAACCTCGGCTCGCACCTCTGATTTCTCTAATGAATCATGGCAATTGTCTCTGTGCGATTGTTACTAGCTTTCGGTGAAGGAAAACATCGTGAGGAAACCTGCATGTCTGAGAGAGTCTAACTAGCTTTCGAATGACGTGTGAAGTCTGCCAACCCACACTTGGCCAGCGTGGTGGACTACGGCCTAAGCTCCCTCATCTTGAGGGGAGGGGGGAATTTAAATATTATTGAATTTGGTGTTAGCTTACCGGCTGTGTATATTTGGCACCAATTTCAATAATATTTAAATTATTTTATACTTTTCAGTGATATTGAAGTCGGTTCAATTTTTTTTAAAAAGATTTTATTTTAAACTTTTTAGTGATATTTTCCTATAAAAAGATTGAAACATCGAAGACCGTAAAATGATCTAGGTAGGTTATGATCACACGTCTACATAGTTTTACATAATTCATGTTCATCACATTCATTCATCCTCCAGGAAGTTCTTATCCGGTTGTAATAAAATGCATAACAGTAGTTTCTTCTTTCCAATAAAAAAATAATCATTGAAATTTGTAAATATTTGCCAGAGTTATGACCATTTTTGTACTTAAAAAGCGACATAAAAGTCATCTTATAGGCATTCCTGCAGGTTTCCTGCGCAGTCACCATTCAAGTTTTTTCAGGAACTACTTATTCGTAAGCAATATTTTTGGGACCTAATCAACGGATTAAAGAATGGATAGAAGAAAGATTTTTTCAAATCGGTTCATAATTGCCAAAGTTATGCGCGAACATACATAATATATATATATATACAGACGAATTGAGAACTTCCTCCTTTTTTCAAGTCAGTTAAAAATACAAAATTCTCATTTGAACCAAAACGTGAGCGAGTAGTAAGTGAGTCGTGCGGAGAACAATGCGCCCCTGGTGCAATGCCACCTGCAAGGACTTTCTTCGTACGTTTGACACTGATGCAGCACAAAGTAAACGTCATTTGCAACTGTGTTTAAAAGTATCATGCTCTGGTTTATTTTCTTATTTCAAAACAATTCATTTTACTTCTTCTTTTCATGTCGACCTGAATACCACGAAGTTGTTCATGTCGTGATGGTCAATCAGCATGATATTCTAAGTCTGATATTTTACGGTTGAGTAACCCCCGGCGAATCATATATTATTTCACTATTCAAGGAGGCTCTTGCTCTTTCGTCGTAATAAGATTTGTAAATGAATATGATGATACTTATACTTTACAGGATCTTTTAAAGAAAAACAGGGTACTATAATAATATAATAATAAT
The DNA here is from genome assembly GCA_911728495.1 of Furcula furcula. NCBI lineage: Eukaryota > Metazoa > Arthropoda > Insecta > Lepidoptera > Notodontidae > Furcula > Furcula furcula. The sequence continues at coordinate 12,997,431 of OU452256.1, read as the reverse complement.
AGCCTTTTATTTTCCCAAAGTATAACATTAGTAAGTATAACATATTTTGTTTTTTTTTTCAATAACAATATTCAACTTTAGGGCCCCTGTCGGGTATAGGCCTCCTCTAATTTCTTCCAGCGTGATCTGTCTTTGGCCTTGTTCATCGGATTTTTATTTCTGAAAATTAAAATTAAATAACTATAAAATACTACGCGTGTTCGTTTTGCATAAAATATGTTTTTAAAGCAATAACTGAATAAAATTTGCAAAACCCCAAAAAAAAGACAGTCGTTTTTTGTAATCACATTAGGTAGGTAACGTGGAATTCCGAGAATGTTGTTAGGGTGGGCACTACAAACTTCGTTCACCAACCAGCGGAATTCAATAAAACGGACCCAAGATCAAAAAACGCGTTTTCTTTTCGTGAAAGTGAGAATTATACGCTCCCAAAAATAAAGAAAAAACCGAACAGTCCCGCGTAAAGTAGGAATCCCCTTGCTGTAACTTTTCTTCGAGGATAAGGGAATTACTTACGACCGACAAGGGGAAAACAAACTAGAAAAACGACATAACACGTTGTGTTCGATACTAGCTACCCTTTTTTGTTGTGATGGGTGGGAGTAGAATATCGTTGTATGGTATAAAATATCACCAAACTTTTGTTCACTAAGCTTTGAGACATAAATGCGAATAAATATTATAGAAAAAAAGACTTAGAACTTTATAAATAGTATTATAAATATAGTAAACAGAGATATGAAATATGTATAGTACTTAAATGTTTTTCGTAATAAATAAAGACTGTGCTATTTAATGGCAACATTACTACTTTGTTTCGCCTTTTTTCTGTGTACGTTATAGTAATATAACAAATAATAATTATAAAACTGATAATTGTTTCCAAAAATAAAATAAATCCGGCTTGAAGGACCAAAATATTTTTATTAATGATAGATTAATAAATAGTTGGAAACAAATTCTACGAAATCAAAATCCAAACAATCAAACTAAAGTTATCTTTCAATTTTGCAGCATCAGCGTTTTGCTAAAAAACTAACAAAAACTGTGCAAATTAGACTTAAATTGCCGGTATTTATCCAGTGACAGTGGGTATCCATCAGACCTCCCGATTGGAACGGTAACTATTCACCCCGCGGCCCGTGCCACCCCATCTGGTTAAAAAAAAGTGTTAAATAAATTGTAATATGATAGCGCCCTCTAGCGAGAAGACATCTAGCGTGCTGGAATAGATTATTAAAACTGTTAGAAGGATATTCTGTAAACAACTAATTTATTTATGTAGCATAATATTAACAACTCGTAAAGTTTTAAGTAAAAACAACTAATACCACTAGTCATCATCAGTCTAATAACATAGAATAGGTTAATCAAATGTTCCATGAAACAGTGTAATGAACGACTCAAACGAGTTATTTTCTTGTGTAGTTATTTGATGTTCTTATCTTTAATATTTTAATTAGTAAATAATCAAAGGTCAACTCACCGTTTATAAAAACACTGCTTATAAGAATTTTCGGTACATTTTCTAGTTCCTTATTGCATATTTTTTTTTATCCATATATACATCTGCATACACCCTAACATAGCCTTTACTATGACAAACAAACATAAACAAACATTTGGTACAAATTCTTTTAAAATTTTAAATTAATGTGTAGAACATACCTACACATTAATTTACAATTATAAAAGATAGATAATCTCAGAGTAAATAATTGAAATTAAGGGGAGTGCAGATACCACCGGAGAGACCTGGGTCCCCTCTCATGTGCCGATGCGACAGCTGCGGGGGTTTTAGAGGGTAAGTATACCACATACCCCGGTCGAGCCCCACAGCTCCCGGGGATCTTTTGAAGATTTCCCCCGCGTCAAAAAAAAAGAAGATAAGTAATTGAAATTATTTGAAATCTGTCATACAATCTTCATGCACACAAATATTTGTCTATGTGGGAATAGAACCTACCATCTTTTAGATAGCAACCAGTGTATTAAGCCGTACACATAGGCAAGTTTATATTTTTATGGTATTAATCGTAAACATTCCTTTAAGAATGGCTGTAAATAGAATTATGTCGGATGGGGATACTAACGACTTCAGAGAGTCGTAAATCCCAATGAAAGTACGAAATAAAATATAATCTAGATAATAATACGATTCTTGGATACATTTTATTATGTTATGGCGTTCATTGTCAAGTTGTTTTATGCTTTACGTTACATTAATCTTTAACTTTTACTAAATTTAAGCAGTTACGCGGTATATCGGAGGAGCCACGTTGCGAGTTGAAATTGAATGAATTACATGGCTATGTGCCTAATGGATGATCGTAACGTTTCCGTGACTGCTCACCTCAATAAGAGGATTAATTGTTGGTAAAATATTGATCAAAAGAAACAAGGTACTTACGAGTATAACAAAGAAGAAGAAGAAGAACTACATTTATTTAGTCGGAAAACAACGCACATACAGAGACAGTAAACAATAAAACTAAACATTTCAATCATAAAAAAAATAAACAAGCTATATAACTAATAATAAAAGCGACAGTGCGCCGCCAAATGAGGTTGACCGCTCAGCATTGTGCTGCAACAAACATACCTACTTATTACCAGAAGTGTATAATAATAATAATATTCTTGGACAATCCACACACGCTCATCTGGTCCCAAACTAGACAGAGCCTGTACTCTGGTAACATGACAACTGATACTAATACTTATATTACTTTTTTTTTGTAAATACCAGTGAGTTGTTATTATACGTAGTAATAACATATCACTGGTAAATACATACTTAAATAGATAAACACCCACATAACAATACCTCCAGATGCTGGGTGAAAAAAACACTTCAGCACTTCAGGAACATTGCTAGTTATCAAAATTAAACGTGATGTGATAGGAGTAGGTATAGAAGCAAAATGTTAACATAGCAATAAAAACAGTCTCCTTTCAAATACAGAGTGTTCTCGATAAACCTCCGGGGGACAATAATGTCGTGCACAAAGAGATATTGCAATTTGTAAGTAATTCTTCTGTTATCGCACCTACTGCTGAGTTAAGGGACATCACTTACAAAGTAGGTATAGTAAAGTAAACACTATTCGTTTCTTCCCAAGAATTCTAGATAATACTGAAGCTCTGTCTTCAAGTACTTGCCTGAAAATGTTCATAAGAATTAACTCCTTGTTCTTGTTTGCATTCTGATAAAAGTTTACTACGTGAGTTCTATCGCGGTTTATTTATTTTTAAATATCTAAGAAATAATCTTATAAAATCCGTAAATTTGAGTATTTTTTTTTAAACTTAATTAATGCTATTTGTTTCTAATCGGCATTGATCTTAAAGCTTAGATTATTACAAATTTAATATAGCCTGCTAGCTAATATCTGTCCCAAAATAATTAATATCGACTACATACTACAAAACACCATCAAATATGTTTCCCAAGGAGCCATAAAGCTTACTAACAACGAGTGAAAAGCTATAAAAAGAGATTTCTGTATAAAATATTTAAATTTCTTGCGTTATCCATGCAGATAAGTTTACGCGTTTCATCTTTCATGCGAGTGAATTAACTTATTTTTAACACACTGCTAAGAATTTCTATGTTATTTATAAGTAGCTAACAGATTGCAAAAGCGTAGGAGTAGGGGGGCTGTAGGCTCGTGTGGGCGTCGGTCGTCCGCCAGGCGGGAGGACGGGCGGACGGCGTCACCCAGCCCACCAGCTAGGCTGTATTTAAAGAAATTTAATACCGACGATATTTCAATACCCAGTTGGCTTATATAAAAGGTCGAATTATAGCAATAATCTGCTGTCTGTCATATTCGGAACTTGTAAAAAATTGATGGGTTTATCTTTATCCCTTTTACACAATGTTTTATCATCGGTAAAATCATAAAAAATGTCATTGAACTTTGAAATTATTTGTTCTGACTGCAAAAACATATATTTTTATACGTACTTAAATACGAACGTGTATTTCTTTTTTTTTTGACGTGGGGGAAATCTTCGAAAGTTCCCCGGGAACTGTGGGGCTCGACCAGGGCATGTGGGATTATTACCCACTAAAACCCCCGTGGCTGTCGCATCGGCACATAAGACGGAGGGGCCCCTCAGTGCTTTGCCTTTGAGCCCGTCACCGGGGGCCGCATTGTAGCCCCCCCGGGAACCTGACACGGTGCTCTTAGGGACGGGGGTCGCAACCCCGCCGCCATCCTCCTTGGAGTCGTCGCCGTACTCAAGGGACGTTCTAAGGACCCACACTCCGAACGTCCAGCGAGTCCGAAGACAAACGTGTATATCCTATCTTAAGTCTACAGTGACATCTCTCCCACATGTTACAAAACACGTTGTTTAAGCTACAGGGCTTGCCAAAAATAGACATACATTCCGACGTACTAACATATTATATACACTCAAGAAATATAACCCTTCTTCTTGGGACCTGCCCAATAATAAGCTAGGATTTCAGTTGGAAACCTTAGATTTGCGTAACGGACATTGAAGCCAAATTGCAAGATATGTAATTTTACCCGTCTTCATTATTCAATTGTTGAGAATAGACTCATTCTACTATTAATAATAACGAAGCAAAATAATATCGACCCCACTCATAATCTCCACACGCTAAGTGCAGAGGTCAATTAAGGAAAATGGGTCATTGTGACCCTTAAACCTACAAGTACTCGAACTTGTCGTCGATTTAGCAACTATAATGATGTTACAACTTAGTTGTAGCAGTTTTGTTGAACTTCGACTTTAGAAGTGTGGTATTGTGCTTAATTTAATTAGTTATACTTACCTACAAATCAAAAATTATAATTATTCATTTTATTTCCCTGCCCGTTTCTATAAGGCGTGCTTCGTCACTGCCAATTTTCAAGGATCTGGTTAAGAAGTTTTATTTGGCGGAATTTGTGTAATTTTCTTGTTATATTAGTACGTACTGATTTACGTATGTTTATAATAGTATTATTTGATGTATTTATATTATACTTATATGAATATATATTATTATAGTTTACAACATAAGTATGTGTTTTTATGTGTCTTTGTGTGAATGTTACCTATTCATGTTTAGTGCGCGCACCCTCTGCTCTTTGTAACTTCTTTATTTTCCTCTCCATCCAAAGGTTGCCTGGAAGAGATCGCATTTAGCGATAACGCCGCCCATTGTTGCATGTTTTATTAATTTGTGTCTAATTCTTCTAGTATCTGTTTGTTTGTGCGCAATAAAGAATTGTCTATCTAGCTATCTATCTATTAAGTTCCTTAACATTGAAACATGTTTGTTTTTAATACCTAGGTAGCAAACCAGCACGCGGCCCGTCTTATGGTAAGCAGTCACCGCAGCCTATGGACGCAACACCATAAGAAACACTAGCGCGTTGCCGACCCTAAAGACATACTTGTGTCCGATATTTAACCAGCTAACCCTTTACATCGGAACAGCAATGTTTACACATTGCTACCTTTCGGCAGAATATCTGGTAGTAGTACCTGGACGGTTCCATGCACAACTAACTTTCCATCTAGTAGGTATGTTTTGATGAATTTTTTAATAAACAATTTTAAACAATCTTCAAATACCATTTTGATGGAATGTGTCCGAAACGAGGGCCCTAGAAGGCTTGTGTTTCATGACAGTTCCACTGGATTATGCAATACATACTTCTCAAAGCCGATGTCCAAAGAAGCCAAAATGGTGCTAGAAATGGTCAGGTTTGGATTGAACGTTCGTTCGGTAGAAATGATTTAACTATTTATGTGTGTGCCTTTTTTTAGCGACATATTCGCTTAAGCGAAAAAGCTCTTTAAATAAAGAGAAAAAAATTGTTAGTGGACTACTTTTGGACTTTGAGTCCGATACTTCTTAAATATGATGAAGTCGGCAACGCTCATGCTCCTGGCTTTCACGGGCGTACCATCAAAACATTCTTCTGCTTCATTATAGTATAAAAAATACATCACTATGAAGTGATAACCTTTTTGAAGTCGGTAACAAAGAAACCTCCCTAGCGAAAAGCCGCTCGTTTTTCAATCTGAATATCGCAAGTTCGAATACTGCTGGTAGCTGTTACTGCTGCTGCTACTTTGTGTAGTTCTTTACAGAGTGGTTATTCTCTAAGAAGAATACGCGGTGAACGAATTTTATATCTCACTGCGGATTCAGCTTTCGAGTTTGCTTCTTACAGAATACCACTACTGGTTTGAACAGACTTGCAATCATGACAGGTCGGTGTGTACTATGACGTAGTTTATCCGTCAAGATGTGCACACCGTGCTAACTGCTAAGCCTGCTGATCACTTGATTGGAAGACAGACGATCTGTACATCAGATGGACATAGATAAAGACTTGCGCCTGATTCCTCCGATCGTGTCGGTCGTCCGAATCATTGAACTGTGAGAGTAAAGGAGAGACCTACCTATGCCTGTCTGCGCAAACACTTATGTAGGTACTTTAGATCTCCTGCGCAGTGATTGAGTTAGTTATAGTTAGTTAAATCAACTTATTTTTTTTGTATTTTTTATCACTGTATTACAATTATAATATTTACTAGCTGACCCACGCAGCTCCGCCTGCGCTATTTTTACGTTAACTAAACTTTTAATAACAGACATTCGCATCGAATACATAACCTCCTTTTTTATAGTCGGTTAAAAACTGGGACCCACTTTTTATTTGCTATCCGAAACACGGACCCGTTTAGTTCAAATGGCGTTAAACGGTCACCCATCTATTTAATGACCTTACCTAACGTTGCTTAACCCGATCGATTACAAAACCTTGATAACAACCCTCTATGAGTGTTCCCTTACTAATATTTATTATATTATAAAGAAAAATTGATAAAATCGGACCAAGCGTATAACCAAGTACCCATTTTGACTTTAATCCCCTCTCCCAAAAGAACCGTGCTAGATTACGGGATAAAAAGTATCCTATGTCCTACCTCGTAGTAAGATCTCAAATCATGCCAAGTTTCATTTGAATCCGTTCAGTAGTTTCGGCGTGATGCGCAGCCGTGATACAGACAGACAGACAGACAGACAGACAAAAATTTAAAAAAATACATTTTCGGCCTCAGTATCTGTTATAGAATGCCCTCCAAAAATAATTTTCAAAATATCTTCAATGTACAGAATTGGACCTGTTACAGTTTTATTATAAGTATAGATTAGTTTCAGCTATGGCCTATAAACATAACTCACTTTTTTATTTACTTTCCTTGTTTGCTGTACGTGTTTTGATATCAGCGAGTCAATCACCAAGGTTCAGTTGAAAACCAGCGTCAGGCTCAATTGTCTGACATATGTTGAACTTGAACCTGTTGCTGCAGTTATTAACCTCATGATAATCACACTGGATCCTGTACTATTTTTGTTGTATAGTTTTTTGTTGATTTTATTATTTGTTTGATTTTGTAATACTGTAGCAATAAACGCTTTTTCTTTCTTTATTATTTTGATTAAAAGAATAAGAAGCAGATAAAAATAGTCTAAAGTCTAAGTAAGTCACTTAGGTAAGTATATTGTTTAAGTTCAGGCATTAACATATTTGCAATCAATTAAAACTTCTTCAGAATGAAGTTTCAGTCAAAATAGCTTCATTTACAATTACTAGCAAAGAAAATAACTACGTTCAATATTCAATGCCGCCGACAAATAAATATCATCTTGAAATTTCCGAAAAAATCGTTGTAAACATATAAAGAAAACTATGGAAATATTACTAAAACAACAGCATCAAAATAAAAATAAAAAATAAAATAAAATACTTTTATTTCAGACACAGACAAGGTCCATAATGGGATATATACAGAATTTAATTACTAAATACATACATAATTTCAGTTTAAGTACCTGCCCGCGCTATTTGACACACCGGGTACATGCACATGTGAATGTACCCAGTGCCTCATAATTGGACAATCTGGCTTACTACTAAGCTATCAAAGCTTTCAAAGTATTTGCCAAGCAATACTTTGAACGTGCGGTGTAATAAAAATCTTTTAAGGAATTAATTACATAACTCCTCATATAGAGAGATGCAAAAATAAATGTGGAGAGATAGATACATATATGTAGTAGCATTATATCTAGTATTACGTATTACGTGGGCTGGAAGTTATTAGCACTGTCGTGTCCCTGTCGCGTGCACGCACACTGTTACTCGTCTCTACCATAACGATATTTCCTCCATAGCGCCAACATTTGTCTCAAAATGGAATTAGATAACGCAAGAGTAAATCTCTACCGTCATTCCGTAAGAAATGCTTATTCCAATTTCGTTTAGATGAAACAGTGTTTCTTCTTTCTATTATAGACAGGGTTTCCATTCCATTTTCGACTGCGTCACCACGTACCGGTTAAGCACCAGTTTAAAATACTAAGAAATATAAACACCTATAGTTAGTTACCTGTTTTTATTTACAAGATCAAAATCGGAACAATAAATGTGTGAACACAGAAGTGATTTGGTAGTATTGATAGGGTTGAATATATAAAGCCTTTATATCTAGTATAAAATAAAGCCTATCCGCATATGCTAAATATTTAGAACGATTAAAAGGTTTGATTACGATGTTTTAATCTAATTGTTGTTTTGTACCATCTTATTTTCTTCCAGAAGGTTTAGTACTTTCAAAAAGTTAGTCGTAATCACAAATGGTAGTACTTATAATAAAGTACTTTAATATTGCCAAGAAATAGCTTGAAATATTTTATCATAAATGTATGCTTACATTGTTCGACATAAGAATACGTCCTGCAGCAGGATTATTATAATAACAATGAGTAAATGATATTTACACGAGCCGTCGGCCGCGGATCCTTGACCCCACCGCAGTGGGTCGCAGCCAGACGGCGACCGACGACCAGACAGTCGCTGGCGGTCGACGCCGCCCTTCGCCAAATAAATACGAGTATCACTTCACGCACTCTGCCTACGAGGCTACGGAACGAGATATCGATGTGACGCGAAGCTACATAGGATATAATGTTACGCCCGTGTTTGTACTGTTTATGTGCATTTCAATAACGATTCTTCATTATAAAATAATGAAAACATTGTTTATAAAAATTTGTCTCCTTGGTTGCTGGTTGGTCGTTAAGGAGAAGGTGGCGGGTCGATTTGGACACCTTCACGGGAGTACTCGATCGATACTCAACATCGATTATCGATTACCTATGTGTTAATAAACTACTTTTACGGATTAATTATATCACTGTTTTTATTTTTATTTTCCTGATGTTGCGAATGCTATGCAGGTATGCTATCTTTGATCATGGAAGTTGAAAGTCCTTTGTCTTTATGTCATAGTTATCTCGGTATACCCTCAGTTCTTGATCGTTATTATTGTTGGTCAAATCTATGCAGATAGGGCTTACAGTATCTTGAGGCCTTGCAGTGTTATGGTTGGTTTTGGTTTTAATTATACTTAACATTGGATCCCAAGCCGGTGGTAACACCCAGCCATATACTCTATTGAAATTGGGATGTTTTCTGTCTATCTGCTTTCCTTAGCCCCATCGGAACTTAGAAACATTATACATTCAATATCTGATCTGCGGTAGTACCTACTTGAACGTTCTCTTTCAATAAAAATATACATACTTACCAGTGGTAAGTATTCACCTACAAAAATTTAGGTTTTAACGTATGGTAAAATTATTGGTTCTAGTAAGAACAAAGAATTATGTGCTATGAAAGTCAGCAACTATAGGCCTACCATTTAATACGCGTATCGCCTGAGGGGGTAGAAGGGAGCGAGGGGAGATGTTAGCGGATGGGTGAAAGGGGTGCGCGGAGCTGAGAGCTTACGTCAAGTGCGGCAGTGCGCTGGTTGTGCTCGCAGCGCGCGGTTGGTGTTTTTGTTACGGACGCTTGAAGATAAACGCACAAGGTATACGACTGCCAAGATAAATCTCAAGATGAATCGCTCTAATGAATATTGTCTGCACGATCGCATCGTTGATGAAGAGATGGACCGATTTATTATTAATTTGCAAGATTCTGACTCCTCAAGCTACACAGACAGTGATGATGATTCAAGCGATATGAATATTAGTGACGAATAGTCCTATAATTTTTTTATCTGTGGTTAAATATTTCTTAAACGGAGTTAATTATTGTTTTATGATTTTGTACCTATGAAGCTATTATAAAATATTTGTAAAACTTAAAAATAAATACTTACTTAAAAAAAAGATACTTATTATTTTATTCTTTACCAACAATGTCTATCTCGAGATAAATCTTTGGATTATTGACTCCGTGTGTAGCGTTACCCGCCCCCGCTCCCCTCCCACCGCGCAGGCGACACGCGAGTTAAACGGTCGGCCTATAGACATTCCCATATTCTCTACAATAATCGAATCGATAACATTAAGTGACGTAGAGAAAAAAACTGTAATATTTCTCGCAAACAACGGTCTACAAGAACCACGTACATAGCTCTCTATGATATTTTCTATAGAACCCCGGCAATTCTTTTCATCGCGCTGGCATTTTATCAAGCGATTTTTTTACTCAGCTACAAAGCTGTGGCGGGGTTGCAATCAATGTTCCACAGAAGGAAGATGGGAGCCTAAGCGCCTTTTATTTTTGTCCCGCTATTAAAACGAAGATTCCAATTGCGTAGATATTAAAATTCTATTGGACGAGGTAGGTGCCGTACCGTAATAATATTTTAAAAGTTATGAAAAATTGGTCATACGTTTTGAGAGTTCTGTTTCAATTTAATTTTCGGAGACATCGTGACGGGGCTTTTATGAATAATGTTATTTTCTATTTATTATGTTTGGTACATATAAACTTGACAGGCCCGTTGCTCTAGTGGTAAGATACCCTGGCCGCTATCTAATGGGTCGTGGGTTCGGTTCCCACTACGTGTCTGGGTGGTATTTACCTATATTTTCGTCGTATGTTTTTTCTCTCTTTTATTTGATCTTTTGAACGGCAGGACACACTGATGCCGATCTAATTGTAACACTGTTTAAAAATAAGTGAAAAAATAACAAGCCCGCTGAGTTTCTTGCCGGAACTTCTCAGTAGTGGCCGCGTTGTGATCCGGTGTAACATTAAAAAAAAATGACCGTTCAAAAGTGCTAGCGTTAAGCCTATTTGATATAAATGATTTTTGACCATATACGTATGTACGAACAAATGTATAAAATTATTTGTAACTGTTGCCTGGCTCTACCTAGTTTGGGATCAGATGACCGTGTGTAGATTGTCCAAGGCTTTGTTTGATTATAATAATATATTTTAATCAACGTTCCAGGGATATTAAATTGTTAATATTGGAAAGAGAACGTTAGACCACAGTCGTCTTAACTTGGGTATTTAGTGTTGCCTCCACTTTTACATATAAGCCTCTTGATGTGTCCTGTAATTATATAATATGTAGTTTTTATAAAGTTCTGTGTAATTGTTTAACATGAATGCTTACTATAAATATAACAGGCTTTGTACGTTGGCTTAAGCAAAAAAAATTCTTCTTTTTTTATTATATTCTAAGTAAGCCAACCCCGCCTTAGTTAAGCCTTAGCTCCCTACTTAGGTATAATAAAAAAATGAAGAAAAGTTAAAGTAGTTTGCATGATCTACAAAATGTGTCAATTACAATTATTTCAGCGATCCACGTTCAAGTGTAATCCAACAATTTCAGTTGTCCTAGATCAAAATGTTTTGCAAATGTAAGGAAGGAGGGATAAATGTAGAGCGGAGTGTTTTATGGTGAGTCCAAGGCGCGTGATGGTTCGGTAAACACATTTGTTACAAGTTACAACATAAACCTTGTCAAATGTACGTGTCAAACAAAGGAGACATGCTGTAATGTAATTACTTATTCTGTTTATTACAGTCAAGTTTGAATCTCATTTGTAATAAAAGTGGGCTGCGGGTTAACATTGAGCATTGAGCTAAAATCTGTAAATTTAATTTATTATTAGACTATAATTCTGGAGTGATAGTCATATATTAATTAGCAAAAAACTAGCAATTTCCTGTGGCTTCACCCGCAATTTTTTTTTTACAAAGTTTACCAACCCCTAACGCACCCCCAAAGGTTGCTTTTGAAAATTCGCGAAACACGTATTAATTTATTTTATTTAGAGAATCTTTTCAGTAAATTTCAAGTCAATCGAACCATAAAATAAAAAGTTTCATACAAAATAAAACACCCCATTTAACTACTTTAGGAGTCGAATTTTCAAAAACCCTTTCTTAGTGGATGCTTACGTCATAAGAAGAACCTACTGTCCAAATTTCAGCTTTCTAGGTCCAGCGGTTTGGCCTGTGCGTTGATGCATCAGTCAGTCAGTCAGTCAGTCAGGACATGTGATTTTATATGTAAGTATATATAAGATAATAATAAAAATATCTTGACGTTAACATACACGGCTGTTTCATCTCAAACTAGACAGGACCTGTACTATGGTAATCAGAAAACTGATACTGATATACGTGTCATCATCATCATCATCATCAGCCGGAAGACGTCCACTGCTGAACATAGGCCTCCCCTTTAGAATGCCACAAAGAACGACAATTGGCTATTATTGGATATACGTGTATACTTTTGTAAATACATACTTACTACGTACTTAACTATATAAACAATTCTCAAATAGTGAAATATATTCGTCATTAAAACAACCTTTGCATCTTAGTTTTGTTAGATACTTGTCTATTACGATGATTGATGAAATTGCAATCTTCCTTTCATGGCTTAAACGACAGTAAGTATAAAAATGGAATAATTTAAATCCTTAATGCACCATTGTGCGTAATACGTAAACTATTATATAAAAACACAATTTCCACCACCACCACTTCTTTGTGTAATTGTAGATAAAAAAATGTATAAGTACCTATGATTGCCACATACGGTGCCACATTGACTATAGGTACATCGAAGTGTTGAAGTGTTTGTACAGCAACGCCACCATGTCGATCCGACTACAGGAAGAGAGCACGAAACCAATCCCATTGCAGCGAGGTGTGAGACAGGGAGATGTTATTTCTCCGAAACTGTTCTCAAACGCATTGGAGGACGTTTTCAAGCTCATGGACTGGTACGGATTCGGCATCAACATTAATGGCGAATACATCACTCACCTTCGTTTTGCCGACGATATAGTCATTATGGCAGAGTCGCTGGAGGACCTCAATACGATGCTCAGCGACCTCAGTAGCGTTTCCCAACATGGACAAGACGAAGATCATGTCTAATGTCCATGTTGCACCCGTACCGGTAGTTGTTGGGAACGATACTCTCGAAGTTGTTCACCACTACGTATACCTAGGACAAACTGTCCAGTTAGGTCGGTCCAACTTTGACAAAGAGGTCGCCCGAAGAATCCAACTCGGATGGGCAGCGTTCGGGAAACTACGCGATATCTTCTCGTCCAAAATACCGCAGTGCCTGAAGACGAAGGTTTTTAACCAGTGTGTGTTGCCAGTGATGACATATGGTACTGAGACGTGGTCTCTAAAGGCTGGCCTTTTAGAAAAGTTCAGAGTCACACAACGAGCCATGGAGAGAGCTATGCTCGGAGTTTCTTTGCGCGACAGAATCCGAAATGTGGAGATTCGCCGAAGAACTAAGGTCACCGACATAGCTCTCAGAATCTGCAAGTTGAAGTGGCAATGGGCAGGCCACATCGCTCGAAGAACCGATAACCGTTGGGGAAGAAAGGTTCTCGAGTGGCGACCACGAACCGGAAGACGCAGCGTTGGCAGGCCTCCCACTAGGTGGACAGACGACATTGTGCGCGTCGCAGGTAACCGGTGGATGCAAATAGCCAATTGTCGTTCATTGTGGCGTTCTAAGGGGGAGGCCTATGTTCAGCAGTGGACGACTTCCGGCTGATGATGATGACCTATGATTACTTAGCATTCTTATAATCACACAAAACTATATTATATTCATTCTATTTATACTCTATATTAATATTTCCTTCTACCAATTCATCTTTCATGACATCTTACTATAAAAATAATTTTACCCTTGGGATTTAACCTGGATTATCAAATGTTCAATAAATCTTCACATATTTAACGGATTTAAGTAGAAATAGCAGGAAGAAGTTATTATAAACATACTCGTAGATCCCTCGCCCAGATAAGAAAACAAAAAAAAAACATTATTTATCATTGTTATCATTCTCGTGCGTTCTACTAAATAAAAATAATAAGAAATATCGCTTAAGTTAGATTAGTAAGTTTAGAAAGCTTAAAAACTTTTTACAATTTAAAAATACAACAGTCGGGGTTCACAATTAGCAGTGCTGAACAAAAAATAGAATTATATAAGACTTCGCCACGTAGCCAGACACAGAGAAGCAAACTTTTGTAATTAATGTTTTTTTCCTTGAAGAAAATTACCAAAACCTTTTACGCCCTCGTGTAAGTTGTTTGATGTGGGTATCACTGGTCAACCCTGAAAAACTTCAAGTCCTATCCAAGTTTGTAAAGATTTGCGCTTGGAAATGGCACTGACAAATTATTATTAAATTAGGTAAATAATGCTCTGTTCTCCAATACTGTTATAACTTGTATATAAATGAATAAATACAAAATAATAGCGTTACTTGTAGTATTTTTACTGTGATTAATACAGGAATTTCGTTTATCTATAATTACTTTAGTCGGTAACGTAATCCGAAACGGAGATACATATAATTATGACCAGACGTTTTTAATATTATTTATTACAACTTATCTAAGTAATTAAGTAAAGAGTAAATACAGAATAAGAACGGATACTGTATTTGTTAATAATATAGGCACTTGCATAATTACTATAAAAATATTTTAACAAACTTAATCAAACAGAAACTTTATTAGTAGTTGGTAGGTTCCTTGTGCAAGGAACCGTCCAGGTAGGTACCACCGCAGTGTCAGATATTCTGCCGCCAAGCAGCAGTGTGTAAACATTGCTGTGTTCCGGCATGAAGGGCACTGTAGCTGGTGAAATTACCGGACAAAATGACCTAAAATCTAATGTCTTAAGGGTCGGCAAGGCGCTAGTGATTCTTTTGGTGTTGCTATAGTCTATAGGCTGCGGTGACTGCTTACCCTCAGGCGAGCTACACGCTTGCTTGCCAACTTGGGAGTAGATATAAAAAAAAGGAAACTAATTAAAGATTTCATACATTTCATGTCACATACAAATGTAATTCAGTGCGGCCAATCTGCCAGGTTGTAAATAAAGCAACTGAAAACTCCACCTAATTTCGTCCGGAGGTTTTTGCGTGACGCGAGTACAAATAAACCGACAATCAAAGCAGCAAAAACAAGGGGACACGCTGTTTTGTGAACCTTTAGGTAAGGAAGAATAGAGAAAAAATACAATACATCACCGCCTGACTAGTGTATTAATAACGTATAGTTAGTTAGGTACCTACATTGTTTTTTTAGCCTTCTTTGTATTTAAAGTTGTGTCAATAGGCCTTTTTAGTCATTTAGTTGAGAATTACTATTGAGACAAGGATCATCAGTACCTGAATAAAACATATTACAACATTAATGAATAGTTAGAAACTTGATAAGAATAATTTGTAGAACCCAGTATTTAGAATTGACATCGTAACGGACCTTGATTGAAAGTAAAATCACTGATATTATTTTTTTGACGTTGCAACACTTAAACTGCGTACTTATATTTAAAAAAAATGTTGTCTATGTTCGAAATATGAATTAGAATCTAACAACCCGAGTTACTAATTTGTAGAAGTTTAATCTTGTTCTACGACCGTGTAACTCTTAAAGGCTAGTTTTAAACACAAAGCATCGTATTATCACGTGGAATTCACTGAAATAATAATTTGGATTGCGGTTAACATGGTTTCGCGATGTCGGCATCACGGATCTGCTGATGCCACGCCTTGCTCGAATTAATAACGGATATTATCGTCGGCAGTTTAATAAATATAAGTAAGTATTGCTTTTGTGTGCATCGTTGGAATGTATTGAATTTATAAGGAATATAATTTATATGATCAATAAAAATACAGTACTAACAGTAGGTAAGTATACTTTAACGGCCGGTCCCAATACTCTATCGCCGATAGCAAGCTCAGATAAAAAGTTAACTTTAAACTATCTGTTACTGCTGTTTCAATAACAAAATTGACGTCGTTCTAACCTTAGGATTCTAAAGGTACGCGTCCATTGGCCAGCGCCGGACGCACCCCACGCACGGCACGCAACGGATTTTAGTTTGCTTTCTATGATTTTGACGGTCCGCATCGAAAAATGCCGGCGCGGATAATCCCGGTCCCGGGATAGTCCCGGGATCCCGGGACTATCCCGGGATTAGACTATGTATTATAAAATAATATTATTTCCATAATATTTTTTTCCCTCTTATTTACCGGCTATTTTCAAAAAAATGTATATGTAAAAACTTTGTACTACCTAATACCTATTACATACTTATCTGTAGGGAATTTTATGAAGAATTCAAATAAATATTGAGTACATATATTTGTAGAGTTTAGAAAATTAGGAGAAATTATCGAAAGAATGCGTTCCTTCCCCGCGGGGTGACCGGTGCGGCGGGCCGGCTGACGCTGGGTCGCGGAGAAGTATTGCGAGTGGGAAAGTCCCTTCTAAGTTCTACGACAAACTCAGAGAATTCTCTAAGACGACCAAGATATTATTAGGGCTGTACATGTATAATACGTATCGTACGGCGTATCTAAGGGTTGTTTTTGTCGTTATGAAATAAATTATAATAATATAATCTAGGCAAGGTTATTGTCAAGGCGAAAGGGACTACGGAATGCAAACTAGACCTGTATTTGGCAATCCCGAAAATCTCGAGATTAGCCAAATGCAGTCCCGGGATTTTCGGTGCCAGAAAACGGCCGGGATTGTATTCTCTAGTTCCGCACCACTATGGACGTATTAAAATTTTGCTAGGTGTCTAATCCCAACAAAAAGACCAAACCGCATAACTAAGTTTGTTTGTCAAAGTTTTTTTTTAGGATATACAAGCTAACTGGTTGAACATTGGACACAATCAAGGATATAGCAATTCATGGTCTGAAGTAACATGTAAAGTTAAATGTAATAAATAACTATAAGTAATCAAAGTTTAATTACAATAATGTGCAACCTTGCACAAGGTTTCTCCCGTCGACATGCGGCTTTTTACAAAGAAAGAAATAGCCGACCGGAGCGTTGTACCTAAATAAATAGGTATTAAAACTTATCACCGAAAATCTGTTTAGAGCCACGCCTCTAACAGGTAACTCTAAGACAGGTAGTAACAGTAGGCAGTATCTATTTTGATTAGATATTTAGGACGCAAATCGAGTAGGTACTGAGCGCCCTGTATTAATATGTCCCATGCATGTTCAACCAGTCATGTGGTATTTAAAAACTGTGCTATAAAAGAAACATTGTTCTATTTTTAACCGACTTCAAAAACGGAGGAGGTTCTCAATTCGTCTATATTCGTTTTTTTTTCTATATATGTTCGCGCATAACTCTGGCAATTATGAACCGATTTGAAAAAATCTTTCTTCCATCCATTCTTTAATCCGTTAATTGGGTCCCATAATAAAAATATTGCTTAGTTAAAATTGTTAGTAGTTCCTGAAAAAACAAGAATGTTGGCTGCGCAGGAAAGCTACGGGAAAGCCTATATAGATGACTTTATGTCGCTTTTTAAGGACAAAAATGGCCATAACTCTTGCAAATATTTACCAATTTCAATCATTCTTCTTTTATTCGAAAGAAGAAACCACTGTAATGAACCTGTATGAATTTTATCACAACCGGATAAGAACTTCCTGGAGGACCATGAATGATATGGAGGAATTTATCTGGTAAAAACCATAAAACTGATGTTCTCCTTTACATTTCTCAGACAAATATGAACCGATTTCGATGATTCTTTTTTTATTCGAGAGAGTAAACTACTATGATGATTCCATGCAAATTTCATTACGATCGGATAAATTGTTTCTGAGTTTCTGAAGAAACATGAATTATGTAAATGTATGTAGACGATAATGTGAAATCATAATGATGTCATAACCTACCTACTTAGATCATTTTACCGTCTTCAATGGTTCAATCTTTATGTATGAAGATATCACTAAAAAGTATAAAATGAAATATTGAAATCAAACTACTTTTACGGATTTTATCGCGGTTTATTTTTGATTTTACTATCCCGACGTTTTGAATGCTTTGCAGCACCCATGGTCACGGGAGGACTGAGATGTTGAACGTCCTTATGTCACAATTATGCCGGTGTACCCTCAGGTCTTCTTAGTATTGGTTATTGTTGGCAAAAACCCAAACCGCGATAAAATCCGTAAAAGTAGTTTGATTTCAATGTGTAATATTCGCGTAAGTAAAAGACAACATTAAATAAAATATTTAAAAAAAATATTGAACCGACTTCAATAACACTAAAAAGTATAAAATAATTTAAATAGGTATAGGGTATTTGTGCAAAATTAGCAATCATCAGCAGCCAAATAGTCCACTGCTGAACAAAGGCCTCTCCCTTAGAAGGGAGGGGTTGCCATAACCTTCACGCTTGGCAGGCGGCTTGATTAAAATTAGCATTGTAATTTGAAAAATAAATATTATTCCGCACGTATTACATGCTCAAAAATTAACAAGTTAGGCATTTGTCATTTTCCATATACTCGTAAATTATTTCTGTAATGTTGTAATGGACAATATGCGAAATCTTATATAAAAGTTTTCGGTACGTAGTCCCTTACACCCTGTATTTGTTGACATTTAATTATAAGTCAAAAACTACTCCTTTTTGAAGTCAGATAAAGTAAAAAGATATCTGAAACGAAAATTACTTCGTGCGATGACGACCTAAACTCGGCGTTGAAACAAACAATGGGTGGAATATTAAAAGAGATCTCGTTAGTTTAAGCGTTGCCATGGGCTGGAACACCCCGGGACCTCAGTTCCGCTTCCCCTGGCCGCCTACGCATTGTAAAGGTTAAGGGCAAACTATTATGGATGCGACTGCATTCTTCCAGCCATTCAATTACGACGCTCTCGGCGGCACTAATATTATGTGTGATAAAAGTATTGACGTCATAGGAAATTAGCCTTCGTATAACTTTATAGATTTACCTTCAACACTTATGAACTTCACTGCAAATGAGGATAAAACCTTGTACTGGATTAATTTATGTGCGATTTTTAAAAGCAAATTGTTTTGCGAATATTAAAATTTGCTTTAATATTCGAAAATTTTCATATGGAATATGGAAGTTGACATAAAAAGTAATAAAAAAAAAATTGAATTGACATAAAAAAAAATTTAATTGACATAAAAAGTAAACTTTATTTATGAATTTTATTTGAATAGTTTTTTTCGGAAAGATTCAAGCCCGTCTAATTTAGCGGTTGAATTTCCAAAAAGCATTGCATTTTTTGGTCCATTTGGAAATAGTCGATCAGTTACTCAACACAGATAAAACAGTATATCGATGCCTTAACTAATCAATTGTTCGAAATAATACCCATTGTTTTTAATGTAGAGAATTAATTTTACGTTGAATTGTAAATTTATTATTCACAGAATTGAATTACAACATCATTTTCATGTGAAAGATTAGGCGCTGTAGCCGCATGGATCGGGAAAACGTCAAGCATAGACTTTAATAGTCCATTAAGCCCTCAAAGCTACTGTTATACACCGACCGAAGCAGTTGAGAAAAAAATACAAAAGATATACTTAGTTCAATTTTAAATTAGTTTATAAATACTGTATTACGTTGTATATTCACACAAAGTATAAGCTACCCACACATCCATCATATCTATATTAATAAAAGAGCAGGGTGTTTTCTAGGAATCACGATACAGCAAAAACCATATAATGTACAATCTTGAAATTTGGAACCAACATTATTGAAATAGTCTAGGTGAACAATAAGAACGGATTTTTCGAAATTCCTTACTTAAGGGGGTCAAATGGGCTCCCAAAGTTTGTATGGAAAAAAATATTTTTTTCGTCACACGGACATGAAACTTTGTCAGTGTACTAAACAAAAGAAATAAAGAAACACGTGTATCCCACTTTTTGAAAATCGACCCTTACAGGGGTTTTAGCATCGTTTTTGAGTATGCAACGCGGAAAAAAAAATTCATACTGCATTGCTGAAACTTTGCGAATACATTAATCAAATTATAGAGATCCAAGTGCAAATAATAATTTTTTGAAAATCAACTCATAAAGGGGTCCAATTGGGGTCCAAAAAATGTTTCTCGACCTACAGTCATAAGACTTAGTTTATATATTGCACACAAAAATCTAAGAAACTTAAATTCGGCATTTTTCGAAAAACTACCCCTAAGGTCATTTAATGGGGTTTCAAAGTTTGCACAAAGAAGGATTCCCATTTCATCATATGATGCAGCTAGAGTAACGAAACTCGGTAAATAAACTCAACATAATAATTGAAAAAACTAATTTTGAGCATTTTTGTAAAATCAACCCCTAAGTGGGTCAAATGGGCTCCCAAAGTTAGTATGAAAAAAAAAATTTTTTCGTCACACGGAAACGGAACTTTGTTACAGTACTGAACAAAAGAAATAAAGAAACACGTATATTACAACTTTTTGAAAATTGACCCTTAAAGGGGTTTTAACATGGTTTTTGAGTACACAATGTAAAATAAAAACATACTTACTGCATTGATGAAACTTTGCGAATATATTTATCAAATTATAGCAATCCAAGTGCAAATAATATTTGTTTGAAAATCAACTCCTAAAGGGGTCCAATTGGGGTCCAAAAAATGTTTCTCGACCTACAGTCATAAAACTTAGTTTATATATTGCACACAAGAATTTAAGAAACCTATTTCCAGCATTTTTTTAAAAACTACCCCTAAGGTTTTTTAGTGGGGTTTCAAAGTTTGCACAAAGAGGATTTCCATTTCATCCTATAATGCAGCTAGAGTAACGAAACTCGGTAAATAGCTCAACACAACAATTAAAAAACTAATTTTGAGCATTTTTGTAAAATCAACCCCTAAGTGGGTCAAATGAGCTCCCAAAGTTTGTATGAAAAAAAAAATCGTCACATGGACATGAAACTTTGTCAGTGCACTAAACAAAAGAAATAAAGAAATTCGTGTATTACAAATTTTTGAAAATCGACCCCTTTAGTAGGATTTGAGTTGACTGGTTTTTGGGTATGAAACGTGAAAAAACTTAGACATACTTACTGCATTGATGAAATTTTGCGATTATATTTATCAAATTATAGCAATCCATGTGTATACATGATGTTTTGGGAATCAACTCCGAAATGGGTCCAATTGGGGTCCAAAAAATGTTTTTCGACCTATAGTCATAAGACTTAGTTTATATACTGTACAGAAGAATTAAAGAAACCTATTTCCGGCATTTTTCGAAAAATAACCCCTAAGGTAATATCAAGGGGTTGAAAATTTTGCACAAAGAAGGATTTCCATTTCATGCTATGATGCAGCTAGAGTAACGAAACTCAGTAAATAAAATCAACACAACCATTGAACAAAGTAATTTTGAGCATTTTTGTAAAATCAACTCCTAAGTGGGTCAAATGGGCTCCCAAAGTTAGTATGGATTTTTTTTTTCATCACATGGATATGAAATTTTGTCAATGTACTAAGCCAAAAACATTAAGAAACACGTGTATCACAACTTTTTCAAATTCGACCCGTAATGGGTTGTTAGCATGGTTTTTGAGTATGAAACGCGGAAAAAAAATATCATTCTGCATTGATGAAACTTTGCGAAAACATTTATCAAACTAAAGCAATTATTGTATAAATAATATTTTTTTGAAAATCACCTCTTTAAGGGGTCCAATTGGGGACCAAAAAATGTTTTTCGACCTACAGTCATAAGACTTAATTTATGTATTCTACACAAGAGTCTAAGAAAAAGTTTTCCGGCATTTTGCAAAACACAACCCCTGACCATAGGGGGGGGGGGACCATTTCATGGGGTTGAAAAGTTTACACGTAGAACGATTTCCATTTAATGCTATCATACAGCTAGAGTAACGAAACTTGGTACATAATCTGAATACAAAAATTGAATAAACTAATTTTTAAGCATTTTTCGATAATCAACTCCTAAGTGGGTCAAATGGGGTCTCAAAGTTTGTATGAAAAACTTTTTTTTTCACCGCACTAACACCACACATAATGCAGCTAGAGTAACGAAACTCAGTACAATGACTCAACAAAACAATTTAACAAACTAATTTTCAGCATTTTTCGAATATCAACCCCTAAGGGGGCCAAATGGGGTATCAAAGTTACTATAGAAAAATAAATATTCATCGCATGAACACGAAACTTTATCAGTGTACTGATAAAAAACACGAGTATCATATTTTTTTTAAAATCATCCCTTGAAGGGGTTTAAGCATGGTTTTTGAGTAGCAAACGCGGAAAGAAAATCATGCTGCACTGATGCAACTTTGTGAATAAATTCATCAAGTTAACGCAATTTATTTTGAAAATCAACCCCTAAAAGGGTCCAATTGGGTCCAAAAAATGTTTTTTGTCCTACTGTCACAGGACTTATTTTATACTTTGCACATAATAATCTAAGAAACTTATTTAAGGCATTCTTCAAAAAACAATCCCTAAGGTCCTTTTATGAGGTTGCAAAGTTTGCATGAACAAGAATTTTCATTTTAGCTATAATGCTGCTACAGTCACAAAACTCAATAAATAAACTCAACAAAACAACAAACAAATTTTCTGCATTTTTCGGAAATCAACCCCTAAGTGGGTCAAATAGGGTATCAAAGTTTGCAAAAAAATATTTTTCTTCAGACGGACACAAAACTTTTGTCATCATATGAAGTTAAGAAACATGTCTGACACATTTTGATTTGAAAATCAACCCTTGACGGGGTTTTAGCACGGTTTTTGAATATGAATGCGGTAAAAAATTTATGCTACACTGCTGACACTGCGGATGCATTCATGAAATTAAAGAAATCCATGTGCAATTTTTTTTTAATTGGCCCCCAAAAGGGATTAATTGGCGTCCAAATCATGTTTTTTTTTACCCTACGGTCACAAGACTTATTTTATGTATTGCACATAACAATCTAAGAAACGTGTTTCCTGAATTTATCGAAAAACAACCCTTAAGGTCAATTAATGGTTTCAAAGTTTGCATGCAGAAGGATTTCCATTTAAGTTATAAGGCAGCTACAGTCACGAAACTCGGTAAGTAAACTCAACACAAAAATTGAACAAACTAATTTTCAGCATTTTTAACCGACTCCAAAAAAGGAGGAGGTTCTCAATTTGTCTGTACATATTTTTTTTTTCTATGAATGTTCGCGCATGACTCTGGCAATTATGAACCGATTTCAAAAATTCTTTCTGGTACGAATAGGCCGCTCCACTGATTGGGCGCCTTAAAAATATTACTTACGAATGAGCAGTTCCTGAAAAAACAAAAATGGCTACTCAGGAAAAACTGTAGGAATGCCTAAAAGATGATGTTTTTATCGCTTTTTAAGGACAAAAATGGTCAAACCCTGGCAAATATTTACCCATTTTATTCGAAAGAAGGAACCACTGTATTGAATATGTATAAATTTTATCACAACCGGATAAGAACTTCCTGGAGAACCATGATTGATGTGTAGGAATTTTACTGGTAAAAAAAGAATTTAGACAGACGAATTGAGAACCTCCTCCTTTGAAGTCGGTTAAAAAACCATGAAACTGGTGTTCTCCATTACGTTACTCTGACAAATATGAACCGATTTCAATGATTCTTTTTTATTCAAGAGAGTAAACTACTGTAATAATTTCATGCAAATTTCATTAGAACCGGATAAAGTGTGCAATTTTTTATTCGAAAATCAACCCGTGGGATAAATGAGGTAGGTATCAAAGTTTATTTGTAATAAACAATTTTTTCAAAGACACGAAACTTTGTCAGTGTACTCATCAAAAAACTGAGAAACACGTTTAACAGATTTGTTTTGAAAATCAACCCTTAACGGGGTTTTAGCACGGTTTTTTAGTATAAAACGCGAAAAAAAAATCATGCTGCATTATGGACACTTTGCGGATAAATTCGTCATATTGAAGTAATCCATGTAAACCATTTTTTTTTTAATTGAGTTCCAAAAAATATTTTATTCCTACAGCCACACGACATATTTTATGTATTGCATACAAGAATCTAAGAAACCGTTTCCGGCATTCTTCGAAAAATTCCTAAAGTTTGCTTGAAGAAAGATCTCCATTTACCTAATGCTATAATGCAACTATGGTAATGAAACTGAGTGAATGAATTAAACAAAACTATTGAATAAACTAATTTCCAGCATTTTTCGAAAATCAACCGCTAAGGGCATCTACCAATGGGGTTACCAAATGGTTTCCACTTAACAACCTCATAAGTTTTTTAATGGAATTGCAAAATAAGTACTGTATCTTTTTAAATAAAGAAGTAAATATTTAAGAATCCCATTTCTTACACATATAATAGCTTACACAAAAATACAGGCTACATACTTGATACCTATTAGATCAGGGTTAATAAAAGTGTGAACAATATCGTTACATTAGTGTAAACAATGTTTTAAAAACCTCGATCCATAATTCAAAACACGTTTGAGTAACAAAGTAAACGCGAGCGAAGCCGCGGGCTACAGCTAGTACATAAATAAATATACACTATGAGTAATGCCACAGACATGCAGAGCAAAATTATTCATTACGGAACTAATATATAAAACAAACACTAGGATTGATTCAGTGCACACTAATTGACATTGGTATCGAAGGCAACGCACTGTAATGATACATACAATACAATACAAACATACAATACATACAATGCACTGCACAATATACTTTGCAAACGTAAATAAATAAAATACAGTTCATTGCAAATTTTCAGGCGCTTACAGTTTTATTTTTATTTATTTTTAGCCTCCAAAGCGTAATGGATTAAAGTTATAAATTCGACGCCTATGTTAGTCTGTGGCGTCGTAGTAGAACCATTCTATCATATAAAAATCTATAGTGGCAGACATCGTAAGTACGTAGTTCTCAAATGAATGAACGGTATTTTTTGTTCGAAAGCTGATATCGGAATGATTATATGTATAATAGTATATATGTACGTTCAGCCGTTTATTATGAGTTTGATAGATTGTGTTGCGTTTTGTATAATATATACGTCTATCGAAGAGGTTATGGGTACGATTCCTACTCAGATTTTATAGTAAGTAATACTTCTAGCGAGACTCTACTTTGATCCGCAGGAATTTATAAAATTTTCACTTTGTCTAAGTGATATTTATTGTACACTAGCTGACCCACGCAGCTCCGCCTGCGCTATTTTTACGTTAACTAAACTTTTAATAACAGACATTCGCATCGAACACATAACCTCCTTTTTTATAGTCGGTTTAAAACTGGGACCCACTTTTAACTTGCTCTCCGAAGAACGGACCTGTTTAGTTCAAATGGCGTTAAACGGTCACCCATCCATTTAATGACCTTACCTAACGTTGCTTAACCCGATAGATTACAAAACCTTGATAACAACTCTCGATGAGTGTTCCTTAACTAATATTTATTATATTATAAAGAAAAATTGATAAAATCGGACCAAGCGTATAACCAAGTACCCATTTTGACTATAATCCCCTCTCCCAAAAGAACCGTGCTAGGTTACGGGATAAAAAGTATCCTATGTCCTACCTCGTAGTAAGATCTCAAATCATGCCAAGTTTCATTTGAATCCATTCAGTAGTTTCGGCGTGATGCGCAGCCGTGATACAGACAGACAGACAGACAGACAGACAGACAGACAGACAGACAGACAGACAGACAGACAGACAAAAATTAAAAAAATTACATTTTTGGCCTCAGTATCGGTTATAGAATGCCCTTCAAATATAATTTTCAAAATATCTTCAATGTACAGAATTGGACCTGTTACAGTTTTATTATAAGTATAGATTTGATTTACATGACGGGCCTGTTGGTCTAGTGGTTAGACACCCTGGCTGCTACCCAATAGGTCGTGGGTTCGATTGCCACCAAGTGTCTGTAAAGTATTAGTATCAGTTATCTGGTTGTGCCTAGTTTGGGATCAGATGACCGTGTATGGATTGTCCCAAAATACTATTATTTTTAACCGAGTTCAAAAGGAGGTTTTCTATTCGACTGCAATTTTTTTAGTTTTCAGGTTATCACATATCCGAAGTTAATTTTTTTGTTCTAATTAGATATCCCAAAAGGACCCCATAGAAATGTTGTCTCATGAAATGTAACTAGAACGCGTGACAGAAGGCGGTGGTAGATTTTATCAAAAAATATGCGTGCTCCTTACAGATTTCCGATAAATATGTGACGGGTGAAGATATTACTTGATTTACTAAGTCAATTCTCGGTAAAATGAGTATGATACTAAGTACATACACAGCATTACACCTTCGGAGATTAAGAGCGAGACAAACATCTATTTATGGCCTAATCTCATGATGTAGATATCGAAACCCGATCAAAACAATCAGAGGCAATGAGTCCTGCCAACATTCATAGAAAACTTATCTCTACCTACATACGAGTAAGTACCTACTTCGTAAAAGTAAATGTTTCTTTGTGTGTGTGAACTATCTAAGGTAAGGCGGGGTAAGACTAACATACTTTACTGTCGGACAGACAAACTTTATTTTTGTGACTAACATTTATGCCCTACCTTTAAGACAGTAATGCCACTGGTACATTAACACTATACGCTTATATAAAACACTGAATACATTACCGTAATTGCATCTGGAACATACATTTTGAAGAAATAGTGATATAGGTAAAACTGGTAGTCTTACCCCACCACACGGGGTAAGACTGTCAGTGACATATTTTATCAGAAATCGTTCACCAAATAGAACTTTTGAAAATAAATCATGTTTATAACAAGTAAATTAAGTAAAAGATAACTCTATTGCAATGTTACAGCGTTTATTTTTGCGGCAATTCGTGTAAATAGTTATCCGGGGTAAGACTGACATACAATCGAAAACAGGGGTGTAAAACCTTTGACTTCTTTTTTTTATCGACATTAAAACCTCATTGTCACTATGAAATAGTTCAGCGATTAAAGTATAAAGAAGGAGCAAACACTCACAAACTTTCTTTTAAACAATATAGGAAGCTTTCGAAAGAATGTATAAGTACATTTATAAATGATTATAAAAGTTTAGTGTTATACTCTCGTTCATACTGATAGAAGTATTTCGAGCTTAGAACTTACTAATTATTTTTCAAAGCAATATATATATTGCTATATATATTGCTTAATTCTTATATATAAGAATTAAGAACGGCTTAGTTTAACGTCTTAACAAACTTAATTTCTCAATGTTAATCCTTGTAATATCACGACGACGGTTTTATGTCCGAAACTTTTCTGTTATTAAGAATCAAAATTGTTTCAAAGGGTTAAGCGCTTAATCTCTCGTATAATTTTTATATCATTTTCGTACCATTATTAAATGATTAAATTTTATTTTTCCCTTAGTGAATAATACACATTTGTCGTAATACATTGTCCATAGTAAAACTCACAAAACTTATATTCTAACACTCATCTATTTATCAAATGTAAGCTACCTAATTGGTGCAATAAGGAACAGTCGAAGTGATCTGCAATGAACTTCAGGAGGCTATTCGATGTAGCCCACACCTTCTGCAGCAGCGTCGCAACACATTTGCGGCGAAAACTAAACTAAACGTAATCTGTCGGCGGTCGATTCGTGATCGCGCTTATGCGATCCGGCCGTTGAGAGGATATCTAACTTTATTCTAATCGGGAATTAACGCGATTTACCTTATATTTTGGACTAGCTGACCCACGCAGCTCCGCCCGCGCTGTGTTTACGTTTACTAAACTTTCAATAATATACATTCGCATAGAATACAAAACCTCCTTTTTTAGAGTCGGTTAAAAACTTGGACCCACTTTGTAATTGCCCTCCAAAGCACGGAAACGTTTAGTTCAAATGGCGTTAAACGGTCATCACTATTTAATGACCTTAGCTAACGTTGCTTAACCTGATTGATTTCCAAAAATTGTTAACAACTGTCTATGAGTGTTCCCTTACAAATATTTATTATAATTATAAAGAAAAAATGATAAAATCGGACCAAGCGTATAACCAAGTACCCATTTTGACTTTAATCCTCTCTCCCAAAAGAACCGTGCTAGATTACGGGATAAAAAGTATCCTATGTCCTACCTCGTAGTAAGATCTCAAATCATGCCAAGTTTCGTTTCAATCTATCCAGTAGTTTCGGCGTGATGCTCAGCCGAGATACAGACAGACAGACAGACAGACAAAAATTAAAAAAATTACATTTTCGGCCTCAGTATCGGTTATAGAATGCCCTCCAAATATAATTTTCAAAATATCTTCAATGTACAGAATTGGACCTGTTACAGTTTTATTATAAGTATAGATTTACCTTATTTACCTTGAAACGTCAAGCCAAAATATAAGGTAAATCGCGTTAATTCCCGATTAGAATAAAGTTAGATAATGGAACGCGAAAGTCTAAAAGTATACGTTGAGAGGATTTTGGAATTGACATTTTTTTTAACAATATTGGATTGCATGCAACGCGACTGAGAAGATCTAGCAAGAAGCTCAGTGGGCTTGTCATTTTTTGCTCTATCTTTTCTGTGTACGAAGCGAACAAGACATTTGTCTACTGGTAAGTGTAATTGTGACCCTCGAGGCGGGTGTCGACGTGGTGTGAGCCCCGCGTCGTTGTGAGCACCGCGAGGGTGCCATGCTGGGACGGTAACTATTTCTTAAACTGTTAAAGATCGGGCAAAGTGGAGGAATAGTAGTCGGTACGTGGATCCTGGCAACAGCCGGTATTGATCACGCCAGGCAGAAGTAGTTTTTTTTTTTTTGGGCATGATAGTCGCTGTTGGCCGCAGATGGCCATTACAGCTTCACCGGACAATAGGAGGCGAGCGCTTGGAGCGCTCTAGCCTTTACGGCAGAAGTAGCGACGAGCTCAAGGGCACCTCAGGGAGGCACGGCCTCGGCTTGGGCTGTCGCTTAAGAGAGGGCTGAGTTTACCACCGGTTCACAACGCGCCCCCACTGAGAAGAACCGGCAAGAAAATACAGTGGGGTCATGCACGTCGTTGAGGTCGCATACGTACATCATAGTCCGCACTCACTGCCTTAAGAATGCTGTTACTCGAGCATTGTAACCGCTCCCTCATGACGGCGTAGAAGTCGGGCACCCCCGACTCGGCAAACATGCCCGAGGCACTACAGTAACGCGGCAGACCCATGAGAATACGAAATGCGTCATTATATTGCACTCTCATTGTGTTATGAGACTTTAGTGTGAAGTCGGTCCAGAGTTGACAGGTGTAGAAACACTGGCAATAGGCATTAAATAATGTCAGCTTAACCCGCTTGCTACACCTGCCAAATCTTCTCGCAAGCATGTTACACCGAATCGACAGCGCACGTCTCTCACGCTCGATGTCTTGTTTATCTCTGAGGTCCGAGGTAAGCATGTGCCCTAAATATCGCAACTTTTGCACAACCTGAACCACTGAGCCGTCAACTTTAACCTCGGGTACGTAATCCGGTCCTCTTGCCGATCTAAATACCAGCATTTCAGTTTTTTTAGCATTATATTTTAGGCTGTGAGTGTTAGCATAACGCTCACAGACTAAAAGCAGCTTCTTCAAACCTTTGATCGAGGGACTGAGAAGCACCATATCATCCGCATAGCTGAGGTTGTTCACACAAACATCCCCAACATGACAGCCCACACCGGAGCCTCTCAATTCCTCAATCAAACCGTTGATATAAACGTTAAAAAGGTCCGGAGACGTTAATCCACCTTGACGAACCCCGCATTCTAACCTATAGTTGTTAGAAGTCGCGTCGCCCCATTTAACATAGTTAGTTTGACCTCCGTACCAGCACCTCAACAGATCTACAATGTTTGACGATACACCTGAGTCGAGCAATTTGGGCCAGAGTATTTCATAATTCACCAGGTCAAATGCTCGACTCAAATCAAGAAAACACGCGCAAACAGACGTGTTGCGTCTTTTGTAATAATCAACAGTGTATTTAAGACTCATGATTGCAGAGTCCGTTGACAGACCGGCACGGAAGCCAAACTGTGCGTCGTCAATCTGTACTTTTCTCAGTAGTTCAGGCAGCAGTAATCCCTCAAAGACCTTACCTATCACAGTACCAAGAGAGATGGGACGATAGTTTTCAGACGTAGTCAGATCACTAGTTTTGTTTTTGGGCACAGGAACCACCACAGTCATTACGAGATCAGGAGGAAGGTATGTGTATCTGAGGCAAAGAGTAAATAGATTGGCCAACTTAGAAAATAAGATACAACCACCATGCTCGAGGCTCAAACCGTCATGGCCCGGTGACTTACCGCGCTTCATTTTATGTACCGCCTGCTCAACGTCTAGACGCGAGTACAATGCGAACGCCGTCGCCGCCGCGCCGCCGACTGCGATTGTGCGTTGACATTACGTACAAAAACTACCCTCAATATTGTAATAATGTGCATGATATGTTTTGATTTGTTTTAAGTTATTAATTTATTACTCAAATGAGGAATGTGCGACGCTCGGACAAACCCTTGGTGGTGTATGAGCGCCAAGATCATAATTGTGTAAATGAAATATTTAATAAATAAATGAAATGAAAAAAAAAATGAATGACGTGTAAATATGATGCTGTCCTGACAAAAGCAAGCAAGCACCTATGGACCTACCACCAGTATTAGAATTGTATGCTAGTTATTGAGTATGTTACGTTGTATTAATAGAAGCATTGATTACAAACCAAAAAAAAAACATTTTACGGATGAAATACTAGAAATAGTTTTGACAAAACGCACATAAAGTAGAACGGCGTCACAACATTTGATTTTTTTTCGTGTTATCTTAGTTCATTTTATTTGATACTTTCGTTTGTTTTGTCTAACTAGCAAAATTATTTATAAACAATGGATTTAAATGAAAAAGAACAGCTTCTTCAAAAAGCATTATTCAAAATAATAAATGAATCTTAATAAGTACTTTCTTTGCGGCTTCAAGTTCAAGTATTGTTAATGATGTATATAACTTTGTAATCAAAATTATGTAAATATATTATCACATTATAAAATAATATTTACATTTTTTATTGTCATGCAAATAGCATTGTAATATAAATGAAAGTTTTTCGTCATATAAAAGTTTAATCAAAAACCGAACCGCGCCCGTCGCCGCTAATATGTTAGATTTTAATTAAAGTTACGTCAGGAAATGCGTACAACAATAAAACAGATGTTCCCAGTCGTGTGCTGCGGTAGGTATGCTATGATTAAAGTTATAAGCCAAAGAGATTAAATGTTATAGGCCATAGACTGAGCGGCCTTTGGGATTTTTTTCATACAAAAACCAATCCCACCACTCATTCCCACCACTATGACTCCTGTCAGCCAGGATCTACAGTGGTCACCAGTGAAGACACCGAGGTTTGACCCTCAGCGAGTCCCGGGGAAACGCTAAATTGTCTTCGAACTCGCAACAAATTTAATTAGAAAAGTAAATAGGAGGAGTTAGAAAAATATAAATTCCACTTCCCTCCTTTGCAAAGCGGAAGACAAATAAAAATCACTCAGATCGATATAACCTTAGAACGAAAGATTCTTACAGGTGCACCAAATAGAGTTAGTCCACCTGTAAGGCACCACGGAAGTTACTAGAATTGAAGGGACCTACACTCAATTATTATAATTGCCACCTTTATTAAATCTATTCTATACTTATAATAAAACTGTAACAGGTCCAATTCTGTACATTGAAGATATTTTGAAAATTATATTTGGAGGGATTTCCATAACCGATACTGAGGCGGAAAATGTAATTTTTTTAATTTTTGTCTGTCTGTCTGTATCACGGCTGAGCATCACGCCCAAACTACTGAATGGATTCAAATGAAACTTGGCATGATTTGAGATCTTACTACGAGGTAGGACATAGGATACTTTTTATCCCGTAATCTAGCACGGTTCTTTTGGGAGAGGGGATTAAAGTCAAAATGGGTACTTGGTTATACGCTTGGTCCGATTTTATCAATTTTTCTTTATAATATAATAAATATTAGTAAGGGAACACTCATAGAGAGTTATTATCAAGGTTTTGTAATCGATCGGGTTAAGCAACGTTTGGTAAGGTCATTAAATAGATGGGTGACCGTTTAACACCATTTGAACTAAACGGGTCTGTGCTTCGGAGAGCAAGTAAAAAGTGGGTCCCCATTTTTAACCGACTATAAAAAAAGAGGTTATGTATTCGATGCGAATGTCTGTTATGAAAAGTTTTGTTTAACGCAAAAATAGCGCAGGCGGAGCTGCGTGGGTCAGCTAGTTCTTCAATAAATATACAAAATATGTATCAAAATAACCCCGTACCCGTGGGGTGTTCGGGTAAGAATAGCACCCTTCCATCTCCTCCCGTTGGGTGTCCATAAGAGAAGACTAAGCGAAAACAACAAGACGGGCAGAAGATTCAAGATTCAATTTTTTTATTTCAAACTAGCTGACTCACGCAGCTCCGCCCGCGCTATTTTTACGTTAACTTTTAATAACAGACATTCGCATCGAATACATAACCTCCTTTTTTATAGTCGGTTAAAAATTGGACCCACTTTTTACTTGCTCTCCGAAGCACGGACCCGTTTAGTTCAAATGGCGTTAAACGATCACCCATCTATTTAATGACCTTACCTAACGTTGCTTAACCAGATCGATTATAAAACCTTGATAACAACTATCTATGAGTGCTCCCTTACTAATATTTATTATAATTATGAAGAAAAATTTATAAAATCGGACCAAGCGTATAACCAAGTACCCATTTTGACTTTAATCCCCTCTCCCAAAAGAACCGTGCTAGATTACGGGATCAAAAGTATCCTATATCCTACCTCGTAGTAAGAGCTCAAATCATGCCAAGTTTCATTTGAATCCATTCAGTAGTTTCGGCGTGATGCTCAGCCGTGATACAGACAGACAGACAGACAGACAGACAAAAATAAAAAAAAATACATTTTCGGCCAAAGTATCGGTTATAGAATGCCCTCCAAATATAATTTTCAAAATATCTTCAATGTACAGAATTGGACCTGTTACAGTTTTATTATAAGTATAGATAGGCTTAACGCTAGTACTTTTGAACGGTCAATTTTTTAAAAGCTACCACCGGATCACAACGCGGCCTCAACTGAGAGGATCCGGCAAGAAACCCAGCGGGATTGTCATTTTTTCACATTTTTTTTTAAACAAAGTTTGTCTTTTTACAATTAAATCAGCACCAGCGACAGTGTGTCCTGCCGTTCAAAATATCAAATAAAAATAAAAAATACGACGAAAATACAACAAACTAAAAACTAAAATGCCAAAGAGATAGTACTCGGACCAGTCCCCCCAAGCAGCACCCGCGCACGAGTTGACTCGAGCAGCAGCCATCACTCCTCTCAACCATATTGGAGGGAAGGAGGTGACCCGCCACACGAAGCCGCCACAAGCAAAGACTTTTCGATGGTGAGCATGACCGATCCAAAATCACAGTGGCTCACGTTTAACATTTACCTTCTGCGCGTCGCGTGAAGCGTCTTTCTATTAGATTACCCACCACCTATTATATATTTCGATCCCCAAGATGCAGGTATCTTGGGGATCGCAAGCGTGGGGATTATGGCCAACCCTCCTTTCTAAGGAGACCTTTGTTCAGCAGTGGACGTCTTTTGGCTGCATATGATTATGAAAATGAACTGTAGTACATTCTGTAACTTTATTATATTCATTTCCTTCGAAAAATTTTTTGTCGGGTCAGAGCGAACACACGTTTACTGGTTTATTACACAAGTACGCACTTATGTACCAAGTTTTTGATGAAAATTATGCTCGCTAAGGCCGGTCTATTCCTAAGTAAGTCTTTGGTATACACATTATACACTTATTATGTTAATAACACATCAGAATCACAGCCACGATGTAAACACGTGGTAAATTGTAAATTCTCTATACAAACTTCGTTATCTACATTTATGTATACAGTGATTGTGTTTACATTTGTAATCATCGCCTGCTGTTCATTGACCAGTCATAAGTACAGAGGCCAATGTATTTTTTTTAAATAAATGTTTAGCTTCAATCCTGTCTGATTGTAAGTACCCACTAATGCAGTCGTAGATAGTAAAGCATAGCTTATAGACAACCTAAGAGATAAAATTACTTGTTACTTCCGATGGCGCTACAACCCTTTGTGGGTCTTGGCCTCCTCCAAAGTCTTCCTCCAGTTGCCGCAATGCTTGGCGACCCTCTTCCAGTTGGTATACTTTTTCATCTTCCTCAAATCCTCTTCCATAATGTCGATCCAAAGCTTTTTAGGCCTGCCCTTTGGTCTCTTTTGGTGCGGCGTCCACCTTGGCATTACTTTTGCGGCTCTCACGTCTGGCATTCTCGGAAGGTGGCCCGCCCATCTCAATCACTGCGACTTGCAGAACCTGACGATGGTCTCGTGTCGAATAAGTGCATCCAGTTCGTGGTTCATTCGCTGACGACAAGTGCCGTCTCGCTCTTTTACAAGACCAACAATTTTCCGGAGCACTTTTCTTTCGAGAGAGATTAAATATTGTTCACAAAACAGGAAATGCGCGCGTGCGGCGTGGCAGCTAAATGGATATAAAATGCTTGTCCCCCAGTCGCTAAAACGGTAATAATAATAATATCTTCTCTATCGACGGGCTCGTTGGTCTAGTGGTCAGACACCTGCTAACCGATGGGTCGTGGGTTCGATTCCCGCCAAGTGTCTGGGTGTTGTTTATCTATTTAAGTACGTATTTACGAAAAAAAAAGTATATAAGTATTAGTATCAGTTGTCTGGTTTCCATAGTACAGGCTCTGCCTAGTTTGGGATCGGATGACCGTGTGTGGATTGTCCCAAGATATTATTATTATTATCTTCCTTCTGACATTATTTGGAGAGCCCATCTAATGGGTAGTTAGTCACCACTTGCAGCAAAATAGTTAGATACATTATCATTTTAACAAGTGACCTCGGCAATCGTGCAGCTTCCAGTCTACCAAATGCTTAACCACATAAACCAATAACCCTTTCATATGCTTGTACTAGTTCCTATTACTATTTTTAGTATTAGATGCAACCGAAAACGCATTGCGAGTGATAAAGTATTGGGCGGGCAGGGTATGAGTAGGTCCGTTGTCGACACGAAAAAAAGAATTAGTTCCTAAACCTTTCTTGATCTCGCGGGGAAACCTTCAAAAGGTCCCCGGTACACTGTGGGTGGTAAACCGGGATATGTGGCATTCATACCCATTAAAGCCATCGCAGCTGTCGTATCGGTACCCCGATACCTACACCTATAGAGGTCAACTGCTTTTTCATAATTTATCACGGAAGATATTTTACACACCATTCCACTCTTATAAAAGCCCTGCATGTTGAACCCGTCACACAAGCCCCCTAAAATACTGGTAAAGCCATGAAATAAAAAACATAAAAATCACCCAGGGGTACCCGATCTTAAGCGGAACCTGGTTCCGGTAACCAAACAACTGCTTTGAAATGAAACTTCTTTTACGGATTTTATCGCGGTTTAATCAAATAAACCGCGATAAAATCCGTAAAAGTAGTTTCGATTTCAATGTGTAATATTCGCGTAAGTAAAAGACAACATTATGCAAACAACTGCTGCTTACTTTATTTTTCCAAATATGTTATTTGTCATAAATAAATAACCATCCTTATCTTGTCCTACAAGACAAACATATCATACAGACAAGTGCTTGTCCTGGGTAGTTAGGAATCGAACTCACAATCTATTGGGTAACAGCTAGGATGTCTACACCAGCCAATATTGGAGAAACTTTTCCACAAGAAAGACGGTTTCACCATACAGTTTTTATGTATGGAGTGGTACTTATACGATTGATAAGTATTGTATTAATAATAATCACGCTACGGCCTCTGGTTCTCGGATACAGTCATCGTTGTTTGTTTGAATGTCTGTACCAATTATATTTTTTCATTAAGCTGCAACGAGTTACGCAGATGCGGATCTAATTAGCACATTTAAACATGCGGTTTATACATCGAACAATAAAATATGCTCTACTCTATAGAGTAAATCAACTTTATTGGCAAACAAGTAATAAGTTTTAAAAACTAAAACCCGACTACGGATAAAATCGCAGTCTAATAATGTGATATTCTATAGCCTATAACCAGCGGACAATCAAGACGCTTCTAACGACATCCTACTTGTCAAATTATGTTAAGTAGATTAGAAGATATGCGGGAACAGATGAACATAGATTCTTGTTAAAATCATAACCCTCCCTCCGTTCCGAAGTCGGGTAAAAATATGTATAACTCGTAAATATTTAATTGTTTATCCGCTTTCGCTTTAGAAACATAAACTGCAACAAGAATAGCTATGGATGTGTGCTTTTACTATAAGTAGGGATGTCAAGCCTGTCTATTGTGATATATTGTCTTGTTTTTCTCATCGTTCGAGATATTCTAGTGATTCATCTAAATTAACTATCGGAGGTCGATCGCTCAGCAACGCTTAGATGTCAACGTTCTTTAGTTCAATGAAATATTTTTTTTATCATATCAGTGATATTATATACCTACGTAAATAATTAATGCACTAAAAGCACGAAAGACTTCTTGGGGTACTACACCAAGTTCGAGTGGTGTCTATGGTTCTTGCGGTCTGTAAGGTGGGTAGATGGTAGCTGTATAGCTAGTTCTGTGGAATGATAACAAAAATAAACGGCTGTCTCTTAGTACAGCCATAACTTACTCATCGTAGCAATATAATCGTTGCGTTTACAGCAATATAAGGCTCAACTCACACCAAGATGGCAGCGGCCGGCAGCGCACTGCAAGAATTTTAAACTTTAGGATTAATACGTAAAATACCAGTATCGCTTGAAAAACGCGACGCCGCTCGAGGCCGCTCGCGGACGCCGGCGGCCGCCCACGCGCCGCGTTTTTCAAGCGATACTGGTCTTTTACGTAGTGTAGATAAAGTTTAAAATTCGTTCACACTGAAAGTGCGCTGCCGGCCGCTGCCATCTTGGTGTGGATTGAGCCTAACTGTGATCTTCTATGACTGCTTCCTTCAATTATTTAAGATTTACTAGATTTAGGCTGGTTAGCCGGACAAGTTTTATTTGGTTTTTGGCTATCGTGGATTCATTTAGTTTGCTTGACACTAGCTGATCCTTCGAAAAATGAGTTTCCCATCTCTAGACAATTATCGCGTAGAGCGCGCCTCCCCGAGGCGCCTCGCAGTTCAACACCCGGACACGACTGGATTTTAATAATGCTATTTATAGGCAAATTTTATTACATTTGTTTAACACTCATCCTATCTGTTCTTAACATTCAGGTGTATCAATCATGTTCACTATTGAAGGAGAATACACGGTGACTGACCTCGACGTATCGTGCAAGGATATGCAATAAATTAATACCTACGAGTACATCAAGCAACATACTTTGTATTTACATTTAAACGCGTCACATCATAACGCGTATATGAATGCATTTATGTGCATAGTTGTACGTTTACATCCAACATTTGTGACGTTTAATAAACATTTTCTATTTATTTCTTTCGTTCTATTTTTTTTATTTCATAAAATGAAGAGGGCTGAGTTGCTTACTCGGGGATTGTTAATCAAGCGTACCTGTTACTATGTTAAATATTCTTAACATTTTGCTGGCTAGGTTTTTGAAAGGGTTTTTGAAAGGGTTTTTGAAAGGTTTTTTTCCAATACCAGAAAAATGCAATCAAATAATTTCAGGCATAATTATTTTGTAACACTTAACTTATATAGAATAGCTGTAGAAACAATGGATCAAATGATATTTTGCTGTGATTATTTGGCCTTTGATGGCCCAGCATGCATTTTATAGTAATCGTGTTTACGAAGGAACGCATAATCAATATATCTTTATCATAATCTTCGCTAACATGGCGGTGATTTGTCCTCGTAAGACCAGCGTAGTAAGAAAAGTTGAGTGGTCAGGTTTTGATCTCAGAGTAATTAGAATAGAGCTAGTATCGCGTCGATTCGCCGAACAAATTTTTCGTGGCACTTTTGCGGGGTGCGGGAGGCGAAGTAAACACACACAGATACAATTTCACGCATACCCACACTATAATAAACTCGCAACACATTCAAAAAGATACGCACACAAATAAAGAATGACCTAACCATATGAACAAAATTTGGCAGAGGGGTTAGCGCATCATGCTCTCTCCAGTGGTATCTCCTCTAAGGTTTTGATCGGCATAGGTTATTGTAAAGAGCAAAGTGCTCTCATAGCTTAAGTTCTAACAGCAAAAGAAATATTGTATGATTAATGTCCTAGGAAGCATACAAAAGATACAATCTCATTTATGTTTTAAACCCCGTCAGCTCTGATAATACCTTGCTGAAAACTGAGACATTAGCACCTTGACAGTAAAAACTACAAAAGAAAGGCGTTAGTTTCACGATAGGTTTCAACACAAACCAAAAAAATTACCAGTCAGGTAGGTAAGATCTAAAACAATTTGACGTTTCTAATAGATATCATCAGCGGTTCCTGAAATATATAGGTGGAACAGACAGACAGACAGACGAAGTCTGATAATGAGGGTTTCTTTTTTACCTTTTAGGTATGGAACCCTAAAAAGAAACATAATGAAAAGCTACTAATAATAATTCAGTTATTTTTAGTTTAATTTTACTAGATGACATTTGTTTTTATTCATTTTTTAATTTTATGATTAATTTTATATAAATTCAATTTATTCTAAATAATTCTTATTATTAATTTATTTATGATTAAAGTAATTATTTACCTGCTGTATTTTTTGATGAAAAGTCGAGTAGGTTTATTGTATTTATTGATATCCGTGAGGTGAGTAGGGCCCAGATGAAAACCAGCGTCAAGCGTTTATGCTTGACATTAAGCTGATCTGGGTACCTGTTTAGTCCTGCCGTGTGACACATTATTAGTAATAAACCTTTATTTGTAAATGTATGAATTTCACAACTTACTCTGTTTCTCTATTTCTATTGCTTGTACTTGTATGTGTCTCATTGTGCAGATTAAATAAAATCTTTTTAAAAAAAATTGAACCGACTTCAATATCACTGAAAAGTATAAAATAACTTAAATATTATTGAAGTTGGTGTTAGCGTACCTGCTGTGTATATTTGGCACCAACTTCAATAATATTTAAATTATTTTATACTTTTCAGTGATATTGAAGTCGGTTCAATTTTTTTTAAAAAAGATTTTATTTTAAACATTTTAGTGATATTTTCATATTTAAAGATTGAACCATCGAAAACCGTAAAATTATCTAGGTAGGTTATGATCACATTATCGTCTACATAGTTTTACATAATTCATGTTTCTTCAGAAAAAAATATCCGGTCGTAATGAAATTTGCATGGAAGCATCATAGTAGTTTACTCTCTCGAATAAAAAAAGAATCATCGAAATCGGTTCATAATTGTCAGAGCAATGTAATGGAGAACATCAGTTTTATGGTTTTTACCAGATAAATTCCTCCACATCGTTCATGGTCCTCCAGGAAGTTCTTATCCGGTTGTAATAAAATTCATACAGATTCAATACAGTGGTTTCTTCTTTCGAATAAAAAAAGAAACATTGAAATTGGTAAATATTTGCCAGAGTTATGACCATTTTTATCCGACCGAGCGAGTCCGAGCGACTAAAACGTCATCTATATAGGCTTTCTTGCAACTCTCAGTGCGCAGTCACCATTCTTGTTTTTCAGGAACTACTTATTACTAAGCAATAATTTTTTTATGGGACCCAATTAACGGATTAAAGAATGGATGGAAGAAAGATTTTTTCAAATCGGTTCATAATTGCCAGAGTTATGCGCGAACATACATAGAAAAAAAAAATATATACAGACGAATTGAGAACCTCCTCCTTTTTTTGAAGTCGGTTAATAAATATACTTCTTCTTCTTCTACTGCCACATTTGATTTTATTTTTTGAAGTCTCCTTTGATTAAAAGCAGAGCCGCTATGTAACGCAAAATTCATTTGTTATTATTATATCCATGTTAAATAACATACGAGTATATCTCTAG
This sequence comes from Furcula furcula, assembly GCA_911728495.1. Taxonomy (NCBI): domain Eukaryota; kingdom Metazoa; phylum Arthropoda; class Insecta; order Lepidoptera; family Notodontidae; genus Furcula; species Furcula furcula. The sequence goes on along the minus strand of OU452256.1, from coordinate 12,957,151 downwards.
CGTATGTACGGCATAAGAGCCGGTACTGTTGAGTATTTTACTACAGTGAAGCCCGTTACATGTGTGTGCCCCTATTCCTTGGTGCCCATCATAGACGGAGCTCATTGGCAAACATCAATGTTTACTCTCTAAATGGAAAACGAAAATCATGTTTACTTTTTAGCTTTACAATTATAAAGTCACTTCAATATGTTGAGCCGAGTGGAGTTATGGTGACATCGCGTGGTAATAGGATGTGTACCATCTAATATATAAAATTCTCGTGTCACAGTTTTCGTTTCCATACTCCTCCGAAACGGCTTGACCGATTTTGATGAAATTTTTTGTGCTTATCCGGTATCTATGAGAATCGGCCAACATCTATTTTTTCATCCCCCTAAATGTTAGGGGTAGTCCACCCCTAAATTTTTTTTTTATTTATATGGCAAAACAACGTTTGCCGGGTCAGCTAGTATTATATATTATACTGCAGAGGTTTTCATTTAATAAGCGAACGAAGAACATTTTGAGAGAATTTCGAGAACGTTTAAAAATATTATAAACCTTCTTTTGGAGCAAAACAATTAAGTTGCCTGTATTGAATTTGAGCAGTTACAAGCCTGTTTTCGTTTTGTGTTACTAATTTAAAGTGATCACCCGACCTTCATCACATCATCATCACATCATCATCACCATCAGTGGAAAGTTGTCCACTGCTGAACAAAGGCATTCCCCTTAGGAGGGAGGTGTTGCCATAATCCCCACGCTTGGAAGGCGTCTTGGAGATCGCAGTATATATGGTAGGTAATCCAATAGAAAGATGCTGCTGCCCGTCTTCTCGTTTTCCCTTAGTCACCTCTTACGGACACCCAACGGGAGAAGATGGGCGGGTATGTTCATACATTGTACATACTTCGTCTTTAATATAATAATACCAGCCCTTGTTTATGTCCCACTGCTGGGCACGGGCCTCCCCTCAATATGAGGGGGCTTAGGCCATAGTCCACCACGCTGGCCAAGTGCGGGTTGGCGGACTTCACACGTCATTCGAGAGCTAGTTAGGCTTTCTCAGACATGTAGGTTTCATCACGAGGTTTTCCTTCACCGAAAGCTAGTAACAATCGCACAAAGACGATTCGCACATGATTCATTGAAGAAATCAGAGGTGCGAGCCGGGGTTCGAACCTGCGCACCTTGTTTCCAAGGCAAGCGCTCGCCCACTGAGCTATTACCGCAATAATCGTCACTTAATACATCACTTTAATAGTTTTTTTTTAAGGTGGCTAGTGATATACCTTTGCTCACGTTGCGTTTCGATCTCGCTGTTTGCACCGCAGTATTTCTACTTTTACTCGGCATACAAACGAAAGACGTGGAATTATGAGCGATAACTACCGTTAACGGGTGTGGCGGCTATTCGCACGTGTAAAGGGGCAAAGACCTCACCATGATCGGACCACACTTCGCGGTTTCTAATCTAGGGACAAGTATTAACGAGACGTCTGATTATTGCGTGGAATCGAACTCGAATAAAAACAATTATTGTTTTTGCATACTGCACTGAGATTGGCATATAAACAAGGCCTAGAGCGATGAGAATTTCAATTCAATTCAAATTTTATTTTAGAATTATTGTATATTGCTTCGGTGCTTTTAGAATTATTGTAATGCTTCACACACCATTGTAACTTTCTTGATGTAAATGTATTACTAAACGTTTGCAAGGACACCTAACTTCCTTGTAGCTTACAATGAACCGCTTGTAATTTTTTTTTCCTTTGGTTCTTTTTTCAAAAATTGTAAATTCATATCTAAGTTCATACCACTGGATGACATCCGTGGAACACAGGGCCCAGATGAAAACCAGCGTCAGGCATACGCTTGACAATAAGCTGATCTGGGACCCATTTGAACCTGCCTCTTTGTGGCACATAGTACCTACCTATTATATTTTTATTTAGTATTTAAGTAATAGTATTTTTATAATAAGTAGTTATAAAAATGCTATACCTAATAGTATTTTTATTTCTTTTTTTTTTTTTAATGTATGATTATTTGTCATTTTTTTTTTTTAATTTCTCTTTTTTGTTAAAATTGTGCTACATTGTTTTGCGGTGTTCAAATAAATTATTATTCTATTCTATTCTATTCTAACCGCCCAAAGTTAAGGTTTGAGGAAATTCCAACATTCTACTGAAGGCGGTCGGTGTATTCTAGGGATAAATTCTGAAAGGTGAACGGACTCCTTTTAGCGGTGAACAGACACGTCTCGTAATTCTTAGTAGATAATACGTATACTAATACATAGTAAGTATTGTTAGGCTACACAAGTATAACGGAACCTTGGATTAAATGTTCAAAAATAATGGTTTTCCTATACTATATTTTCGCAACAATAAAGTTGAAATAATTCTTGATCTACGGTTCTTTTGTAAACCATGAAATCGTGATTTTGATTTAATCTGTTATTATCATTATCGTTTCTGATAATAACAGATTGATAGATCGTGCCGGTGCGTCGACTGTTACAATGAATGTAAATGTACTTGGTGTAGAAGTATCGATGTCAATGACATACCTATCTAGAGAGCACGTGGAGCTTATCCCACACATTGATAATACAATGAACACAAAAAATAGCAACACGTAGCATTATCAACAAGTCTGAACGTATAATACAATTGTTTTTTTACGACATTGCAATGATAGGTGGCTGTAAGTTATATAGGTGTCATGTGTAGATGAAAAAGCTATGATCAATAAGTAAATAATTTGATCTGAAATTATTATTTTTTAAAAGCTGACACCGGTTCACAACGTGGCCTCAACTATATATAATTATATACCTATAATAAGCCTAATTTATTCCTTAATATACATATGTTACACTCATTGTTCAAGTTGATATTCATTACATTAATTTACTGAATTAAATTTTAAAATGTAGAGAATTTGCATGCATTAAAGAAAATATTATTTTATATTCAAGCTATTAGTTATTAAATTATATATTATCAAATTATTATAATTATTATTTTTAATTTTTATTGAGGACATCTCTACGAGTAAAGGCCTCCTACATTTTTCTCCAATTTTTTCTGTCTTTTTTCTTTATGATCCAATCTATACCAGCCACTTTCTTTAGTTCATCAGCCCATCACTCTTCAGGTCTACCTCTGCTGCTCTTATGGATCTGATCAAGTGCATTTTTTTCTAGTCCATTTTCTTTTTCTTTAACTTTCTGGCCCCAACTAACTAGCTAATATATGGTTTAAAATAAAAAATATACTAAGCGATACCTCATTATTCATGCGTGGGACATTTAGTATCGTGTCGTATTTGCCACTTGCCAGTGTACCAAAATTGAAAAGGTACGCACTTTCCCTATATGTGTTCCTCTAACAATTAAAATGCCCACAACAAATAAGTACTACTTAAAGAAAAGCTTAAACAATGCGTTCTAACATCACCAAAGTACAAGCCAAGTACACAATACGTATTTAACTCTCAAACGCCTGTAGCAGCGCAGCGGCAAACGGCAAGCGTCTGGGAAACCATTGCAACAACGCTCGGTCATGTTTTTAGTCTTAATTGAGGCGAAAACAGGCCAAAGTTGGCTGGCAGTGCTCATTAAGAACAACAAACAAGTGGCTAAGTACTGAAGGCGGGAGACACTTGCGAAGTAATCGGCTTCCACGAAGGAAGTCGTTGTGACGTTACAACGGATTTGCTACTAAATAATACATTCGTTCGACACGGCTGATAGAATTGTTCAATATGCTAGAATTTATATAGGTACTTAATAAAATCTGATAATAGATTTCCAGGTGGAGTAGTATTATTTTTATACTACCAAGGTGGCAAGCAACCGTGCGGCCCGCCTGATGGTAAGCAGTCACCGCAGCCTATGACGCTAGCAACATCGGAAGAATCTGATGAAATGAGAATGAAATTACCGGACACAAAGACATTAAGTCTTTGTGTCCGGTAATTTCACCAGCTACAGTGCCCTTCAAGTCGGAACACATCAATGCTTACACTCTGCTGCTTGGCGGCAGAATATCTGACACTGCGGTGGTACCTACCTGGATGTACGGTTCCACGCACAAGGAACCTACCACCTAGTACAAAGTATTCCTTGAAATCAAACTACTTTTACGGATTTTATCGCGGTTTATTTTTTATTTTACTATCCCGACATTTCGAATGCTTTGCAGCACCCATGGTCACTGGAGGACTGAGATGTTGAACGTCCGTATGTCACAATTATGCTGGTGTACCCTTTAGTTATTATTGTTGGTCCGATCTACGCAGTATGAGCTTACAGTATCTTGAGGCCGTGCAGTGTTTTGCTTGATATTGGATTTAATTATATTTATCACAGGATCCCAAGCCGGTGGTAACACCCAACCATCTTCTCTATTGAAATTAGGATGTTTTTTGATTTCAATAGCCTCACGAATCATCCTAGGTAGGAATATCTTGCGAGGATTTGAGGTTTATCAAATCTAATATAATGGTGACTGAGTGCAATCCTGAACGTGTTCACATACTGTAGACTTCGTACAGCGTCGGTGTTTCACATCACACGTCGGGATAGTAAAATCAAAAATATACCGCGTTAAATCCGTAAAAGTAGTTTGATTTCAATGTGTAATATTCGCGTAAATAAAAGACAACACAACGTATTCCTTTTATTTTATCCCACAAAACTGCTATTAAACAAAACCTACATAAAGATATAGGTTTTATTTCACCTCTGCCTATCATGACGGTAAAGACAGTCATGATAGGTAGAGGTGACCTTACAAAAAATAGCAGTTTATGCTCTTAAAGATTCCTACGTGGGGTGTCCGGGTAAGAATAGCACCCTCCCATCTCCTCCCGTCGGGTGTTCGTAAGAGGCGACTAAGGGAAAACAAAAAGACGGGCAGCAGCGTCTTTCTTTTGGATTACCTTCCACCTATAATATTGCAGTCCTCAAGACGTGGGGATTATGGCAACCTCTCCCTTCTACGGGGGAGGCCTTTGTTCAGAAGTGGACGTCTTTCGGCTGATGATAGGTACTCTAAAAGAGGTTGGCATTAATGTGACACAGTTTATACTATGGATATAATAATGGTTATAATTTTGATTGTTATTTCCTATAGGTACACGATTTCTATTAAGTAGGTATATGTATATTTTTCTAAAACTCGACGCAAAAATAATAGACGCGCCTATACACTCTAGATTCAGTAATAACTTATATTTTAACGACCAAAAAGCTTTTAAAAGTTTCGTTTGGAATAAAGATTATTCAACATTGTATTTGCTACATATGAGCATCATATGAGAAGAAATTTAGGCACGATATTATATCACGTATATTATGTGCCAGACGGCAGCTTGAACAACTCTGAACACCAGGTTGGCCACGAATAAGAAGAAAATAATACAATTCTAAACTCTTTTCTTTGCGTATTAAGAGCATTTTTCATGTGACAGAGACCTTGATGACACTAAGGCTTTCCACGGACTCGGAGACATGGGTTCACGGACGGACATACCGCAATTATAAGGGTTCCGAGTCGCACAAAGCCTCAGAGAACCCTCGTTATACGTTACATGAATTCTAATAATAAGCGGTTTACATTATTTTAATTATTAGTTTTTTTAATAATGTACATTTTGTACTTTTGTATCTAGATTTTAGTTATAGTTAATGCACATACACTTACATACTACAGCCATTGTTACAAATCCGATATATTACTTATTGCTAGCCTAATTAATTGGTAACAAATAATATAATGTTCTGTATAGGAAAAGCGAGGATTCCTCGTACAGGTATTTTTATACTTTTAATGAGTTTTGCAAGCCATATTCTAGAACCAACATTTGTAACCGATGAATAAGATATAATTATTTTTTTATTTACCGTAGTTGAGGAGACTAAAATAATTTGAATAAGTAAAGCTTATTTAATTTAAATGAAAAAATATGTTAGTAAAATTTTTCTTTAATTAAACATATTTTTGGCAGGATTCCTAGCAATTTTAAGATAGATCGAAGTCTGTAATATCAAACAATTTTGATTAAAATACATATTTAACGTATAACCAGATTATTTCTTAAGGCCTTGCTCTCAAGGCCTTAAGAAATAATTTGACGATGTGACTTGGCGGCTTGTATTTAGTATGAGTTAAAGCTTCCTACAATTGGTAGCTATAGATATCGTATCACTTATTCAACTAATCGATTCTCATGACCGCCTAGGCGCCTACATTTGGATAAACGTTACAAAGTGTATTTCACGCAATATCTAAAATATCGATTAAGCTGCTATTGGCTCGAAAAAAAAAACATCTTACATGTATTCAAAAGTTGTTTGGGTGAACGAACAACTGTTATGAAAGGAAAATCTTTTCAATCCCGAAGTAAGGCAAAAGCTCCTCTGATTTATGTATGTACTTGTAGGTATGTAAGCACTCTATTGTTGTGGCAATACGATTGAAAAAAATGTAATTTTCGTGTATGGATTTGCTTCGTGACTAAAATATTTGTTAAAGTAAGGGACACTCTACAACTTTTGTTTGTCATAAAGCAGATTATATACAGACATTTCTCTACACATTCATGTATGTATTATATTAATAAGGTACTTGGATTATAGATCTTGAATAGAAATGGTGAAATGTCAAGTTTTAATATCAAAGTGGAATAAGCACTTTGATATTAAAACTATTATATAGCAGTACTAGCAATTACCTGCGGCTTCGCCTGCTTTTTTTTTACAGAGTTTACCAACCGCTAACACACCCCCAAAGTTTTTTTTTGAGAATTCGAGAAACACGTATTGATTTATTTTATTTAGATAATCTTTTCAGTAAATTTCAAGTCAATCGAACCATACAATAAAAAGTTTCATACAAAAGAAAACACCCCATTTAACCCCTTTAGGAGTCGAATTTTCAAAAATTCTTTCTTAGTGGATGCTTACGTCATAAGAAAAATCTACTGTCCAAATTTCAGCTTTCTAGGTCCAGCGGTTTAGCCTGTGTGTTGATGAATCAGTCAGTCAGTCAGTCAGGACAAGTAATTTTATATGTATAGATAGATAGTTTCTACTATATCTAAGTTCAATTAATAATTGATACACTTTTTATTAATTAGTTTTGTGTCTGTAAAAGCTCGTTGTACAGAGAACTAGTACAGACATTTAACGTTATTACGAAATTATTTTAACATTTTTTTTATCGATTGCAAGGAACCGTAATATTTTCCAATCCGGCTGCTAATATTACAAGCTATCCTTCTGATAACGTTATTTCTCACTCAGAAAAGTCACGCCGAGAGTAATTTTCTTGGTATAAGGATTGTAGCGACCCTTCCATTTGGATCCACATGGTTGCTCGCCTTTACGTGTGCGCCGAGCCTTTGTAGGATTTACAGATAAGCAATAAAACGTAATGCGTTTAAACTGAACGCAAGCCTCATAGCGAACGGCAACATCCTATTAGAAGAGATTAATGTTTTATTTAACACATTCGTTTGTTAAATGGTTGGTACACACCGAGTGATGTTCCATGTTTGAATTTGCGCATACTGGCCGAAAGATAAGGCCGCGTGTTTTGTTGCTGGATTTTCTCCGTGGAGTACGCTTTTCATTCCAGTGATAGTTTTAAATAATATACAGAGTGTTAAAAAACACGTGTCTGATCCGTGAGGGTCTTATTCAGTGTATCAATACAAATTCATGTACGTAACTCATTTGTTGAATATCTCATTTTTTTTTCCTAATTTGTACCAGAAACACAAGATCGGATTCCTTTTTCGGAACAATTTAGGAAAAAAAATTTGATGTTCAGCAAATGAGTTATACATATACCTATGAGTTATATATATTGTAGCCTCCGTAGTGCAGTGGGAAACCGCTTGATTTGTAAACCGGAGGTCACGGGTTCAACTTTGTGTAGTTGTTCCTTGCTGACTAGGACAATGCAGGCCGATCACCTGATTGTCTGTAAAGTAAGATGATTCATGCATCGGATGGGCATGTAAAAAGTCGGTCCTGCGCCTAACCTCTCCCCGGTCGTGTCGGTCTCCCGTCCCATCGGATTATGAGAGGTATAAAGGAAGAGAGAGTGCACTTTTGTCTACGCAAACACTTGTGCACTATAACATCTCCTGCGTACATGGTCGATCTTGTGAAAGATTGGCCGCTGTGGTCGTATCGGCTAGGAGGACATTATTATTATACATATACCGTTAACTGTATTTATATACCGAATAATACCCTCACGGATCGGACACCATGTTTTTAAACACTCTGTATAGAGTTTTAAACTTTAATAGTGTACCTTCATTGGGCATGATCCTGATATTTTAAAACACAAATTGAAATGAGTTATGCGATTTCAACGTTCGTTTTACCGAGTTCACTTGATCGATTTTTGCGAAGCTCTACAGCTCTACGTTGGCAAAAATCGTATTACTGTTAAATGAAATGCTAATTTATCAAAGAAATCTTAGACACCCACCTCAACGAAGGCAAAAATTTTCTCCCGGTGTGCGCACAGGATTATCGAATGTGGAATGTAGGGGTGCGTCGTTCTGGTGAAATGAGAACATAGATCGTCTTTTGTCAGCCTCCCTACGCGCACACGTGTCCCAAGTTGATGATGTAGAATTATTTAGGCGTTTTAGTACCGCGTCAGGTTGAATAACGGTGTTATATTTCTTCAGCGTTCCAACTAATCAAAATAAATTGAATGTAACAATAATTCCGCATAAATATCTTAACGTCTGCAAGGTTTTCTGAACTATTCATATTTTATTTAAACTAAATATTTACAGTTTATTTACAAACTAGCTGACCCACGCAGCTCCGCCTACGCTATTTTTACGTTAACTAAACTTTTAATAACAGACATTAGCATCGAATACATAACCTCCTTTTTTATAGTCGGTTAAAAACTGGGACCTACTTTTTACTTGCTCTCCGAAGCACGGAACAGTTTAGTTAAAATGGCGTTAAACGGTCACCCATCTATATAATGACCTTACCTAACGTTGCTTAACCCGATCGATTACAAAACCTTGGTAACAACTCTCTATGAGTGTTCCCTTACTAATATTTATTATATTATAAAGAAAAATTGATAAAATCTGACCAAGCGTATAACCAAGTACCCATTTTGACTTTAATCCCCTCTCCCTAAAGAACCGTGCTAGATTACGGGATAAAAAGTATCCTATGTCCTACCTCGTAGTAAGATCTCAAATCATGCCAAGTTTCATTTGAATCCATTCAGTAGTTTCGGCGTGATGCTCAGCCGTGATACAGACAGACAGACAGACAGACAGACAAAAATTTAAAAAAATACATTTTCGGCCTCAGTATCGGTTATAGAATGCCCTCCAAAAATAATTTTCAAAATATCTTCAATGTACAGAATTGGACCTGTTACAGTTTTATTATAAGTATAGAATAGATATGTATACTTAAACTAGGTAAAAAACTTCCTCCAAGTTGTGTCGCCGCACTGGGAGGGAAGGGTACCTAAAAGACTGGCGGCATTACCTCTTTGTATAGCCAAGCTTATACGTTGGCAGAAAAAGCAACCAGCCCGACGGTCTCCTGAGACTTCGATAAGTTTGGATGAATTCTATTAGTTTTTTTTTACAGTTAATATGTATCATCATTATCAGCTGAAACACATCTACTGCTAAACAGAGGCGCCCGTAAAATGGGGGGGGGGGGGGATTTTGCCATAATCCTCATGCTTGCTCAGGTGTCTTGAGGATCACCAGGTGGTAGATAATCAAACATTGCCGTCTTCTTGTTTTCCTATTCGCCTTTTACGATACCCAAAGGGAGGAGATGGGTTTAGGCCATAATATGGGTAATATGTATATAATAAATAATATCTTCTTATCTTATCAGCCTACACTGTCCCACTGCTGGGCAAAGGCCTCCCTTCCGTTCTTCCATTCACCTCTATTTCTAGCATTGGTTTTCCAATCCCTACAAAACTCTCGCAGCTCATCGCACCATCGTTTCTTTGGTCTACCTCGACGTCGAAATCCCCCAGGGGCCCAATCTGTAGTGACTTTAGCCCAGTTGTTTTCTGGCATGCGGCAAACGTGACCAGCCCAGTCCCATTTCAGTTTGGCCGCTGAGATGATAACATCGGATATACGTGTGATAGAACGTAGTACTGTATTGCTCACCCGGTCACTGAGCTTATAAATAATACATAATATAATAAATAGTAATAATACCAGCCCTTGTTAATGTCCCACTGCTGGGCACGGGCCTCCCTTCAAGATGAAGGGGCTTAGGCCATAGTCCACCACGCTGGCCAAGTGCTGGTTGGTGGACTTCGCACGTCATTCGAAAGCTAGTTAGGCTTTCTCAGACATAAAGGTTTCCTCACGATGTTTTCCTTCACCGAAAGCTAGTAACAATCGTACAAAGACGATTCGCACATGATTAATTAAAGAAGTTATAGTAAACTATATAGTAAACTTTAACTGCCAACTTAATTATTAAATGTTAAGAAAAAGAGTAACTAAAGTATCGGTTTGTCTGTCTCAGTACCAATACTTTAAATATAAAACCAAACAAAACTCATAAACTTTATTGTGTTCTGCGTAAATAGAAGGAATACATTTTAAGTGCATTTCATTCACCGAGAATAGAAAATCGAAGAGAAAGCAATGAACTTGTAGTTAAAGAAAAAAAAATCGCTCAAATGCAGGGAGCCCCGCTGTAAGCTGTTCTTATTTCTTCATAAAACGTAATGATAATAGTATAAAGAAAGTGTTGGAATGCACAACGATACCCGAGCAGAGCAGATATGAATAGACTCTAATGCATTAATTAAGCCTTTTTAAACCACCACAGCATTTCTGTTTCTAATTATCATGTATATCTAATTTAATTGAACCGAATAAGCGTTTGTGTTGCTTAATTTAAAACTGTTTCACTTTACTTAGGTCCATGCAAATAAAAATACGACCTTAAAGAAAATTACTACAAAGAGCGAGGGAAACATTTTGATGAGTTTTCAGACATTTTGTTTACACCACGTTACCCCGCACGTAATGAAACTGTCTATACAGGTTAGGTAAGGTACAGGAATACAGGTTAAGTATTTTCTTTCAGATAAGTATAGGTAAATAAATCCGATCGGAATTAAAATCCGATTTCATAATGTGTGACTATTATAGCATTTTTAAATAACAACCCCACCTGGTTTTCTTTAGAAGATCAAACTCTGAAAAGTAAATGAATACAGAAGTGATGGCTGACCCGTGGCTAGCCAAATACAATTAATTGGTAGGGTTGAAGATGACATATTGAATCAATTGGCAATTATTGTGCTAATTTCGTAAAATGAAATCTATTGGGTTAAATAAAAGAGTGAACAGCACACTTGTCGACTAAAGTAGTTTATTTAGACAACGACGGGAAAATATCTTATGTAATGAACTGGTATACTAAAACATTATTTACAAATCCGGCTTGTTGATATATCATTATAAAATATGAAGTACTTATCTAAAACGGTATATATTTCTCGATTACGTTTTTGTCCTCTCAGAACGATAAAAAAGTAATGGCAGCAATCCATGTTTCACCTAGTCTATATATTTTTTTAAATGGGTAAATTACAATTAGAACTTTAACTGCCGAACCTACAAACGTCAATTAAAGTTAATGATCATTAATTCATTTTTTGAAATCGGATTATTTCGACACTCGAAGCCCATTAACACTTAATACGCAGATTATGAGTAGAGATAATAATTCTCTCGTGTTTAAAAATGGAAGTTAATCATAAAGGGTTCTGACAGTCGAAATAAATAGATGTTAAAAAGTGCTTAATTAAGTTAAATGGGGTTTGTGAGTGCGGCAGTAAAACTACAAAATTCGTTGCTGCAAATATCTTTCCATTTTTCATTCCATTCAATAGGTTTGCGCTTGACCACAATCTCACATGATGGTAAGTGAAGATGTGGTCTAGGATGGACCGCGCTTACCCATAAGATGCCTGTTCACTCTAGACTTGAATACACCCAAGTTATATTTATCAGGGAAAACGTTATATATCGATATTTTTTCTTCGATGTATCGGCACAACACAAGTAGGTGATATTTTTTGAAGTGAAACTTCTTATGCGACTTCCAAAAATGTTATCACATAACGCGTTAAGCGTTAAATGAATCACCTTAACGCGTTGTCGCTTAACGCGTTAAGTGATAGGTGTTAAACGATAGGCGATAGGCGTAAATTTAATGTTGTCTTTTACTTACGCGAATATTACACATTGAAATCAAACTACTTTACGGATTTTATCGCGGTTTATTTATTGATTTTACTATCCCGACGTTTCGAATGCTTTGCAGCACCCATGGTCACGGGAGGACTGAGATGTTGAACGTCCTTATGTCACAATTATGCCGGTGTACCCTCAGGTCTTCTTAGTTATTATTGCTGGTCCGATCTACGCAGTACTTAGCTTACACGTAGCTTACAGTATCTTGAGGCCGTGCAGTGTTTTGATTGATATTGGATTTAATTATATTTATCACAGGATCCCAAGCCGGTGGTAACACCCAACCATCTTCTCTATTGAAATTAGGATGTTTTTTGATTTCAATAGCCTCACGAATCATCCTAGGTAGGAATCGGTGTTCTTTTGCGAGGATTTGTGGTTTATCAAATCTAATATAATGGTGGGTGCGATCCTGAACGTGTTCACATGCTGCAGACTTCGTACAGCGTCGGTGTTTCACATCAGCTATGTGTTCTTTAACGTCGGGATAGTAAAATCAATAAATAAACCGCGATAAAATCCGTAAAGTAGTTTGATTTCAAGGCGTAAATTTGTTAAGGTTATGAAAGCGCTCATGTGACGCCGTCACTGAGTGAGTGAGTGAGTGGGTTTCAGTGGGTTTCAGTTGGTTTCAGTGGGTTTCAGTGGGTTTCAGTGGGTTACAGTGGGTTTCAGTGGGTTTCAGTGGGTTTCAGTGGGTTTCAGTGGGATTCAGTGGGTTTCAGTGGGTTTCAGTTGGTTTCAGTGGGTTTCAGTGGGTTTCAGTGGGTTTCAGTGGGTTTCAGTGGGATTCAGTGGGTTTCAGTGGGTTTCAGTGGGTTTCAGTGGGTTTCAGTTGGTTTCAGTGGGTTTCAGTTGGTTTCAGTGGGTTTCAGTTGGTTTCAGTGGGTTTCAGTGGGTTTCAGTGGGTTTCAGTGGGTTTCAGTGGGTTTCAGTGGGTTTCAGTGGGTTTCAGTGGGTTTCAGTTGGTTTCAGTGGGTTTCAGTGGGTTTCAGTGGGTTTCAGTGGGTTTCAGTGGGTTTCAGTGGGTTTCAGTGGGTTTCAGTAGGTTTCAGTGGGTTTCAGTTGGTTTCAGTGAGTTGAGTTGAGTTGAGTTGAGTTGAGTAGTTGAGTTGAGTTAGTGTGTGTGTGTGTGTGTGAGTGAGTGAGTGAGTGAGTGAGTAAGGGACCGACCGACCGACCGACCGATCGACTGAGCGAGAATGAAGTTTCACTTATTCCGCGCGGAGGGATTCCACGCACGCACATTTTTTTTTTAAATACCTATCTCTAGGACGTTCTGGCAATTCCGGCAACCTATATTATTACTAACTTGAAACGCAACTAATAAATTATGGTTCCATTATAGTATATTATAATGTACTACAATGTACTATAATGTACTACTAAAAATCAAACCATACGTATTTAACATTTTACACAGTTATTATAACACAGTATGAAAAAATGATTCCTTTTTTTTTTCTCATGTATCACGGGGTTAGAATACTATAATTTTCTATTAAAACAATTGTGCATTAATTACAATCTTTTTCAAAAAATAATATAAATTGACATTGTTTTCCTACTTAAGTTCCAACTGTCGTCTAACTTGTCATAGTATGTGGTTAGTACTCTAGGTAAACCTGTAATTGGCTAATGTGAAGATTAATTTATTTACATAAAATAATGTGTATTACTTAATAATAATAATAATATTCTGGGACAATCCACACACGGTCATCTGATCCCAAACTAGGCAGAGCCTGTACTATGGAAACCAGACAACTGATACTAATACATATATACTTTTTTTTTTGTAAATACATACTTATATAGATAAAACAACCAGACACTTGGTGGGAATCGAACCCACGACCTATTGGTCAGCAGGTAGGGTGTCTAACCACTAGACCAACAGGCCCGCCACCTCCCACTTACCAGGACACCTTTGTTTTATCAACATACTCGTAGTGCCAAGACAACTTAGAAGACAAGAAAGCAAGGCGATCGTCTAATGTTTAAGGTTGGAGAGTTACATTGTTGTGTTCTGGTGAAATTACTGAACACAAGCTTAATATCTAAAGACTCAGGTGACCAGAGGTAGCTCGATGTAGCTGTCTATAGGCAGGCGCGTCGATTACTATCACCCAACCAACCAACACTGCTGCTTGCCGCAGAATATCCGACACTGCGGTGGAACTACCTGGACAATACCTTACACAAAGGACTTATCACCTAGTGAATTATTATTATTCGATTAATATCAATTCATATTCTTGATTTTTCTTAAGAGAATTTTTTTTCTTGTGAGAGTAAAGGAAGAGGGAGTCCTCTTTTGTTTACGCAAGCACTTGTGCACATCCTTGTATATTTCGTGGTCATATCGGCTGGGAGGACATTACTATTTATTACCCAAATGTGAACTTACTTAAAATATAACTAAAAATTAACTTAACAAACACTACTTATCTAGAAATTAAATACAACTATAATACAATTTAAAATAAAATATGTTGTCCACGTGGGATGGTGGCAAGAATGCTGGCTGCATTACCTCGTTGAATCGCTATGCCGATCCGTTGAGCGAGGAATGAGCCAGCCCTCTTGTCGCCCGAGGAGGAGGCCAGTTTTGGGCTTATTTTTTTGAAGAAGTTCCTCGTTGAGGAACTCCAGGGTCCAAAGGTTTCAAAAGCAAGCGGCTCAAATATGTAACTATTAGTAACAGCTACATATTTGCGCCGCTTGGCAGAAGCAGCCCGCTCAGCCACAGCTCCCGCTGCAGACGCTGACTCACTGAGGTGTGAGGGTGCGAGGGTGTCCACACATGTGGCACGCCCACGCTCCCAGGGGATCAGCGTCATGCCGTCGGGCCTCTTGCCGTCATCGCGTAACACTCCAGCCGGTTCTAAAACGGATGGTACGTCGATGTAGGCAAGAGCCCTTTTTACAATGTCATTCAGGGAGCCATGGCGAGAGAACCTACCGGCACTTCTCCTGCATGAAAGACCATGAAGACCAAAACTGTCCACCTCCACCCCACATGGACACGTGTGCTCGCAGCACATCGGAGCCCCGAGACGGATCGCCACAGCCACGCGAAAACTTTCCGAATCGAGTAATGTACCTAATGCAGAAGAGGGTAGAGCCTGAAGCCAATGGCCTGATTCGTTACGACCTAACGCTAGAAGCCGGGCACGTTCACGGTCACTGGTACAATTTTGGATCAAACTTTCAGCGGCTAACTGTACCAATGGTAGATCCCAAAGTTTTTGTACGTTTAGTTCCTTAGGGATCTCACCATTGGGACAATTCATTTTCCAGCTTTCTAAAGCCTCATGTGCGCACAAAATGCGGAGATCATCTTTCTTTAAGATTTGGCAGCAAAGACCCCGCACACTTACTTTGCATTTTTTTTAATCAGTTAAGCCGCAACTCCAAATTATCTATATCTATACTTATAATAAAACTGTAACAGGTCCAATTCTGTACATTGAGGATATTTTGAAAATTATATTTGGAGGGCATTCTATAACCGATACTGAGGCCGAAAATGTAATTTTTTTAATTTTTGTCTGTCTGTCTGTCTGTCTGTATCACGGCTGAGCATCACGCCGAAACTACTGAATGGATTCAAATGAAACTTGGCATGATTTGAGATCTTACTACGAGGTAGGACATAGGATACTTTTTATCCCGTAATCTAGCACGGTTCTTTTGGGAGAGGGGATTAAAGTCAAAACGGGTACTTGGTTATACGCTTGGTCCGATTTTATCAATTTTTCTTTATAATATAATAAATATTAGTAAGGGAACTCTCTATGAGTGTTCCCTTACTAATATTTATTATATTATAACAGTGTGAACTCTCTATGGAGAGTTGTTATCAAGGTTTTGTAATCGATCTGGTTAAGCAACGTTAGGTAAGGTCATTAAATAGATGGGTGACCGCTTAACGCCATTTGAACTAAACGGGTCCGTGCTTCGGAGAGCAAGTAAAAAGTGGGTCCCAGTTTTTAACCGACTATAAAAAATGAGGTTATGTATTCGATGCGAATGTCTGTTATTCAAAGTTTAGTTAACGTAAAAATAGCGCAGGCGGAGCTGCGTGGGTCAGCTAGTTTCATATAAATTTCCATCTTGTAGCTTTGCGGCTGCTGGCGTGGCGACCTGCACCACTGCATATCTTTTTGCCTTTTTTCATATTAAAAATTATAGTCGTTCCACTTATTACACACAATAAATTTTTTTTTTGTTTTTGGGAGTATTTTATTTAGTCAATCAGTCGGTGCATGTACAGTACGCGACAGGTCGACTTGGCAATCGGTGTATGGGTTGGGACACAGGTCGACAAGGTGTATATGTCATAACATACACGAGCTGCAGCCCGGCCTTTAATTTCTAGCTTTTCCATCCTGTTCAGCGGCCTTTTCGAGAGTTATAGCGTCTATCTAATGTCTGACAAAACAATTAGTATTTTGGTTCAAAATTTAAAATTATAATTTAAATTCCTTCGTGTAAACAAGTGGTATCGCATTTTAATTTCAAATTTTATTTGCCTAACTAATACGTTTTAGGGTTCTATCGTAATTACTTTTTATCTTTTAGGAATCCTTCTATATGAAATGTAATCTACATTCCATAGAGCTAAATATTTGAATGTATTGTATTATTTAAGTGTGTGCGTGTGTGTGTATGTATGTGTATATGGGTATGTATGATGGGTACGTGTGTAAAGGTATGTGTGTAATAATATTATACATATTGGTATTTGTAATAAACAAAAATGTTCTGTTGTGTGTAATAAATCATACATAGACGTGTAATGAATCATACACAGATGTATGTATGTACAGCAATTTCTGTAGATCGACTTAATAATGTTTGAAAATATCGTGATATTTATTTGAAAGTAATTTAAATCACGAAACCATGTTAAAACTATTATATACAATGCAGGTGGCCAAATACTTTTAAAATAGATATGTAGATAACCAGACAAGTAAATCGGCGCACTACATACCGACAAGGGTATCATTGCATCATATAATAATGTACTCGCCAGTGTAAAAGTAGAATTTACTAACGATATTGCTCTCGTACGTTTACAGTTCCCCATTTGTTTACGTCTGGTTATATTTAAGAATACGCTGAAATCGCACCAATACTCCGGCTATACATTTTGTTGTAACGAACGACATCGGCGTAGCGTCTCTACAAGTGTTTATTTACCTATTTACGCGCAAATACCCCGAACTGTTACAGTAAGGTCGTAATAAGCAGACTGTGACATTATATCATTAGCGTTTGTACGGAAAATAAGCAACGGTACTTTGTACGGCTTCGTGTGACGTAGTTCGTAAGTTATACGGTGCTACGCTCCGTAGCGGCCACCATATGTTCCGACCACGAGGGCGTCGATCGATATGCAACTAGGCGGGCGGCATGCACTTACCGTGGTCATCTTGAAGTTTAACTTGCGCTGCAACGCAGTCTCGAGGTGGAGAGCCATTTAAACGTATCACACGAACGATCCGCGAACGTCAGACCGATGAAGCACTAGAACATAGTTCGGGGAGCCGGCGTTTAGCGACAAGTCCGCGTGTGACGTACTTAGCGGGTTCAGCGTGGCGGATCGCGTGTTCACGCGGCCATTTTAGCCGCCTGTCAAAATGTTCAGGTTTTTGCCGCGCGGCGCCACCGTCGCCAATCGTTACGTCTGCGCGAAAATAGCCGGTGTGCGGAGACAGGGGGCGTGTAGCACTCTACACTATACTGCCACAGGTTACACGCGGTGTTCCACGGTCATAGATTTATAGTTGTAATTGAGTTAAAAGTTACACTTTCAATACGTCGCAGAAATCAATATTTCCTTTTCAAACTTTAACTTATACTGTACCTTGACAGCGGTAACAGCTCAGTGGGAAAGCGCTTGCCTTGGAAACAAGGTGAGCTGGTTCGAACCCCGGCTCACACCTCTGATTTCTTTCATTAATCATGTGCGAATCGTCTTTGTGCGATTGTTACTAGCTTTCGGTGAAGGAAAACATCGTGAGGAAACCTGCATGTCTGAGAAAACCTAACTAGCTTTTGAATGGCGTGTGCAGTCCGCCAACCCGCACTTGGCCAGCGTGGTGGACTATGGCCTAAGCCCGTTCATCTTGAGGGGAAGCCCGTGCCCAACAGTGGGACATAAACAAGAGCTGGTATTATTATACTCTACCTACACAATGACAAACCCTTTACAGTTTATGTTTCGTACTAACTTAGAACTTACGATTTTTTTTAAGCAATTAATCGTTTTAATTACTAACGTTTTCGTATTGTGTAACTTTATTTATACGATTTTTCGAATATTCAATATTACCTAGTTATTAATTCCTATAATATTTAAAAGTAAACGAACTAAAGCTCACCGACCGCCATTCCAACACACCTTTTCAATCTCAAATGAAATTAAAAGACGTGTGAGAAGCTGCCAACGAGCTGTTAAACTCGTCAGAGATGGTGCCGCGTCTCAGTAAACGTCACCAGACGCGAAATGAACAAGGCAAGAGGCACAATGGGGCACGGGAGTACATAAGGGAGTCTGCAATATATTTTGATTAGCACGCCATATATTACGTCAGACAGACATCAAAAGGGAATTATACTGTGCTTTTACTCCTGTGTTTATTTAACATTTAGTTTTGTATTCTCGATTGTTATGTATCGACATTCGATTGAAATCGATCACACTCTCCGTAAAGATGCCAGCTGTATTCCTAAACAATGTCTGGACTTTAACAGGAAACGTTGAAGTCCCAGCAAACCTCACGGCACATCGGTCGTGGAGGACGCGAAACAATCAAGATTATTAGAATAATTTAACAAAATTGTCGGTCTATTTAATCGAAACAGTCACAGCCTTTGTGGTTTCTGAAGTTTACTCCCAGGACAATTAAAGTGATATCTATACTTATAATAAAACTGTAACAGGTCCAATTCTGTACATTGAAGATATTTTGAAAATTATATTTGGAGGGCATTCTATAACCGATACTGAGGCCGAAAATGTAATTTTTTTAATTTTTGTCTGTCTGTCTGTCTGTCTGTCTGTCTGTCTGTCTGTCTGTCTGTCTGTCTGTCTGTATCACGGCTGAGCATCACGCTGAAACTACTGAATGGATTCAAATGAAACTTGGCATGATTTGAGATCTTACTACGAGGTAGGACATAGGATACTTTTTATCCCGTAATCTAGCACGGTTCTTTTGGGAGAGGGGATTAAAGTCAAAATGGGTACTTGGTTATACGCTTGCTCCGATTTTATCAATTTTTCTTTATAATATAATAAATATTAGTAAGGGAACACTCATAGAGAGTTGTTATCAAGGTTTTGTAATCGATCGGGTTAAGCAACGTTAGGTAAGGTCATTAAATAGATGGGTGACCGTTTAACGTCATTTGAACTAAACGGGTCCGTGCTTCGGAGAGCAAGTAAAAAGTGGGTCCCAGTTTTTAACCGACTATAAAAAAGGGGGTTATGTATTCGATGCGAATGTCTGTTATTAAAAGTTTAGTTAATGTAAAAATAGCGCAGGCGGAGCTGCGTGGGTCAGCTAGTTAGGAATATAACTGATCATTGGCAAAAGAATTACTATTTAATACTCAAGTTAAAAGCATCGGTCTATTAATGAAACGAATGCATAATTGATTTGATAGATAAAAGGCGTAATTCTGTGTCAATGAAAATGAGTTTATTGAGACTTAATGCAGGTAAGTGAACGAAAAAAATTTGCATTCTGGCGCATGAATTGTAGCTATAGCTAACCCTCTGGTCTCATTCAACTGCGACGTAATATTAAATGGAATTTAGTTCAAGTTATTGATCAAAGTGTAAAAAGTCGTAGGTAGTTGTAAAGTAGATTGTCCCATTATCCTGGGACAATCCACACACTGTCATCTGATCCCAAACTAGGCAGAACCTGTACTGAGGAAACTAGAAAACTGATACAAATACTTAATACTATTTTTGTAAATACATACTTATAAATAACACCCAGACGCAAGGTGGGAACCGAACCCATGACCTGTTAGGTAGCGACAAGAGCATAACCAAAGGACTATGTGTCTCGATGTGTCCGCGGCCCGCTGTCTACTTCTCTTGATACTAACTAAAAATCACAAAAAAAAAAAATGCTTTTTATGCCACAGTATATTACGATTTGAGTGGAGTTCAAACATTTAATTGACGTTTCTGTATTCGAACAACCAATTCATATTCAGTCAATTCTAAAAATAAACGAAGTCTGTCCGTGTGTAATTTCGATGTGTGAATAAATACCGCGGTTGACGGATGAACTTTAAACCCGTAGGTGAAACATTAATGAACAGGAATCACGTTAGACACACAAGACTCGGCTGCAGGTAAACAATTCAATCAGTACATTGAGTGTGTCATTTACTAGTGCATTGGGTGAGGTCTGTTACGCAGCGATTTCTGTAATAATCGTTATAATTAACATTACCACAATAAATCAGTTAGTATAAGAATACAAATTCATAATAATATTTTCTTTTATTCAACCAGTAATAATTAGGATAAATTTAATTGAGAGTTGTTATGCATGCAGAAAATTAAGATCTTATTCTGTAGATATTAAGTATATCAAGTCCGTTTGAATCTGTAAACAAAGTAGATTACTTTTAACATATCTTTACACAGATAGTATCTAGGCTCTATAGTGTAAAAGGCTGCCTCGAATACTAGAATATACCAACATATTATGTTGATAGTATCAATGATGGGCAATCGTGCGTTCATACAAGCAGAGATTTACCATTGGATAGTGGATAGTGGTAAACAATTGTAATGAAAGCCTACCCTAGAAATTGATAACAAGGCACGTGAATCTGTTTCTAGCCTAAACTCGTACAGATATCATACATAACAGTAACTAATACATAGTTGACGGGCCCGTTGGTCTAGTGGTTAGACATCCCGATGGGTCGTGGGTTCGATTCCCACCATGTGTATGGGTGTTATTTATCTATTTAAGTATGTATTTACAAAAAAAAAGTATATAAGTGGGTATTAGTATCAGTTGTCTGGTTTCCATAGTACGGGCTCTGCCTAGTATGGGGTCGGATGACCGTGTGTGGATTGTCCCAAGATATGTTATTATATTATAGTACTAGCTGACCCACGCAGCTCCGCCTGCGCTATTTTTACGTTAACTAAACTTTTAATAACAGACATTCGCATCGAATACATAACCTCCTTTTTTACAGTCGGTTAAAAACGACCCACTTTTTACTTGCTCTCCGAAGCACGGACCCGTTTAGTTCAAATGGCGTTAAACGGTCACCCCTCTATTTAATGACCTTACCTAACGTTGCTTAACCCGATCGATTACAAAACCTTGATAACAACTCTCTATGAGTGTCCCTACTAATATTTATTATATTATAAAGAAAAAAATATTTTTTACAAAAAAAAGAACCGCCTTCAAAATGCAACTAAAAAGCCTGAAATAATTTCTACGAATTAATGGTTTTTACATCTACATTGTTGGACTTGGACTACAACATATTATAAATACATATTACTATCAAAGACGGCGCCAAACTAGAAAACAGTTAGGTACCTACTGCCCTTGTAAGTATTTGCTAGACGTTAGGCGCCGACTTCGATAGTAATATGTATTTATAATATGTTGTAGTCCAAGTCCAACAATGTAGATGTAAAAACCATTAATTCTTAGAAATTATTTCAGGCTTTTTAGTTGCATTTTGAAGGCGGTTCTTTTTTTTGTAAAAAATATTTTTATTTTATTATTTTTAGTGGTTCCCTTGGTGTATTATTAGGTTAACTTTTAACAACTTATATTTAATTCTGACAAACAGCCAGTTTAATATTTATTTTAAAAACACCCACTACATAACACAACTATGGACCATCACTAAAATTAAGCTTAAGCAAAAATTTTTAAAAATGTACATGTGACAATATCTTAATAAAACTAACCAATTGCCATAAACTGAAGATATCTAGGTGTTATACTCGTAGTTCTCGAGAACCATGGACTGCAAGCTCGGTGGGTCTACATTTATTTGTGCCGAGAACCCGTGTCCACCTTCTTGCTCCATCGTCAGACCCTGATCACCATTTTTCTAGCAACTACTCATCGAGAGCTACCCAACGAGCCCAAACTCGGCAGATCTACGTTTATTGGTGCAGGGATCCCGTGACGACCTTCCTGCTCCATCATCAGACCCTGATCTCCATTTTTCTAGCAACTAATCGTCGAGACCTATCCAACGAGTACAAATTCGGTAGGTCTACGTTTGTTGGTCCCGAGATACCGTGACGACCTTCTTGCTCCATCATCAGACGCTGATCACCATTTTTCTAGCAACTACTCATCGAGAGCTACCCAACGAGAACAAACTCGGCGGATCTACGTTTATTGGTGCAGAGATCCTGTGACAACCTTCCTGCTCCACCATCAGACCCTGATCTCCATTTTTCTAGCAACTACTCGTCGAGAACTATCCATAGAGTCCAAATTCGGTAGTTCTACGTTTAGTAGGCACGGCTAGGATAGGATGGATTGTTAATTTTATTACAGAGTTCCGGTGGCCATCTATGGCCTTCTTAATCAGATCCACTTCACCAAATGATACTTTCTGAATGAAAATGCTTGACTAGTTTCTAAAAATACCAAAAACGCTATATGTATGCCTATAATATTTAAGGAGTTCCCTCAGTTACTCATGGTTCCCATCATCAGAACTTGATTTTGAAAAAAATGGGACCAATCTGGAAGCATATCCTTTCAATTAAAAAAATAATTTTCCAAATCGGTTCGTAAACGACAGAGTTCTGAGGTAACAAACATAAAAAAAAAAAAAAAAACATACAACCGAATTGATAACCTCCTCCTTTTTTTTTGAAGTCGGTTAAAAATTGATAAAATCGGACCAAGCGTATAACCAAGTACCCGTTTTGACTTTAATCCCCTCTCCCAAAAGAACCGTGCTAGATTACGGGACAAAAAGTATCCTATGTCCTACCTCGTAGTAAGATCTCAAATCATGCCAAGTTTCATTTGAATCCATTCAGTAGTTTCGGCGTGATGCGCAGCCGTGATACAGACAGACAGACAGACAGACAAAAATTAAAAAAATTACATTTTCGGCCTCAGTATCGGTTATAGAATGCCCTCCAAATATAATTTTCAAAATATCTTCAATGTACAGAATTGGACCTGTTACAGTTTTATTATAAGTACTAGCAGTCCCCCGCGACTTCGTTCGCGCAAAGGTAGTTAATGAAGAAATACCGACCACATTCCTAAGAATTGGTCTAATACCTACTGATAATGTCCTGTCAAAAGAAACTCAACCCGATAACATGTTACGACTTGGGAATCAAAATCAGATCCAAGCGAGCAATGGTCGTACTTGCGCCTATCGTCACTAAGGCAGTCCAAATAAAAATGTCAAATCTAAACATCTATACTACACACATCAAAAGTGTCTAGGGATAAAGCATTTTTGGGCAAAAAAATGGGCAGAAGAACAATGGCGTTTCGTGCGCTTTTCTGATGAGTCTCGTTTTGGTATGAGACCGGATACAAGACGTATACGACACTGGAGAACCCCTGGACGCCAACAGCGATTAAAATCCTGCCAGGAAGTCCATCCTTATAGTGGTGGAACCATCATGGTATGGGCGGGTATTTGGATCAGCGGAAGAACTGAGTTGATTTGGATCAGAGGCAACCTCAACGCTCAAATTTATGCTGAGACGATTGTATCAGACGTCATCGTTCCTCTACAAGTGCAAATCGGTCCCTTATTTCAGTTAATGCATGATAATGCACGACCGCACACCGCAAGAGTTGTAAGACAGACTCTCGCCGCAGCTAACATCAATGTCCTGCCCTGGCCTGCTCAGTCGCCAGACTTGAACCCGATTGAGCATGCATGGGATATGCTACAGAGAAGAGCTCTGCCGAATATGGAGGGTATCCAGTCGCAAGAAGACCTTTTTTTGTTGTTGCAACGAACATGGGCGGCCATTCCACAGCGTGATTTGGATGAACTCATTTTGAGTATGCCAAACCGATGTTCTTGTGTTGTTAGTGTTCGCGGTAGAAACACGGATTATTAATTGTTTAAGTTACCCAATAAAATTTTAAAGAAAACTGTTATTTCAGTCTTTTTTTCGAACTTTTGTGTTAGTGGTTCAAATGTCAAAAACCCCTTTATTAGGAAAATGGCAAATTTCTTTATTAATGCAAAGGTGACTTGGTTTATCGTTACTGTGACAAACGAAAACACTTTATTTGATGAATCCTTAAAGAAAATTTTAATTAATATCAATCAGGAGAAAAGTTATTGCAAAAATATATGTTGATCCCTAGACACTTTTGATGTGTGTACTTATAAAATTACTGGTCCTGACTGACTGACTGATTCATCAACGTACAGGCCAAATCGCTGTACCTAGAATGCTGAAATTTGGACAGTAGGTTCTTCTTAAGATGTAAGCATCCACTGAAAAAGGGTTTTTGAAAATTCCACTCCTAAAGGGTTAAATGGGGTGGTAAAATAATAGCGGGCGTAGCCGCAGGGAGTTGCTAGTTAAATATAAAATATTATCCCATGAACTTTTAAATGACAATAAACTTGGGAGGGAACGAACGGACGAACTTGAGGTCAAATAGTTTAATTTGTCATAGATATTTTCCGAATAATAAACTAAAATACACGTAGTTATCTGTTTAAAGCATCCAACACTATGCCGAAGGACACCATAAACCACTCACTATGTTTTTAGGTTTCCATACCTAAAAGGTAAAAAAGGAACCCTTATGGCGGTACTTTGTCTGTTTGTCTGTCACATCTATATATTTCAGGAACTACTGGCGCTATCGATTTGATATTTAGAACAGTTTTAGATCTTCCTTTTTGGATAAGAATACTTAACGCAAATTAAAAAAATATTTTATTTCTTTTACTTTCTTTTTAATGGGGGCTGGTGTCAAAATTTCAAAGAGGCTACTATATCAAGTGGGATATCATATGAAAGGGCTTCATTTGCAAATTTCAAAACAGTTCTTTTTGGTTTAAGTCTCGTGTTTTTTTAGCTTATAACCAAAAATGTCTCAAAAATACCACCGTTTCTAAGTAGTACAGGTTTTTAGTAATCCTAAAAAAACCTCGTGAAACAAACTTTATTTTGCGGTAGGGTTTTTGTGTTATTTGAGGTATAAGAGGAATAGTAAAATAACATTAATATGTGCAAAGAAGATATAGAACCCTCGGTGCGTGAGTCCGACTCGCACTTGACCGGATTTTTTTTTGGTTCATTTCGGTACCTAGCTCCGAACCGGAATATCTTACCTACTAAAACGCCCCGTACTCAATGGACATCTAGGGTAGGGCCCACAACCCAAACGTTCAACCGACAACTCCAAAGGTTGCGCGTTATTTGTCCGGGCTTATTACTGAGGAGCAAGGCGGCAGCTTTTTTTTTTTTAGGCGGTAGCTTGACGCGGGTGCGCGCGGTACAGGATACGCGCTTCAACCGACAACTCCAAAGGTTGCCCGTTATTTGTCCGGGCTTATGGTTGAGGAGCAAGGTGGCAGCTTTTTTTTTTTTAGGCGGCAGCTTGACGCGGTTGCGCGCGGTGCAGGATACGCGCTCCAATCAACAACTCCAAAGGTTGCCCGTTATTTGTCCGGGCTTATGGCTGAGGAGCAAGGTGGCAGCTATTTTTTAGGCGGCAGCTTGACGCGGTTGCGCGCGGTGCAGGATTCGCGCTCAACTAACAACTCTAAAGGTTGCCCGTTATTTGTCCGGGCTTATGGCTGAGGAGCAAGGCGGCAGCATTTTTTTTAAGGCGGCAGCTTGACGCGGGTGCGCGCGGTGCAGGATACGCGTGTTTGCGAACACTCGACAGCCTCGTATTGAATTGAAACCTTGCTTGCATTTAGAAACCACACTCGCGCTAACACAGCAGTTAGCATAATAGTTTATAAACAATATATTCTTTTCCCATCACTTTTAAAATCATATCAAATTCAAATTTTAAACATAGATGTCGTATTTAAGTTTTAAAACCCATGATATATTGCATACCTACCATTTACATCATAAATAAATACCAGTCAAGTGCGAGTTGGACTCGCGCACCGAGGGTTCCATACCATCCTTGGACGTATTAAAGTTATTTTACTATTAATGTAATTAACACCTCAGATAGAAAAAAAAAACAAATCGCAAAACTGAGCGTGTTTGTCGAGGTTCTTTTAGTATTACTAAAAAACTGTACTATTCAGAAAGATCATTTTATTTTTGTAATATATAGATAGAGATATATTACCCATAATTATTTCAGATTTTTCCTCCACAAACTTCGGAGATATGGGGGTAATTTTTTTGACATTTTTGATTATCAGCCAAAAACTGCGTAACATAAACCAAAATAAAAATCTGTTTTGAGATGTGCGCATGGAGCACTTTCATATGATACAGATATAGTAGTCTCACTTTGAAATTATGATGACCCATTTCGACTCTAAAAAAATTAAACGAAAAATATATTTTTTTAATTTGTGATAACGTTGGGTAAGAAAGATTTAAAACTATTCGAAGTTTCAAATCGGTAGCGTCAGCGGTTTCTGAAATATATAGGTGTGACGGACAGACAGACAGACAGACAGACGAAGTCAGATCATAAGGGTTCCTTTTTTACCTTTTATGTATGGAACCCTAAAAATGGTTTTCAATTACTTTCAAAAGACACTACTCGCGAAATTTTTAACTTAGGGGTCATATGTTGACTTTAAGAGCCTCATCATTTCTTAAACCTCACTTTATCCTATAACACTCTTTCATGTTGTGTCGAAAAACAATAAGAATTGCTAAAAAAATAATCAAATAATATTTTTAGCAAGTTTGTGGTCCTGTATCTTCTTATATATACATTTTTTTTAAATGCTAAAACACGTAACTCTTTATTTTCTTTAAGTAATCTACATGTGCAATTTCAAGGTTCTGGTACCACCAGTTTCTATATACCATAAAACCCCCTTTTTGGACCCCTTTCGATGCAAATTTTCAAAATTCCGTTCTTAGTGTGCGGTTACGTATTGTGATGAATCCATTCTCCAAATTACAAGTTTCTAGGGTCAGCGGTTTAGGCTGTGCGTTGTCTGTCAATCAGTCAGTCAGGACTTATCCTTTTATATATATAGATAGATATAGATTGGTATATTTTCTTTTTGGTATATTATCTATCTGCATGACGGAAAACTTATCTTCTATCTTCTATACTATAATAAAACTCAAAGAGCACTTTTTCTGTACATTGAATATTTTTCCAAAATTTCTATGTGGGGATACTATACTATCGACATAGAGGCCAAAACAATTTTTTTTGGAATTACTGTCTGTCTGTCTGTCTGTCTGTCTGTCTGTCTGTCTGTCTGTGTGTCTGTCTGTCTGTCTGTCGTTCTGTTTGTCCAGGTATCATTTGAAAACCCGTGGATGGATTTTGATAGGACTTTCACTGATGTGTTGTGTAGAAGTCAAGGTATAAATTGGTATATAAAACATCACGCTATGTTTCATAGGGGCTAAGCAGTGAAACATTACTTGCACATATTACCACGTAATTTCCTTTGTATGAGAATAGGGTAATTATATACTGATCAGTTAATCATTAAGATATGTATTATTACGCTATATACAATAGGGACTGAGCAGACATTTAGTTTGAATAAGATATGGCAGTGGCGAAGGGTCAATTTTTGTAACGGGGAAAGCCGGTCCGGTACACCCAGGACATTTTAATTAGATTTCCGTATTGTTCTAAGTACGTTGCTGATAGCAATATGACATTATATCTTTGAAAAGTTAAAATCTGTAAATCCCGAGCGAGTCCAAACTAGATCATGAAATTATTCATGAAATTTTAATGAAACTCCCCAAGTCCAGGTAGTGTATAGGTATTGTATTACAGTCGCAACAATACAAGATGCGAAAAACTTAGAACTTTCATTATCGAATATCATTAGACAGTAATTTACGATGTTAGCGTGATTTACATTATGAACAGCGCCATCTATCGGTGAAATTGAACATACAATCACCATAGAACTTTAATCTATATAATTTAAAAGAAAGTCGTGTTAATTACACTATTTATAAGTCAAGAACGGCTCAACCGATTTGGCTGAAAATTGGTAGGGAAGTAGCTTAGGAGCAGGAGACGGACATAGGATACTTTTTATACCTGTAGGTTAAGGTTAAGCAACGTTAGGTAAGGTCATTAAATAGATGGGTAAACCGATTTGTATGAAATTTTATGTGCATATCGGGTAGGTCTAATAATAGGCCATTAATTATATTTCATGCCGGTAGGTAAAGGTTAAGCAACACATAAGGCAAGGTAATTAAATAGATGGGTGAACGGATGTGTATGAAATTTTGTGTGCATATCGGGTAGGTCTGAGAATAAGTCGTAAAGTATATTTCATGCTGCTGATACCATGATTGACGGATATATAGAATGAGAGGAGGGTGCAAGAGAGGACAGAGAGGGAGAAGGGATTCGAGGCGGGGGTGAGGGATCGGAGGAGTTAGGTGGAGCAAGGGGGGGGGGTGAGATGGAGCAAGTTGGGAGAGAGAGATGGGGGGGATAGTGTCACGTAACGGTTGGTTTAAAGTAGGGTAGAGAGAACCCGGAGACCGCTACTAAGATAGGTAAGTAACTAAGGGGGAAGTAGCAATAAAGAATGAGAACTCAGGACTTAACTATAATTACAGATAAAAAACGTTACAGTTCTCTAACGACAGTTACGTAGTTGGTTTCACCAGGTCGGGAACGCGGACACTTATTAGCGTAAGATCACGTAACTTGCTTGCAAAGATTCCTGGGCGCAGGGAAGCCTGGCGGCGTGCCAGATGGCACGACCGCAGCCAGGCCGTTGGACGCCGGCAGGTTTAGCACCGGCCACGACACTCAACCAGCAGGCTGGCCGATGAAAAAGGGGTGCGGGCGTCAGCACGCCACAGCAGCAGCACCCGTAGATATGTGGCCTCTGGCGTAGATAATGGCCGATTCCGGCTCAAGACCTGGTTAAGCTCGGCCTCCGGTCTTGCGACTCTAGGCTGTAGACCTTAGGCTTTCACTCGTCTCCAGGATCCAGACCAAGCCTTCCGATCCAAGACTTCAGCCCTATTTTTCAGAATCACGTTTTATTTTTTTCTCTCTCCACTTGACAGCTCCTTGTCTAAATTTAAATTTTTAAAATCAATTAAAAAGAAATAAATATTTATAGAAATGATGAGGTATGACAATGGAGGTTGATATATTATGAATGAAATGAGGTGATACACTACAATAGGGTTCAGAGAGTGGACTGTGACGGGGACCGATGCGGGTGGGGGAAAGAGAGAGGAGAGAAAGAGCATAGAATTACATTTTTCTTATAAGGCTTCAATCCCGGCTGGGTCCTAAAAGAAAACGCGCATTGTTCCTTTTGGAACCACATGGGCTTGAGGGGATAATAGAGAGAGAGAGAGAGATGGAGAGAAATAAATCAAGGGAGGAGGGTGAAAAGGGGAGCAAAATGTAATAAAAGCGCGGGTGGAACTGCGCGGGTCAGCTAGTTACTCAATATAAACTAGTGCAGTGCTTCTGAGGTACACTCTGCAATAGTTTCAGTATCGTCACCACTTACGGCTTATCTACTGTTGTGGTCTATGAACTTTGATTTTTTATTAGTTTTCCATCTGTCTATATAACTATCTGTCTATCTGTCTGTTCTAACTATCTAGTACTGCCTATCTTCTTTTTTCTCCCTCTTTATCTTCTTTTCTACATAGTATAAAACAAAGTTGTTTTCCGCGTCTGTTTGTCTGTCTTTATGGATATACAGACAGACAGACAGCTCATTCTTCCTAAACCACACAACGGATTTTTACGCGGGTTTCAATATCAGTTAGATTATTTTTCACTGAAGGTTTATATATAGTATGTATATAAAAAAAGTTTTATGGAAGTAGAAAAAAAAACAGTATTTTGCAACCGAGTTTTCTATTCTAAATATATAACGTTTTTAGTATATAACTAGCGACCCGCCCCGGCTTCTCACATAAAACATAAAAAGATTATATCTCTTAAACTACTGGACCGATTTTGATGAAATTTGTACTCTACCCTAAGTTGAAAGATACTCTAACTATTGCAAAAAGAATTTTCGAAATCGGAATTGTAGTTTCTGAGAAATCCGTGGACAAACCTACATACATACATACATACATACACTCGTGAAATTTGGTAAATTCGTTTAGAAGCCCACATAGACTAACATATATGAATATTACGCATTTTTATTAATATTACATACATACGCGTCGAAACAGAACCTCCTTTTTTGAAGTCGGTTAAAAAGATAATGCTTCAGTGTCCGCTATTACTTTAGTTTACATCTGACGTTAACAGAGGGACCCAACCCCTTAACACATTCGTCGTAGCCACAGTACTCAATGCGGCGAGGTAGTTTATGTATATTTGTTGGTGTGAGCTCGCGTTCGTGTGTGCGGTGTGTCAGTGCAAACGGAAACACTTTAGTGGCACTGCACCAACAGCTCTGGTGCGTGGGCTTGAGGAAATTATAGGACAAACAACAAAATTCGATTAACGTCGTGGTCACTGCGTTGCGATCAAATCGGTCCCTTTGCAAACAAATTTGTGTGCATCCAATATTGTGCGGCTAGCTCTCGACAGCTAGTTCTAATTGAATATCATATTCCACAGCTGTCTGAGTATAAATAGAGTATATTGTGTAGATATATCGTTTTCTCGCTGAATGATGAATATCTGATTGATTAGTCATTAAATTATATACTTTTGACCGTCACGTTACTGTTGGAACGCGCCATCTACTTTAAAATTATCATCATCAATATCCGAAAGGCGTCCACTGCTAAACAAAACCCAAAGACCTCCTCTTTAGAAGGGAGGGGGTTGCTATTATTTTCCGTCTTATTATTTTCCGTCTTATTATTTTCCCTTCACCTTTCACGGACACCCAACTGGAGGGTGGGAGGGTGCTATTCTTACCCAGACATCCCACGGGTCATCTATATTACTTATACTCGTATTTAGATAAATTGCATAAATACGTATAGTTTTAAATATTAATGCATAGTTGAATAGTGACTAAACGTTGACTAGTATCAGTCATTAAAAATTCGGTCAGGTCACAATGTATGTACTTACTTAACTGGCGTCCAATGCTAATTCTATATTCAAATGCCGCACTCGTAGTCTGTTATTGTATTATTATCTCATTACTTACCTACTACAGATTTTGTATTTAGTAAAGCTGGTTTCAGACTACGCTGTAATATAATAGCATATAGTACTTATATAGCTCATAGCACAACAATATCGCGCACCATACATGGTTAAGGACACGTTCACACTGTACTCTTACTGTACTGTACTATATTTTATTGGCTTACTATACGCTATAAATTGGTGCGATGTGCTGAGTTCATGCTGTGCTATATCACGCGCCGCCCTCTTCTTCCTCCCTCACCCCCGGCCGTCCCGCAAGCGAAACGAGCGACACAACGATCTTGCTTGCGATAATATCGCGTAATGTGAACGCCATGCTATATAGTATAGCATTAGGTCCTTCTTTGCTATACTATATAGCACAATAGTATAGCGTAGTCTGAAACGAGCTTTACGGAATGCAAGAGCAGCAGCAAGGCTGGAATTTATCACACAGTCCACCTACAAGGTAGGCATAGCTTTATCATTTAATTCATTCTAATTTTTAGGTCACAAATGAAGAGGCTAAAATTTTATTTCCCGACTATCCCAGAAGGAGGGTTATGTTTTTCGAAAGTATGTATGTACTTATGTAATATGTAAGTATGTATGTATGTCTTATTTCTTTGGCACGGTCTACAACCTAAACGAGTTGATGGATTTTGACTTATAATACGTCTTTAGATTCGTCGCAGTTGTGGAAGTGACATAGGCTAATACTTTTTCAAAAAAGTTAGTATAGCAGCCGTCAGTCACCATTTTGTATTTTTTTACTACCAAAACCATGGGTATCAAATAAAAGGTCTTAACGAGACGAGTTCAAATGTATATACATGTGTATAAGTATTTTGTATGTATGATGAAATTGAAATCCATTTTGTTTGCTCGAAGTCGGGTTTTCTATGCTTTTATAATGTGTACTTGTTATGTATACAAGAACATACATCGTATGAACCTAGAACCCAGCTAATGCCCGGTACACACGACAACGATATAACGTAGCGATCTGACTGCGCAGACCGTTTGTGCAGTTTTATCTAACATGTGTACGAAAATTGTCTCAGTTTTTTCTGGTTGGTGAAAACGATCGTGGCAGTTTCAAAATCTATTCGATAAATGCGATAAATCGTTGCGATCGCGTTTGCACAGTTTTTTCGTAGTGTGTGGACGGAAGTCGGAGCAATCGTTCAGTTCGTTCACAACCCTTTCTGTAGGTGCGGATGACATGTTTCTCGTCTGAGTTTCAGCTGGGAACTGACGATCGACGCAGATATGGAGTGTCTACCACTCCAAGGGCGTTCGATTGACTGCGCAAACGGTCTGCGCAGTCAGATCGCTACGTTATATCGTTGTCGTGTGTACCGGGCATTACATGCACAAATCCTGATACAGTCTCACGGTGGCCAGACTCCAGTACATGCAAGAACATAACGTAGGGATAACTTGTTAAGGGCTGCTCAGACAGACTCAAACAGTTTGACGCTGCCAACTACAACTTGGGGAGCGATAGAAACTTTATACATATAGGTCGAAATTTCTAGACGTTTATTAGTTTTTTTATGAGGATACAACGTTGATTGGAATGTTTGTGTGTCAAAGGTAAATACCTACATAGTTCTACCCAAGTTTTACCTCATACAGGCAGGGAGCATAAAAATGTCTTACTACACCTGTAATCATCATTAGAGACGTTAAGGGATAAACTCAAACACAGACCAATTAACCATAAATTCGTAACTATTTTAACAATTTAAACCCGTAGATGCCAATTAATTAAGTACTTACTGAAGCTGGAACAGTTTGCCTGTGTCGGTTTTCCCGCCCGATTATAATGTGGGGGTCAAGGCTATGGGACTAATCCCACCACTCATTCCCACCACTGTGACTCCTGTTAGCCAGGATCTACAGTGGTCACCAGTGAAGACACCGAGGTTTGACCCTTGCCGAGCCCCGGGGAAACGCTACATTGTCTTGGAACCCGCAACAAATTTAATTAGAAAAGTGTACAGGAGGAGTTAAAAAAATATAAATTCTACTTCCCTCCTTTGCAAAGCGGGAGACAAGTAAAAATGGCACAGGTCGAAATAACTTCAGACCGAGAGATTCTTACAGGTGCACCAACTAGATTCAGTCGACCTGCAAGGCACCACGGAAGTTACTAAATTTAATGGGACCTACATTTAGATTTCTACTATTAAACTTGTTTCCAATAATAGGGTCAAGGCTAGTGTCAATAGGCTTTTAATAAGCTAGTGTGCCATCTTCGATTGCGTCGCCACTCGCCATCAGGTGGGCCTGCAATCAAGCACTAGCTTATGATGAATAAAAAAAAGAAGCTAATTTCAGGGACACTTGTTGCTAATTCTTCAAATTTTGATTTTGTTGCGATGATCTTTAGTCTTTTTTAAATTACCTGTGAAATTTGTAGATAGATACTTTTATGTTGCTCGGAGACGTATCAAATCAAATCAAATATTTTATTGCTTGCTAAGTGTACATTTCGATCTTAGTAATAATACATTATACTTATGACTTAGCATCTTTTACATGTGTAGCAATTATTATGGTCTAGTTTCCCCTACTCATTTCATTAATTTTTAAGTATTTTATTAAGTATCTCATGTAGGTATTGTTAAGGTATTTTCTAACAAAATTTATTATAGGTACTCTACTTTACTGACTTAAATAACAGCGAAGTATATTTACGAGTATACCACACAGAAGACAGACAGAGTCCAAAGCTGCTAGCTGCTGCCTTTTATTCTTTACAATATCAAAATCGTATCCTGTTTTCGTAAATTTATTGCTACGATTTAGATCTTGTAAAAAAACAGGGTATACGTTAAAGCGAACATCTCAAGTGTATCTGAAACACCTTACTGGACAGCTTTTAGTTGGCAGCCCGGGGGAATAATAATGTGTGTAAGTTACAGACTTGTTAAATTGTATGCACGTCTAACTTATGATATTTATGCACGCTCCAATTGCTAATACTTTAAATGATTTACGTTTACCCTGTAAATTTGCTTAGTGTATAAATAGCATTTTAGCATTAAAAATGCTAATTTTACTGTTGTTAAAGTTGGTGTAAAATAATATCTTCCTGACCGAGGCGGCCACAGAGGCTGATCTTTCATTAGCCATTTAGGCAGAAGATGTACTTAGTAGAGCACAAATAGTGCACTTTCTCCTAATGATTTCTGATATTTGTGCGAATAATACATATTGAAATGAAACTAAGAAATTGAAATGGAACTAATGAAACGTCGGAATATTAAAATTAAAAATAAACTGCGCTATAAACCATAGAATTAGTTTCATTTCAAAGTGCACTCTCTCTTCCTTTACGCTCACTGAGACGGAAGACTGTCACGACTGGGAAGAGGTCAGGAGCAGGGCCGAATTTTTGTATGCCTGTGTGATGCAGGGATCATCTTACTTTCAAGCAAAACAGTCAGGTATCGACTGGTTTTGTCCTAACCACTAAGGGACAACTACACTAGTTGTACCTCTCCGCAGGATTTGACCCCGCGACCAGCAGTTTTCAAAGCAAACGGCTTTCTGCTACGCCACCGCGGCTAAAGGAGCGCGCATTATAAATAATAATCAATTATTTATAATTAATTTCTCGTGAGCACTTTCACAGGTCCTCTGCAATCCTGCAGTCTCTATGTAAATCGTTAGTGATACAATTTTCTTAAACTTCAAGAAATTTAAAACATTTTTCCTTAAGCGGAAACCATTTCTAAAACCAAATCGACCATACGGTATTTATAATAAAATTAAATTAGGTATCTACTAATAAATCAGTTAATAAATCTGTCAATCACCAATACTCTATCAGCGAATGATTTAGAAAAAGAAACAAATCACACCCTGAGAAATTCGAGGGCGCTAGAATAAATAAACCATTCAACCACACATACCTTGGAGAGCAATTATAACTCGAAACGATAACATCTGTCTCTATTAAAACAACAGACCTAATAATTTTCCCCCATAATCTTGATCATAGTAACACACAAGTGCTTACTAAACTGGCTGCGAAAAGAACAATGGGCACACTCATGGCCCTTCATTCTCAAACAACAAATCTTCCCTACTAGAGTCTAGTGATGGGCAAATACATAGCTGGATTCATACGTGAAATACAATGAAATACTACATTCATATTTTACCGAATGTTTAAAATTTGAAAGTGAAAATTTCACTTAATTGTGCTTTGTAACCTATTTCACTATGAAAAACGACTACGCTTGACGATAGTGTGGTGTCTGTACTTACGTGTCTTTTCTCTACACACTTGCAGCCTTGCAACAGGATGGAAATCTAAATAGAAGTGGCAAATACAAAAAAAATTGGCGCCATATGACACCATTTCACAACTTTCAAAAAAATAATTTAATGTGCTTGGCCATACAAAGGGGTAATGCCGCCAGTCTTTTAGGTACCATTCCTTCCCAGTGCGGCGACAACTTCGAGGAAGTTTTTTACCTAGTTTAAGTGTACATGTTTGTAAATAAACTGTAAATATTTAGTTTCAATAAATAATTTAATAACATACGCTGTTTCCAACGAATCCGAGATAGAAATCCCAAAATATGAAAACACACACATCACTAACCGCTACTGTAGTTTGCTCATTTGGAAGAAATGAAAGAGGGCCCTTGTCTGAACCGAAGCCTACAGCCTTTTGTTAGGGACGCGTTTGTTCTCAGTGGCCATTCCACTAATTGCGACCACCTTCCATTGTCTCTGTATAAATTAGACGTAAACGTTTTGGTTCGTCTCGTTATCTTACTGGATTTTAAATATACATCTGTTTTAAGAGCCGGTACCATTCAGAGACGCAGATTCTTAAGTAAAAATAGCATTAATTATTGGTAACCTTCGATAGAAGACGAAGTAATTCTTTATCAATAAATAGACAGCTTAAAATATAATATTTACTTATAAAAAAAAAACTTAAACCATATCCTCTTGAAGTAGGTATGTGTACAAAAAATACAAAAGCGTATCTTATTTATAAGTAAATATTTTCAACATTAATCAATTCTATGAATTAACCTACTAAAAATAAATTGTAGTTTTTTTCTCATTCATCGTTGAAAATTCAAGTTCGGTGTATATTCGTACCCTTTCATACCTTTAATATAATAGGTTTAGTCTCGAATGTTTACAAAGTTCTGCACACTCCCCCTGTACAGGAGGATTCTGCAAAAGTAATCCCCACTCAAGTTTTGCAATAAAACTACTATATTTCGATAAAGGACGTCTAATGACGTGTATTTCTTTTATTTCTATCTTTTTGCACGTATGCTACGTTATTATTTTTTTGATGACGGGTACGAGTATGTAACATAGTTCAGTAAGAGCCATATCTGTACCATTTTGGACGGGCCTCTTGGTCTAGTGGTTAGTGACCCTGTCTGCTACCCAACAGGTCGTGGGTTCGATTCCCACCAAGTGTCTGGGTGTTTTATCTATATAAGTATGTATTTACAAAAAAAAAAAGTATATATGTATTAGTATCAGTTGTCTGGTTTCCATAGTACAGGCTCTGCCTAGTTTGGGATCAGATGACCGTGTGTGAATTGTCCCAGGATATTATTATTATTATTATTTACAAAGTACTCCGGGATATGTACGTTAACCTAGGTAGGTTACCTATCCATGGAGTTCAAACTCGCCGTCCTACTCCATCATCAGATTCTAATTAACATTTTTCTGCTACCTACGTGGAGTACACTGAAAGTTTTGCGTAACTCATGAATAAAACAATTTACACGTAAAGTAATATATTTATTGCTTTTCGAAGTATTCTCCATCACATTTTAAACACTTTTTCATTCAGTCAAACCATTTTTGAAAACATGAGGACCATTGGTCTAAACTTAATCTAAAGGCATGGTTTTCACGTTCTGGTTGAAAGCTATCACGGCCTCTTCCGGCCCCGTAAATGTCATATTTCTCATCAAATCTTTAATTTAAGGGATAATAAAGAAATCGCATGGTGCCAGGTCTGGACTACGTGTGGGATGGGTCACTAGCTCTACCTTCTTAGAAGCCAAAATGACTGTCTTATTGCAATGCATGAAAAAAACACACACAAATCGCTTTCTTTTTACTTTGCTTTTCGCATGATTTGAAAAAAATATTTCACGAAGCGGAAAACCTTTTCACTGATCTACTTGGTATACATTTTTAATCGATCAATTTTATATCGAATAATTACTCGTGTCGGGAAGTAGGTGAGAGCAATTTACCGATTAGATCGCGCGTGAATGAATCCTTTGTCGGCTGGAAATGAGCTATTAGCAACGATTCGATTATTATTCTTACTGCCTGCCTCTATTGCTAAATGCTATTCCCGGAGGTTTTCAGCTCTGGCAAATGAAATACCTTTGTTAACCTTTGCGCAGTGTGCTAATAGTGAAATAATGGGTAACTGTATGGGTATGGTGTTAGCTGGATGCGGAATTAGTGTGACACGAAACAACATAAGTATGTCTAACCATAATTTGCTAGTGATTGATGAAGTTTAAAAACTTGTAGACTTAAGATTTGCGATGAGTACGAGTACAAAAATCACCCTTTAAACTGAATGTAGTGAAGTATCAGATAAAACTAAGGCCCAGCAATGCTAGTCAGATTTTCGCTTTGTATGATTTTTTTAAGAAGTCTTGAGAGATATTTTTTTACCATAAATATGTATGTATTAAAGATTCTTGTTCATTTCATGAATACCAGTACATGATTATAATAAATGGTAATACCTACTGGTATTGTAGTAAATGGTGACATAATCCGTATCCGCACTTCATAATGACTGACTGTTGTAAGTTTACTTTAGCTGGTGAAATTACCTGACACAAAGACTTAATACAAGGCACTAGTGATTCTTTTGTGTTGCTAGCGTCTGTAGGCTGCGGTGACTGCTTACCATCAGGCGGGCGCTTGCTTGCCACCTTGGTAGTAAAAAAAACTCAGATTCATGTAAGCTTCACCTGAGCTTGAATGAATCTCGTAGAGACTTCGAAAATGTGGGTACATTTTTTGTCTAAATATTTTTTTTTTATTTATAATGAGCACTCCTCTTTTTAACTTAAGTATGATAATGGCTTAAATACACTATCGTTTTTTGTTACACTACTTATAGACAAATCTAAGGATTATATTGAAAAAAATGTACCTACTTACAAAAGAAATTGATACAAAGGAAGCGAAGGGAACGAGCAAAATATTTTTTTACGAGGTGGCAAGACAGGGCAAAGTTCGAGGCCTCCCGGCGAGGCGGCGAACACTCCACGCCGATATTTGTGGAAATACTCCGACCCCAAACTTTTTAAGAGCGAGAAAATAAATTCTTATTCGTAAATCTATTACAACAAGTGATATTCCACTGTACGTTGAGATTTTTATTGCTTGTTCCGAACTTTAGTGTTATCTTCTTACTCCGCACGCTGGTTTAACAATTTGAAGTGCGTTTTTACTCAATTTAGGTAAGCTAATGTCTGACCCCGAGTTCACTACTCAGTTTGATGATAAATGGTGATGGAGTCATTGATAATTTGGCTGCAATCCCACCAAATGGAAAGCGGCAATATAATCGGGCATGGTAAAACATACTAGCTTATTAAAAATAAACCTACCCGTAAGAATGCTCTGTCCTGTACCCTCAAGCTTGTCTGGAAGAGATCGCTTCAGCGATAAGACTGTCTTAAATTGTTTATCATCATCATCATAAGCCGGAAGCTCAGAGTAATTAGAATGGAGCTAGTATCGCGTCGATTCCCCGAACAAATTTTTCGTGGCACTTTTGCGGGGTGCGGGAGGCGAAGAAAACACACACAGATACAATTTTACGCATACCCACACTATAATAAACTCGCAACACATTCAAAAAGTTACGCACACAAATAAAGAATGACCTGACCATATGACCAAAATTTGGCAGAGGGGTTAGCGCATCATGATCTCTCCAGTGGTATCTCCTCTAAGGCCGGAAGACGTCCACTGCTGAACAAGGGTTGCTCCCCCTTAGAAGTGATAATCACCATGGTTGGCATGGTTGGTCTTGGGGATCGCAGTATAGGTGGTACGTACTCCAATTGAAAGTCTAAATAGTCTTCTTGATTTCCCTTAGTCGCCTCTTACGAACACCAAACGGGAAGAGATGGGAGGGTGCTATTGGCACCCACGGGTCAAAATTGTTATCAATCGTTTTTAATCTCAAGTATATGTATCTTTCTTCGGTATGCAATAAAGAGTTTGGTGTCCATTATTATAAAAAACTATAAGTATCACACATATTAATTGCGTTCTTTTTCGTATTCTTAATGCGACGTGTTGTATGAAAGAGTATGGTTTAGTCGTTTTACCGATTAAATAGATCCGATAGAAGATAATAATAGAGTATTATGAATTTAGAAGGCGTATGTACTGATTCATTCTTTAAAGCTGCTACTAAAATACACTGGCCCCTATAAAATACATAAATAAATACTGGTATTCAATACTCATTTCATACAACGAACAAAAAACTACAGTTTTATTAGGTTGTAAAGGAAAAACTATCCACATAAAATATCCATTGTATCTAAATAATTGATTACACGTCAATATCCTTAGGTCTTTCATCCTTAGGTCTCTATTAACGGCATAATATGATTTATGATATTCTATTGCTATGCTAAACAAAGATACAAATCGAAATTCTGTATAGGCATTGCTCTAGCCAGGCATTTGTGAAGTTTAGTTTTTCATGGCGCAGGTTTTAAACAAAACTAAGTGCAAGGAGTTGGTGAGCGGATTTGCCGGAAGCGGACTCGTCGACAGCGGCCGTCGCTTCAGGGATCGCGACACGCTTTCATTCATCCCAAAGTTAAGCCCTTTCGGAGCCGGTGCCGCGTTTACGCGGAAACTCTACACTCGGCACCGGCCTGCCGGGCCCTCTCCCTCGCACCCACCCCGTTCACACCCGACCGACAGAAAAGAGAGAACTAAATCAATACTGTCTGGAACACGCCCACCGGTTCAACTCGGCAACTGCGCTTCCTCACTGGAAATTCAATAAAATAAAACTGGGTAAAAATCATTAAATTTGTGTACTGGTATCGTGCTACCCCCGGTATGATCCGCGTCACAAGCGATTCCAGTGATACTAAGCGACGGCTGGCACGGCAAGAGGTCACATGTTTAGCACGTGGTCGGTTCACGTTACAATGTTTACCTGCCACCGCCTGACGGTCAGGTGAGACCTCACGCTACTCGGCTCGACTCCGCTCTTTACTCTACTATGTGTAGTATGTTCGTATAGCCGACTGACTCCCCCGATACGTATAACGGAACAATTTTAGCATTTTTCGGGTAGCCTTCGCTCAACGGACGACCTCGTCGAAGTTTAAGGAAATTGCTTACAGTCTCACTGAGTAAACTCCTAAAATGTAATCTTGTCTCGGTCCTCATGATACACATATTCAGTGGGCGTCGAAGCTGCCGAGCCCGCGGCTACGGTTTGCATTTTTATCAAGCATCGGCGACAGGCAACAACATTTTATTTTGCGTGCCATAAATATGGAACCAGTGAAGACGAACACATGCTGGAATATACGATATTCCCTTGCAAACTTATCTGAAACTATGCATAAGTAAGCAGCAACAAAAATAAAGCTTCCTCTTTGCCGTAAAACTAGTCGATGTTCTTGTGATCTTTGCATCACATTTTCAATAGCTCTTTACATAGGAACTATAATATGACTAGAAAAGTTATATCTTGACGAGACATGGTGGCCTTGTAGTTTTTATGTGACAAACAAGAGTAACTCTATGTAAGTACTTACAGAAATCGAATAACAGGACAAGCTTAGGAAAATGCCTCGATTTACGGCACGAAAAGGATGACACAAAAAAAAAACATTTTTTTCTGTCTTTCGTAAGTTAAAATAGAACATCGGTTTTTTATCCACACCAGTCGCATTTTCACGAAGTGCGTATGCGAACAGAATATGAAATAAGGTGTCCCCATGCTTATAATATTTATATGTAAACGTAAAGCAAATTGAAATTTATTACGTCCCATTAAATCCATATAAGTACTCATAGTAAGAAATTGTAGCCACCGCAGTTTCTTGACGCGTAATTCATTGAAACAACCTATTGTTGTACCGTAGTAGTTATTGACATAGAGCTAAATTACTATTGTTACATAACTAGTTGACACTGTTGAAGTTTAACGCAGATGAACCACAATTGCTGCAATTTATTTCATGATATTAAAAAGTAAAATTAGGTTAGATAGGTTACAGGTGATTCGAAAGTGGCGGAAAAAAGGTGAGCTAATTAGCACAACTTGAATCTGTAGCACGCCACCCATGGAAGCATTGACAGTGTCACTTCGTTTTAATTTTATTCAATAATCGCTTGAAAACAGTCGAACATACTATTGGGTATGTAAATTACCCAAATACATACAGAAATTTTCTAGAATCGATGCGTTAGTGTGATGTTGCAATATCTGTGAGTGCTGTGCCACTTGTAATCGTCGATTGCTTAGTAGGCAACGTATCTATTACTTTTAATACTCGTATCTTTTGTAATATACGTATATGACTCCTGTTACACACATAAATGTGAAATGTGACTTATATCTATACTTATAATAAAACTGGGACAGGTCCAATTCTGTACATTGAAGATATTTTGAAAATTATGTTTGGAGGGCACTCTATAACCGATACTAAAGCCAAAAATGTATTTTTTTTATTTTTGTCTGTCTGTATCTCGGCTGAGCATCACGCCGAAACTACTGGATGGATTGAAACGAAACTTGGTATGATTTGAGTTAATACTCCGAGGTAGAACATAGGATACTTTTTATCCCGACATTCGGCACGGTCCCTTGGGAGAGGGGACTAAAGTCAAAATGTGTACTTGGTTATACGCTTGCTCCGATTTTAAATTTTTTTCATTATAATTATAATAAATATTTGTAAGGAAACACTCATAGACAGTTGTTAACAATGTTTGGTAATCGATCAGGTTAAGCAACGTTAGTTAAGGTCATTAAATAGATGGGTGACCGTTTAACGCCATTTGAACTAAACGTCTCCGTGTATCGGAGGGCAAGTACAAAGTGGGTCCAAGTTTTTAACCGACTTTAAAAAAGGAGGTTTTGTATTCTATGCGAATGTATATTATTGAAAGTTTAGTTAACGCAAACACAGCGCGGGCGGAGCTGTGTGGGTCAGCTAGTATAATACTAAAATGTGAGCGTGTGAATAGTGTGAGTGGTTGGAGCCTACTCAAATAGCGTATCTACATACGTTGGCCAATCAGCCTTTCTTTGAAGATCTTGCTGATTGACCAATATTTTTACTACCTCAGTATAAGGTATACGTATACGTATACCTCGGTAATATTCACGTCGGCCGTCGATACGAAAAGAAGAAAAATTCAAATAGAAATAATTTATTTGTAGTATAAATAGGGGAAAGAAACCCGTACCGAATCATGTTTAGGCAAGTATTTACTATGCATTAAGCGCATTGCAGCAAATGTAAAGTATTTAAAGTGATTTATAAGTTTTGCGAACGCTATAATTGCTATTTTCGTAGATGGAGCTTGTTGGGGAAGCAATAAATGGCTCTTGTGGCGCCTTATCCGCACCGAATGGTTATAGTCAGTCTGGGTAAGCAAACTATATGCTCTGCGTAACTAATTTATTGGTATACCACATCGGTATACTATATCGATGGTATACCATATTGATTCGTTCGCTGTACCTACTATTTACCTAAATCTTTAAGTACTACGCACTACTATCGTAGTATATAATTCAATGATACGGTAAATTATTTTGTGTAAGAATTTTAAATAAGCAGTCAAGTGCGAGTCAGACTCGCGCACTGAGGGTTCCATATTTTACTATTTGTCAAGCACCTCAAATAGCAAGAAAAACAAACCACAAAACTAAGTAAGTTTCTTTGTCGAAGTTTTATAAGGATTACTGAAAACTGTACTACGTAGAGAGATCATTTTATTTTTCCTGTAAAATATAGATAGACGTGTATTAACCATAATTATTTCTGATTTTTCCCACCACAAATTTCGGAGATAAGGGGAAACGATTTTTATTTGTAATTTTGGTTATCAACCAAAAACTACGTGACATACCAAACTAAAAATCTGTTTTGAGATGTTCAAATGAAGCCCTTTTTAATATGATACCCCACTCAACATTGTAGTCTAACTTTGAATTTTTAATGACCCATTTCGACCCCCATTAAAAAAAAAGAAAAATAATATTATTTTTTTCATATGTGATGAGGTTGGGTAAGTAAGATCTAAAACCATTCCCAGTTTCAAATCGATAGCGTCAGTGGTTCCTGAAATATAGTAAAGGTGTGACAGACAGACAGATGAAGTCAGACCTAAGGGTTCCTTTTTCATCATCATCATCATCATCATCATCAGCCGGAAGACGTCCACTGCTGAACATAGGCCTCCCCCTTAGAACGCCACAATGAACGACAATTGGCTATTTGCATCCACCGGTTACCTGCGACGCGCACAATGTCGTCTGTCCACCTAGTGGGAGGCCTGCCAACGCTGCGTCTTCCGGTTCGTGGTCGCCACTCGAGAACCTTTCTTCCCCAACGGTTATCGGTTCTTCGAGCGATGTGGCCTGCCCATTGCCACTTCAACTTGCAGATTCTGAGAGCTATGTCAGTGACCTTAGTTCTTCGGCGAATCTCCACATTTCGGATTCTGTCGCGCAAAGAAACTCCGAGCATAGCTCTCTCCATGGCTCGTTGTGTGACTCTGAACTTTTCTAAAAGGCCAGCCGTTAGAGACCACGTCTCAGTACCATATGTCA
Source organism: Furcula furcula (assembly GCA_911728495.1). Lineage (NCBI taxonomy): Eukaryota > Metazoa > Arthropoda > Insecta > Lepidoptera > Notodontidae > Furcula > Furcula furcula. Next base: position 12,912,643 of record OU452256.1, on the reverse strand, counting down.
TCACTGGCAACACACACTGGTTAAAAACCTTCGTCTTCAGGCACTGCGGTATTTTGGACGAGAAGATATCGCGTAGTTTCCCGAACGCTGCCCATCCGAGTTGGATTCTTCGGGCGACCTCTTTGTCAAAGTTGGACCGACCTAACTGGACAGTTTGTCCTAGGTATACGTAGTGGTCAACAACTTCGAGTGTATCGTTCCCAACAACTACCGGTACGGGTGCAACATGGACATTAGACATGATCTTCGTCTTGTCCATGTTCATTTTAAGACCCACCTGTTGGGAAACGCTACTGAGGTCGCTGAGCATCGTATTGAGGTCCTCCAGCGACTCTGCCATAATGACTATATCGTCGGCAAAACGAAGGTGAGTGATGTATTCGCCATTGATGTTGATGCCGAATCCGTACCAGTCCAAGAGCTTGAAAACGTCCTCCAATGCGTTTGAGAACAGTTTCGGAGAAATAACGTCTCCCTGTCTCACACCTCGCTGCAATGGGATTGGTTTCGTGCTCTCTTCCTGTAGTCGGATCGACATGGTGGCGTTGCTGTACAAACACTTCAACACTTCGATGTACCTATAGTCAATGTGGCACCGCTGGAGGGACTGCAATACCGCCCAGGTCTCGATTGAAAGGGTTCCTTTTTAACAGACTTCAAAAAAGGAGGAGGTTCTCAGTTCGTCTGTATAATTTTATTGTTTTTTTCTTTATATGTTCCCGCATAACTCTGGCAATTATGAACCGATTTGAAAAAAAAAAAACTTTCTTCCATCCATTCTTTAATCCGTTGATTGGGTCCCATAAAAAAATATTGCTTACGAATAAGTAGTTCCTGAAAAAACAAGAATGGTCACTGCGCAAGAAACCGGCAGGAATGCTTAAAATATGACATTATATCGCTTTTTATTGACAAAAATGATCATAACTCTGGCAAATATTTACCAATTTTAATGATTCTTTTTTTTATTCGAAAGACGGAACCACTGTAATGAATCTGTATGAATTTTATCACAACCAGATAAGAACTTCCTGGAGGATTATGAACGATGTGGGGGAATTTATCTGGTAAAAACTATAAAACTGATGTTCTCCATTACATTCCTCTGACAAATATGAACCGATTTCGATGATTCTTTTTTTATTCGAGCGAATAAACTACTATGATGATTCCATGCAAATTTCATTACGATCGGATAAATTGTTTCTGAAGAAACATGAATTTTGTAAAACTATGTAGACGATAATGTGATCATAACCTACCTAGATCATTTTACAGTAGGTATTCTTCGATGGTTCAATATTTATGTATGAAAATATCACTAAAAAGTGTAAAATAAAATATATACTTTTCTGTGTTATTGCAGACGGTTCCATATATTTTTTTATATTTTATTTAACTTTTAGGTATGGGACCCTAAAAAGCTTCCTTTCAATATTATTTACTAAAAAAAAGAAAAAATATTGTTATATATTAAAAATCAAAACAGTCAGTGTCTGTAACCGGTGGCGGCGTTAATGTACTGATCATCATCATCATCAATCAGCCTACAGTCATCCACTGCTGGACATATACCTCTCCAATCGCTCACGCCACTGACTACGATCCTCGGCTTTCCTCATCCAATTTCTTACCGCCACTTTACGTATGATCGCCAACTTTAATTAAGTAAATTTATTTAATTTACAACTTATTTCTTTCAAGTTGGTTTTAGTTTTGTAAAAAATTTTTGTAATTTAAAAATAAAAAGCTTTTATTTTAAACAAGAGAGTGTAAATAAAAAGAATCATCAAAATATATTGTATGTATTTTCCTCTGTTTTGTATAAATCTAGATATAATTATAACAAATTGTATAATTTTCCATTAAAACTTTGAAACGAATGAAATACAAAAACCTACCTAATGTATATTTCACAATGTGTATAGATTTTATTTATAAAAAAATATCGTATGTGGACGAATACGAATACGAACGATACGATGTGGTACGAATAGGCTCAAGCATGAATAGTGGCACAAATTAATACACTATTTATCGTACGTATCCGTAAAACCCGTATAATCCGTAAATACCTTTATAAGTCAAGAATGTAGTAAAGAGTCATTCCAAGGTGGAACGTAATTAAAATTTGCTCTAAACAGCGTTTACCATTAATTATTCGTCGTGGTTTGAACATCTTTAGCGTGAAGCGAGCTGACGTGCAATAAATGGGCCGCAGCGCGTTAGATTCCTTATATTCAGGGGACAGAGTGCGCGCGTGTCCGGAATTAAGTTACGAACATCGAGCTAAGACCCGCCGTCCCCGACTACATAAAGATTTATTCCCATCTGTAACTGAGAGGGCGACGCGACAGTTTTTCCCAATTATAAGGTGTAAGCGCCCCATTTATTAACATCTCGTCAAAGAAATCACGATCATTGCGTTTCGCCACCGGTCCATTTTGAGCTAACTTTGCAGCTCTATGGAGGAATTCTGTAATTTATTTATTTACTCACCAACTGACACTGACAGAAATATCATCATCATCAGCAGCAGCCGAAACACGTCTACTGTTGAACAAAAGTCCTCCCCCTTAGAAGGGAGGGGGAGCTTATCTCCACGCTTGGCAGGTGTCTTGGGGAACGCAGTATACATACACATACATAGAACGCAGTATACATACACATACATATAAGTTGGGATGAGTATCCCATGGCTGGAACGCAGTGGTAGGTAATCCAATATAATTTTTACAAAAAAAAGAACCGCCTTCAAAATGCAACTAAAAAGCCTGAAGGTCGGTTGACCCTTCATTGTATATCCGCTTCAAATAATTAAATCCGTAGAGGTTTCAAAACATTTATTTGACCTGTAAAGCACTGAAGGAACTGATCGTTTACATTAGGACTAGTGATTCCGCGATCACTAACAATATGTACAATGACTATTTGTCTATAAGCTGCACGACTGTTCTTCACTAGATTTATAACATGAATGTGTTTACACTGAAAATTTTGACTCAAATGCGTCAACCGTTAGTCAAACAGCGGCGTTCTAAACTGACCTGTTCGGTATTCGAAACACATAGAAAATACGGTTACATGTCTCCAAGTGGCAAAGAGGTTCTAGTCGCCACATCACCCCCCCACGCAGAGAGGAAAACCCTCCCCAAACATGGGGCAGGAGCCTGAAATTAAATTATAAATCAAGAATTTCTCTAAACCTAACTTTACGACCGGACCGAGTGACGATGGGGGCAGGAGGGGAAAAGGAAGCTGGCGGAGCAAGCTCAACGAACGGATGATCCGAATCGTTGCTCGACGGAACACTAGCTGGACCGTCCAACATTGATCCTCGCGAGGCTGGCAACTCGTGATGCCCTATCTCTAAATCAGCCTCAATAAAAGCAGGCTTAACGCGATCAATGCTAACTGTAACCTCACGCCCCCAAACATCTAAGGTTAAGGTTTTGTCCTTACGCCTAGTTACCCTGTATGGACCGGAGTACGGTGGTTGAAGTGAACGCCTAACGGTATCGTCCCGTAGCCAGACGTGAGACGCTGATGCTAACTCTTTGAAAACGAAAATTGCTGGACGTGCATGATTCGAAGCTTCGACTGGACGCATTGCTTCCATTCGCTTCTTAAGATCTGATACAAAATCATTGATCGAATCAGGGCTACCCGAGGCATCGGCGGGAACAAGGAACTCTCCTGGCAAACGTAACGATTCGCCATACACGAGCTCGGCTGAAGAAGATTTGATATCCTCTTTAAAAGCCGATCTCATACCAAGGAGAACAAATGGCAGTGCCTTCGACCACGTTTCAGCATGGCACATTAATGCCGCCTTAAGCTGGCGGTGCAAACGCTCGACCATGCCGTTTGCGCATGGGTGGTAGCTGGTGGTACGAATCCTCTTGGTCGCGCAAACACACATAAGGCGCTGAAAGAGGCATGATTCGAATTGGCGTCCCTGATCCGATGTTAAAATACTGGGAACGCCGAAGCGAGACACCCAGCCGCTCACGAAGGTGTCTGCGACTTCTTCGGCAGTGATGGATGTCATCGGCCAAGCTTCCGGCCACCGCGTGAACCTTTCAATCGCGGTGAGGCAGTAATTATGACCGTTAGAGTGAGGAAGTGGGCCGACGATGTCGATGTGGACATGTTTAAACCTGTCCGACGGACTACTGAAGTTACTCAGCGGAGACTTGACATGTCTTGTCACTTTGCAACGCTGGCAATCTGAACATGAACGAGTCCATCTGTTACAATCTGCGTCGATACCAGGCCAAACGTATCTCTCAGCCACCATGCGTGCAGAAGCCTGCGCACCAGGATGGCTAAGGTTATGGCACTTGTTAAATACTGCTTTACGAAATGGTGGCGTTAGGTATGGACGAGCTTTACCAGTCGACATGTCGCAAGGGATGCTTACATTAGTGCCGGGAATTAATACATCCTCCAGCTTAAGCGAAGAACTCGCGCGAGCGTGTGCTAATTCTTCATCAGAACGCTGTGAAGTAGCAAGTGCGGCGTAGTCTGCTTCCAAGGAAATACCTTCGATACGAGACAATGTATCCGCTACAGCGTTATCGACGCCCTTGATGTGGACAATGTCTGTGGTAAATTGGCTGATAAAAGATAATTGATTCAGCTGTGCAGGCGGGAGCTTTTCTCTTCGCTGGGCGAACGCGTAAATCAACGGCTTATGATCCGTAAAAATTGTTGCGTGCTGCGCTTCGAGAATATGCCTAAAATGCTGAACGCTCTCATAAACGCCGAGGAGCTCTCTGTAGTAAGCTGGCCATAATGTTTGTTTAGTGTTCAACTTTTTGCTGAAGTAAGCGATTGGCTGCCAATCATCTGCTTCGGTACGACGCTGTTGCAGGCAAGAGCCTACGTGAGTGCTCGATGCGTCAGTGAAGAGACCGAGTGAGGCGCTGCAGTCTGGATGCGCCAGGATCTTTGCAGATGTTAAACTTTTCTTGCACTCTTCGAAACACGCCAAAAGCTCAGGAGTCCAAACGAAAGGCTTGGCACCTTTACCCTGGATAGCAGCTACTGCGTCAATTAACGGTGCTTGAAATTTGGCGGCAGCTGGAATGAATCGCCGATAAAAATTGGCCATGCCAAGGAATCTACGCATTCCTTCAACAGTTTTGGGGGGAGGGAAATCCTCTAAGGCTTGGATTCTGTCGACGGGGGGTCTAGCACCCGCCTCATCGATGTGATACCCCAAAAAGGTTACCTCTTTAGCCTCAAAAACGCTCTTAGCAGTATTGATAACGACTCCATACTCATGCAACCTTCTGAAAAGAATCTCCAGGTGCTGAGCATGCAGGGAGCTGGAATTTGAGTACACCAGGATATCGTCCACGTAGGCATAACAGAAATCAAGGCCACGCACGACTTCGTCGATAAAACTTTGAAATGTTTGACCTGCGTTTCTAAGTCCAAAACTCATGTATGGAAATTCGAACAACCCGAATGGTGTGATTATTGCGGTTTTGCAAATATCGGTAGGATTTACCGGAATTTGTTGGTATGCCTTAACTAAGTCAATTTTGCTATAAATGGTACTTCCAGCAAGGTTCTGGCAAACGTCACCTATGTGCCGAACCGGATATCTGTCCGGAACAGTGCGTGCATTCAAGGTGCGATAATCGCCGCACGGTCGCCACGTTGAATCTTTCTTTTCCACCAGGTGTAAAGCTGAAGACCAAGGACTAGAAGATGGCCTGGCTGTCCCAGGCTTGACCATGTCCTCAAACTCTTTCTGTGCAGCGCGAAGCTTCAATGGAGCCAGACGACGTGGCCGCGATGATACCGGTGGGCCATCAGTTGTCTTAATATAATGTACCGTTGAATGTTTGGGCTCCTGAAGTACACCAGTGGGGCGCGTGATACTCGGAAATTTCTGAAGGATCGCTGAGAAAGGCGATTCGGGGATGAAAATAATTTTGATGCTGGGCTGGCTAACGTCTTGGAGTTCCGCGAAAGATGACAAACCTGTCGTACCGTCGCGAAGCTTCCCATGAGTGCAGTCAGGAAGTAGGTTATACTGCGACAAAAAGTCTGATCCTATTATTCCAGTTTCTACATCCGCAATTACAAAATTCCAAGATAAACTGCGCCTAAGACCTAAGTTTAAGCATAGCGTGACTAAACCGTAAGTTTGAATTTTTGATCCGTTTGCTGCCACTAAATCGTACGGCTGCGGCTGGCTTTTCAGTTTGCTAACACTAATAACTGGTACGCAGCTTACGTCTGAACCAGTATCCACCAGAAATTTTCTGTTGGTATACCGGTCAGTTACGAAAAGACGGCGACTCGTGGCTGAGCGTTGGGCAGTCGCCAAAACCGGACGCTCTACAGGTTTTCCGACGACTGGTTGCAGCCACCAGCCGCTGAAGGTGGAGGGCCAGACCATTTGCACGGTTGGACGCACTTCCTTGCTTTCGTTCCGAATCGGTCATGGTAATAGCATAGCTCGCTATTGCGCGAGCGTGATCGGTTCCTAAATCTACCTAAGCTACGTTCTCGCGAGCGGCCCCGTTGGTCAAAACCTCGGTTGGCTAAAGAAGCCACTACGCGAGTAAGTTCCTCTATTTTGTGGTTCAGCTCTGCAATCTGCGTATCGTTGGTAGAGGTAGATGGTAGCGAGGTTGACGCACAAGCCATGTGTTGAGATGGCTGAGCATTGATTTCCATCAGCTGGTCAGCCAACTCGCTAAGTTCAGGCAAGTCCTGAAGACGCTGCGCCGTGAGCACGGTTTGAAGATATCTGGGGTGTCTGCTCATCCAGATGGTCTTCAAAACATCCTCGGGGAATGTAGTACCTGCTAGGGACCTAAGATACCGCAAGAAAGACGATGGCTTGCAGTCGCCGATCTGCTCCTTCTCTAGGAGACACCTAATTTTCTCCTCATGGGAGACCGAAAACCTGCGTATGATAGCGTCTCGCAAGGTGTTATAGGGATCCTTTGCTGGGGGAGACAGGATAATATCCTCAACCTCTCTCGAACAGTTCGTATCTAAATGGGCCACTGCGTAATGGAACTTCGTTATTTGGTTCACCAACCCGTTGATGCTAAATTGCGCCTCCAGGCTCGCGAACCATAACGCTGGACGGTCTTTGCAGAAAGGCGGGGTGCGGATGGACACGCGGTTAACGACTACCTTTTCGCCTGCTGCTTCTCCATAGTCACTTTCGCTCTCAGCCATGTGGATGGTGGTGTGTATGGCGCGGAACCCTAAATTTAATCAAAAAAAAAAAAAAATTCCCTACGTGGGTTGGTGGTGGAACGACCAGGACCTTTACAAAATTTATTTAAATATTTTATTTGTTGTTTTAAAATAAAAACCTTCAAATGTTTCACTAAATGTCATTGCGAAACAAAAAATAACGATCGCCGACAATTCGCAGGCAGGAACCACGACGAACACGGCGAACACGGCGAAAAACGAGCTGATTGCTCGTCGAATCCCAGTATGTCGCTCCACGTCGAATGTTTTCGTTATTTAATATTCAATATTTAAATGAAATAAAATTTCGTTGTATAATGGCCGACGTAAATTCCGTTAAATAAAAGGAACACCGTTTCTTTTCTTATTTTTCTTTTCTTTATTTATAGGTACTGTGTTGGTTACCTTGTTATCCTTTTCTTGTCTAAGTGCTCAACGTCTTACGTGTAATCCTCTAGTTCTCGTCACTGGTCACCAGATGAAGGTCGGTTGACCCGTCATTGTATATCCGCTTCAAATAATTAAATCCGTAGAGGTTTCAAAACATTTATTTGACCTGTAAAGCACTGAAGGAACTGATCGTTTACATTAGGACTAGTGATTCCGCGATCACTAACAATATGTACAATGACTATTTGTCTATAAGCTGCACGACTGTTCTTCACTAGATTTATAACATGAATGTGTTTACACTGAAAATTTTGACTCAAATGCGTCAACCGTTAGTCAAACAGCGGCGTTCTAAACTGACCTGTTCGGTATTCGAAACACATAGAAAATACGGTTACATGTCTCCAAGTGGCAAAGAGGTTCTAGTCGCCACAAGCCTGAAATAATTTCTAAGAATTAGTGGTTTTTACATCTACATTGTTGGACTTGGACTACAACATATTATAAATACATATTACTATCAAAGACGGCGCCAAACTGGAAAACAGTTAGGTACCTACTGCCCTTGTAAGTATTTGCTCGACGTTAGGCGCCGACTTCGATAGTAATATGTATTTATAATATGTTGTAGTCCAAGTCCAACAATGTAGATGTAAAAACCACTAATTCTTAGAAATTATTTCAGGCTTTTTAGTTGCATTTTGAAGGCGGTTCTTTTTTTTGTAAAAAATATTTTTATTTTATTCTTTTTAGTGGTTCCCTTGGTGTATTATTAGGTTAAGTTTTAACAACTTATATTTAATTCTGACAAACAGCCAGTTTAATATTTATTTTAAAAACAACCACTACATAACACAACTATGGACCATTACTAAAATATAAGCTTAAGCAAAAATTTTAAAAAATGTTCATGTGACAATATCTTAATAAAACTAACCAATTGCCATAAACCGAAGATATCTAGGTGTTATACTCGTAGTTCTCGAGAACCATGGACTGCAAGCTCGGTGGGACTACATTTATTTGTGCCGAGAACCCGTGTCCACCTTCCTGCTCCATCGTCAGACCCTGATCACCATTTTCTAGCAACTACTCATCGAGAGCTACCCCACGAGCCCAAACTCGGCAGATCTACGTTTGTTGGTGCAGTGATCCCGTGACGACCTTCCTGCTCCATCATCAGACCCTGATCTCCATTTTTCTAGCAACTACTCGTCGAGACCTATCCAACGAGTCCAAATTCGGTAGGTCTACGTTTGTTGGTGCCGAGATACCGTGACGACCTTCCTGCTCCATTATCAGACCTTGATCACCATTGTTCTAGCAACTACTCGTCGAGAGCTACCCAACGAACCCAAACTCGGTGGGTCTATGTTTATTGGTGCCGAGATCCCGTGACGACCTTCTTGCTCCATCATCAGACGCTGATCACCATTTTTCTAGCAACTACTCATCGAGAGCTACCCAACGAGCCCAAACTCGGCGGATCTACGTTTATTGGTGCAGAGATCCCGTGACAACCTTTCTGCTCCACCATCAGACCCTGATCTCCATTTTTCTAGCAACTACTCATCGAGAACTATCCATCGAGACCAAATTCGGTAGTTCTACGTTTAGTAGGCTCGGCTAGGATAGGATGGATTGTTAATTTTATTACAGAGTTCCGGTGGCCATCTATGGCCTTCTTCATCAGAACCACTTCACCAAATGATACTTTCTGAATGAAAATGCTTGACTAGTTTCTAAAAATACCAAAAACGCTATATGTATGCCTATAATATTTAAGGAATTCCCTCAGTTACTCATGGTTCCCATCATCAGAACTTGATTTTGAAAAAAATGGGACCAATCTGGAAGCATATCCTTTCAATTAAAAAAAAAATTTTCCAAATCGGTTCGTAAACGACAGAGTTATGAGGTAACAAACATAAAAAAAAAAAAAAAACATACAACCGAATTGATAACCTCCTCCTTTTTTTTGAAGTCGGTTAAAAAAGACTCTGCTACCCGTCTTCTTGTTTTCCCTTAGTCGCCTCTTACGGACACCCAACGGGAGGAGATGAGAGGGTGCTATTCTTACCCAGACACCCCACGGGTAAGAATAGAACAATCTATACTATAATAAAACTCAAAGAGCACTTTTTCTGTACATTGAATATTTTTCCAAAATTTCTATGTGGGGATACTATACTATCGACATAGAGGCCAAAACTATTTTTTTTGGAATTATTGTCTGTCTGTCTGTCTGTCTGTCTGTCTGTCTGTCTGTCTGTCGTTCTGTTTGTCCAGGCATCATTCGAAAACCCGTGGATGGATTTTGATAGGACTTTCACTGATGTGTTGTGTAGAATCTATACTATAATAAAACTCAAAGAGCACTTTTTCTGTACATTGAATATTTTTCCAAAATTTCTATGTGGGGATACTATACTATCGACATAGAGGCCAAAACTATTTTTTTTGGAATTATTTTCTGTCTGTCTGTCTGTCTGTCTGTCTGTCTGTCTGTCTGTCTGTCCGTCTGTCTGTCTGTCGTTCTGTTTGTCCAGGCATCATTCGAAAAGCCGTGGATGGATTCTGATAGGACTTTCACTGATGTGTTGTGTAGAAGTAGGGGTATAAATTGGTATATAAAACATCACGCTATGTTTCATAGGGGCTAAGCAGTGAAACATTACTTGCACATATTACCACGTAATTTCCTTTGTATGTGAATAGGGTAATTATAGACTGATCAGTTAATCATTAAGATATGTATTATTACGCTATATACAATAGGGACTGAGCAGACATTTAGTTTGCATAAGATATGGCAGTGGCGAAGGGTCAATTTTTGTAAGGGGTAAGCCGTTCCGGTACACCCAGGAAATTTTCATTAGATTTCTGTATTGTTCTAAGTACTTTGCTGATAGCAATATGACATTATATCTTTGAAAAGTTAAAATCTGTAATTCCCGAGCGAGTCCAAACTAGATTAGGAAAGAAATAGGCAAGGGAAAAATAACATTTCATTTTATTTAAAAGCCAGTTCATGAAATTTTAATGAAACTCCCCAAGTCCAGGTAGTGTATAGGTATTGTATCACAGTCGCAACAATAAAAGATGCGAAACATTAAGAACTTTTATTATCGAATATCATTAGACAGTAATTTACGATGTTAGCGTGATTTACATTATGAACAGCGCCATCTATCGGCGGAATTGGACATACAATCACTATAGAACTTTTATAACTCAAGAACGGCCTATCCGATTCGGCTGAAAATTGGTGGGGAGGTAGCTTGGAACCAGGAAACGGACATAGGACTTTTTATCCCGGTAGGTCAAGGTTAAGCAACGTTAGGTAAGGTCATTAAATAGATGGGTGAACCGATTTGTATGAAAGTGTGCATATCGGCTAGGTCTGAGAATAGGTCATACAGTATATTTCATACCGCTAGGTTAAGGTTAAGCAACATAAGGCAAGGTCATTAAACAGGTGGGTGACACGATTTGTATGAAATTTTGTGTGCATATCGGGGAGGTCTGAGAATAGGTCATAAAGTATATTTAATGCCGCTGGTACCATGATTGACGAGGATATATAGAACGAGAGGAGGGTGCAAGAGAGGAGAAAGAGGGAGAGGGGATTCGAGGAGGGGGTGATGGGGTGAGGGATCGGGGGAGTTAGGTGGAGTAAGGGGGGAGTGAGAAGGAGCAAGTTCGTAGAAGAGAGAGGGGAGAGGGTTCAGAGAGGGGATAACAGGGAGAGGAAGAGGGGGAGTGTGACGGAAACCGAAGCGGGAGGGGGAAAGACAGAGGAGAGAAAGAGCATATAATTAGATTTTTTTTATAAGAGAGAGAGATATGGATAGAGATTAATCTAGGGAGGAGGGAGAAAAGGGGAGCAAAATGTAATAAAAGCGAGGGCGGAGCTGCGCGGGTCAGCTAGTACGGAAATATATCACATAATATTTGAAAAAAAAAATAGCGTTCGGTGTATAACATTAATTGTTTAGTCATCATTGATCAATTGGGCTAGCAGTGGCAATAGTTTCTTAATAACGACTAGCTGAGGCCAGGAATCTCTGTTTGATATGAATATTACATTATTATATTGAATGATATTTTAAAAACAATAGATACGCCATTAGCGCACGAAAAGTGAAACAACGAAGTTCACCCAAATTGGGTGAATTAGAAACAAGTCACGCGTCGGTAAAATGTAACGAATGTGACGTGTGCCTTCGAAAATCAAGCAAAATGCCTTCATGCGTAATTAGAAAATGCACAAAGTACTGTACATACCTTAACTATATATGAGAAAATATTTTAATTACATCAGTCACAATTTTTGGCACGCATTAGTAGGGATATAACATATCTATGGTTTATAATATCATTTGATACACGCAAATATGTCATTGTGGGCAGGGCGAAGTTGGATTGTTCATACTTGGTAGAGCGACATAAAGGAATGCCTTTGCAGTAAGAATTCTCTAATTCGGCATCCTCAAAAAGAACACCAATGTATGTACCTACCTAGTCGGTATATAACATTTATCACAGTATCTACGTTAATAATGGTTTTCTATACGTACGAGTAAATGTTTGTTTTAAAACAACCACAAACGTAGGCTCGCTAAAATGTTTTTGAGTGCAACATTAAGGTACGCTGAAATAATTACGCTCATCAGCTATTACTTACTGCTGTTTTGTTCTCTCAACGACAATGGTTTTAAATGAAACAAAGCGTGGAATTTTATTGAAAACAAATAAACATTCTTACTTATTATCATGACAAATTCCTTGCGATGTAGAGACAACCGAATGTAAAGAGATTTTGACCATATAATTATGGTTTGCTTCCTAAACATTTATGTTTCGTCTATTGCATGCTTGGCGAATTTAAAATCTTCTTTATTTCTCTCCTCGAACAGAACACGCCTAAATATTCTTAATTTAAGACGATATTTATGGCAATAATCGCATTTGGAGTTATTGAAGTATCAGTGGTGGTACTTTATCGGCGTATAAATACGCCGATGGTCCATTCAATTTTCAGAAACATTTTCTCCCCGATCACTGCCTCGCAGCACGTTGACAGTGAATTTTCATATACTTTTCCTCCCACATATATGTTCCGCATATTAAAATGTTTTATTCTTAGTTTTCAAAAAAGGAAGACAGTAATTTCTGAGCAGACGTACGATATATACTTAGTATATACATATATATACAGCTGCCCACGTGCTACTTGACTGCAGCGGGGTGGCATCCTACCGGGCGACGCACCTGGGCACACCAGGTTGCCTCCGGGAGGTCTTCGGCGACATCAAGCGGCTGGAAGACTTCCTGGTGGAGCTGGGATGGCTGGAGTGAACCAGCCTACCTCCACCCTCAACACAAAATAGGCGCTCAGTCGTCGAATTGTGGAAACGCCCGTTGTAGAAGAAGAAGATACTTAATTAATAGGTATAAACTTAAAATAAAATTGCCTACAAGCTAAATTACAATACAATACAATACAAATACACTTTATTGCACACCATAAATACAAATCTTATTTAGTTATAAATTATTGAACCGTGAAAATATGACTGAACTGGTTGGTTATTAAAATGGGAATATGTCGCATCTGCGCTAGGGTTGCAAACAATGATATGTGAAAGAGGCCCCGGCCGGCAGACGGCCGGAACTACGAAACTTGGCCGTCCATGTGTTGTGGCCAGAACTTGGCTAAACTTGACGTTGCGCAACATCATGGTTCCCGTTTCCTTTGCTCATTTTAATGCTTTATTGATAAAATATCCAGAATTTTCTGAGTTTGCGCTAAGATTACTCTTGAAAATTCTACACTGTATTATCACATAGCTAAGAGAAAGAAATCTGAAATATCAGTATATGTAAGTAATTTAGAATCCGTGAATTTCAAATTGCCATTTTTAGAAAATATGGGCTTTAGTGGAAGAATAGTTATTAAACCTCGAAACTTATAAGACTAAACTTATTAATTTCGAGGTAGCTTCGGTACTTAGGTAGGTACTAAATAAGATTGGTCATAGGTGACACTATTATATTGATTTTTGCAACCGCGAAAAAGTAATATTTCAATCAATGACTTACTATATATCAAATCTTGATGTACTATATTTACATATATTTAACTTAGCTATATCCTATATTAAAAAAAAATAGTCATGTAAAAGATCTTTTGATATATTTACGCTACACATAGCATAAAGGTCGAACACCAAAAATATATAGCTTTTCGCTATATAGTATTTTAATATGCGCTGTGCATAGTTAGTATGTTTACGATAGCTACATCTTTCCGTACTAAGCCATATCCACAAGAGGATAATAAAAATTAATACAATGCCCGTAACTCCGCATTCATTTCAAACTCGTGCACAATGTAAAAACGGGACGGCACAGTCACTGTAGCCTTAATATCCGCTGTTTCAGACTCCTAACCGGCTAACAATATTGCATTGCGTACGCCACGCGCTAGTTCTGTACTTATCGCGAAACTTTCAGCCGGCGGCGGGCGGGGGCCGCCCAGGCGGGTGGCGCCGAGGGTTGGGCGGCCCGCTGCAATATCGATCGCGTCTGCTGCACGCTGCACCGCTGTCTTCCGCAGATCACTCCTTATCGTCTGCCGGAACGAGCCTCAGCTACTAAAAAGGCTTAGCGACACATAGGAACACACGCACGTCGCTTGCACACGTAGCTATTCAGGCGTGCGCTCACGCCTCACAGCGCAAAGCTTGTTTATTGAAAATCGTTCGGCAGCGTCTCAGCGTGTACAAATAGCGCTTACACGCGATTTATTGGAACATAAAAATAATATACAGTCCGCGGTACAATTGACGATACCGTCGGACAACTTTATGGAAGAACATTATGAGCGATCGGAGCGCTGACGATTCGAAACACTCGGAACGCTTAATTGTATTAGCGAACCGTCGTCTCGATTTGATGAAAGATATCGCAATACGGATATTTTCCATGAAACTTAGTTTAAAACTGTCGCCTTCGGTGCTTTGCTTGACGTTTAGAGCACTAAATTCATTAAAGTTGAAGTAGTGCTATAAGCAATAGCTCAGGAAAGGGTACCCCTCCGGCCGCAGCAAACTATAAAATTTATAACGAAAGACCGAGTCGAAAGTTGCAAGCGTTGAAAATATTGTAAGCTGCACTCGTTTCGGGCAAATTAAATGAAAAACGAAGTTTCGCGGCGTGGCCGACAAAGTTGGCCACTCAAGTTTCAAGCTCGGTGGAGGGCCGTGCATACAGACTACCCTGGTTGGCCTGTGCACGTAATATGTACTTTGTACTAAACGTCATACACGGCTACGCGAACACGATCACGGTCATTATAACGTTATTAGAGCACAGGATTTATGACGTCATTAAACGAAATTGCTTTTAACCAACTTCAACAAAAATTGGTGTTTAGTCTGACATGCTGTTGGATAAAATAGGACGTTACAAAAAAAATGTAAATTGAGATATGATGAGAGAGAATGAGATTTTAGAATACTGAAAAATCGTGTTAGTATTGACTTCATATTAGCTTAATCTCAATAATATTCTAATTATTTCACAATATTTGTTCTCTAGGCCAAATCGGCCACGGAGGCAAATGATTTTTTAACAAGATTAGTCAACTAAGTAGGAGATTAATGTGTACAAGTGCTTGCGCCGGCACAAGTGCACTCTCTCTTTCTTTGCTCTCACAATCCTACGCAAGCCCAACACGACCGGGCAGCGGTCAGGCACAGGACGCATGGATTATCTTACTTTCCAGACAATCAGGTAATGTCCTAGCCAGTAAGGACAAGTAGACAAAGTTGTCGCAAAGAAAGCAAGTTTTCCGCTGCCTGTGTGGTCAACCTCATTTGGGGCGAAAACGCGGCGTACCTACTATTTACACCTTATTATTGTCATTGTTTCTATTTTGTTTTAGGCTTATTTTTGTACTTCTCTATGTGCGTCATTTTTCGTTTAATAAATGTATTTCTTCTTCTTGTATATTTCTTCTATACAAGTACTAGAGCTCCTACGCATTTGTATTGATACTTTTCTGCAAAATCTGTACCTCTTTTTCATAAAAGATTTTAGTACAAAACAGAAATATGTTAAATAGTGTCAGCTATTAATAATCGACTTATACTTAAGAATCAAACAAACTTACCTTGTGAAGTTTGATGTCTAATTATATGAGTTTATTGAACGGACAAGGCTGATTTACATGCAGCAGACGAGAGATTATGCTGCCCAAGTCACAGATTTAAAGATATAAATACATATTTTTAAAAATAAAATTCACTATTTTGACTCATTTCTCGGCAATGGCATGCAACCGGTCGCCATCTTTATTACTTTTAGAGCCAATTTTTTTCAATACTTTTCGGGAGTATTGAGTGAGGGCGGGAGTATCTTGTCTTCGTTCAATAAACTCATATAATTAGACATCAAACTTCACAAAGTAAGTTCGTTTGATTCTTAATTATACTTCGTTTATTCCACGAAGATAAGGCTGATTTACATGCAGAATGTTTAGAGCATCGAAAAAAATTAATTAAAGATATTAAGCCATATTGCCTATCTATATACTTAATAAATTTCTTGTTTACTTTTCATGCAAGATATACAAGTTCATACTAAATACCGCGACAATGACTTTCGGTTCTGTAATGGCAGAGATATACATCTCTCTGCGGTATCTCTAGTTTTCAATTTTCAAACAATATAGAAATAAAGACTCCGTCCACGTCTGTCAGTCGTATACTTTTTCTAAACCCAGACAGCGATGCGATCTCCAACCCCATTCAAAGAACCTGCCCTGCAAGGTTCATTATTTATTTTACAATTTATGCACACAGAAGGAAACAATTACATAAAATTAATAGGAAAAAATGTACAAAGGTGCTGCTTATTTCAAATGAAATCTCTTCCAGCAAACCTGTAAGAGGAGAATTGAAAAAAAAAGGAGAGTAAAGTAGACTTCATGTGCACTGTTCACATGAAGAAAAAGAAAATAGATGCATGTTTCCGTATTTATAATATATATGCATCTTATACATAAACAAACATATCGAAGGATATTGACGGCCCATGTATACTTCCCACTTTCGTATACATATAATAATAATTGTGGGGGTCCTATCGGAGGAGATAAATGAAACCCTCAATCGACGTAAAAACAATAATGGACTGTATTTCGCTTTCTTCAATTCTTCATTATAACTAGTTCGTATATACAATTTCTTATGTTCTAGGCTTCTTATATTCTAGGCTTCTTATGTTCTAGGCTTCTTATATTTTAGGCTTCTTATTGAGGATCCCGGAAAATGTCGAGTACGAAAAAACTAGTTCGTAGTAGACAGTCATATGATGAGAACCTGCATACGTCTACTAGTCCCTTGTTCTCATTGACATGAGCTACCATTTCCTCATCCTGAGTGGGATGTTCCGCAGTTTCGACAGGCCACTCGTTCGGCGGTTTGCGCAGGAACGGCGGGCCATGGAACCATCGATCTTGCGTAGTGAGTAGATTGGTCCCGTTACGCGTTGCATCGTCTGCGACGTTCTGTGTCGTAGGCACCCATCTCCATTGGTCTACTTTTGTTAATTCTGCAATCTCACTCAATCGGTGTGCTACGTACGGTGTGTACCGCGATGAATCGTTCCTTATCCAGTGGAGTGCAGTCTTCGAGTCACTCCAAAATACCGTTCTGCTCGTTTCCGTATGTTCCCTCTGCACCTCGGCAGCGAGGCGAGCCCCTATCAGGCAGGCTTGTAGCTCGAGCCGTGGTATACTCTGCGCTTTCATAGGCGCCACCTTGGCTTTTCCGGCGACTAGCACGATCGTCACGTGCCCGTCGTCATGCCTTAGTCGCCAATACGCGGCGGCCGCGTACACTTGTTCGCTGGCATCGACGAACACGTGCAGCTCTCGTTCTTTCTCGGGCCTCTGATGGGTTGCATAGCAGCGTGGGAGCCTTAGCCTTTCAATCGCTTGCAGACCTGTGAGCCAGTCGTGAAAATCCTCGGCTTCTTCGTCCGGAACGGGTTCGTCCCAGCCAGTCTTCTTGCGCCACAGTTCTTGCAGCGTGATTTTCGCGTGTATCGTATAAGGGCTTAATAGTCCTAACGGGTCGTAAATGGACATCACGGCGCTGAGCATTTCTCGCTTCGTGGGCGTTCGCGACCCCGATCGTACATCGTTCGGCACTCTGTGCATTGCGGTGTTAAACCCTAACTCGTCTGTATCCATATCAATCCGAGAGTTCTTCCGTATGGATGGGCGCCCGCGCAGAGCTCCTTGGGCGCGCTGGGTCCCTTTGAATCGCTGACGTGTTCGAGCAGGTGCGGCCGGTTTGTGTTCCATCCCGCCAGTTCAAATCCTGCTCGTCGGTGCACATCTCGCACCTCCACTATTGTGCGTGCAGCGCTCTCCTCGTCTATGAAACTCTCGAGCCAGTCGTCCATATAGTGGTTGGTGGTGATCGAATGCAATGCTCTAGGATGCGTTGCTGCGCATTCGTCGGCGTTTCTGTTCCGAACGCTGTGTGCTAAGAACGGTGAGCTTTTCGCGCCGAATATCATTGACGTCATCTCATATTTGCGCGGAGGGTCGTTCCGGTTATCCGCGCGCCATAAAAACCGCTGTGCTACTCTGTCTTCGGGTCGTATCTTTATGCGCAGGAACATTTCTCTTATGTCTGCGGTGACCGCTACTGCTCTTTCGCGGAATCGGAATAGTACGCCGTAGAGTGCTAGCAACATGTCGGGTCCCGCTAATAGCTCATCGTTCAAGCAACTTCCATTGGTGCGTGCGGCGGCATCGAACACAAGCCGCACCTTTCCTGGCTTATTCGGATTCGTAACTGCGAAATGCGGTAGGTACCATGTGTGCGGGTCGTCTTCGTTTGCGTTTTCGACCGGAACGGCATATCCTTTTACGAATAGATTATTCATCTGATCCGTGTATGCTTTTCTAAATTCGGCGGACTGGTCCATTTTCCTCTCCAGCGTGCGCAGTCGTCGTGCCGCCATGTCGTAACTCGGCGGTAGGCGAGCTTCTTCCGTGCGCCACGGTAGGCCTACTTCATAGTGTCCGTCGGTTAGTCGCACTGTCTTCTCGAAAATCTCCTTCGCTCGTTCATCTTCGCGCACCGGCTTTGTTCGTGTCGTGTTCGTCCGAGTGCGTCTATCGCGAAATGCGACGTAACGAGCTCATCTAAACCTGCGTCGCGCGCATTCGGTTCGGGACGCTCGGCTATTCGCGTGTGCAGGACGGTCTCACCTTCGTCCGTTTCTTTGGCCACAATCGTGCGTGGCAGGGTCCCATGGACCACCCATCCGAGTCGCGTGAGTGATGCCACTGGTTCGTTCGTCGGGCCCGTCAATAAGTGTCTGGATACAATCAAGTGCCAATTGTCTGCGCCTATTAACACACGTGGTTTGGCGTTGGCGTAACATACGTCTTCCGGGCGTAGTCCGTTCAGGTGCTTACGCTTCAATTGATCCGCAGTTATCGTCTGCGCTGAGATGTCTAAACTCTTTATGGTGCGTGCCTCTATCGGGTGGAAGTTCGTTCGCATCCCTTTGATCTCAATCCTCACTCGTTGACTTTCCTGGTTCGCTTCGTGTGGAAGTTACGCCGCTTACTTTCAATGTCTGCTGTGGACCGTGTGCGTTCACAGCGTGGGCAACTTCCTCGTCAATGAGCGTGATGGTAGATCCCTCGTCCAATAAAGCGTACGTATCCATTTTGAGCCCGTCGGGTCCCCGAATTGTAATCGGACAGACCTTCAACCAAACCGATTTATGTTCTGAGGCGGCATGTGCTACCGTGATCGTGGCAGTCTCCTCTTCGGTCGTGGTTTCGTTCATTGGTTCAGCTTGATGCTTGTTATTATGCAGCAGCGCGTGGTGCGCGTGTCGACATTCTTCGATGCCGCACTTCTTCGCCTTACAGGTGGCTCGTCGGTGACGGCTATTTAGGCAACGGAAACATACGCGGGTTCCCTTCGCCCAGTCCCATCGTTCATTAACCGTCATCGCATGTACCTTTTTGCAGTCTGTCGTGTTATGTTCGTTTCCGCAACAGATGCATACTTTCCTGGATGGTGCATTCGTGGTTGCGTACACGGCGGCCTCTTTCCTTTGATAGGCAACCTTCGGTAGTACTTGCTGCGGCGCCCCAGTTCGTGTGGCGATCTCGTGGCGTGTCGGTTCCCGCGTTGCACTCGCCGTCGTGGAGTATGCGAATCTTACGGCCCGATCTGCTTCTCTCATCAGGAATCGCGAGAGGGTGACTACTTCCGGTTCATCGCGGCTCCCGTACTCGTCCGCGTAGTCGCACCATCTGGCTCTAATGTGAGGACTCAGCTTCTCTATGACCTGACGAGCGAGCATTGGGTTCTGCAGGTAACCTCTCTCATCTATACATGATAGCACGCCGACGATGTTCTGAAGTTTTACCGCGAACGCATTCAAATCGCTGGCGCTTGTGCCAGGTCGCGGCAGCTTCCTTATATCGTTCAAAGCTTTGTCAATTATTATTTCCGGTCGGCCGTAACACTGCTCCAAGGTTCTCATAATAATCTTGGGGTTGCTGGCCGTGTAGAGCAATGCGGCCACTGACTCACGTGCCTCTCTTTTTAAACATGCTCTTGATCGCGCCAAGTTTTCTGCCGGTGAGAATCCGTGTAAAAGGGTAGATTCCGACATAGCCGCTTTGAAAGGCAGCCACTCTCCGGGTGCCCCGTTGAATGTCGGCAAATCTTGCGTTTGTCTAGAGGGCGTTCTTGTGCCATCCGCTCTAGTACATCAGCTAGTCGGTCGATCCCGCGGTCTCGCGATCGGGTCGGCGTGGGCGATCTAGCTCTTGGTTCAAATCTGACGCGGCTCGGGATTGGCGTCGCTTCCTGTTGCCGTGGTGGCAGTGGTTGTGGTCGACAAGTTCCTGGATCCATTTCTTCGGGTTCACGATGTCTTCGCTCCCCCCGTATTTCAGCGCCTTGTAGCCAATCGTTAACTCTTCCCTCGACGTCCGTAGTTTCCAGGGCGTCTGCGCTTTCTCGATCGGTCTCTTCACGTATTGTGGCGACATCTGCGGCTAGTCTCTTCCTAACTAGCGTGGCTTGCAGTTGCAGTTCCTGTCGTCTGATTTCCGCCAACTGTTCTTCGGCTTCTAGTTCGGCCTGCCGGATCCGTGCGACGGCGCTTACGGTAGATCGTTCGGATCGCACCGACGGCGCCCGCTGCCTTCCCTCTGATGTCGCGGCGACGACGGTTCGGTTCGTTGAGGTAAGCGGCGCTGGTTCTGTCGCGGTTCGGTCGGTCGCGGCGGTGGCGGTCATCATGTTCGTTACGCGGACGGTTCTGCTCAACGGCACCGTTGGATCGGTCACAACGGATGCGGTTGCTAACGCGGACGGAGACGCGGGTGGGATATCGTGGCGGTGCGGTAGCTTCTCTTCTTCCGCTGCTTGGCTTCTCGTCGTCGGCATCTTCGGCTCTTCGGTCGCCACCCTACTTCCCTACTGCCCTAACAATCCTATCGCCCTAACAATCCGTCAGGAGGGCCCAGATAAACCGGGGTGCGCTCCGTCGGGGATGGATGATTAAGGAAAGGATTCGTTTCGTTTTTGCCAACTACATTATTAAACTGTACCGTTTCACAAAACTCGTAGTAGAGCAAGTATAGAAAACTTCAGTCTGTATAGACACTTGACAGTATTCTACTGTCGTAAATTAGTTATTAAAACTCGTGGTAGGCCTACTGCTCTTCGTCAGTTTACTGTACAGTTGACTGGAGAGGTGCCCGTGGCAGCAGAGCGCGCTATCTCGCTCACTTGATAACACTGGATATTATTATGGTGACAACGGGGTGACAACTAAGCGGTGTGCAAACCTTCAAGAGAGAATAATAAGCAATTAACCACCCATTTAGTTGTTAATACAGTTATTTGAGTACAAGAAGTTGCGAAGATAATACCTTTAGGGTAGGATCCGCAGGTTAAGCCTAGTGTTGTAATATAATAGTCATGTCTTGTTCCTGTTTATTTGTATTAATTTTTGTTTCCTTTTTTTTTTCTTCTATGTGTCCTTTCTTCCTCTGTACGCGCGGATGTATGTAATATTATCCTGTAATAGATATAGAATAGAATGTATACTATAGCGTGTCAACATTTGCATTAGTTTAATTCAAATCGGTTGATTTACACATACCTGTTATTAGTATTAAATGTTGCTGAACGAAGTGTCGCGTCACGCTCGCGTGCGATAACAACTGCGTATGAGCGAGTCGGCGCAGCGGTGGCGGCGACAGACGACGCGACACCCTGCCTCATGTGACAGGTCCGGTTTGGCCATATTTATATAATTATATAGTAGCGCGGCGGTGCCGCGCATTGCGTGGGGCTCGGGCTACGTTTATTTTATTTTGTTTGTATCGTCACTAGGTGCTCACGGAAGACCAGCGTTGTTGCTTTTTGGAGCAATAACATTAAGCTGAGTGAGCACCATTTCAACGACTTTAATGTAGTTTTTAGTTATTTTTTTTTATACTTTCGTTTATTTTAAGTTTTTGTGTGTCGTTGAATAAATTTATTTTTCTTTTCTTTTCTTCTTTTCAAAGGTAAGGTGGGACCTGTTCAGCAGAGGAGGGCCAAGTGTCACGGGGCGCTCAGCAGTCGGCTGGAATGTCCGACCCCTTTGGCAGTGCCTACAGTCCGGCCCCCGCACACTAGACGCTCGTACCGACACAGGTGCGCTCTTCAGCTCTCTTCTGAGCTGGTGGTGTCACGCAAACACACCACACCGCCGTGAGGCGTTAACTCGTGCTGCCGACCGTTTGACACCGTTAGGTGGCAGACAGACACGAGCCGCGGGCAAACCGCGTATCCGTTGCTCGACGTGGTGCTCGACGCGGTGCTTGATGCTCGACGTGACGCTCGACGCTCGTTGTGGCGCTCGACGCGGCGTGTGACACCCGATGTGGCGCTCGACGCGACGTGTGACACCCGATGTGGCGCTCGACGCGACGTGTGTAGATCTTCTATAATTAATCTTCGGTCTTCTATAACGAATCTTCGTTCTTCTATAACGAATCTTCGTTCTTCTATAATGAATCTTCGTTCTTCTATAATGAATCTTCGTTCTTCTCTAACGAATCTTCGGTCTTCTCTAACGAATCTTCGGTCTTCTCTGGTTCTTGATCCGGCTCCGATGGACCACAATTTGTGGGGGTCCTATCGGAGGAGATATAGTCGGCAGCGGCGCCGATGAGCGGGTTTGGGTGGACGCACGCTTTTTCAAAGTAATGTTCGGACATTTCTTTGAAAAATTTGCGGATAGGGTCTAGACCGAAGTCAGAATGAAGGTCGACATTACGCATGTACCACGGGGCACCGACGGCATGTCGAAGGAATCGGTTTTGAATAATCTGGAGGCTATTGATGTGGATGGGAGCCGCGTGTGCGAATACGGCACTGGCGTAAGTTAGGATGGGACGGATGCAGGTTTTGTAAAGTGTCAACTTATTCCTAAGCGATAGTTTACTCCGCCTGCAGATCATGGGGTAGAGCCGGCCGAGGACGAAGGCCGCTCGGTTGCGTACTGACCGTATATGCGGTCCAAATGTCATGCGGGAGTTTAGGGTGACGCCTAGATATTTGACCTTTTTGGTCCAAGGGATGGGACGCCCATAGAGGGTGATCTGACCTAATCGACTACTGGGATGGCCCGCAGTGTGGGATCTGGTGCCCCGGGAGAAGAACACCGCGGCGCTCTTTTCCGGGTTCACCGCGATGAGCCACTTTTGGAACCATTCGCCTAGGGCGTTGACGGCGACTTGAAGAGTGCGCGTCAGGAAAGCCTTGTCGAGATGTTTGGTTCTGATCTTCCGAGAGTTGTTGGTTCTTAAATAAGAGGCGAGTAACTGAAGCTTAAACCATATTTAATTGGGAAAACATAGCCTATATATACAATATTTACATGCTTACACTAGTGAACTCTCTACACAGTAAACGCGCGCTGGGATTGGTCGATTACTGCGCGATGCGCTCGCGACCGAAGTCATAAATATGACCCGCGCGTTCCGTACCGCAATAGTTGTCCAGCTGACGCAGCGGCGCGCGGACGCACAGCAGCGCTGCGCGTGCGTGGCGATGCAGGTATTGATGTATGCCACTACAGCCTTATTTCTGTGTGAGAAATATAGTGCGGTGTCGTCCGCATATAGGGCTAGTTGCACCCTGTCTGAACGAGGGATGTCGTTCGTGAACAGGCTGAACAGGAGTGGAGAGAGCACAGAGCCTTGAGGGACTCCGGCCTGAATAGGGTGGGAAGTGGATCGCGCACCTTCGACTCGATATCGAAAGGTGCGATTCCTGAGAAAATCTCGTATGATGAGGACCAGACGGTCTGGCACGCCCATGAGGTAGAGCTTGTGAAGCAAGCCATTGTGCCAGACCTTATCGAATGCCTTGGCGACATCGAAGAATAAGGCTCCGGTGTATATAGGTCTGGGCTGGTTGAGCCCGGAGAGGACGTGCTCCGTGATGCGGTGCACTTGATGGACGCAAGAGTGTCCGGCTCGAAAGCCGAACTGCTCGTGTATGAGTATGCCCTTCGAGATGACAAATTCTTTGAGTCTTGCGAGAAGCAAGCGCTCGTAGAGTTTGCCCAGGGCGCTAAGGAGACTTATGGGGCGGTAGCTCGTGGGATCGTCACGTGGCTTACCGGGTTTGTGAATGCCGATGACGTCTGCTTCTTTCCACTCCGAAGGGAATATAGCGTGCGTCATGGCGGCATTGAAGATGGCTACCAAGAGATAGATCAAGTGGTAGGGAAGGATTTTTAGTACGCGGTTCGAGATGCCGTCGGGGCCGGGGGCTTTCTTAGGCTTAAGGCCTTTGATGAGGTCTTCCACCTCGGAATGGGTGACCGGGGAGAGTGTGTCGGATGGCGGGGCAGAAACCCTGCGCTCTTCCCTATCTACGTGATCGCGATGGGGTGGGTCGGAAACTGTGACACTAGGAGAGCATTGTCTCTCTAGAGAGTCTGCGAGGACCTCGGCTTTTTCCTCGTCGTCAAAAGCTGGAGGGGCGCCTGAAGGGCGGGTCAGGGGAGGCATGGTGGCTACCGTGTCGGAGTTGAGAGCCCTCGCTAGCCGCCAGTAGGCTTGGTGAGAGGGAGTGATACCCTCGAGAAAACCGTCCCACCGGTCCCCCCGGAGTTCCGCGATGCGGTTCTTTACGTCCCTCTGTAAAGCGCGCATGCGGATCCGGTTGGCTTCGGTGGGGTAGGAGTCGTGAGCGCGAATAGCCGCGTTTTTGGCTCGGACCAATTCTTTGACGTCGGCCGGCAGTTTGAAGCGTTGGACATAAGGGTCCACCGCTTCAACCTGCCGGGAAGATTGGCTGATGGCCGATTGGAGGTTGTCAGTGAAAGCACTGACGGCTTGTTCGGTGTCCTGAGGGGACGAGAGGTGGACAGGGATACGAGAGAGCTGTGGCGTGTCGGCATTAGCCAAGCAGGTGCTCAGCCGCTGCCAGTCCACCACAGTCTTCGTGACTGGTTCCGGTGAGGGAGGTGGTCCGAGCTCCATGAGAACGGGACGGTGGTCGGAGTCTAGTTCATGGAGCGTTACGTTCTTCAGAAGTGCCATGTCTAGGATATCGGGACGGTAGCCGATGCTGATGGGAAAATGGGTGGGACGCATTGGAGCAATGATGTCGAAATCGAGAGTGTCGACTAGAGCGTCGAGGCGCACGCCGTTATAATTGGTGGTGTGACAGTTCCACCTGACGTGTTTGCAATTGAAGTCGCCGCCAAGGATGACGGCGCTATCCATGTCAAGAAGTGCTTCGATGTCACTTCTGAGAAGTTGCTTGTCTGGTGGAAGGTACAAAGACGAGAGTGACAGGGGGATGACCCGAGAGAGAGAGGCGGCAAGCCGAGGCCTCGATATTGGTGAGCGCAGGGGCATCGAGTGGAATGCAGTGCAAGGATTTCCTATAATAGATGACAGTGCCGCCTCCGCGGGAGGCAGTTCTGTCATTTCGCACGAGATGGTAGTTGGCGATGTTGGGACTCCTATGAGCGGGTTTGAGGAATGTCTCTTGCACTAGCATGACGTCAACTTGGTGATCCCTAAGGAATTCACTAACTTGATCGCGTTGAGGGGAGAGGCCATGGGCGTTGAAAAACGCCAGGCACAAGGAGAGGGGCTTGATTCGTTTTGGGTGTAAATCCATTGATCCTTGATTAATGGATTTACACCATAAGATTGGGTGGTGGGAACCACTGACAGGGAACTGAGCACACTCTCGTGCTCGACAAGGGCCATGGTGCGTTCGTAGTCGTTTTTGGCGACTCGAAGCTTGTGCGCGAGGGCGCGAATGGCAGCAATATTAAAATTGCTCATGGTGTTACGGATCAGTTGGATGTCCGACACCAGGGTGTTTTGTGCTGAGGGCACTGGAGTGAACCCGGCGTGAGGCGCCGAGGCGCTAGTCGCAGGGTGCATGGGCGCGCTGGGAACATGCGTGTTCCATGCGTTGGGACGCGGAGCAGGGGGCACGGGACGGTTGAGCCGTGGGTCGCGGAGCGCAGAAGGCGCGACGCCTTGTGGAGCCTGCGGCACGGAGGGTGCCGAACCTGACGGGACTAATTTTTGCGCAGAAGGCGCAGGAGGAGCAGGGGGCCCGGGCACAATGGGTGCCGAAAAGATGGGCGCTGTGGGCGCTGGGTTCCTGGGCGCACGGAGACCGTTGCGCCTCGCCACTCGGCGATTCCTCTTTGGGGCCTTCGAACATCCGCGATAATTCGCGGGGTGTCCGACGGTCCCGCAGAGGACACAGCCGGGAGGCTCGGCGGCGGTCTCCTGCTTGCGAGAGCAGGTGGATGTCGGGTGGTCCCCGATGCATTTAACGCATCGGGGAGTGGCGTGACAGTTACGAGCCGAGTGGCCGTATAACTGGCAATTGTGGCACTGACCGGGAGTGCCACGTTTGTGGGGGGCTTCGACATAGAAACCCCCGGTGAGGTCTAAGAGATGAGACAAGTCGAAAATACGCTTGCCTTCGGGGGTACGGTCGAGAATGACTGTCACCATGCTGTATGGGACCTTGGGACCGCGGCCACTCGCCATGCGGTGGACTTCGTGGGCGGGGAATCCTTGGGACTGAAGGTCCTCAAGGATGAGAGAGGGCTCGAATTCCTTAGGAACTCCCCTAATGACCACTCGAAGGGTACGGTCCTCTTCGAGGGTGTAAGTGTGGAAGGAGATCTTCTCCTTCCTCAGATGGGACGTCAGTTGACGGTGGTCGTCGGACGTCATGGCGGACACACTGATACCGTTGGCCGTGTTCGAGGCCTTGGTGTAACGGATATTTTTCGCTTTAAGAGCGTTAGTGACGCGCGGCCATGCGGCTTTGTCCTGTATGATTACAGGAGGAGGCGGGCGGGGCTTGCGGCCTTCGGGTTGGCTCACCGGGGCGGCTGATGCGCACGGAGTGGGTGAGGTGCGAGGGGACGGAGAGGCACGCAGGGAGTTTGGGGAGGACGCACAGGCCTCCTCCTCAACACACTGGTGCTTAGACGGGCGCTGGTCCCGGGGTTGGCGCGCCCGTTTCTTGTCGCGGACCAGCGTCCATTCGTCCTCCGAGGAGGAGATGGGGCGCTTGGCGGACTCGTGTTCGACCTCCATGTCCGAGGCTGACTGAGGGTCGGCCTCGAACCCCGGTGGAGGGAACTGGGTTGGCGCATCCAAGTGCGCCGGGGTGGGCTGCGGCGAGATAATCGCGGCGGAGGGTGGCGGGGTAAGCGCCGCTGGGGTCGTTGCGGTAAACGCAACGGTGGGCTGCGACTGAAGGTCGGGTGGGGTCGGCGAAAGGGTATCGCTAGGGGTGGCGGCGGCGTTCATGGCCGAGATTAACTCCGTCAAGATCGTCGGATACTTGACGGAGATAATCTCCACCAGCCTCACCGCAAATTCGGGAGGCACTTGGGAGAGTGCGGGGGACGACATTTTTCCGTCCGAAGGGAAACTCTCCGGACGGAACACCGCCGGCAAGGCGGGGAGTAGGTGAGTGCCTAACGTGTGGCCCTAGTGTGTGGGTGAGTAGGGTGTGTAGCCT
Organism: Furcula furcula; assembly: GCA_911728495.1. Taxonomy (NCBI): domain Eukaryota; kingdom Metazoa; phylum Arthropoda; class Insecta; order Lepidoptera; family Notodontidae; genus Furcula; species Furcula furcula. The sequence goes on along the minus strand of OU452256.1, from coordinate 12,884,876 downwards.
AACAGCCCCGGGGCAGAGGAGACGAGACCGGCAAGCCGGCGGTTCGAAACCAAACAGCACCCAGGGAATAGGAAATAGGAGGCGGAAGGGTTGGGAGGGCGACGATCAAGATCGACTAGGGGGTCACTCCCAGGGCCGGTTGCCTTGATCCCGTCCGAGTTGCCGTTTCCTGAAGGGAACCGGCGAGCGCTCGGGTCATGCTCCGCCTAGGTGCGTTAACACCGCAAGGACCCCTAGGCGACCACTAAAAACACGTGGTTTTTAAAACGCGGAATGACTGCTTTGTTATTTGGAAACAGGAACCTGTTTTCAAGTAACAAAGAGTCACGGGCGGGTGCGCGCGACGCAGGTGTGCGGCGCGTGGATGGCCGGGCGAGCAGGTAGCCAGCGGCACAAGCCGCGGCAGTCCAAGCACGCAGAGGGTCGGTGGGCCGTCACGAAGCGACGGCGGTGACGCCTGGCGGCGAATCTGTGAACACAAACACACAGAGCGTGAGAGAGCGTAGCGAGTGCGCACGTCCGATCGGGACCGGAGCGCGCAGCGGGACGAAAAAAGTACGTAGGTCTTCTCAGGACTTCTTCCTCTAGGGGAGTCCGGGGCAACTGTTCGGGACTGTGGTCCCCTGCAGTGGTGTCATACGCCGCCTGCTAAGACAGGCGGGGCTCTGTGGCGGGCACTTGGGCCCTTGGTGTCATCGTCCTACTGAGGAGTAGGGTATTCTTTGTTCACGCCCCCGGCGAGATCAAGCCCGCCAGGTGAGACCCCATTCGGGGTGGCCCGGCGAGCGATCAGCGTGCCTGGGGGCGGCTAGGCATTGTTCGCGTGTGTTGGCGAGACTGGGCCTTGCAGTCCTGCCTCTAGCCGGCGTCAGGTGGTGTCTGGCGTCATCGGTGCGCTGCTTAGACCCGTGGCAGTGCTATTTTCCGGGAGGGGGGGGGGGGGCGTCAACGGTTCATGGCGAAAATAATTTTGCAATACATCCGGTGATGAGGGGCATCGGGTCTTTGCCCTCCACCATTGCCGTCAGGATCTCTTGCAAGACCCCGATGATTATTTTCGCCGTGCGTGCGTCTATTTTCGTGGGCGTCGCCTCGTCCTGCTTCGCGCTTCTCCCGCTTGGGGGCGCCGCGGTTGCTGTGGGCGGGGCTTGTGTTGTCGCCACGGGTATAGTTCGTGACGGTAGCGCCACTGTTGATGCCGTCGATGCCGCAACGGCGACGGCGACGGAGGACTTCTTCTTCTTTGGGCAGCGTTTTCTTGGTCTCCTGGTTTTCCCTTGGGCAGGATTAGCCGGCGCCATCAGTGAGCCGGGCGCGCTCTCCTCTGGCGCTACGTTGCGTTCCGTCGCAAGAGTAGCGCCAGTTTTGGCGACGGGTCCCGCCTTCCTGTTCCGGGCCTCCTTCCGGAACACGGGGCAGCTGACGCTGTTTGCCGTGTGCGGACCTCCGCAGTTGGCAAACGTCGGGGGCTCCTCCCTGGGCCGCGGACAGTCGCTAGCCGGGTGGTGTTCCCCACAGCGGACGCAGGCGATTGGCCGGTGGCAATTGTGTGAGGAGTGACGGAATTGCTAGCATCTGTGGCACTGCGAGGGTCCTTTCTTACCTCGCCATGCTTCTATTATAACTCCGGGCATGCATAGAAGTTCTTCTATTTCGTATATGCCCGGAGTTAGGTCTGGGGTTCGCTGGAGCTGCGCGAAGAAGATGCACCCCGGTCGCCCATGACGAGCGTTTATGGGGCGAACAAACTCGGGGCAGTACCCGAGGTCGCGCAGTTCGGCTTCGATGTCTGCGGCATCGGTGTTGGGTGGCAGTACCCTGATAGCCACCTTGAGGCTTCGCTCCGCTGGCAGCGAGTAAGAAAACCACGCTATGTTGGCGGTCTTCTCCAGCTCCGTCAGGTACCGTTGTATGATACGGTACTCGGTGTCCGCTTTCGGGAGGAAGCGAACACCTTTCCCGTATGGGCGTGCATTTGGGGTGTGCCCAAGTAGGGCTTTCAGTTTCTTGAAGTGGCTTGCCCAGTCCGGAAACACCTCCACGACCAGTGGGGGGTAGCGGGGGGCTGCGGGTTTCTTCGTCGCTGAGGCATCGGTGGGTCTTGTAACAGCGGCGGCGGTTGTGGTAGGCGCCGTCTCTCTTCTCCTCACTGCGCCCGTCCTCTGGGGGAGCGGGGGCGGTGGTAGGGAGGTGGCTGCGGAGGCGTACGACGTCCTGGTCGGAGTTGTTTGCATCGGAGATATTATCTCCGGTAATCCCAGCGACGGCGGGGTGATTTCCGCATCTACCCTTTTCTGCGGCGGTTGCGCAGTTGGGGATGGGAATCTTCCGGCCGTAATCTTGGGTGGTAGAACACTGTATCTCGGCGGGCTCATGCTGATGACCGCAGCTGTTGCGGTCTTCGGAGTTGCGCTCAGGGGCGCAGGGAATGCGGGCCTGGCAAGTATGGCTTGTCTGGCTCTTGGTATGGGCTGCGATGGTGGGAGCACTGGCGTCTGTTTCGTCGTTTGTCCGCTAGGGGGCGGTTGCGACGATTGCGGTATGGGTGAGGCTCGCGGGGTGGTGAGGAAGAACTCGTCACCAGCTCCTGGAGTGCTCGGTGTCATGGGTCTTGCACTGGGGCGGCCTGCATGCATGGATGTGGATTGCAGCAGCCGTTCCAGTTCTGGTTGAGGCAGCACCCAGGGACGAAAAAACTAGCCGAGCAACCTACTAATATATGAAACTTTGGGGTCTCAACTAGTGCGTATTGAACACAGTAAACAAATCGCTATCTACCAATTACATTACATTTCACTGGGCATACTTTAACTAGCTAATTTGATGTAGCTTTTCGTCCGTCACAATAATAATAAACCCGCAGGGCAGCTAGTGGCAAGCTGTTGGTGCGTAGCGACACCACGGACCCGAGTGCTCCAGAGAGTCGGTCAGGGCCTCCACCTCGGCGTGTCTTCGTCGGCCGAGTGGAAACCGAAGGGGGCCCGCAGGACTCTCAGCTCTGGCTTGCCTTAATAGGCCGTCCAGAGAGGAGTTGTTAGAGCTATATGCTCCAGGGGTGGAAGTGTTAAAGGGCATAACGCCGCGAGTAACCACGGAGAAAGCACAGCACACCTCTCGACACCCCTGAGCCACTCACACCGGTGTTGCCCTCCGTCGTCTTCTGACGGCTATATGGAGAGCCCATCTAGTGGGTGGCAAGTCACCGCCCTCCAAAATATAATTAGTACACTAATTATGGCAAGTGACCCCGGCCTATTGCAATAGCCCAGTATTCAGTCCACCAAATGCTCATTAATAAAATCTAGAAATCTTTCCACATACTTAGTCCCATACATAGTCCCTACACCTGTCAGAGTCAACTGCTGTTTATATCTTATTTCCAGCAGTTGATCCTGACAGGTGTGTTCTATACCTACCATTAACTTCTCTCAACAGGCCTCTACGTTTTGGATTCGTCCCCTCGCAAGCCTTTTAAAAGTCCGGGTGTAAAAGCCCGTGTTATAAAAAATCAAAAATAATAATAATAATATAGCTTTATTTAATTCCATGCATAGTACATAATAAACGATAACAATTGGTAAATTATTAACATATAATATTCAGATTACATTTAATTACACTTAGATCCATTTGATTTTTAATTATAAATTCTATTTTGCAATTAGTTTATTTATTATTAGTTTTAATTATCAACTATCTATTTATTTAATGCATGGACCCCGTTCAGGTAAAAGTCTACATATAGGTATGTTTACTTATAAGTAGGTATAGTAATTGAAGGTAGATGAGTTGGAAACAATTCATATTTTCTGTTAAATAGTGTGGAACGTAGAGGTTAACATTTGATTAGAGCGCAGATTTTTTTATTTTTTTTAGAGTAAGCTTAATCTGGAGTGAACATGTATACAAAATACAGCACATAAACAAACATAATAAGCAGCTGAAAAAGTTGTAATGTTGTACAGTTTTGAGCACTCATTTTCTAAGATAATATAATAGCCAACTTGTATTCCAAATAAACTTTCATGTTTGGTGCAATAGTAAAAAAAGTTTTACTTTACTACTTTGAAGAACCTTATTTCGTTGGGTATATAAGTTCATTATTATAATATTATTGTTATCGTTGTTGTCCATTAGGGTAACAATGATAGATTCTGATTTCAGTTAAAGTAATGTGAGTGTAACTAGAATAATGTCTTGTAAAATAAACGATAGCGTAGCAATTATCAAGGGATACCGGTATAACCACCCTGATCACATCTATAAGACTATAATATGCCCAATTATCATTAGGCGATTCACATAAAATTGAAGATTCTAAGTCTGTATTAACATCTTTTTACTCTATTTTTAGACCTAATTGATATTAATTTTTAGTGTATTTCATGTGTATATAATGACTTTATTTTCTTTTACCATTAGACTACATTGCAGTTAAAATGTGAGAAGAAACGTTAGGTATTTTGCAAGAAATAATTAAATTCGATTATAATACGAGTAATATAAGTAGGTACATCGATGCTAATAAGTCAGAATTACACAAACCAATAATTGATGTGAGTAATTATTATGATAGTGGACATAGACATCTAGAGTTTATCATGTTATTCTGTATTACCATCTATGATCGATCAATCAAATGATCTTGTAACTTATTATATAAAACTAATTTTTGACGGGACGGATAATGCGGTGGCTAGAAACCTCAACCGCCACCCCAAAGTCAAGGGCTGACTCCCAGCCAGGATAACAACTGTTTGGATGTACACGTCCAGCATGAGGTTGTTACAATAAATTATGTATTCATATTTGTACATACACATGTCATTGTATGTTCGTCGGCGGCCGGATGCCGCCGTAGCACAGACATTGCTCAATGTTTGCAGTGTGTGGCTTAGGGGATTTTTTTATAAATTGTGAATACAGACCGCTACTAATATAGTATTCCAAAGCATACCTGTAGTATATTCAGCTCGTAGTGTTTTTCTGCGTAGTTACTGGACTGCGGGCATGATGAAAGCGATGTCATCGAGCTGCAAGGATCTGCACAGGCCTGTGGTAGGGATAAACTTACGGCTTCTAGGCTGTCCACCCCCCATACGTTAAAATCTTCTGAAAAATGCGGTGCGAAATTAAATTACGTATAACTAATAAGTTTTTTTTTTACAGTATACATTGTGGTTAGTAATATTTTTCAATTCAATTCAAGGTCAATTTCAGGTGTTATACAAATAAATTACCATCATACCTTGCGGTATGCAATAATATTTGTTTCACAGTTCGAACGTAGACGTTGTTACTTGATACGAATTTAAAATATTTGAGCTGTGCAGGCAACGCTGTTGAACCTTCTTGATTTCTCTGCCTTGCCAAATTTACAAAACTGATATTGTTACTACCTATAGGTACAAAAATGTCATAATTGTTAAGGTTGCTAGGTAACCATTGTGTTTGGAAGATGGTTCTTATAATTGTTGACTTGGAAATATACATGGAATTGTTACACCACTGTTTACTTTTATTTATACTTTAATATGGTAGCAGAGCAATAAAATTCGATCCAGATCGGTTATATAGTATATTCCGGTAAAGCAAAAGTTTAATATTACAAAATCATGTCGATGACAATGAAAATGGAAATTGGGCTGTTTGACGGAAAGAACTGGCCAACCTGGAAATATAAGGTGTTGTTGTTGTTGCGTAGCCATACAAGCGCCTTAGATGCGGTGCAAGGTACGCTATATAAACCGACCCGACCAGATGATGGAGCCACATCGGAAGCGATACAAAGGTACAAAGTCGAATTAGAAAAGTACAATAAAGTAGAAAGCAGTGCAATGTTACTTCTTACCACTAATATGACTGATGAAATGCTAACTAAAGTCATGAGGTTTGATACCGCAAAGGAAATATGGGACGAACTCAATCGCCTGTATGAACGAACCTCTCAGGACCGTACGTATGATATATGTATGCAATTTTTTAAATTGAAGAAAGACCCTAGTCATGATATGGGATCACATCTATCAATAGTAAAAAATATTTGGCATAACATGAACGAGATATTGTCTACTGAAGGAAACCAACTTCCAGAAATATTGTTAATATGCAAGATTTTGGATACGCTTCCTGAAGAATATTTAAATTTTAAATCGAGTTGGACAATGATTTCATCGAAAGATCGTACAGTTGAAAACCTGACGATCCAGTTGTGTGCATTCGAAAGATCTCTTCTAGCGAAAGATATTGAAAGCGTCTGCGCTTTCAATAATACAGCTGTGTTGGTGACACAAATAGGAAAGCAAAATCAGTACAGTCAACCAAGTAAAAGAAAGAACAAACGTTTATATGTGTGTAAGTACTGTGGAGAAAAAGGCCATAAATTGAAATATTGTAAAAAATGGATTGATGCAGGAAGACCTCAAAAGTCACCTGAGCCGTCCAAGAATGTAACAATGTTGTCAAGTATAGCCTTAGCTTTTGGTGAGAGTATAGACAAAGACTCATGGTACGTAGATAATGGAGCGACCAGTCACGTAACTAATAGAGGTGATGTATTTCATTCCTTTGAGTATTTTGTTGAACCTCATAACATTGTGACAGCTAATGGACAAAGTGTTGAAGCTATAGGAAAAGGCTCAATTCAAGTCGAGGCTGACGTAAATGACCAAAAAGAGCTTATTACACTCTCCAATGTATGGTATGTACCATGTATACAAAGAAATTTGTTCTCAGTATTAGCCGCACAAGATCTATGTGAAAATAGCGAATTCCAGTCAAATGCTCGCTCATGCACAATGAAAGTTGATGGAAAAACTATGTTAGTTGGATATCGTGAAAGATTTGGAGGCTTATATAAATTGAATATAAAAGTAAGCAAACCTTACACCGAAATTAATACGCTGACTGTAAATAATCAACTTCAATTATATCACGAACGTCTAGGACACCAAAACAAAAGACATGTCAAGAATATTGTACAAAGAGAATTGGGAATTCAATTCAAATTGGACAATAACTCAGAGGTATGTCAAGGTTGTGCTTTTGGTAAAGCTCATAGACTAAAGTTTGGTACTAGAGAAAGAGCAACAAAACCTGGTGAGCTTATACACACAGATGTATGTGGACCATTTATGTATTCTATTACAAAACGTAGATATTTTGTTCTATTCAAAGATGATTACACCCGTTACCGCTATATATACTTCCTACGGCATAAGTCAGAAGTTCATTCGTGCTTGATAGAATTTCTAGCAGGAACCAGGACATCCGGACACGTTGTACAGGAGATTTTGAGTGATAATGGAGGTGAATTTGACAACGAACAAGTACGTAAGACATTGAGGCAATATGGAATCAAGCAAAGATTGACCATGCCTTACACTCCCGAACAAAACGGTTGCGCAGAGAGGGACAATCGTACTGTCGTGGAGATGATACGAGCACTTATGCACGCTCATGATGAGATTCCTCAAGGCTTATGGGCAGAGATAGGAAAAACGTCAGTTTATATACTAAATCGTACGGGACCCACTACAGTAGATGGAAAGTCGCCTTACGAACTATGGTTCAATAAAAAACCCAGAATAAGTCATCTGAGAATCATTGGTTGCGTATGCTACGTGCACGTACCTAAGCAAAAAAGAGCAAGGAAGCTAGATAGAAAAGCACAGAAAGGAATTCTGATTGGATATGATGGTGATGAAGGATATCGAATTTATGATAAAGAAAACTCCAAATTGATGAGGTCGAGAGACGTGATCTTTGAAGAAATTCCTTTATTTCATAACGATTTACCTGTTACAGATGCGCCTAAATCCATGAGCAGAACCTACGAGCTACCTACTACTTCTGAAATACCGGCTGAACAACCAAATCCAAATTTTCCTTGTGATGATGATTTCCATTCGATTTCAGACGATGATACAGATGATAATGATGTAACACGACAAAACGTTAACATACCAAATGTAGAAGAAGGCAGACGTGTGTTGCGTGATCGGAGTCTAATTAAACCTCCAGAGAGATTTAATTTTGAACAGTTCATCAATCAAGTCGTTTATAATCTTGAACCATCGTCGTATCGAGAAGCGATGGAAAGTCCAGACAAAGAAAAATGGGTTGAAGCCATGAATAATGAGATGAACTCGTTAAATGAAAATCAGACTTGGGAGCTGAGTAAATTACCCGCGAATAGGAAAGCACTACGTTGCAAATGGATATTTAAAATCAAAAGAAACCCTGATGGTTCTATTGATAAATATAAAGCACGATTAGTTGCTGTTGGCTATTCACAAAAGAAAGGGATAGACTACGACCTAACATTTAGCCCAGTTGCCAAACTTAGTACAATAAGATTACTGTTAAGTGTTGCTGCAAATGAAGGTTTATCGCTAAAACAATTTGATGTATCAACTGCCTTCCTTTATGGTACAGTCAAAGAGGAAATTTATATGCGACAACCTGTAGGATATGATGACAAATCTGATAAAGTTTGTAAACTAAAGAGAAGTTTGTACGGATTAAAACAAGCACCTAAATGTTGGAACGAGCGTATCCACGACTTTCTATTGGAATCTGACTTTATACAAAGCGATGCAGATCCATGTTTATATGTAAGACATAGAGGAAGAACAAAGATACTGCTAGCTCTGTATGTCGATGACGGGTTAGTTGCTGCCACAGACGAGAGAGAGGCTGATAAATTTATTGAGAATGAGTTAAAGCGTTATTTCAAAATAACAACAAAGCCATTATCTTATTTTCTGGGACTAGAGATTGAGCGAAACAGTGATGATTCAATAAGAGTACATCAAGCCGCCTATACCAGAAGATTATTGGAAAAATACGGAATGAGCAACTGCAAGCCTGCTGGTACGCCAATCGTTAAAGATGATTGTCAAAAGAAGTTGGCGGAAGAGGACAGTTATACTCTGGATAACAATCCGACTAATTTTCCTTACCGACAAATTGTTGGAGCACTATCTTACTTGATGGTGGGTACGAGACCTGATATAGCGTATGCTGTCGGTGTTGTGTCTAGAACATTAGAAAACCCTTCAAGTGAAAATGTTCTACAAGTAAGAAGAATATTGAGATATTTGAAAGGAACTATTGATATGGGATTGGAGTATAGGAAAAATGAAAAACAATTTATATGCTATAGTGATGCTGATTATGGTGGTGACTTAAAGACTGGTTGTTCCACAAGTGGCATCATCTGCATGTTCGCGGGGTCGGCGGTCTCCTGGCGAAGTTACAAGCAATCCTCGGTGGCATTATCATCCACTGAAGCTGAGATTGTGGCAGCCAGCGAAGCGTGTCGAGAGATAGTTTGGATGAAAAGATTATTTAAAAATTTATGTAATTCGTATACTACTCCAATACTACGCATTGATAATGAATCTGCATTAAAAATAGCAAGTAATCCATATCAATATCATCGTCGGACCAAACACATAAAATTGAAGCATTTCTATGTAAGACAATGTGTGTCTGAAGGCGAAGTCACTATTGAGCATGTGCCTACAGATAAGCAGTTAGCAGACATGCTTACGAAGCCAATATTTAAGCCGAAACTTACAACATTCTGCAATGAGTTCAGACTTATAAAAAGGAGGGAATGTTAAGGTTGCTAGGTAACCATTGTGTTTGGAAGATGGTTCTTATAATTGTTGACTTGGAAATATACATGGAATTGTTACACCACTGTTTACTTTTATTTATACTTTAATAATAATATAGGTATAATATAGGTTGTTCTAAGGTTTTACGAGTAAATAAATTGAAATTGAAATATAAGTTTAAGCAAGCTTCCGCCGTACTGGAATTAATACTACTACTGGTACGGAATTTAAGCATTCTATAAATGATTTATTTTACGCAGGGCCTTGGCCTAATAATTGCTCAGTATAGTATTTCCTTGAAAGTGGTAAATCTGATTGATTATTAGGATCTCGTAATTTACAAGATTATGTTTTGTATACGCAAGTTATGCGCAATATTATTATTTACAACCAGTAGTCACAATCAGTATTATTATTTATACCTATTTACTTGATTTACGCTTTCTGGGAGACATACTTTGCTAAATCTCGGTCTATGCGCTACCTCCTCAGGTGGCGCATACCTAGCTGGGGTTTATAATCCATATCTAGCAGTATGTGCCTGACAATTTGATATTATGTCTGGTACTATACAATGCATTAAAGATTGTTATATGTATTAACTTGATGCCATCGGAGCTATACACGGTGTACGGGGGAATCCGACAATAATACATATTGTAAGGTAGTTCGATGTCATAAGACCCATAACCAGTTTACGTAAAGATCAAACAATAAATACACTTTGTAAGATAGTTACACGCCATAGGAACCCATACACGATTTACATGAGGATCAATCAATAAACACATATTGTGCATTTTGTCACAGGACCCATACACGGTTTACATGAGGAACAAGTGAGTACACGTTGCAACGTAGTTGGATATCTGATACTTACACGGGATACTTACACGATGTCCATGAGGATTAAACAATGAATGCACATTGTAGTGTGGTTGGACGTCATATGATCCATACACGATTTACGTGAGGATTAAACGATGAATGCGCCTCGCGGTGTAGTCAGACGTCAAATGATCCTTACACTATTCACATGAAGATTAAACGATGAATGCGCCTCGCAGTGTAGATAGACGTCAAATGATCCATACACGATTTACGTGAGGATTAAACAATGAATACACATCATAGGTAACATTGTATAGGTACATATGTCATATGATCCATACACGGTTCACGTGAGGACAATACGACTAACGTCTCTTGACCAAATCCGAAGACGATGACAGCTTCTAGCTATTCACAAATACCACACAAAAAAGACATCACAGAAAAGTATGGTTATAATTATATTTATTTATTTCATGGCACCTTCCGTACACTATATACGTGTATTGTGTATTCACGTAGGTTAGGTAACACATTTTCATAACACAAAGTAGGTAGAGTATGCATAAATATTTTCATAACATTGAATTTGTGAGGTCGAAATGGTATATCTGATCTAAGATTAATTGGTGGGTTCAAATAGGTAAATATCTTATATCACATCGTCCCCGCGCAAAATACATACGTTGGGATATCACGATTACATCATACGATGAGCATCGAATAGAATTGGTTCATGATACCTACCTTAATTATTTGTTCTTTCCAAATGCCAAAGTACACAAAAGCGCGCAAACGCCCTTAAGATACTATGTTGGGACACACTTACAATACACGTTTTGTGATACTGAGCATTTACGTACGACATACATTGGCGTATTTATGATTGAGATGTTTTAATCACTATGTAGATTATTTAATTAATATAAAAATATATTATGCGGGTAGTTGCAAAAAAGAAAAATATTAGTCTGTACTTTGAGATATAATTTTTTACTCACCTTGAAGTTTTATGACAACTACAACAAGAAAAGAATTTACCAATATTATGCTGACACATCTTACGACAATGAATATCTTCACTAGCGGAAATTTTCTTTAAATCCATTCTTATTTGAATTACTTATTTAAGTGGAGGTAAATTTACGTGTGACTCGGGCATCACAAAATCACGTAATAAAGATGGCGACCGGTTGCATGCCATTGCCAAGAAATGAGTCAAACTAGTGAATTTTATTTTTAAAAATATGTATTTAAATCTTTAAATCTGTGACTTGGGCAGCATAATCTCTCGTCTGCTGCATGTAAATCAGCCTTGTCTTCGTGAAATAAACGAAGTATAATTAGTTTCTAATAGGTCTACGTTGCACGAGATTATGAACCTCATAACATGTAACCTCATAAATGCAAAACATCTCTATAATTAATGGTAGGTAGAGATAGTTTCCGACTATACAAACATCTGACTAAGGAAATCGGTTTCTTAACTATCTATAAACCTTACCGAGCCTGCATATTAATAACCGAATAAATTTACCTCAGCCGGTCGTAACCCACGCAACAACAGGGTGAACTCGAAACTTATTTAAACTTCGTACAATCAAGTCGGTACCAAGTTGCCAATACTTAACAACCGTGTTTATAACTTCGAGGAGTCGTTGCACCTTCTTTTGTGACATCTTTTACATCAGATTACTTAATGAAAGTAACAAGACCCTGACTTGAGATTATTTATAAGTTCAAACAACGTCTTGGTAACATACCTAAAGCGGGTTTCAGACTACGCTATACTATTGAGCTATATAGTATAGCAAAGTAGGACCTAATGCTATACTATATAGCATGGCGTTCACATTTCGCGATATTATCGCAAGCATTTATAGTATATCGCTCGTTTCACTTGCGGGACGGCCGGGGGTGAGGGATGAAGAAAAGGGGGCCGCGCGATATAGTACAGCATGAACTCAGCACATCGCACCAATTTATAGCGTATAGTAAGCCAATAATATATAGTACAGTACAGTGTGAACGTGTCCATAACAATGTATGGTGCGCGATATTGTTGTGCTATTAACTATATACTATTATATTATAGCATTGTCTGAAACCAGCTTTAGCAATTATATTTACATATATGAGGGTTGACGATGGCAATATATCCTTATAGTGATTGCGAGTCATACTAAAATTAGAACTAGGATTGAGGAGAGTCCTTTTGACTTCTTACTCATTAGAAACTGGAGTGCCATCGCCGCAAGTCCGCACTTTGCACGCGTGGTGGACTATGGCCTAAGCCCCTTCAGTTTAAGGAGAGGCCCACCCAAAAGCAATGGCTGTTCTTCTTCTTTCTTTGGCCTCGCCTTTTCCCGTTACACGGGATCGGCTTTCCCAATCATGTGACGCCATTTATTTCAGTCTTGTGCATCATCTTCTTTGAGTGCCATCTCCCTCATGTCCTTTTGGACCTTCGTCAACCATGTCGTTAGCGGTCTACCTCTTCCCCTCAAGCAATGGCTGTTAAAAAGTTATAGTCCTTAATTACGATTCCATCTAATTGTAAATGGTGATGTAGCCGTATAAATACACACATCAAAAGTGTCTAGGGATCAACATATATTTTTGCAATAACTTTTCTCCTGATTGATATTAATTAAAATTTTCTTTAAGGATTCATCAAATAAAGTGTTTTCGTTTGTCACAGTAACGATAAACCAAGTCACCTTTGCATTAATAAAGAAATTTGCCATTTTCCTAATAAAGGGATTTTTGACATTTGAACCACTAACACAAAAGTTCGAAAAAAAGACTGAAATAACAGTTTTCTTTAAAATTTTATTGGGTAACTTAAACAATTAATAATCCGTGTTTCTACCGCGAACACTACAACACAAGAACATCGGTTTGGCATACTCAAAATGAGTTCATCCAAATCACGCTGTGGAATGGCCGCCCATGTTCGTTGCAACAACAAAAAAAGGTCTTCTTGCGACTGGATACCCTCCATATTCGGCAGAGCTCTTCTCTGTAGCATATCCCATGCATGCTCAATCGGGTTCAAGTCTGGCGACTGAGCAGGCCAGGGCAGGACATTGATGTTAGCTGCGGCGAGAGTCTGTCTTACAACTCTTGCGGTGTGCGGTCGTGCATTATCATGCATTAACTGAAATAAGGGACCGATTTGCACTTGTAGAGGAACGATGACGTCTGATACAATCGTCTCAGCATAAATTTGAGCGTTGAGGTTGCCTCTGATCCAAATCAACTCAGTTCTTCCGCCGATCCAAATACCCGCCCATACCATGATGGTTCCACCACTATAAGGATGGACTTCCTGGCAGGATTTTAATCGCTGTTGGCGTCCAGGGGTTCTCCAGTGTCGTATACGTCTTGTATCCGGTCTCATACCAAAACGAGACTCATCAGAAAAGCACACGAAACGCCATTGTTCTTCTGCCCAATTTCTGTGTTCAAGAGCCCATTGATATCGAATCCTACGATTGTGCATTGCTATAGGTGGTACCCGTAGCGGTCTTCGGGAATGAAGGTTCACTTCATGCAAGCGGTTTCTGACTGTTTGGTCGCTAATTAAGTTCCCTGAAGAGTGATGAAGCCTCACGGCTAACATCATGGCAGTTATTGTTGGAGCTCTTCGAGTTAAGATTTGAATATATCGGTCTTGTCTCCGTGTGGTGCAGCGATACCGTCCTCCATGGCGCTCAGCCACGGTACCAGTGCTTCGGTAACGTGTCCAAAGTCGACTGATAACACTCTGACTTGTATTCAGAGCTAAAGCCACAGTACGTTGCCGGGAACCAGCTTCTATCATTCCCACGGCTCTGAGCATTTCTTCCCTGCTTAAATGACGTCGCCGCTCCATAATAACGTTGGTTTTAATCAGTAGTAGGGAAACAGTAGCACTAATAATGTCTTCAATGCGTTGTATGTTTTTATAGGGAAAATATTGACAGCTGATTTTCATCTTTTACTCGAATTTGATTCACAGTTCCTGATTCAAATTATGAAATGCACCAAAAAGGATCCATATAAATTTATAAAATCATAAATTTATTACAAAGCCACATCTCAATCTCAAGAAATCCGCTTAAAAATGCTTGATCCCTAGACACTTTTGATGTGTGTAGTTCATTTGTTTATTATTTGTTTTGAAATCACTGCGCCCGGCAGTAGGAGGAACGGATGGTGGTCCCGTCAACTACGAGCATAGGCATCTTCTCTTACAGTACTACGGAAGAAACGCAACGCCAAATTTGGCAGCTTTTTTTTTAATTCTACCTAATTGATTAGACAAGTAAAATGTTGATTGAACGTAACAACCCACTGAGTTTCTTGCCGGTTCTTCTCTTAGGCGCGAAATACACACAAACGGCATAAGGCATAAGGCGCGACGCAGGCGTGGAATGGATACGGCACGGACGCCGCATGAGTGTAATTCACAATACGTCTTCTTAGTACATTTTGTATGCAGAAGTTTTGAAGCGGCATCGTGCCTTATGCCTTATGCCGTTTGTGTGTGGTTCGCGCCTTAGGCGCGAAATACACACAAACGGCGTAAGGCATAAGGCGCGGCACAGGCGTGGAACGGATACGGCACGAACGCGATTGAAATTATATAGAAGAGGCGAAACGACGTCACGATGCGTCATTATACAGGCTGATTTCGTTGCGCTAGCCTAGATATTATAAAACAATGGAAAAATTACATGAATATCCTGATCGTTTTCGCACAGTGTATAAAATGTCACAAGAATGTTTCCATATTGTACTGTCAAAAGTCTTCAGAAACAGCATACACATTGGAGAGAACCAGTCTGTGCTGAAGAAAGACTCTTGATATATACTATTGGCTGATATATTTTATATATTACTATTGGTAAAGTCGTAAAGAGTCGTAATTGTTCGACAATTTCGCAGAACTGTATAACTTTTTATATTCTATATCATCACGCATTTTTGTTGCTGATAAATAATAATCGTCCCATATAGCAAGCGACGTGCTCCTTGTGTGTCGCTTCAGTTGTGACTGCTAGCGGCGCGGCGCAGGCGTGCCTGTGCCACGCCGCTTGAGTGTAATTCACAATACGTCTCCTTAGTACATTTTGTATGCAGAAGTTTTGAAGCGGCATCGTGCCTGCGCCGCGCCGAACTCCTCGCCGTTTGTGTGTATTTCGCGCCTTAAGCGACAGCCCAAGCCGAGGCCGTGCCTCCCTGAGGTGCCCTTGAGCTCGTCGCTATAGAGTGCTACAAGCGCTCGCCTCCTATTGTCCGGTGAAGCTGTAATGGCCATCTGCGGCCAACAGCGTCTATCAAACACAAAAAAAAATGATTGAACGTAACACGCCTGCTTATAGACAGATGCAATTCAGTGCTGCCCACGACCGAGTCCTTGGTTATTAAGACCCTTGTGTTCAGTTTCAATAACTTCACCAGCTACAGTGCCCTTCACACCGGAACACAGCAACGTTACACATTACTGCAGCAGAACGTATATTCCTGTTTATAAAATTGACAAATTGGAGAAACGATGTCGCGATGACAAATATAATTTTTACATTGGCAATATACGTTGTTAGCAGAAATTACAGTTTTAGTGAGTCAAATCGATGCAACAATCACACAGGACGGTTGAACAGTTTGGAAGTACGCCAGAGCCACTCGACTCTTGCACACTGGTTGTCCACTTTAACTCTTTGTATGCCACGGTGGATGGTTGTATTCAATTTTAAAAATAATTAATAATAACGTACGTATAATAGTAACTTATTAGCGTACTTATGCTACCTAAATAGTTTGGAAGAAATGTATTGTAACATATGTATTGTACGAAGAAGGTGAAGCATGTTCTACTGCAAGTCGCTGGTAGCTTCATGTTACTTAAAGTAAAACAGGATACCTAAGTACCTATTGTTTTCCATTGATCCCGTCGCTTAGAGAGGACTACCTTTACCACTGAATCATTGTTACTTTCAAAATAGCATCTCTCTACATTCTTATTGGACGCAATATAATCAATTTTTTTTTGCAAACGTTTGATTTCGATATCATTATTTTATCAGCAGCAGCTAAAATACGTCCACTGCGGAACCCAGGCCTTCCCCTCAGAAGGGAGGGGTTGCCATAATCCCTACGCTTGGCGTCTTGGAGATCGCAGTATACATAGGTGGTAGGTAATCCAATAGAAAGACACTGATGCCCGTCTTCTTGTTAATGTTCCCTTAGTCGCCTCTTATGGACACCCAATGGGGTGGGAGGGTGCTATTCTTACCCGGACACCCCACGGATATTTTATCATCATATGAAACTATATTTACCTACCTATTTACTATACTTATTATCTTGGTAGTTCTTGATGTTGATGACAACTCGAAGTCACGTGGAATCCTATCTATTGTGTAACCACAAAGGATATTTATTACACTAACCTGTATAAGTTCTGATAAGAAAACTGGTGAATGTCTTCTTACTAAATAGTACTACATTAGGCCATCAGTGAAGGTTTTAAATACCTACCTCTCGCCACAAGGTTCGTCTTCAGCCCGAGCACTTCCCAAACATCGATATAATAGTATATCGATATACTAATATATCGATGTTTCCAAACCCAATTTTTAAATATCTTACTAAAGCCCTCACAATAACAAAAAGTTTCTACTGCAACCACGTCTGACGATACCATAAACCGATCTTCAATAATAGCTACCATGCTATGAAGTTGATGTTGGGAACTAACAACAAAGACATAAAACTTACAGCATAGCTTTTTATTATGTCAATTTTGACGAGCTGAACATAAAATGGAAATTAATTTCAACTCGATTTTATACATGAATTCTACCACCTTTCACCACCACCACCACCAACCACCTTTCGGAATATAAGAATCCCAGTAAAGTTAAATCCTTGTTAATTTTATTAATTGAGACTTTTTAATATTTTGTGGATATATATATATATATATATATATATATATTGTTACATTTCATTAAGACAATGTAGTCGCGTATCTGCATTGCAAGTGGGAGCGCAATGGCGGAGAATGCTATAGTGTCTTGGTGATATATACTGTAACATCCCATTAAGACAATGTAGTCGCGTATCTGCATTGCAAGTGGGAGCGCAATGGCGGAGAATACTTCACATATAAGTATATCACAGGTAAGTAATTACTTATACAAGCGCGTATTTTTTCATACGAAGTGCACAGGTACACGTTATCGAGCATCGATGTTATCGACAGTTGAACAACACCACAGAGTACATTAACAACACTAAGCGCGAGCGAACGGCGTCCGCGTTTCCCGCGCTCCTTTCCTTGCGTCTACGAGGCCTGTATTTTAGGAGGTGGGAAAGATCTCCTCACGCAACAGATGTATATCATTACAACTCAGTGCGTTAGGGACCTCATCGATCTCCAATTGTTTTTATTACATTATTAAATCAAACTTGCAGCTGGAAGTAGGTATGTATATTTGTCTCTGTCAAACACATAGAAATAACAAAGTTACGACCTCCCGCACAGACGTGGAGAACACGATTTTCGGCGCTGCACCAGCTGAAAGTCACGCTAGAGATCGATTAGATCTCCTAACGTACTCAACGTGTTAAGCAAAAAATATTTTTGTCTAACGCGGAAGAAATTTTTGAACTTTTTGACTTATCTCCCCAACGTGAGATTCCCAAGAAAGATTAGAATCAAAGAGAACTCCACGAATTAACTTTATTCGAGTAGGCAATTGATACGGAATCGAAAACTAAACTAGAGAGTGAGTTAATGTCAATCAGATTCATCATGTATCTGCCACCAAATATGATAGCCTGAGAATTAGCAGGGTTCTCTAACAGGCCAAACGATTTTGCCCACTTACTTATGCTATCTTAATATTTATTAAGCGTAAATATCGCTTCTCCAAAATTATCAATATTGGCATGACGATAAAGCTACATATGATCTGCATAGCGCTGATAGTTAGAAAACC
Organism: Furcula furcula; assembly: GCA_911728495.1. Classification (NCBI taxonomy): domain Eukaryota; kingdom Metazoa; phylum Arthropoda; class Insecta; order Lepidoptera; family Notodontidae; genus Furcula; species Furcula furcula. The sequence goes on along the minus strand of OU452256.1, from coordinate 12,866,425 downwards.
CTCGCGATGATATTGATGAAAACGGAAAAGAGGAAAAAGTACGCCACCCACTGGAACACCCGCCTCAAGCCCAAAGATGATGTCTTCTCAAAGCGGACAGGTTATTTTTTTTTTTTTTTTTGTAGGTTTCTGAGTACCTCTAACGTGGTTAGAGCCTGTTTTTACATTTTTCAATTGTTTGCTTATTTTGTTATGTTTTAGTGTTGTGTGTGTTAATTATTTTCTTCCACTTCATGTTGCAGTTACTTTTTCTAGATTTATTTCATTCCATGCCTTTCTTCCTTCCATCCTCAGTCTTATCTTCAGTCCTTTTCCCTTTGGGTGTCTTCTTCCTTATCTGTATCTTATTTTGTATAGTTTCTTGCTTTCTGCTATATATTATATTTATTTTACTAATGTGTATTTCATATTCTAATTTTCAATTTTTTATATATTGTGCAATTTAAATTAATATATTATTTCGATTTATGTTCTAATTTTTTACTAATTTGTACGTTTTTTCGTGTCAGTCGCCCCTATTTCAATGCGTCATTTCCTTTGCAGGTAAACATTCATATATTATACTAATATATATTGATACCTTACTTTTCTACCCATAATACATTTTTGGATCGCTGCAATGTTATGTCTAATATTTTAATTGTCATTCCTTTTTTGTTTACTATTTTATTGTTTGCTTGTAATTGATTACAATTTCTAACGAAGTTGGAACCAATTGCTTGCTTTGTATTGTGGTGTGTTTGCTTCCAAACGGGTTGGTTTCTTACGAAGCCGACCTCTATTTGTTTTCTTATTTTTGTGTTGCTATTGCTTTTGCGTTATTTACGAAATTTTTGCTACTTGCTCGATCCAAGATGTCCCGTCCGGTCTTATCAATCTGTCTTTCTGGGGTACTGGATTTGGCGCGCCTTTAGGAGTAGGCGATGGAAGCGCGAGCCAGTGCGTCCCACTTGTCCCGGACCGGGCAGTCCCGGCTGAAGGCGTTGTGGCCCGCCAAATTAATTTTGGCGCGCACACAATTACAGCACGTTGGTACTGAACCGGCCAGCCGGTCTGCACAGTCCGAGCTCATGTGAGTGCCTCCGCAGTGGCAACACCTCACATCGCTCTCCGTGCAGTACTTTTTACTGTGCCCGTACCCCAGGCAGAGCGAGCACTGGACTAGGGGCGACTGATCGTCGGCCTTAATATTCTGCAAGTCGATATGTACCTGTCCTAGGTCTATGACTCGTTTCCAAAGTTTTGGGGAGGTCCTCACCACGATGTGATGCGTAAGGGGGTTTCTTGCTTTCTTTTTATATGCTATCTCTATCTTGTCGTCCTCATTGTCGAGGTCCTGAAAGACTCCCCGGTTCTGGCACCTCAGTGCTTTGAGGACGTCCTCGTCGCTGAGTGCCAGCAGGACGCCCTTTAGAACCAGAAGCGGGTGCCTATTTTTCATGATCCCGACAATGAGGTCTTTTCCGTTTCTTTCTATCCTCTCCTTGATCTTGTTCCTTTCTTCTGTCGTCGCACAACTCACTATGATTTTTCTATCTTTTGCTTTCCTCACTCTTTCTATTCTCGTTTCCCCTCCCTTTGCATCTATAGCGGTCCTGATCTTGGTGAGGACCTCCTCACCGCTGTCCAACTCATCGGTGGATGTCACCACCAGAGAGTGAAGCGTCGGCCTTTCCAGGGAGTTCACCCTGGGTGGACCAGCAGCTACACTCGCGTAGGACATCCTTTCCAAGTTCTGTTTCTGCTCTTCTAATTTCTCTTTCAATTCATGCATGCTTTTTGTATTTTCTATAAGGAGCTTACTGTGTTCTTCAATTCTTGCCATCAGTTCCTTACCTTCCGTCTCCACTTTTTCTATGTCTCCCGGCCTTATGGTCTCGGGTTTATTTATCTTGTCCGACTTTCCCGTGTCCTGCTCCTTTCCCTTTTCCTCAGCCTTCTCCTTTTCGGCGTCTTTAACTAGCTGGTAGAGCCTGTCTATTGCTAGCGTCACCTCGGTCTTGATTTCTGTTTTCAGATTTCGAGAGTTATTGAGGTGAAGCTTGGCTTTGTTGAGACAGGCTCTAGCTTCTGCCGTTCTGTTTGAGTATTTTGTGGCAACTGGTGGGGCCCTCTCGACCTCCACGGACAGCGGACAGGTTGGGAGCGCCCACGAAGATATGAATATGATCAAACCACTCGATAGCTGAAGGATAGCTTGCACAAGGATTGGTCAAGGTTGGGTAACAACAATTTTAACTGAATACCATGATGATATAATTCCTAAACCCCTCAGTAACCGAGCTCAAAGAGAAAAGAGAACATGAAGACAAAGATAGCTGAGAGAGACAATTTAAAGTGGACAACTTAACATGATCATGAGTAACATGTGACTTTGAAAAATGTGCATCAAGATCTAAACATGGAGCATCAATAGAAAATACCAAGAGATCTCAAGAACTGTCACGTCTGCACAGTATTAAGGTTCAATAATTTTTAGGCTCTGTTTTACCAAGTTAATACACTGTCACTATATAATACAGTGTATTCCCAACAATTTCTTCTTTAGCTTCTGACAACTACACACATCAAAAGTGTCTAGGGATCAACATATATTTTTGCAATAACTTTTCTCCTGATTGATATTAATTAAAATTTTCTTTAAGGATTCATCAAATAAAGTGTTTTCGTTTGTCACAGTAACGATAAACCAAGTCACCTTTGCATTAATAAAGAAATTTGCCATTTTCCTAATAAAGGGATTTTTGACATTTGAACCACTAACACAAAAGTTCGAAAAAAAGACTGAAATAACAGTTTTCTTTAAAATTTTATTGGGTAACTTAAACAATTAATAATCCGTGTTTCTACCGCGAACACTAACAACACAAGAACATCGGTTTGGCATACTCAAAATGAGTTCATCCAAATCACGCTGTGGAATGGCCGCCCATGTTCGTTGCAACAACAAAAAAAGGTCTTCTTGCGACTGGATACCCTCCATATTCGGCAGAGCTCTTCTCTGTAGCATATCCCATGCATGCTCAATCGGGTTCAAGTCTGGCGACTGAGCAGGCCAGGGCAGGACATTGATGTTAGCTGCGGCGAGAGTCTGTCTTACAACTCTTGCGGTGTGCGGTCGTGCATTATCATGCATTAACTGAAATAAGGGACCGATTTGCACTTGTAGAGGAACGATGACGTCTGATACAATCGTCTCAGCATAAATTTGAGCGTTGAGGTTGCCTCTGATCCAAATCAACTCAGTTCTTCCGCCGATCCAAATACCCGCCCATACCATGATGGTTCCACCACTATAAGGATGGACTTCCTGGCAGGATTTTAATCGCTGTTGGCGTCCAGGGGTTCTCCAGTGTCGTATACGTCTTGTATCCGGTCTCATACCAAAACGAGACTCATCAGAAAAGCACACGAAACGCCATTGTTCTTCTGCCCAATTTCTGTGTTCAAGAGCCCATTGATATCGAATCCTACGATTGTGCATTGCTATAGGTGGTACCCGTAGCGGTCTTCGGGAATGAAGGTTCACTTCATGCAAGCGGTTTCTGACTGTTTGGTCGCTAATTAAGTTCCCTGAAGAGTGATGAAGCCTCACGGCTAACATCATGGCAGTTATTGTTGGAGCTCTTCGAGTTAAGATTTGAATATATCGGTCTTGTCTCCGTGTGGTGCAGCGATACCGTCCTCCATGGCGCTCAGCCACGGTACCAGTGCTTCGGTAACGTGTCCAAAGTCGACTGATAACACTCTGACTTGTATTCAGAGCTAAAGCCACAGTACGTTGCCGGGAACCAGCTTCTATCATTCCCACGGCTCTGAGCATTTCTTCCCTGCTTAAATGACGTCGCCGCTCCATAATAACGTTGGTTTTAATCAGTAGTAGGGAAACAGTAGCACTAATAATGTCTTCAATGCGTTGTATGTTTTTATAGGGAAAATATTGACAGCTGATTTTCATCTTTTACTCGAATTTGATTCACAGTTCCTGATTCAAATTATGAAATGCACCAAAAAGGATCCATATAAATTTATAAAATCATAAATTTATTACAAAGCCACATCTCAATCTCAAGAAATCCGCTTAAAAATGCTTGATCCCTAGACACTTTTGATGTGTGTATTAGGGCAAGACAAGTTATCCACTGACGTTTGACGATTATTATTTTCTAAAGTACAAAATGTGATTATCTTATTATAAATAAACACTAAGCCTATGGTTAGATATTGTTTTAGTGTATGTAAGAGGCATGACGATTACTTAAATCTTTAGCATAATATTATAAGTATAGAACTTCTATTTAGGTCACAGTAAAACATCTATACTTATAATAAAACTGTAACAGGTCCAATTCTGTACATTGAAGATATTTTGAAAATTATATTTGGAGGGCATTATATAACCGATACTAAAGCCAAAAATTTAATTTTTTTTATTTTTGTCTGTCTGATATGAAGTTATATTAGGAAAGTCATTGATGTATAGAATAAAAAGAAGGGGACCTAATACGCTACCTTGAAGTACACCTAACCATATAGTGCGTAAATTGGATTTATGTTTTTTTTCTCTTATCATTATAATATCTAGATTTATACCAAACAGAGGAAAATACATACAATATTGTGGGGGTCCTATCGGAGGAGATAAATGAAACCCTCAATCGACGTAAAAACAATAATGGACTGTATTTCGCTTTCTTCAATTCTTCATTATAACTAGTTCGTATGTACAATTTCTTATGTTCTAGGCTTCCTATGTTCTAGGCTTCTTATATTCTAGGCTTCTTATGTTCTAGGCTTCTTATGTTCTAGGCTTCTTAGTGAGGATCCAGGAAAATGTCGAGTACAAAAAACTAGCCGAGCAACCTACTAATATATGAAACTTTGGGGTCTCAACTAGTGCGTATTGAACACAGTAAACAAATTGCTATCTACCAATTACATTACATTTCACTGGGCATACTTTAACTAGCTAATTTGAGGTAGCTTTTCGTCCGTCACAGCTCTCCCCCCGGCGTAGTTCACGCAGCCTCTTCTTCTCTCGGGAGGACGATAAGCCTTCTGACGGGTCGCCTGAATATCCCACCTCGCGTTCGCACGTCCGCGCTTCGCACGACACCGTCCGGTCCGGTGTATACACGCTCTATCTGACCTCGGGGCCATACGTTCCGAGGTAATAAACCGTCCGCAATGATTACGACGTCTCCTTCTTCCGGCGGGTGATTAGGTCCTCGGTGATCTCCCCGCGGGTTAAGCGTCGGTAAGTATTCTTTCCTCCATCGCGTCCAGAACATATTACTTAGCGCTTGTGCTGCCCTCCACTGTCTAAAGTGGTTCGGCGTCAGTGCTTCGGGATCGTCTGGGTTCACGGCTACGTACGGTGTGTACCGCGATGAATCGTTCCTTATCCAGTGGAGTGCAGTCTTCGAGTCACTCCAAAATACCGTTCTGCTCGTTTCCGTATGTTCCCTCTGCACCTCGGCAGCGAGGCGAGCCCCTATCAGGCAGGCTTGTAGCTCGAGCCGTGGTATACTCTGCGCTTTCATAGGCGCCACCTTGGCTTTTCCGGCGACTAGCACGATCGTCACGTGCCCGTCGTCATGCCTTAGTCGCCAATACGCGGCGGCCGCGTACGCTTGTTCGCTGGCATCGACGAACACGTGCAGCTCTCGTTCTTTCTCAGGCCTCTGATGGGTTGCGTAGCAGCGTGGGAGCCTTAGCCTTTCAATCGCTTGCAGACCTGTGAGCCAGTCGTGAAAATCCTCGGCTTCTTCGTCCGAAACGGGTTCGTCCCAGCCGGTCTTCTTGCGCCACAGTTCTTGCAGCGTGATTTTTGCGTGTATCGTATACGGGCTTAATAGTCCTAACGGGTCGTAAATGGACATCACGGCGCTGAGCATTTCTCGCTTCGTGGGCGTTCGCGACCCCGATCGTACATCGTTCGGCACTCTGTGCATTGCGGTGTTAAACCCTAACTCGTCTGTGTCAGGTATCCATATCAATCCGAGCGTTCTTCCGTATGGATGGGCGCCCGCGCAGAGCTCCTTGGGCGCGCTGGGTCCTTTTGAATCGCTGACGTGTTCGAGCAGGTGCGGCCGGTTTGTGTTCCATCCCGCCAGTTCAAATCCCGCTCGTCGGTGCACATCTCGCACCTCCACTATTGCGCGCGCAGCGCTTTCCTCGTCTATGAAACTCTCGAGCCAGTCGTCCATATAGTGGTTGGTGGTGATCGAATGCAATGCTCTAGGATGCGTTGCTGCGCATTCGTCGGCGTTTCTGTTCCGAACGCTGTGTGCTAAGAACGGTGAGCTTTTCGCGCCAAATATCATTGACGTCATCTCATATTTGCGCGGAGGGTCGTTCCGGTTATCCGCGCGCCATAAAAACCGCTGAGCTACTCTGTCTTCGGGTCGTATCTTTATGCGCAGAAACATTTCTCTTATGTCTGCGGTGACCGCTACTGCTCTTTCGCGGAATCGGAATAGTACGCCGTAGAGTGCTAGCAACATGTCGGGTCCCGCTAATAGCTCATCGTTCAAGCAACTTCCATTGGTGCGTGCGGCGGCATCGAACACAAGCCGCACCTTTCCTGGCTTATTCGGATTCGTAACTGCGAAATGCGGTAGGTACCATGTGTGCGGGTCGTCTTCGTTTGCGTTTTCGACCGGAACGGCATATCCTTTTACGAATAGATTATTCATCTGATCCGTGTATGCTTTTCTAAACTCGGCGGACTGGTCCATTTTCCTCTCCAGCGTGCGCAGTCGTCGTGCCGCCATGTCGTAACTCGGCGGTAGGCGAGCTTCTTCCGTGCGCCACGGTAGGCCTACTTCGTAGTGTCCGTCGGTTAGTCGCACTGTCTTCTCGAAAATCTCCTTCGCTCGTTCATCTTCGCGCACCGGCTTTGTTCGTGTCGAGATTCCGAGTGCGTCTATCGCGAAATGCGACGTAACGAGCTCATCTAAGCCTGCGTCGCGCGCATTCGGTTCGGGACGCTCGGCTATTCGCGTGTGCAGGACGGTCTCACCTTCGTCCGTTTCTTTGGCCACAATCGTGCGTGGCAGGGTCCCATGGACCACCCATCCGAGTCGCGTGAGTGATGCCACTGGTTCGTTCGTCGGGCCCGTCAATAAGTGTCTGGATACAATCAAGTGCCAATTGTCTGCGCCTATTAACACACGTGGTTTGGCGTTGGCGTAACATACGTCTTCCGGGCGTAGTCCGTTCAGGTGCTTACGCTTCAATTGATCCGCAGTTATCGTCTGCGCTGAGATGTCTAGACTCTTTATGGTGCGTGCCGCTATCGGGTGGAAGTTCGTTCGCATCCCTTTGATCTCAATCCTCACTCGTTGACTCCCTGGTTCGCTTCGTGTGGAAGTTACGCCGCTTACTTTCAATGTCTGCTGTGGACCATGTGCGTTCACAGCGTGGGCAACTTCCTCGTCAATGAGCGTGATGGTAGATCCCTCGTCCAATAAAGCGTACGTATCCATTTTGAGCCCGTCGGGTCCCCGAATTGTAATCGGACAGACCTTCAACCAAACCGATTTATGTTCTGAGGCGGCATGTGCTACCGTGATCGTGGCAGTCTCCTCTTCGGTCGTGGTTTCGTTCATTGGTTCAGCTTGATGCTTGTTATTATGCAGCAGCGCGTGGTGCGCGTGTCGACATTCTTCGATGCCGCACTTCTTCGCCTTACAGGTGGCTCGTCGGTGACGGCTATTTAGGCAACGGAAACATACGCGGGTTCCCTTCGCCCAGTCCCATCGTTCATTTACCGTCATCGCATGTACCTTTTTGCAGTCTGTCGTGTTATGTTCGTTTCCGCAACAGATGCATACTTTCCTGGATGGTGCATTCGTGGTTGCGTACACGGCGGCCTCTTTCCTTTGATAGGCGACCTTCGGTCGTACTTGCTGCGGCGCCCCAGTTCGTGTGGCGATCTCGTGGCGTGTCGGTTCCCGCGTTGCACTCGCCGTCGTAGAGTATGCGAATCTTACGGCCCGATCTGCTTCTCTCATCAGGAATCGCGAGAGGGTGACTACTTCCGGTTCATCGCGGCTCCCGTACTCGTCCGCGTAGTCGCACCATCTGGCTCTAATGTGAGGACTCAGCTTCTCTATGACCTGACGAGCGAGCATTGGGTTCTGCAGGTAACCTCTCTCATCTATACATGATAGCACGCCGACGATGTTCTGAAGTTTTACCGCGAACGCATTCAAATCGCTGGCGCTTGTGCCAGGTCGCGGCAGCTTCCTTATATCGTTCAAAGCTTTGTCAATTATTATTTCCGGTCGGCCGTAACACTGCTCCAAGGTTCTCATAATAATCTTGGGGTTGCTGGCCGTGTAGAGCAATGCGGCCACTGACTCACGTGCCTCTCCTTTTAAACATGCTCTTAATCGCGCCAAGTTTTCTGCCGGTGAGAATCCGTGTAAATGGGTAGATTCCGACATAGCCGCTTTGAAAGGCAGCCACTCTCCGGGTGCCCCGTTGAATGTCGGCAAATCTTGCGTTTGTCTAGAGGGCGCTCTTGTGCGCGCCATCCGCTCTAGTACATCAGCTAGTCGGTCGATCCCGCGGTCTCGCGATCGGGTCGGCGTGGGCGATCTAGCTCTTGGTTCAAATCTGACGCGGCTCGGGATTGGCGTCGCTTCCTGTTGCCGTGGTGGCAGTGGTTGTGGTCGACAAGTTCCTGGATCCATTTCTTCGGGTTCACGATGTCTTCGCTCCCCCCGTATTTCAGCGCCTTGTAGCCAATCGTTAACTCTTCCCTCGACGTCCGTAGTTTCCAGGGCGTCTGCGCTTTCTCGATCGGTCTCTTCACGTATTGTGGCGACATCTGCGGCTAGTCTCTTCCTAACTAGCGTGGCTTGCAGTTGCAGTTCCTGTCGTCTGATTTCCGCCAACTGTTCTTCGGCTTCTAGTTCGGCCTGCCGGATCCGTGCGACGGCGCTTGCGGTAGATCGTTCGGATCGCACCGACGGCGCCCGCTGCCTTCCCTCTGATGTCGCGGCGACGACGGTTCGGTTCGTCGAGGTAAGCGGCGCTGGTTCTGTCGCGGTTCGGTCGGTCGCGGCGGTGGCGGTCATCATGTTCGTTACGCGGACGGTTCTGCTCAACGGCACCGTTGGATCGGTCACAACGGATGCGGTTGCTAACGCGGACGGAGACGCGGGTGGGATATCGTGGCGGCGCGGTAGCTTCTCTTCTTCCGCTGCTTGGCTTCTCGTCGTCGGCATCTTCGGCTCTTCGGTCGCCACCCTACTTCCCTACTGCCCTAACAATCCTATCGCCCTAACAATCCGTCAGGAGGGCCCAGATAAACCGGGGTGCGCTCCGTCGGGGATGGATGATTAAGGAAAGGTAAGGTGGGACCTGTTCAGCAGAGGAGGGCCAAGTGTCACGGGGCGCTCAGCAGTCGGCTGGAATGTCCGACCCCTTTGGCAGTGCCTACAGTCCGGCCCCCGCACACTAGACGCTCGTACCGACACAGGTGCGCTCTTCAGCTCTCTTCTGAGCTGGTGGTGTCACGCAAACACACCACACCGCCGTGAGGCGTTAACTCGTGCTGCCGACCGTTTGACACCGTTAGGTGGCAGACAGACACGAGCCGCGGGCAAACCGCGTATCCGTTGCTCGACGTGGTGCTCGACGCGGTGCTTGATGCTCGACGTGACGCTCGACGCTCGTTGTGGCGCTCGACGCGGCGTGTGACACCCGATGTGGCGCTCGACGCGACGTGTGACACCCGATGTGGCGCTCGACGCGACGTGTGTAGATCTTCTATAATTAATCTTCGGTCTTCTATAACGAATCTTCGGTCTTCTATAACGAATCTTCGTTCTTCTATAATGAATCTTCGTTCTTCTATAATGAATCTTCGTTCTTCTCTAATGAATCTTCGTTCTTCTCTAACGAATCTTCGGTCTTCGCTGGTTCTTGATCCGGCTCCGATGGACCACAATTTTTGGGGGTCCTATCGGAGGAGATAAATGAAACCCTCAATCGACGTAAAAACAATAATGGACTGTATTTCGCTTTCTTCAATTCTTCATTATAACTAGTTCGTATGTACAATTTCTTATGTTCTAGGCTTCCTATGTTCTAGGCTTCTTATATTCTAGGCTTCTTATGTTCTAGGCTTCTTATGTTCTAGGCTTCTTAGTGAGGATCCAGGAAAATGTCGAGTACAAAAAACTAGCCGAGCAACCTACTAATATATGAAACTTTGGGGTCTCAACTAGTGCGTATTGAACACAGTAAACAAATTGCTATCTACCAATTACATTACATTTCACTGGGCATACTTTAACTAGCTAATTTGAGGTAGCTTTTCGTCCGTCACAAATACGAGGGTGAATCAAAAAATTCTTGGAATCAATATTAAATAATGCAAAGATTTAAATAATAATATTTTATTTTTCTACATAATCTCCCTCCAATGCAATGCATTTAGAATAACGCGTTTCTAACTTCCTTATTCCTTGTGAAAAAAAAATATTTTCTTGACTCTCGAAAAAGTCCTCTACGGCAGCTATAACCGCGTCATTATCGTGAAATTTTGTTCCACGAATTTCCTCTTTTAATTTTGGAAATAAGTGAAAATCACTTGGGGCTAAGTCCGGAGAATATGGTGGGTGGTCAAGGAGATTGAAGCCAGCACAGCGGATTGCGTTGAGCGCAACTTCCGATCGATGAGCAGGAGCGTTATCTTGAAGGAACAACACGCCCAACGACAGTTTTCCACGACGTTTTTCTTTAATCGCTTCACGCACTTTCGGGATTAAATTTGCATAATAGGGTCCAGTAATCGTCTGGCCTTTTGGCATGTAATCAATAAAAAGGATTCCTTCACTATCCCAGAACACAGAGGCCATAACTTTGCCAGCGGTAGGAGCAACTCGAAATTTCTTAATGGATGGAGAGGATGGTCGTTTCCAAGACATGCTTTGTCTTTTAGTTTCAGGATCAAAATGGTGGACCCACGTTTCATCCATGGTGACAAGACGACGGCAAAAATTATCCGAATCACGCTGGAACATTTCGAGATTACGCTTGGAAATTTCCAAACGTCGCTTTTTGTTTTCGTCGGTTAACATTCGTGGCACCCATCTTGCAGACACTTTTTTGAACCCCAGTGAATCAATTAAAATGGATTGAACGCTACCAAAAGATATCTTTAGGATCTCAGCTATATGTTTTATAGTCATTCTTCTGTCTTCCAAAACCAGATTCTCAACCTTTTTGACATTTTCTTCTGTAACGGAGGTTGAAGGCCGCCCAGAACGCGGGTCATCTTTACAGCTTGATCTACCTCTTTTAAATTCAGCCACCCAGTACGCAACCGTAGAATAGGGTACAGCATCACCCCCTAATGTCTGCTGAATGTCCAAAAAAATTTCCTTCGTAGACATTTTTTTCAAACTGAGATATTTTATCACCGCACGTAACTCACTTTTATCCATAATTTTGACTTTTTAGCAACTCGTTGCACAAAAAAAATTATTACATGCGAACGAACTGACAAAAACAAGTGACAGTCTGCATAAATATAGTGTGATAGACACTCTTTAATTTGAATATCGAACTTGATCCAAAAAGGTTTCATATATATGCACTTCTAAGAACTTTTTGATTCACCCTCGTATATTTTGATGATTCTTTTTATTTACACTTTCTTGTTTTTAAATAACTGCTTATTTTTTTTTAATTACAAAAGATTTTTACAAAACGAAAACCAACTTGAAAGAAATAAGTTGTAAATTAAATGTTTTATTTTTATTTATTCTTTATTGTACACAGAAACATATACAAAACATTTATAAAAGTAAATATATTACAATGGGCGAGCTTAACTCATTAAATGAGTTTTCTTCCAGTATAATTTACTTAATTAAAGTCGGCGATCATACGTAAAGTGGCGGTCAGAAATTGGATGAGGAAAGCCGAGGATCGTAGTCAGTGGCGTGATATTGGAGAGACCTATGTCCAGTATGTCCAGCAGTGGACGACTGTTGGCTGATGATGATGATCATTACATTAACCCCCTATTTTATCCCGGTTACGCAGACACTGACTGTTTTGATTTTTAATATATAACTATGTATTTTCTTTTTTTTAGTAAGTAAGTATATAATAATATTGAAAGGAAGCTTTTTATGGTTCCATACCTAAAAGTTAAAAAAGGAACCCTTATGGTCTGACTTCGTCTGTCTGTCTATCACACCTATATATTTCAGGAACCACTGACGCTATCAATTTGAAACTGGGAATAGTTTTACAAGTAACTTACCGAACTTCATCGCAAATGAAAATATTTTTTTTTTCTTTTTCTTAATGGGGGTCGAAATGGGTCATTAAAATTTCAAAGTGGGACTACTATATTGAGTGGGGTATCATATGAAAGGGCTTCATTTTCAAATTTCAAAACAGATTTTTATTTTGGTTCATGTCACGTAGTTTTTGGCTAGTAATCAAAAAGAACAAAATAAATATCGTTTCCCCCACCCCCCTTATCTCCGAAATTTGTGGAGGGAAAAATCTGAAATAATTACAGTTAATACGTATCCATCTATATTTTACGGGAAAAATAAAATAATCTCTTTAAGTAGTACAGGTTTTTAGTAATCCTTAAAAAACTTCGACAAAGAAACTTAGTTTTGTGGTTTCGTTTTTTACTAATTTTGTTTTTGAGGTATTTGATTAATAGTAAAATAACTTTAATAGGTCCAATGATGATATGGAACCCTCGGTGCGCGAGTCCGACTCGCACTTGACCGTTTTTTTTTTAATTCTTAAACACAAGATTTATTTTAGGTAGCATTGGAGTATTCATTACTTTTACTACGATAGTAGTGCTTAGTACTAATAGTATTAGGTAAATAGTAGGTACAGCTAACGAATCAATATCAATATGCATATACCATCTATACAGGGTGGAATTTTGTAATGCCACCTGAAGGGAAAGTACTCTTAATACTGTAAATAGAAAATTTTACTCAAAGAAAACATTTCTTTATTTTTTAAAAGAAAGAAAACTGCATTCGAAGATTTTTCAAAATTCGTTTGCCGCACCCGGTAATCGAACCGACTAAAATCTCTAAAAGTTGCACCCTGTACTTTTATTGCATCGATCGTTTACGACTCATGTAAACCATCATCATCATCATCATCACCAGCAGGAAGACGTCCATTGCTGAAAATAGGCCTTCCCCTTCGAACGCCACAATGAACACCAATTGGCTATTTGCATCCATCGGTTACCTGCGACGGCGACGCGTACAATGTCGTCTGTCCACCTAGTGGGACGCCTATCTACGCTGCGTCTTCCGATTTGTGGTCGCCAATCGAGAACCTTTCTACCTCATCAGTTCTCGGCTCTTCGAGCGGTGTGGCCTGCCCATTGCCACACCAACTAGCAGATTCTGAGAGCTATGTCGGTGACCTTGGTTCTTCGGCGAATCTCCTCATTACGGATTATGTCACGCCAAGAAACTCTGAGCATAGCTCTTTCCATAGCTCGTTGTGTGACTCTGAGCTTCTCCTAGGTATATAAACCTAGTAAGGTGCAAATAATAAAAATAAGTTCGAATTCACATTGTAGTAGTAACACTTCTCACCTACTATTTGGACAGTCTATTTGTGATCTGGTGGTAGAGCTAGCCTTCTCTTAAGCGACAGCACAAGCCGAGGCCATGTCCCCTTAAATGCCCTTAAACTCGATGCTCCTGCTCCCTTACTCTTTAGGCTGGATGCTATAAGCGCTCGCCTCTTTTGTACTCGCCAGCATGTCCCCCAGCATGTTCGCCAGCATGTCACCCAGCATGTTACCCAGCATGTCCCCCAGCATGTTCGCCAGCATGTTTGCCAGCATGTTCGCCAGCATGTCCCCCAGCATGTTCGCCAGCATGTCCCCCAGCATGTCCGCCAGCATGTTCGCCAGCATGTCCCCCAGCACGTCCGCCAGCATGTCCCCAGCCAGCCAGCCAGCATGTCGCCAGCATGAATTTTTAGATATTTTATTGATAAGTAAAAAGTAATGCAAAAAATAAATGTTCATTTCACTCTCTTACTCATAAAATAACGCGCACACAGAATTTAATGCATGCAAAGCATGTTCGCCAGCATGTCCCCCAGCAAGTTCGCCAGCATGTCCCCCAGCATGTTCGTCAGCATGTCCCCCAGCATGCTCGCCAGCATGTCCCCCAGCATGTTCGCCAGCATGTCCACCAGCATGTCCGCCAACATGTCCAGCATGTCCACCAGCATGTTCGCCAGCATGCTCGCCAGCATGTCCCCCAGCATGTTCGCCACCATGTCACCCAGCATGTTCGCCAGCATGTCACCAGCATGAATTTTTAGATTAACAGTAGTATTTTATTGATAAGTGTACAAAAGTAATGCAAAAAATAAATGTTCATTTCACTTACTTACTTACTCATAAAATAGCGCGCACACAGAATTTAATGCATGCAAAGTATGTTCGCCAGCATGTCCCCCAGCATTTTCGCCAGCATGTCAGCATGTCCGGCAGCATGTCCAGCATGTTCGCCAGCTTGTCCCCCAGCATGTTCGCCAGCATGTCACCCAGCATGTTCGCCAGCATGTCCCACAGCATGTCCCCCAGCATGTCACCCAGCATGTTCACCAGCATGTTTGCCAGCATGTTCGCCAGCATGTCCCCCAGCATGTCCCCCAGCATGTCCGCCAGCATGTTCGCCAGCATGTTCGCCAGCATGTCCCCCAGCATGTCACCCAGCATGTTCGCCAGCATGTTTGCCAGTATGTTCGCCAGCATGTCCCCCAGCATGTCCCCCAGCATGTCCACCAGCATGTTCGCCAGCATTTTCGCCAGCATGTCAGCATGTCCGGCAGCATGTCCAGCATGTTCGCCAGCATGTCCACCAGCATGTCCACCAGCATGTCCAGCATGTCCCCCAGCATGTTCGCCAGAATGTCCCCCAGCATGTCCCCCAGCATGTTCGCCAGCATGTCCCCCAGCATGTTTGCCAGCATGTTCGCCAGCATGTCCCCCAGCATGTCCACCAGCATGTTCGCCAGCATGTTCGCCAGCATTATCGCCAGCATGTCAGCATGTCCGGCAGCATGTCCAGCATGTTCGCCAGCATGTCCGCCAGCATGTTCGCCAGCATGTTCGCCAGCATGTCCCCCAGCATGTCACCCAGCATGTTCGCCAGCATGTTTGCCAGCATGTTCGCCAGCATGTCCCCCAGCATGTCCCCCAGCATGTCCACCAGCATGTTCGCCAGCATGTTCGCCAGCATTATCGCCAGCATGTCAGCATGTCCGGCAGCATGTCCAGCATGTTCGCCAGCATGTCCACCAGCATGTCCACCAGCATGTCCAGCATGTCCCCCAGCATGTTCGCCAGCATGTTGGCGGGCCCGTTGGTCTAGTGGTCAGACACCCTGCCTGCTAACCGATGGGTCGTGGGTTCGATTCCCGCCAAGTGTCTGGGTGTTGTTTATCTATATAAGTATGTATTTACAAAAAAAAAAAGTATATAAGTATCAGTTGTATGGACATGCTAGTGGACATGCTGGCGAACATGCTGGCGAACATGCTGGGGGACATGCTGGCGAGCATGCTGGCGGACATGCTGGCGAACATGCTGGTGGACATGCTGGTGGACATGCTGGCGAGCATGCTGGCGAACATGCTGGCGAACATGCTGGGGGACATGCTGGCGAACATGCTGGGTGACATGCTGGCGAACATGCTGGGGGACATGCTGGCGAGCATGCTGGCGGACATGCTGGCTGGTGGACATGCTGGACATGTTGGCGAACATGCTGGCGAACATGCTGGGTGACATACTGGGGGACATGCTGGGGGACATGCTGGGGGACATGCTGGCGAACATGCTGGGGGACATGCTGGCGAACATGCTGGGGGACATGCTGGCGAGCATGCTGGCGGACATGCTGGCGAACATGCTGGTGGACATGCTGGCGAGCATGCTGGCGAACATGCTGGCGAACATGCTGGGGGACATGCTGGCGAACATGCTGGGGGACATGCTGGGTGACATGCTGGGGGACATGCTGGGGGACATGCTGGCGAACATGCTGGGTGACATGCTGGCGAACATGCTGGGGGACATGCTGGCTGGTGGACATGCTGGCGAACATGCCGCTGGACATGCTAGTGGACATGCTGGTGGACATGCTGGTGGACATGCTGGACATGCTGGTGGACATGTGGGTATACATGCTGGACATGCTGGTGGACATGCTGGTGGACATGCTGCTGAACATGCTGGACATGCTGGCGGACATGCTGGTGGACATGCTGGATATGCTGGTGGACATGCTGGCGGACATGCTGGACATGCTGGTGGACATGCTGTTGGACATGCTGGCGGACATGCTGGGCATGCTAGTGGACATTCTGGTGGACATGCTGGCGGACATGCTGGTGGACATGCTGGACATGCTGGTGGACATGTGGGTATACATGCTGGAAATGCTGGTGGACACGCTGATGGACATGCTGCTGAACATGCTGGACATGCAGGCGGACATGCTGGTGGACATGCTGGATATGCTGGTGGACATGCTGGTCTGGATATGCTGGACATGCTGACGTACATGCTGGCGGACATGCTGTGGGACATGCTGGCGAGCATGCTGGCGGACATGCAGCAGCATCATGCTGAGTGGTGCCTTTTTCGTCGAGTGCGGTGGCATGCGCAAATTGTATAGATATTTAGTGTAGGTTAAGGTTTGTAATATTTAGTGCATGCACAGTGCTCGACGAATAAATTTATTTGATTTGATTTGACATGCTGGTGGACATGCTGGTGGACATGCTGGACATGCTGGTGGACATGTGGGTATACATGCTGGACATGCTGGTGGACATGCTGGTGGACATGCTGCTGAACATGCTGGACATGCTGGCGGACATGCTGGTGGACATGCTGGATATGCTGGTGGACATGCTGGCGGACATGCTGGACATGCTGGTGGACATGCTGTTGGACATGCTGGCGGACATGCTGGGCATGCTAGTGGACATTCTGGTGGACATGCTGGACATGCTGGTGGACATGTGGGTATACATGCTGGAAATGCTGGTGGACACGCTGATGGACATGCTGCTGAACATGCTGGACATGCAGGCGGACATGCTGGTGGACATGCTGGATATGCTGGTGGACATGCTGGTCTGGATATGCTGGACATGCTGACGTACATGCTGGCGGACATGCTGTGGGACATGCTGGCGAGCATGCTGGCGGACATGCAGCAGCATCATGCTGAGTGGTGCCTTTTTCGTCGAGTGCGGTGGCATGCGCAAATTGTATAGATATTTAGTGTAGGTTAAGGTTTGTAATATTTAGTGCATGCACAGTGCTCGACGAATAAATTTATTTGATTTGATTTGACATGCTGGTGGACATGCTGGCGAACATGCTGGACATGCTTCCGGACATACTGACATGCTGGCGAAAATGCTGGGGGACATGCTGGTGGAGATGCTGGTGGACATGTTGGTGGACATGCTGGTGGACATTCTGGTGGACATGCTGGCGGACATGCTGGTGGACATGCTGGCGGACGTGCTGGTGGACATGCTGGCGAACATGCTGGACATGCTGGCGGACATGCTGTTGGACATGCTGGACATGCTGGTGGACATGCTGGTGGACATGCTGGCGGATATGCTGGTGGACATGCTGGCGGGTATGCTGGCGAACATGTCTGCGCAAAATGTCTGTCCAACATGTCTGCACAAAATTGCTTTAGTTTAAGGGCCATTGATGCCGATTCTGTTGTCACACACTAGCATGTTTAATTATTGTTGTCTGTCTATTTGAATATTTCATTACGACGACATGGTTTATAACTGAGTGTCGGCAGGTGATGATTGAACGAGAAAATGCAAAGAGGAAGAAAACAAATAAATACTAATATTATCTTCGATATCTTCGAATACTAATATTATATTGATTTGCTACCTACTCGTAGATGATTACATAACTACGTATAAATCTAGTTAATGACTTCAAAGATAGAGTGAATAAAGCTTCTGATAAGCAAGTGTGCTCCATTCGTAGGAAGCTTACCTATACAAGCAAAAAATATGAATTATTTTTATCATAACTCAATTAATTTTTGGATGCGTAGTGTGATTGGTGAGACGTGTAGGAAGGTAAGTAGGTTTCTACAAAAACCGGTTTTATCTAGTATTTTTTTAAACCGGTTCACATCACTAACTAGCAAATAAACCATTGCAGAAATTGCTTGATGTTAGTCAAAGTAAACTCCGCATCGATATCGAGATATGGGCACGTGGGCCAAGACATTTACTAAATTGACCTCTTGAAAGGGTAAAGGTTCCGGCTGCATAATAAATAACTACTCGCGTATGATTATTAAAAGGGCAGCGTAGGTAACGTTACCTTCCTTCGGAGTCGCTGGACGTTCGGGGTGTGGGCCCTTTGAACGTCCATTGAGTACGGCGGCGACTCCGAGGAGGACGGTGGCGGGGTTGCGACCACCGTCGCAACCCCGCCACCGTCCTCCTCGGAGTCGCCATAATTAATACAAGTATTACTTGTGTGTGTAAGCATAAAAAATGGTCGTAAAATACATTATACATACATAATACGTATACATATGTGTATACATGGGCGTACGCAGCTTTTGGGCTAAGGGGTGGGGTGGGGCGGGGGGTACGTTAAGAATTTCTTGCTGGTGGTCAAATCCATCATAGCACAAATCTATCAATTAAACTGCCACACTCACAAACGTCAATTAACTTTAATTCAAATTAAGTCTTTTTTTGTAATCTATTTTTTCGAGGCTCAGAGCGCGTCAGGAATAGTCACGATTACTATAATTGATTATTAATTACGAAATTATTGATATATCTACTCAAAATCAGCGTGTTAAGTATTATTTGGCTCGGAGAGTCGAAATACATATGTAGTTGCGGCAGAAAGTATCTGATTATGATTTTAAAAGTTTTAGGTTTATATTTTTTTATCGCGTGTTTCCATTATCTTACCCAAACCTAAATTTAAACAATTTTTGTCTAGTTGTCCCTTTCAAACTCAAAAAGTACAAATGCTAAAGACTTGAAACTGATACCATTTCTAGACTGTGGCCTTAGGATCAACATAAGCTACTTTTTAACCGACTTCAAAAAAGGAGGAGGTTCTCAATTCGTCTGTATATATTTTTTTTTTTTTTTTTTTTTTTATGTATGTTCGCGCATAACTCTGGCAATTATTAACCGATTTGAAAAAATCTTTCGTCCATCCATTCTTCAATCCATTGATTGGGTCCCATAAAAAAATTATTGCTTAGTAATAAGTAGTTCCTAAAAAAACAAGAATGGTGACTGCGCACTGAGAGTTGCAAGAAAGCCTATATAGATGACGTTTTAGTCGCTCGGACTCGCTCGGTCGGACAAAAATGGTCATAACTCTGGCAAATATTTACCAATTTCAATGATTCTTTTTTTATTCGAAAGAAGAAACCACTGTATTGAATCTGTATGAATTTTATTACAACCGGATAAGAACTTCCTGGAGGACCATGAACGATGTGGAGGAATTTATCTGGTAAAAACCATAAAACTGATGTTCTCCATTACATTGCTCTGACAATTATGAACCGATTTCGATGATTCTTTTTTTATTCGAGAGAGTAAACTACTATGATGTTTCCATGCAAATTTCATTACGACCGGATATTATTTTCTGAAGAAACATGAATTATGTAAAACTATGTAGACGATAATGTGATCATAACCTACCTAGATAATTTTTCGGTTTTCGATGGTTCAATCTTTATATATGAAAATATCACTAAAAAGGTTAAAATAAAATCTTTTTAAAAAAAAATTGAACCGACTTCAATATCACTGAAAAGTATAAAATAATTTAAATATTATTGAAGTTGGTGCCAAATATACACAGCAGGTACGCTAACACCAACTTCAATAATATTTAAATTATTTTATACTTTTCAGTGATATTGAAGTCGGTTCAATTTTTTTTTAAAAAGATTTTATTACTGCCAAATATCTCTTTCCCACGGGTATTTTGTACAAGCAAGGGGTAATTTTAAAGACCACTTAACTTTTTCTTTGTCCTATAATATAGACATATAGATACTTTCCTTTTGGACATCTAAATAACTTACAATGGAAAAATGTTCCATTACGAAGGAAAATGTATGTGGTTATACTGAACCATTTATAGATTTATTTTGCGACATTGTTTCATTTTGGATAGGAACAAGCTGGAAAATACACAATTCTCAAGGGACAATTTTGACAGTTGCTAGTCAGCCCATTCTGGCATTAGAGTATTGTGTACGTGAATAAAAAAAAAAGGATTTTGCCGCAAATTTTTATCGCAGAAAGTGAATATCAAGCCGGAAAGTATTGATAGTAAAGACTCCGAAAAAAATGTCAATACGGCAAAAACTGATATTTTTAAATTAAGTAAGTACTTACTTACAGCTCAGTGGGCGAGTGTTTGCCTTGGAAACAAGGTGTGCAGGTTCGAACCCCGGCTCGCACCTCTGATTTCTTCAATGAATCATGTGCGAATCGTCTTGGAGCGATTGTTACTAGCTTCCGGTGAAGGAAAACATCGTGAGGAAACCTGCATGTCTGAGAAAGCCTAACTAGCTCTCAAATGACGTGTGAAGTCCGCCAACCCGCACTTGGCCAGCGTGGTGGACTATGGCCTAAGCCCCCTCATCTTGAGGGGAGGCCCGTGCCCAGCAGTGGGACATAAACAAGGGCTGGTATTATTATTAAGTACTTACATAATAGTAGTTTATGCACCAAGGGGATAAAGTAGTGTCTTATGTCGCGGGCGTTAAATTGAATCGCGTGCATAACGAAGGATTCTATCAACAGTTAACTCCCGAGCGTAGCGAGGGAGTTAATACTAGAATCCTGAGTACAGCGAGGGATTTAAGCTCACCCAAGACAAAGACACCTTTATCCCCGAGGTGAATACACTACTTTTCACACCTACTGCGAGGTAATAAAATACAAATACATATATTGCTAGAATTAAAATAATAACAATAGTTTGTGACAATCCAAACACGATAATCTGATCCCAAACTAGGCAGAGCCTGTACTATGGAAACCAGATAACTAATATTAATTAAATAGTTAAATAACACCCAGATACTTGGTGGGAATTGAACCCACGACCAGCGGGGGGCGGGGTTTGGGTAGCGGCCAGGGTGTCTAACCACTAGACCAACGAGACCATCAATAATATCAATATAGTGATTTGCCGCGTTAACATCTATTTCATTTTCTTTTCTAGAACACTGGGTTGCGCTCGTCGCGCCCGGTTCGATTTTCAAATGTTTTGTTTTTCGTGCAGGTCTCTGCTTAGAGTAGTAGGTATTATATATACCTGTGGTAAAAGTGTTGAGGAATTTTCGTTTGACGTTCGAAATTCAAATCACATTATTACCCAAGGGAGTTTAGTACAACATTATTACCCGGCTAGACTATAGGGATATAATGAGGTACTTTATGTCATCTTTATATGACATATAATGCGACATTATCGAGTAGGTGGTGTGAAAAAATATTTACATATATCGTCTTATAACTATTTCTAAGTAGCCCTGTGTCATAGTACCTATTCCCATGGAGCTAATGTTTTAATGGTTTCCGTGCTTGCCCTGTTTAATAAGAAATTCATTTATTTTCGGTTCAATAACGATATGTTGAAAAAAATTGAGTTGTACTATACTAAAACTGTTGACATTTTTCATTATTTTCTTTCACAAATTGATTGGTTGTGGGTTACATAATGTTTCCTTACTGGCTTGATACCCCATTTCTGGGACACCCTGGTATACCTTTAATATTTGAGGGGTTCCTCATGGATTGTATAAAAAGAACAAGATTTTATGAAATTAGAAACAATCTAGAAGTATCAACTTTCAAATAAAATAAGAATTGTCCGAATCGGTTAATTAACTAACGGCCGCACTCACAGACATCAATTACCTTTAATCGCAACTCCTCGGTGCCCGTTGGCTCGGATTTGCATCAAAAAAAAACGCGCGAAAAAATGGGCCGCGGAGCCGTTGGCTCGGATTTGCATCAATGGGCGTTATCGGAAAAAATGTAAAAAAAAAAAAAAAAAAAAATGTCTTGTGTAAAATGTCTTTGATGTAAAAATTTAAAGTTAGTTATTGCTATTAGTTATAAGATACTTAATAATAAATAATGTTAGTTATATGATAATCATAAGAGACTCGGAGAGTCAAAATAAATAGATAATACAAGACAATTTATTGTCTTGAATTATCTATTTTGACTTAATTTATGTAGGTTTTATTTCAATAACAGATTTACATAATATTATATTATTTACATTTTGACTTAATATTAATTACGAGATTATTGATATATCTACTCGCTATCCGCGTATTAAGTATTATTTGGCTTCGAAAGTCGAAATAATCCATTTACAAAATATGACTTAATCCCAATTAACTATACTATACTATACTACTATACTATTACTACTATACTATACTACACTACTATACTATACTACTATACTATACTATACTATACTATTTGACGTTTGTAGGTACGGCAGTAAGTTCTGGTACTGAGGAAATATAAAATCTTTTAAAAAAAAAAATTAACCGACTTCAATATCACTGAAAAGTATAAAATAATTTAAATATTATTGAAGTTGGTGTTAGCTTACCGGCTGTGGCACCAACTTCAATAATATTTAAATTATTTTATACTTTTCAGTGATATTGAAGTCGGTTCAATTTTTTTTTAAAAAGATTTCTTTCGAATAAAAAAAGAATCATCGAAATCGGTTCATAATTGTCAGAGCAATGTAATGGAGAACATCAGTTCTATGGTTTTTACCAGATAAATTCCTCCACATCGTTCATGGTCCTCCAGGAAGTTCTTATCCGGTTGTGATAAAATTCATACAGATTCAATATAGCGGTTTCTTCTTTCGAATAAAAAAAGAATCATTGAAATTGGTAAATATTTGCCAGAGTTATGACCATTTTTGTCCTTAAAAAGCGACATAAAGTCATCTAAATAGGCTTTCCTGCAGCTTTCCTGCGCAGTCACTATTCTTGTTTTTTCAGGAACTACTTATTACTAAGGTGTCGTCCATTAATCACGTGATGTTTTTTTAGCAACTTTTTAACCCCTCCCCCCCTCCTGGTGACATGTGGTGAGGTTTTAAACTACACCCCCCCCCCCCCCTACCCAAAATCACGTGTATTTTTTTGTACAAACTACTTATATTGAAATTTTCGGAATATTATCTTTAAATACATGTAACTGATTAAATGTTGAAGGGGAAGTCGTTGCCGGCAACGGTGAGTCAAGGCCACGTGCCGCTGTTTGGTTTAGAAACCGTGCATTCAACGAAAAATAAATACACGTGATGTCTCATTATACCCCTCCCCCCTCCTGGTGATATTTCGTGATTTTTTCGGAACACCCCCCCCCCCCCCCTTTCGAGCCTCACGTGATTAATGAACGCCCCCTAAGCAATAATTTTTTTATGGGACCCAATCAATGGATTGAAGAATGGATGGAAGAAAGATTTTTTCAAATCGGTTCATAATTGCCAGAGTTATGCGCGAACATACATCTATACTTATAATAAAACTGTAACAGGTCCAATTCTCTACATTGAAGATATTTTGAAAATTATTTTTGGAGGGTATTCTATAACCGATACTGAGGCCGAAAATGTATTTTTTTTTAATTTTTGTCTGTCTGTCTGTCTGTCTGTATCACGGCAGAGCATCACGCCGAAACTACTGAATGGATTCAAATGAAACTTGGCATGGTTTGAGATCTTACTACGAGGTAGGACATAGGATACTTTTTATCCCGTAATCTAGCACGGTACTTTTAGGAGAGGGGATTAAAGTCAAAATGGGTAGTTGGTTATACGCTTGGTCCGATTTTATCAATTTTTCTTTATAATAAAGTAAATATTAGTAAGGGAACACTCATAGAGAGTTGTTATCAAGGTTTTGTAATCGATCGGGTTAAGCAACGTTAGGTAAGGTCATTAAATAGATGGGTGACTGTTTCACGCCATTTGAACTAAACGGGTCCGTGCTTCGGAGAGCAAGTAAAAAGTGGGTCCCAGTTTTTAACCGACTATAAATAAACTATTTTATAAAAAATAATAACCGACTTCAAAGTAAATTATCTAAAAAGCATAAAATAACGAAATATTATTGAAGTTGGTGTTAGCGTACCTGCTGTGTATATTCTGCACCAACTTCAATAATATTTCGTTATTTTATGCTTTTTAGATAATTTACTTTGAAGTCGGTTATTATTTTTTATAAAATAGTTTATTTAACACTTTTTAGTGACTTATTTTACCAAGATAGGTATCAGCACTATCACGCAACTCGAACGTCTACATTGCAGTAACATACTGAAAACATAAAAAGTTTATATCTCTTAAACTACTGGACCGATTTTGATGAAATTTGTACTCTACCCTAAGTTGAAAGATACTCTAACTATTGCAAAAAGAATTTTTGAAATCGGACTTGTAGTTTCTGAGAAATCCGCGGACAAACCTACATACATACATACATACATACATACATACATACATACATACATACATACATACATACATACACTCGTGAAATTTGGTAAATTCGTTTAGAAGCCCATATAGACTAACATATATGAATATTACGCATTTTTATTAATATTACATACATACGCGTCGAATACAGAACCTCCTTTTTTGAAGTCGGTTAAAAAAGAGGCTACGTATTCGATGCGAATGTCTGTTATTAAAAGTTTAGTTATGGTAAAAATAGCGCAGGCGGAGCTGCGTGGGTCAGCTAGTAATATATATATATATATATGTATATATACAGACGAAATGAGAACCACATTCTTTTGTTTAAGTCGGTTCCAAAAGGAGCAAAAAGCAAATGTTTAAAAAGTAATTTAGCAAAACTTCTGCAAATCAATTTAAAGATAACATCCTTTGAAAAATCATCCATGGTAAATACTCATAAACGTGTCTTTTTTATAGCAAGACCAGGCGACATTCACAAACATGATGATTTGTAATTAAAAAAATATTTCCCTTTCTCTATTTCTTACAAATATATGTAAGTATAATTAAACAAAATCATGTCAGCTTAGTCAGAATGCAAGGCATTTCTATGTAGTCCTACCAGAATGTAATCGGTGCTACAGGGCGTAGTACGCTAAGCTATAGCTTAGAATCGCGATAATAAGGACGAAAGGGAGCGTCTCTATGTGCGGAACCAACAAACGTCAATTAAAGTTAATGCTGATAAATCAATTTTTTGAAATCGTATTATTTCGACACTCGAAGATAATTAATACTTGATACGCGGATAGTGAGTAGCGATAACAATTATCTCGTATTCAATAATCGAAATTACTCATAAATGGCTCCGACAGTCGAAATAAATAGATTTTAAAAAGTGACTTAATTAGAATTAAAGTTAATTGGGGCTTGTGAGTGCGGCAGTAAGATAATCTAAGCAAAACTACTTCATATTAACGCAGGATCATCCATCGCTATTCAACGGTAACGTGTCTATATTGACTGTTGTCTTTTGTAATTCGTTCCAAACATAAGTTTGAGCCAAAAGGCGGCC
Source organism: Furcula furcula (assembly GCA_911728495.1). NCBI lineage: Eukaryota > Metazoa > Arthropoda > Insecta > Lepidoptera > Notodontidae > Furcula > Furcula furcula. The sequence continues at coordinate 12,840,737 of OU452256.1, read as the reverse complement.
TCTTACTAGGCGGAGTCTTACTAGGTGATAGACTAGATTCTTCGTGCAAAGACCGGCCAGGTAAGATTACCACAGTTGTGCCAAATCCTGCTACCAAGAGGCAGTGACTAAACATTGCTGTGTTTCGGCATGAAGGACTCTGTAGCGGGTGACGTTACCGAGCTCTAGACACTTGATACTTGATGTGAAACCCTGGGGTGTCCAGGTAAGAATAGCACCCTCTCATCTCCTTCTGTTAATCCGTGTCCATAAAAGGCGACTAAGGGATAATAAGAAGACGGGCAGCAGCGTCTTTATATTGGATTACCTACCACCTATACTGCGATCCCCAAGACGCCTGCCAAGCGTGGTTATTATGGTGACCCCTCCCATCTAACGGATGAGAGACTTGATAACAAATATCTCAGGTGATGGATAGCAGTGCAAAGGCATGCGAAGTTTTGCTTCAAAATAAAAAGTCCTTCTCGAGTTTATGATGGAAATTATATTCAAGTAAAAATTGCTATTCGCTATCGTGAGAAATTTTATTTTTTCCTGTTTGAAGCTGTAGTGGTACCATCTAGTGAATTTCCCGTGCTAAGGAGCGACACATTGGAGGCAGGCCAGATGGCCTCTCGTGAGGAGCACCCTCCGCGCCTCGAACCGACACGCTAATTGCTACCAGCTCGTCTATAATTATCTCAATTATACAGAATTTACTAATGATGATTAATGTTGAAGTTTTCACTTTGTTTATCTTTTAATTATATTCTAGTCTAGTCTATCTATGTAAACATTACAAAACAAAGTCGCAGGCCGCGTCTATCGGTTTATTTACGAGTATTTGTTCATTTCTTTAATTATTGGAACGAAGTTCCTTATGGGACGATGCGGAGGGGTACCCTAACTGGGAAAAAACGTCCGTAACGTAAGATTATTAATATTTATGTGGAACCATGCGATCATTATTACTACTTTAGTTAAATGGCAACACGTGTCGTGCAGTGTCGTCCAGTGTCGTTCGGTGTGGTTCGTGCCACACCGTGCCACACCATGCCACACCGTGCCAGCCACACCGTGCCACAACGTGCCGCACCCTGCCATACCGTGCCACCCGAATAATTATTTTCTTTATACCTCGAATAGAACTTAAAATTAATATTTTTATAATAAGAAACTTCATTGAAATCAAACTACTTTTACGGATTTTTTTGTCCTCCTGTGACCATGGGTGCTGCAAAGCATTCGAAACGTCGGGATAGTAAAATCAAAAATAAACCGCGATAAATCCGTAAAAGTAGTTTGATTTCAATGTGTAATATTCGCGTAAGTAAAAGACAACATCTCGTATAAGGAACTTCGTTCCTATCCGGTGTCCCACACCACACGGTATTTTTCATTATAGAGTTTGGTGCAGTTTTCGCAACCCTTACATTGAGTAGGATTATAGGTTTATTGAGTACAAAAACCTATTATATATAACGGGGTGGCTCAGAGTAATTAGAATGGAGCTAGTATTGCGTCGATTCCCCGAACAAATTTTTCGTGGCACTTTTGCGGGGTGCGGGAGGCGAAGTAAACACACACAGATACAATTTCACGCAAACCCACACTATAATAAACTCGCAACACATTCAAAAAGATACGCACACAAATAAAGAATGACCTGAACATATGAACAAAATTTGGCAGAGGGGTTAGCGCATCATGATCTCTCCAGTGGTATCTCCTCTAAGCGGGGTGGAGACGGTAGGGTCTCCGGTGAAAGGTGATGCTGGCCATTCATTATTTATGCAAAACTACCTCAATCACTATTAATCTACTAAAAGTAACAAGCAATTGAATCACCAGAATAATGCGAATAATGACAACCGAAACCCCAATAATGAAGCATCACCTTCCACCGGAGACCCTACCGTCTCCCCCCGTTACGGCCCTACTGATGGGCTCTGCATCTCTCGTAGTCCTCTCCTACCAACTGCTATTGTAATAATTAACTAAATATCCCCAGCTCAAGCCTGGCCAGCAACTCCAGGCTAACGTATACATACATACATATATTCACGCCTTTTTCCCGAAGGGGTAGGCAGAGCCCATGGGCCGCTTTTCGCCCCCGTGAGAGACGTGATGGGTGGCGAACCACATCGCCGCCATTTTGATTAATTAAATAATTTAATGATTAACCATTGGGACAACCATGATTAACCATTTTTACTGGTAACGTAGACACATGATAAATACTTTTATATTTTACTGTTAATTCCACATGACAACCGAAACCCCAATAATGAATAGCCAGCATCACGTCCCACCGGAGACCGATTTCCTCCCGTTGGGTGTCACAAGGGGCGACTAAGGAAAAACAAGAAAACTAACAGCAGCGTCTTTCTATTGGATTACCTACCTACCTATACTGCGATCCCCAAGACCGCAAGACGTCTGCCAAGCGTGGGGATTATGGCAACCCTTCTAAGAGGAAGGCCTTTGTTCGGCAGGGCATGACTTTTGGCTGCTGATTATGATGATGACATATTCATGAATCTGAGTACTTTCTGAAACTTAATGTCCGGTTTAAGCCGCGGCAAGTCGCTAGTGTGATATATCGCGCATGCATATTTCGTTTTTGAGCATTCTCCCATCGATATATAATAAGTAACAAGATTAGCTGTCACGGCCCGAATTCCTTAGCTTCGGGAACTTTAGACATGACTCTTATAACTTGTAACTTTACGTAGAGGCAACTAAATTTAGTAAAGACCCTACTTAATTTTACTAAGTAAATAAGTATAAAATAATGCATGGGATACTCAGAGTAATTAGAATGGAGCTAGTATCGCGTCGATTCCCCGAACAAATTTTTCGTGGCACTTTTGCGGGGTGCGGGAGACGAAGTAAACACACACAGATACAATTTTACGCATACCCAAACTATAATAAACTCGCAACACATTCAAAAAGTTACGCACACAAATAAAGAATGACCTGACCATATGACCAAAATTTGGCAGAGGGGTTAGCGCATCATGATCTCTCCAGTGGTATCTCCTCTAAGATGGGATATCGAACTAAGTATATCCAAGGGTTGTAGTATTGGAAGTACGCCAATATATGTACAATGTCTGGATACAGAAATATTGGCACTAAAGCTTAGGTGGTACTTCCAATAAAATTATTCACTTGTATCTTTTATACCGAATTCATTTTATACTAAATACTAGCTGACCCGCGCAGCTCCACCCGCGCTTTAATTACATTTTGCTCCCCTTTTCTCCCTACTCCCTTGATTTATCTCTCTCCATCTCTCTCTCTTATAAGAAAAATCTAATTCTATGCTCTTTCTCTCCCCTCCCGCTTCGGTCCCCGTCACACTTCCCCTCTTCCTCTCCCCGTTGTCCTCTCTGAACCCTCTACCTCCTCTCTCTTCTCCCAACTTGCTCCCTTTCACTCCCCCCCCCCCCCCCTTGCTCCACCTAACTCCTCCGATCACTCACTCCATCACCCTCCCCTTTCCCCTCACTTGCACCCTCCTCTCGTTCTATATATCCTCGTCAATCATGGTATCAGCGGCATAAAATATACTTTATAACCTATTCTCAGACCTACCCGCAAAATTTCATACATATCGGTTCACCCATCTATTTTAAGACCTTGCCTTATGTTGCTTAACCTTAACCTAGTGGCATGAAATATACTTTACGACCTATTCTCAGACCTACCCGAAATGCACACTAAATTTCATACAAATCAGTTCACCCATCAATTTAATGACCTGGCCTTATGTAGCTTAACCTTAACCTAGCGTTATGAAATATACTTTATGACCTATTCTCAGACCTACCTGATATGCACAAATAAAATCATACAAATCGGTTCACCCATCTATTTAATGACCTTACCTAACGTTGCTTAACCTTAACCTACCGGGATAAAAAGTATCCTATGTCCGTTTCCTGGTTCTAAGCCCCACCAATTTTCAGCCAAATCGGTTCAGCCGTTCTTGAGTTATAAATAGTGTAACTAACACGACTTTTTTTTATAATTATGTAAAAATATTAAAGTTCTTTAGTGATTGTATGTTCAATTTCACCGATAAATGGCGCTGTTCATAATGTAAATCACGCTAACATCGTAAATCACTGTCTAATCATATTCGATAATGAAAGTTCTAAGTATTCCGCATCTTTTATTCTTGCGACTGTAATACAATACCTGTACACTACCTGGACTTGGGGAGTTTCATTAAAATTTCATGAATCATTTTAACTTTTCAAAGATATAGATAATGTCATATTGCTATCAGCAAAGTACTTAGAACAATACAGAAATCTAATGAAAATGTCCTGGGTGTACCGGACCGGCTTACCCCTTACAAAAATTTACCCTTCGCCACTGCCATATCTTATGCAAACTAAATGTCTGCTCAGTCCCTATTGTATATAGCGTAATAATAGATATCTTAATGAATAACTGATCAGTTTATAATTACCCTATTCACATACAAAGGAAATTACGTGGTAATATGTGCAAGTAATGTTTCACTGCTTAGCCCCTATGAAACATAGCGTGATGTTTTATATACCAACTTATACCCCTACTTCTACACAACACACAGTGAAAGTCCTATCAGAATCCATCCACGGGTTTTCAAATGATACCTGGACGAACAGAACGACAGACAGACAGACAATAATTCCAAAAAAAATTGTTTTGGCCTCTATGTCGATAGTATAGTATCCCCACATAGAAATTTTGGAAAAATATTCAATGTACAGAAAAAGTGCTCTTTGAGTTTTATTATAGTATAGATAAGCTGGGCTAGCTGAAAGGGTCCTTCCCCTCAGTCTGATCTGTCTGTCTGTGTCATAGGTATTGCTGTGCCAACCGCATTATGGACGAATGATGGTATCACGGGATTGATAGAGCATCGAGATATCATGGAAATAATTAAGTGTTGTGTGTGTATGTGTTGACGGGCCCGTTAGTCTAGTGGTTAGACACCCTGGCTGCTACCCGATGGGTCGTGGGTTCGATTCCCACCAAGTGTTTGGATGTTACTTATCTATTTAAGTACGTATGAATTTACAAAAATATATGTAAGTAAGTATATTAAAAAAAAGTATATAAGTATTAGTATCAGTTGTCAGGTTTCCATAGTTCAGGCTCTGCCTAGTTTGGGATCGGATGACCGTGTGTGGATTGTCCCAAAATATTATTATTATTATTGTTTTTTTATAACACGGGCTTTTACACCCGGACTTTTAAAAGGCTTGCGTGGGGACGTATCCAACACGTAGAGGCCTGTTGGAAAGATATTATTATTATCCTCCGTGACGCAGCGGGAAATCGCGCGCTTTGTTTCTACGTGTATCTTCTATCTATCTATCTTCTATACTATAATAAAACTCAAAGAGAACTTTTTCTGTACATTGAATATTTTTCCAAAATTTCTATGTGGGGATACTTACTATACTATCGACATAGAGGCCAAAACAATTTTTTTTGGAATTATTGTCTGTCTGTCTGTCTGTCTGTCTGTCGTTCTGTTCGTCCAGGTATCATTTGAAATCCCGTGAATGGATTTTGATAGGACTTTCACTGATGTGTTGTGTAGAAGTCAAGGTGTAAGTTGGTATATAAAACATCACGCTATGTTTCATAGGGGCTAAGCAGTGAAACATTACTTGCACATATTACCACGTAATTTCCTTTGTATGTGAATAGGGTAATTATAGACTGATCAGTTAATCATTAAGATATGTATTATTACGCTATATACAATAGGGACTGAGCAGACATTTAGTTTGCATAAGATATGGCATTGGCGAAGGGTCAATTTTTGTAAGGGGTAAGCCGGTCCGGTACACCCAGGACATTTTCATTAGATGTCTGTATGTTCATGAAATTTTAATGAAACTCCCCAAGGCCAGGTAGTGTTAGGTATTGTATTACAGTCGCAACAATAAAAGATGCGAAAAACTTAAAACTTTCATTATCGAATATCATTAGACAGTAATTTACGATGTTAGCGTGATTTACATTATAAACAGCGCCATCTATCGGTGAAATTGAACATACAATCACTCACTATAGAACTTTAATCTATATATTATATCAAAGAAAGTCGTGTTAGTTACACTATTTATAACTCAAGAACGGCCTACCCGATTCGGCTGAAAATTGGTGGGGAGGTAGCTTAGAACCAGGAAACGGACATAGGATACTTTTTATCCCGGTAGGTTAAGGTTAAGCAACGTTAGGTAAGGTCATTAAATAGATGGGTGAACCGATTTGTATGAAAGTGTGCCTATCGGGTAGGTCTGAGAATAGGTCATACAGTATATTTCATACCGCTAGGTTAAGGTTACGCTACATAAGGCAAGGTCATTAAATATATGGGTGAACCGATTTGTATGAAATTTTGTGTGCATATCGGGTAGGTCTGGGAATAGGCCGTAAAGCATATTTCATGCCACTAGGTTAAGGTTAAGCAATATAAGGAAAGGTCATTAAATATATGGGTGAACCGATATTAATGAAATATTGTGTGCATATCGGGGAGGTCTGAGAATAGGTCATAAAGTATATTTAATGCCGCTGATACCATGATTGACGAGGATATATAGAACGAGAGGAGGGTGCAAGAGAGGAGAAAGAGGGAGAGGGGATTCGAGGAGGGGGTGATGGGGTAAGGGATCGGGGGAGTTAGGTGGAGTAAGGGGGGAGTGAGAAGGAGCAAGTTCGTAGAAGAGAGAGGGGGAGAGGGTTCAGAGAGGGGATAACAGGGAGAGGAAGAGGGGGAGTGTGACGGAAACCGAATCGGGAGGGGGAAAGAGAGAGGAGAGAAAGAGCATATAATTATTTTTTTTTTTATAAGAGAGAGTGAGATATGGAGAGAGATAAATCTAGGGAGGAGGGAGGAGCTGCACGGGTCAGCTAGTTAATTCCTAAATATGTAAGGGAAGAGGGGGACCCACAAATGTTTTGAAGCAATGAAGCATTTTTAACCGGCTTCAAAAAGAAGGTTCTCTATTCGACGCGTATGTATGTAATATTGATAAAAATGCGTAATATTAATATACACACATCAAAAGTGTCTAGGGATCAACATATATTTTTGCAATAACTTTTCTCCTGATTGATATTAATTAAAATTTTCTTTAAGGATTCATCAAATAAAGTGTTTTCGTTTGTCACAGTAACGATAAACCAAGTCACCTTTGCATTAATAAAGAAATTTGCCATTTTCCTAATAAAGGGATTTTTGACATTTGAACCACTAACACAAAAGTTCGAAAAAAAGACTGAAATAACAGTTTTCTTTAAAATTTTATTGGGTAACTTAAACAATTAATAATCCGTGTTTCTACCGCGAACACTAACAACACAAGAACATCGGTTTGGCATACTCAAAATGAGTTCATCCAAATCACGCTGTGGAATGGCCGCCCATGTTCGTTGCAACAACAAAAAAAGGTCTTCTTGCGACTGGATACCCTCCATATTCGGCAGAGCTCTTCTCTGTAGCATATCCCATGCATGCTCAATCGGGTTCAAGTCTGGCGACTGAGCAGGCCAGGGCAGGACATTGATGTTAGCTGCGGCGAGAGTCTGTCTTACAACTCTTGCGGTGTGCGGTCGTGCATTATCATGCATTAACTGAAATAAGGGACCGATTTGCACTTGTAGAGGAACGATGACGTCTGATACAATCGTCTCAGCATAAATTTGAGCGTTGAGGTTGCCTCTGATCCAAATCAACTCAGTTCTTCCGCCGATCCAAATACCCGCCCATACCATGATGGTTCCACCACTATAAGGATGGACTTCCTGGCAGGATTTTAATCGCTGTTGGCGTCCAGGGGTTCTCCAGTGTCGTATACGTCTTGTATCCGGTCTCATACCAAAACGAGACTCATCAGAAAAGCACACGAAACGCCATTGTTCTTCTGCCCAATTTCTGTGTTCAAGAGCCCATTGATATCGAATCCTACGATTGTGCATTGCTATAGGTGGTACCCGTAGCGGTCTTCGGGAATGAAGGTTCACTTCATGCAAGCGGTTTCTGACTGTTTGGTCGCTAATTAAGTTCCCTGAAGAGTGATGAAGCCTCACGGCTAACATCATGGCAGTTATTGTTGGAGCTCTTCGAGTTAAGATTTGAATATATCGGTCTTGTCTCCGTGTGGTGCAGCGATACCGTCCTCCATGGCGCTCAGCCACGGTACCAGTGCTTCGGTAACGTGTCCAAAGTCGACTGATAACACTCTGACTTGTATTCAGAGCTAAAGCCACAGTACGTTGCCGGGAACCAGCTTCTATCATTCCCACGGCTCTGAGCATTTCTTCCCTGCTTAAATGACGTCGCCGCTCCATAATAACGTTGGTTTTAATCAGTAGTAGGGAAACAGTAGCACTAATAATGTCTTCAATGCGTTGTATGTTTTTATAGGGAAAATATTGACAGCTGATTTTCATCTTTTACTCGAATTTGATTCACAGTTCCTGATTCAAATTATGAAATGCACCAAAAAGGATCCATATAAATTTATAAAATCATAAATTTATTACAAAGCCACATCTCAATCTCAAGAAATCCGCTTAAAAATGCTTGATCCCTAGACACTTTTGATGTGTGTATGTTAGTCTATGTGGGCTTCTAAACAAATTTACCAAATTTTATGAGTGTATGTATGTAGGTTTGTCCGCGGATTTCTCTGAAACTACAAGTCCGATTTGGAAAATTCTTTTTGCAATAGTTAGAGTATTTTTCAACTTAGGGTAGAGTATAAGTTTCATCAAAATCGGTCCGGTAGTTTAAGAGATATAAACTTTTTATGTTTTCAGTAAGTTAGTGTAACCTAGACGTTCGAGTTGCGTGATAGTGCTGATACCTATCTTAGTAAAATAAGTCACTAAAAAGTGTTAAATAAACTATTAAAAAAAAAAGAAAAACCGACTTCAAAGTAAATTATCTAAAAAGCGTAAAATAACGAAAATATATTGAAGTCGGTGTCAGCTGGTGATAGTGTTGGTTAATATGATTAGCTAGCACCGAATTCAATACATTTTCATTATTTTACGCTTTTTAGATAATATACTTTGAAGTCGTTTTTTTTTTTTAAATAGTTTATTTATCTATCCATCGTTCAATAAACAGCGCGAATTTTCTTAGATGTAGGTATCATGTATATAGTTATATGCAGTTCGTTCAGCCATCTGTTGCGGTCAAGTGTGCTCTTCCGAAGTGGGGTGAGCCTCCATCCTTCATGGTCCAAATAAAACAATGCTCACTCACAAAGTAGATATGTAATTAACTGTGTATTAGAACGGTTAAGTACTTTGTGAATGCGATGGTTATTACTTTATATTTAAGTAAGTATAAAAAAAAATTGTACTTATCCACCTAATGTAAAATCATTGTTTTACGTTATGAATGTAATTAAGTATAAGTAAGTATATTTGACCTAAATCATGTTAGTCAATTAATAAAACGCCCCCAAACAAAAGTAAAAGAAATTACGATAGCGTTAAATACAATGGTCTCATTACTAAAAGCACCGACCGACTTTTTAACCGACTTCAAACAAGGAGGAGGTTCTCGATTCGGTTGTATGTTTTTTCATAATTTATTTTTCTATTCTACATAAGGCTAACCCTTATTTTACTGAATCATAGCCTAGAGCAATTCAAAAATCGTATTGTGTATTCTAAATTGAATTGTAATATGAATATAAACGAGATGGAAATGAGGGTCGTATCTTCACACGTTGGTTGGCGCGCAATGAGACGAGAGCGTTCCGATGCACGCAGCCTACGCCGACGGCGCTGCATTTCCGAACGCATCGGCGTTCAATATCCGCGAGGATTGTTTGCAGAGCCGCCCCACCCGCTGCCCGCCGCCTCTCTACCATTACCACCGGCTCTAATGGGCCCTAGTCTAGAATTAAATAGATTTGACTATAAAATACCAACAGCATGAGTTTTTTTTATCAATATAAGCTAGTGCTTTTTGGCAACTCTGACCGGGTGACCGGTGTGCCTATATATTGGAGGTATAGTATATAATGTATATATCATCAGGGTAATTTGGTTGGTTTGATGAAGCAAAACTGTAAGTGTCTATTTTTGTATTTCTTATGCATTTTTGCTGTATTACACTATAGGGTTACTTACCCTTTACAACACTTTAGCGCAAGACGTGGTTACAGAGGCAGGCAGCAGAGGCCACTGTAGGACGAGTGTCCAAATTTTACTGGGCATCTCATCATAACACTACAATAGAAGTTCTTAAGATTTAAATAATGCTTGTCTTGGCCGCGATCCATGTTGATGGTAAATGGTGACGCAAGCGTGAATGGAAACGCAATAGCTTTTTAACAATAGGTACAAGGGCTAAAAGACTGTATCATAGGTATCTGTGTGCTATCAGCAAAATGGGCAAAGGACTCAGGCAAAGGATGGTCCTTTATCCGCCAGCATAATTATTATTTTTAGACATTACTTAGAACATAATATTGCCACTCGTAAGTAGATGGCGTATCTTGATTTCTGCGATTTTATTGTAAAGTATTTTCCTGTTATACAACTGTACTGTAACAATATATACTGTTGTATAGTTCCAATTTTGAACGGCAGTTTCTCCTCTTCTGACCGAAAAAACCGCTTAAGCGGTTTGATAGTTCACAAAGGAACTCGATCAACCTGTCTGTTTTCTCAATACATTTCACACCAGCCAGCGCCCATAGCGGTGGGTAACTGTAAAAACCTAGTAAAATGTATACGGGAGAAAACTGATAGTTTGATCAAGCTCGTAAACTATCAAAATACGTAGGTGAGAAAACTGATAATTTGATCAAGCTCGTAAACTATCAAAATACGTAGGTGAGAAAACTGATAGTTTGATCAAGCTCATAAACTATCAAAATACGTAGGTGAGAAAACTGATAGTTTGATCAAGCTCGTAAACTTTCAAAATACGTAGGTGAGAAAACTGATAGTTTGATCAAGCTCTTAGACTATCAAAATACGTAGGTGAGAAAACTGATAGTTTGAAGTAATGGATATGTATACTAACATCTTAGGTAATTTGAATATGCAAGTTTACACATTATGTATAGACACCAACGCGGGTCTGTCATCACGAGAACAGCAAACAATTGTACACATATATATGGGATACCTAAGTACATACATTCTACGTCGTACTGTTCCAATGTGCAAACGCTACTAAGTTTGGTCTCATGAAAGTTATGCGCCCGATTTCGGAACTGTCTCAAGACCAATACAATTCCTGGCTAGCTGTCAACTGTGCTGAATTGTTTATCGATAACTACCTACTAAAGTTAGGTAAGTTTTCTAGGCTAATGATATTATAGCTAATTAACAGAATAGATAAGTAATAGGTACATTTCTGGATTATTATATTTGTTGTTACCCAAATATAATAGAATAAAAATAAATAAAATTCTTTCCATACGTCGTACAGGGTAGACTTACTCTAAGAGGTTGTAAGTACTTAAGTATTTTTAAATAAACCCTCATTGAAGACCGAATCCAGAAATAATATAATAATATATTCTGGGACAATCCACACACGGTCATCTGATCCTGAACTAGGCATAGCCTGTACTATGGAAACCAGACAACTGATACTAATACTTATATACTGTTTTTTTTGTTGTAAAAACATACATATATAGATAAAACACCCAGACACTTGGTGGGAATCGAACCCACGACCTATTGGTCAGCGGCCAGGGTGACTAACCACTAGACCAACAGGCCCGCCCCATGTATGTATGATACTTATCCAATAGTACAAAAATCATCATTTTTTTTATACTACCAAGGTGGCAAGCAAGCGTGTGGCCCGCCTGATGGTAAGCAGTCACCGCAGCCTATTAAGTAGGTATGTCAATTCATCTAAGATAATAATAATAAGACGTGTATCAGTTGTTTGGTTTCAATAGTATACAGTAGGCTCTGCCTAGTTTGGGAACAGATGACCGTGTGTGGATTGTCCCAGAATATTATATTGTAAATTATGAATTAAAACTAACGTTTCTGTTGTCAATAAACACACAGATTTTTCAAAATGTTAGCAACCTTACCACCTTTATGTCTTGCTAAGTTTTTATTTAGGAGACAGCATAAATTTCGATCGTACGGCTATTTCAGTTTGTGGAAAGTCTTTAATGACCCGTGGAATCGTTTTTATGATGTTTACTTAGATCAGAGAACAGCATCAGAACGTCTTTTATGGCGCAATAACTTCGGATTCGACACAAAATTGGAACTTCTTACGGCCTTATATCTAATAATAAATTGGGTAAGTAGGTTTTATTAATTTCCGTTTCTGTTTAGGATGATGTTACCATTTTGGGAGGAAACCATCACTCAGTTCTCGGTAGGGGAGGACGCCGAATAACGCGAAGTCCGGTGTTCTTACCGCTCATCTCCTCGGTGGCATTCACAGACACTTTAGAGAGACTCTAGCTAGGCACTCTTTTCGGATCTCACGTTGTGTTCAAAATTCCTTAACCGACGGACAAATCCATATAATTAAAGAGAACCAGCTAAAATGAACTCCTAAATTGCTTGATTAAAAATATTTAGGAAGTAAGTAAGTAAGTAATAATAATAATACCAACCCTTGTTTATGTCCCACTGCTGGGCACGGGCCTCCCCTCAAGATGAGGGGGCTTAGGCCATAGTCCACCACGCTGGCCAAGTGCGGGTTGGCGGACTTCACACGTCATTCGAGAGCTAGTTAGGCTTTCTCAGACATGCAGGTTTCATCACGATGTTTTCCTTCACCGAAAGCTAGTAACAATCGCACAAAGACGATTCGCACATGATTCATTGAAGAAATGAGAGGTGCGAGCCGGGGTTCGAACCTGCGCACCTTGTTTCCAAGGCAAGCGCTCGCCCACTGAGCTATTACCGCAGTAAGTAAGTACTTACTTGAAATGAAACTAATTTTACGGATTATATCGCGATATAATCCGTAAAATTAGTTTCATTTCACGGTGTAATATTCGCGTAAATATCAGAAATCATTAAGTACTTACTGATTATAAAACGATAGAAAGACGCGTCTGCCCATCTTCCTTTTCTCGCTTAGTCGCCTATTACGACACCCAACGAGAGATGGGGGGATGCAAATCTAACCCGGAAAAAATATACTTACTTTACTTAATTAAGTAAATAAATTTAGCAGCAGTCGCTAAATATGATAAAGAATATTTTAAACCGACCTATAAGTGGAAAAGACTTTTTTATGAAATCAGTCCTGTCATAATGACAATGTTAGGAAAGTTCAGAGTAAACATATGGTAAACATTCAAGTATGGGGGCCATAATTTAAAGTGGAAGTGGAAGTACATACTATGCGTTTCAAATAAGAATGTGACCGCCATCTTGCCATTTCAAAAATATAATTACTAAAAATGATGTCATAACAAAAATAGATATCAAAATAAAACAATAAAATAAATAATTAAAACCGGGGCGAATTTCTCATTTTGTGTTCTCTCTGCTGCCGGTGCAAAAATCGTAAAAAACCAGTCAAGTTCCGCAGTCGCAGTCATAATGGCGGCCACATTCTTAGTTGAAACGCATAGTATGTAAGTTTTCATGTCTTTTTAAACATGCGTCAATTTAATCATCATCAAGTGTAAAAGCTATTTCTCTGTGTGTGTTCTTTGTGATTACAAATTATTGTCATGTGAATACAAATACTTAGCGTTCTTGAAATTTTATAGAAATGTTAAGCTGATAATCAGAAAAGGCACCCCACGCTATTACACAATCCGTAAATAATTTACAAACACGGGGTAGAAAGAAAGATCGGTTTGGATAATTTATTTATTGTTTTTTAGTGCAGTATTCCTTAAAAAAAAGCGTGTATTTTTAGTTTTTTAAACTATTAATTTATTTTATACTTTTTAGCACCCGTGGGGTGCCGGGTTAGAATAGCATCCCCCCATGTCCTCTCGTTGGGTGTCGTATAAGAGGCGACTAAGCGAGAACAGGAAGACGGGCAGCAGCGTCTTTCTTTTGGATTTATCTTCCACCTATACTGCGATCCCCGAGCCGCCTGCCAAGCGTTGGGATTATGGCAACAAATGCATCCCCCTTTTAATGGGGACGCATTTGTTCAGCAGTGGTTTGTCTTTCGGCTGCTAATGATGAATGATAATACTTTTTAGTCTTAGAAATATTAGTCTAAACTACGGATAAAATTAGCATATTTGATTTGTAGCGTCGTTCGTTGCATGAATCGTAGGCAGGTTGTTGAAAAAATATTTTTAATAGATTAGATATTACACGTAGGTATCTCAATGAGTTTGCGAAGTTAAAGAAAGCACTACGTATTTACCCTTTAAACAGTCAAAGGTAGGTACGCTAAAATTCAATAGCTTCTCAAAGTATTCAATGGTTCCGTTACCTACCTTCCGGGTCCATCAACAGGTCCACGTTATTAGGCAAAGTGAATATAAATATTTAATCCGTCGGCGGTATACGGATGATCGCGCTTATGCGGTTCACGTGTTAAACATGGTGCAGATCGGAATCACTGGCCGTTGAGAGCATAAGACAGATCGAATAAGGCCAAACTCGATGGGTTTACTAGTAGCCATTCCAGGGTTCCGTCACCACCTTCCTTTTCCTTCATCAGGTGCTCAATATTGGGCATTGTGAATAGAACTCTATGAGAAACCAAATGAGCCCAAACTCGATGAGTTTACCTACTAGTAGCCATTCCAGGGTTCCGTCACCCACCTTCCTGTTCCATCATCAGGTCATCATTAATGGCCAAAGTGAAAAAAAAATCTTTAAAACAAATCAAATGAGCCCAAACTTGATGTGTTACTAGTAGCCATTCCAGGGTTCCGTCAGCAACTTTCCTGTTCCATCATCAGGTCCTCATTAATGGTCAAAGTGAATAGAACTCTTTATAAGAAATCAAATAAGTCCAAAATGGATTAGTTTAATAGTGGCCATCCAAGGGTTCCCTTATCCACCTTCGAGCTCCATCATCAGATCAGCTCGATGATTCCATATTATTGTATTGTCACCGGTCCTTGATACATGTGCAAAACTTCAAATGGTTTGAACGTGTAAAAGTGGGTCAAAATTGCATCGCAAGATTCCATTACCTACCATCATACATACATACAGGTCAAACTAATAAAAGCGTGCTAATTAAAAATTGATTAAAAAAACAAATTTATGACCGTGAGAATGAAGGACCACGCTAAGGACCCGCAGCCCATGAAATGGATGCAAATATAAATGGATGGACTAGAAAAGTGGGTGGGCTTGCATGTAATTCGCGTACGAATGTGGAGCGGCCAGTCAGACCCAGCAGGGTTGAAAAGAATGTCAGAAACCTGTCTTGTCAATTTTGACATAACATCTGTCTGTCACAAGAAGGATTTTATTTTCAATCGTGTTTTTAGGTTAGATTACGATAGATTAGGATAAATAAACTGTAAAATATCAGTCTTACTAGAAGGATAATGTAAAAATCACAATCTAAAATACATAAACAAGTTTAGTGATGGAAGATTCATCAAGTGATAAAAGACCTCAATTCGGTAACAGATACTTAGAAAATGCTGAGGAAGTGTTTAAACATAATGCGTGGTACCGTATTTGCTTCTGTTCTTAGATATTGTAAGGGCCCTAAAGTATCCGATTTGGAAAAAACTAGACACAGGAAGAAGCCAGCAGGCGGTTCTAGATATTTACGTGATCCCCAAAATGTTTACCTTTTTAACGCCTGGTACCTATGACAAATGCATAATCCTTTTGTCGATTCGCAAATGTAATTTTCACAGAATATTATGCCATTATTTTCAGGGACAATGTCGAGTGGGACGATCAACAAGAGAAGGTGGCAAAAGAAAAAGTTGAGATGAATTCAGAGGTATTATTTTCAGAAGATCGCTTGAAGTCATTAGAAGATGATGCTGATAAACATTGGGATGCATTTTATAACATCCATGAGAACAGGTTGGTCTTTTAAGCTCTCGTCAACCGATGATTCCAATCTGCACCATGTTAACATGCGAACCACATTTTGTGATCATCCATCGACCGCCAACGGATTAGTAGATGACATGACGTTTATTTATTTAATCATCACCAGCCAAAAGATGTCCACTGCTGAACAAAGGCATCTCCCTTAGAAGGGAGAAGTAGCCATTATGGTCTTAGATATCACAGTATAAGTGTTAGGTAATCCAATAGAAAGATGCTGTTGCCTTTTTTCTTGTTTTCCCTTAGTCGCCTCTTACGAAAACCCAACAGGAGGAGAAGGGATAGTGCTATTCTTACCTGGACACACCATTTATTTAATATTTATTATTATAATTACAAATAACTTAAGTTCAGAGATAGCTGCATTTATTTGTATTTTTACACAAAGATAAACTGCCACAGAAATATGTATTCGCTCATGGATTGTTACCATAAGAGACACAGACAGCTATATTCAGTACATCATTTTAAATAAGTGTAATTAAAATTACAGATTCTTCAAGGACCGCCATTGGCTGTTCACCGAATTTCCAGAACTGGCCCCTGATAACACATCAGCACCAATTAGAGTATACCCAGATGGTGATGGTAACATAATAAAAAATGATTCCAATAATGAACAACAGAAGAATGAAACAAAACGCTACATTTTTGAAATAGGATGTGGTGTTGGCAACACTATATTCCCAATCTTACAGTACAGCAGAGATCCAAACCTCTTCATATATGGCTGTGATTTCTCCTCAAAAGCCATAGATATTATGCAACAAAGTGAGTTGTATGATACAAATAGATGTAACGTGTTTGTGCTGGATGCTACGTTGAAAGATTGGGATGTTCCATTCCGGGAAAACTCTTTGGATATTGCAGTTTTAATTTTTGTGTTGTCAGCTATTGATCCCGAAAAGTGAGTACTTTTAACAGTTTTGGAATCAATTTCCTCAGTAATTATTATTAATTTACTGCCCCAGAGGAAAGGGTTTAATATTCTTGGTCATGCTATGTAGCTCAAAAGGCTGCATAGATATTTCTTAGTTATTTGAATATCTGAGTATAAAATTATGCAATTATTATTAGCTATTTATGTGAATTTCACTGTCATACTCACTAATCCCATCCATAGTACATTCCAAACCAAATAAGCTTGAATGCGATTACAACTCTATTTGACCGTTAACGCAGCAGCAAAGAAAGGTTGGTAATACAAAGTGGTTTTTGCTGACGCGCCTAGTTGACAATGTATGCGTTATGTATAGTTATTGAGCCGCAAACGAACTTGAACTTGTAAATTGCGTTCAAGCTTATTTGGGATGGAGTGTACATATGCTATTTTGTTCAGAATAACATTTTAAGTTACATTTTGAGGCACATTACTTGACTGGGTTTCAATAAATCTGATTCTAAGATTACTTGCAATTCATTTCAGGATGCCTACAGTCATCAACAATATTTACAAATATGTCAAACCTGGTGGACTGGTGGTGTTCCGCGATTATGGCCAGTACGATTTAGCACAACTCCGGTTTAAGAAAGGCAGGTGTATCTCAGACAATTTCTATGCAAGGGGTGATAATACAAGAGTCTACTTCTTCACTCAAGAGGAAATAAGTAATTTATTCAAAGGAGCAGGTTTCGATGAGGAACAGAACCTGATAGACAGGAGACTACAAGTGAACAGAGGGAAAATGTTAAAAATGTACAGAGTGTGGATACAAGCTAAATATAGGAAACCATTATAACAGTAGTAGTTTTTATCATTTCGTTTGTAGTGTGGATACAAGCTAAATATAGGAAACCATTATAACAGTATAGTTTTGATCATTTCTTTATTATAAATAATTGATACAGTGAATCACAATTAGTAGCAATATGCTAGATGTCTGCAAATGCTATTTAGTCCATCTTTTACAGTATCAAAAAATATTAGCAACTTCACTTTTTACTGAGGCGTGACGTCAGGAATCAATAAAAAAAATACTTATCCAATATTTTTTGATAATCTAACTGATGGACTAGGTAATTAGAATTCGTTGGAGTCGCTGGACATTCAGGGTGTGGGCCCTAAGATGTCCATTGAGTACGGTGGCGAATCCGAGGACGACGGCGGCGGGTTTGCGACTCCCGTCCCTGTGAGCACCGTGTCTGGTTCGTTAATCAATGAAATACTTATCACTTTTATATGTTGACTATAATATCCTCCTCATTAACAAACTTATTTAAATTGAAATCGGTGGGTGGAAGTAGGTAGTTACATTCAAGCTTTGTATTTCTTACACATACGCATTTTCCTTATCCTAACCACTTATATTATTCGTTAGTTCATTTTGCAGCTTCAAATTTGAAGTTGTATGGCGCAACAAATGAGTTTGTTAATTTATTCACGACTTTAATTGGTGGACCTTCCCATGTGACTTTGAACTCATTGATTAACCTCTTGATGAGTAACTCAATCTCCAGTTCAGCTATCCTCCTGCCGATGCAGCTTCTGATGCCAAAACCGAACGGTAGGGTGACCATTGGGTGTGCATTTCCGTAGTATAGAGGATCCGTTTTGTCAGCCAGCCATCTTTCGGGTATAAATTCGTTCGGGCGCGGATAGTACTTCTCCAATCTTGATAGAAATTCATTAGGCGCTACAACGTCGACCTGAAACGCAATCATGATTTACCGTTAAGGTGTATAGACAATTCTATTAATTTAAAATTGCTTATAATAACGCCAAGACAGATATTGGTTCATTTACACTGGGGTTATCAGCCAACTTCGGAAAACATTGCTTACACAGAGGCAACCTTTTGTCGACTGTTGCAAGCGTCTGTGCCGCCGAGCTTGGTTGAATTCGTTCGGCTGCGAATTGAGTTGTAAGACGACTAAATTGTAAATGACAATGGGTCGTCTGCCGAGTTTAGCTTGCCGAAATTGGTTCCTCTGAAGCGTTGCTTACGCAGAGGCAACCTATTCGGTTGAGCGTTGCAAGCTTCTGTGTCGCTCGGTGCCGAGCTTAGTCGACTACGGCTGCAAAGTTAGTCGTCAGACGACTAGGCGTTTACACTGGGCTCTGCTGATTGCCAAAAACGAACCGTTGCTTCAACTTGCATAGCAAACGTCCGTGACGCTTGATACAGTAATAGTAGTCGGCTTCTGCTGAGAACTGAGTTGTTAGACAATGAGGCGTCACAACAAGACTGCGAATAATATGAATTCTCTCCTGTTTACATAAATCATTATGTCAAGCTGCATAAATCATTATGTCAGCAATCATTATTGAAGCTATTTTTATAAGTACTTTTTACTTATTGATATCGATATTAATAGATACTCATGCCTAATGTAATTTCCACTTACGCCTTTTGGGATGTGATAACCAGCAACAATGTGGTCTTTGTCAGTTCTTCTTAAGTTGGAAGGTACTACATGCCAAATCCTTAATGCTTCTTTTAGACATGCCCTCAGGTACCTCTTGTGCCGTACGTCGGAGCGTATTTCTTCACGCAATTTATTTTGTTTTTCTGGATTCACAGCCAAGTGGTAGAGAACACTTGTAGCCGCGAATGATACCTTGCAAACAAATGCAATACATTTTATTCTATGACATAAGTACTTGCTTATTATAATGGGTACAAAATGACTATCTATTTAATCAGTTCAACGTTGAGATTAAGATATTTGCCATTTTTACTGCTTAAGATTTTGTAATGTATTTCTAGTAAAAGTTGGCATAAAACCATATCGACTTGACTCCAAACATACACACTAGCGCCTTTAACGGAATTAATCAGAATCTTGTGAAATGTTTGGAGAAATGGCCGTTAGCTTGGATAGTTCGTTCTATTTTTTAACAATCAGGATTTCAAATTAAGTAGGTACTAACTTTTGGACTTCCTTTACACAAAATGTTCCAGGTCAAGGCACAGTCTTGAACTCAGGATTCCTGAGTAAAGCACGAAAATCCATAAAAATTCGGACTGCAAGTATTCGCGAATCAAAGAACCTGTCGCTTGGAGGCAGATAATTTCACTGTCGTGAAAGATGGTTCAGTATTTCAAAATAGTAACTTCGGCTTTATTTACTAAATTAAGCTAGTGCTTGACTACAATCCCACCCAGTGGAAAGCGGCGACGCAATCGAGATTAGTAAAGAACACTAGCTTAAAGACTATTCACCCCAGCCTAGAAGACAGCTACATTATAATCTTGCGGGAAAACCGATGCAAGCAAACTTTTCCAGTCTTTAGCTGTACGTATTATAATAAAAATGCCAGCCCTTGTTTATGTCCCACTGTTGGCCACGTGCCTCGTCATGAGGGGTCATGACGAGGGGGCTTAGGCCATAGTCCACCACGTGTGCCAAGTGCGGGTTGGCGGACTTCACTCATCATTCGAAAGCTAGTTAGGCTTTTACAGAGAAGCATGTTTCCTTACGATGTTTTCACCGAAAGCTAGTAGGTAACAATCGCACAAAGACGATTCCTAAAGAAATCAGAGGTTCGAACCTGCGCACCTTGTTTCCAAGGCAAGCGTTCGCCCACTGAGCTGTCACTGTTATATCCGTCTGTATCGTATCCATGTTACTGGTATTATAAACGAAGAACTTTATTTTAATCGGGAATTAAGGCGATTTAACTTATATTCTGGCTTGATGTTTCGGCCGGGTTACACCAGCCGTGGTCACAAGCTGACTCAGATTGGGTAAATCGCGTTAATTCCCGATTAAAATAAAGTTTGATAAACGAATAAGCAACTACTGCTTACCGTGTCAATACCCGCTAACAACATTTCATTGGCCATCATAGTGGCAACTGTATCATCAATGGCCAATAGCTTTTCAATTATACTTTTATCATCATCTGGTATTTCATAACCCCTCTCGTTTATTTGCTTTTTTGCTTGATTAATATACATTTGACTGATTCTGGAAATATCGGCAATAATAATACTTATATCTAAACGTTTAATATATCTTACGATCTTACTCGGGCGCATCTTTAGTGGCCATAATCATGGGCATTTAGTATAATATTTGCTCTTTAACATAAAATGACTTGCCTTTATTAAAATCGAATGGAAGACAGCGCCGGATTAGCCATATAGCAGGAGTCAGCAAATGCTACGGGCCCCGTGCCTTGTGGGGCTCCGCACGTAGTTGCGTACCCTAGGAATTAGCATATGCCTTACTTTATACCTCTAAACTTTAATACCTAATATATGATTTGCGGGGCCCGTACCCCGCGCTGGCTTAATCTGGCACTGATGGAAGAGGACCCGCAACGCGTAATCGTCAGTCAGCAACAGTTTTTTTTTTTGTGATTCGCCTTATAGGAGGGTGACATGCCTGCATATAGCCATTCTGCTCTGCTGCATTGTACTGCCGCTTTTCACCCGAGACATTAGGTAGGTACTTATTAAGTCTCTCGTGCCCGGTAACTTCACCACCTACAGTGAATTCACACCGGGACATATGAATCATCATCATCAGCCGGAAGACGTCCACTGCTGAACAAAGACCGCCCTTAGACCGCCACAATGAACGACAATTTGCCAGAGATGAGACTTATCTAAGATACAAGTATCTAAAATACAGATACAAGATACAAAATACGTATCTTCATCTTGTATCTAAGATACTTTAAAAAAAATGTATTTGTATCTTGTATTTAAATACCTTTTGTTAGGTATCTTAGTAATTTGAAAATACTTTATTTGCTAAAATACTTTTAGTAACTATTTGCAAAATGTGATTCTATGGTGGCATTAATTTTAAATTATATTACATTGACGGGCCTGTTGGTCTAGCAGTTAGACACCCTGGCCGCTACCCGATAGGTCGTGACTTCGATTCCCACCAAGTGTCTGGGTGTTATTTATTTACAATAATAAAACATATAGGTATTAGTATCATTTGTCTGATTTCCATAATACAGGCTCTGCCTAGTTTGGGATCAGATGACAGTGTGGAGATTGTCCCAGAATATTAATATTATTGTAAAATGTCAAAGTCACCTCTCTGCCCTGGAGCGACTCCTCTTTTGGGTGTATGATTATGAGGCCTCATCAAAGAAAAGGTGTACTAGGTGGTAGGTTCCTTGTACAGGAAACCGTCCAGTTTGGTACCACCGCAGTGTCAGATATTCTGCCACCATGCAGCAGTGCGTAAATATTGCTGTGTTCCGGTGTGAAGGGCACTGTAGCTGGTAAAATAACCGGACACAAAAGACTTACTTAATATCTAATGTTTTAAAAGTCAGCAACGCGCTAGTGATTTTTCTGGTGGTAGATATCTATGATCTATAATTATTTCAGATGATTTTTTAGTATAAGCTAAACACTACATAACATAAACATAAAATTTTGACGCCTCATCTCGACCCGCATTAAATTTTTTTTTTTTTTCATTTACTATGAAGTTGGATAAACTATACCATACGTTTCAATCAAATCAATAGAATCAGTCTTTTCTACCTTTTAGGCATGGAACCCTAAAAAAATGACTAATATAATATTTAAAGAACTGGTTTTACTTAAATCTCCATTAAAACCATAAAAATATAATAATTTGCCTTGTCACATTAACAATAATATTTTGGGACAATCCACACACGGTCATCTGATCCCAAACTAGGCAGAGCCTATACTATGGTAACCAGACAATATTGGCACGATCAACGCAATTTATTCGTAAATAATGCACGTAAAAAATAACACATTCAATAAATAATGTTGTTTTAACCCCCGACCAAAAACGAGGAGTTATAAGTTTGACGCCTATGTCTGGAAGTCTGTCTGTCTGTTTGTGGCATCGTAGCGCTTCAACCAGTGGAGGGATTTGAATGTGTTTTTTTTTTTATTTGAAAGCTAGTTTAAGCGAGATGGTTCTTAGCATCGGATTTACATATGTTCCAAATTTCAGATCTTTCGGACTAATAGAAGTAATGAAAAATGTCTATTGTATACGAAATATCCCTACCTCGACTCGAAAAAGAGCTGATGGTCTTCAAACGATTGGACAGATTTTTCATGAAACATCTCGCTTAAACTAGCTTTCAAATAAAAAAGACTGCATTCAAATCAACATCAAATCCGTCCACTGGTTTGAGCGCTATGATGCCACAGACAGACATACATACTGACAGACAGACTTCCAGACATAGGCGTCAAACTTATAACTCCCCTCGTTTTGGAGGTTAAAAATGGTAACGTTCACCAGGGTCTGATGATGATCAGCAAGAAGGTGGTAACAGGATCTCGGCCCCAATAAACGTAGACCCACCGAGTTTGGGCTCGTTAAGTAGGTCTCGACGAGTAATTGCTAGAAAAATGGTGATCAGGGTCTGATAATGACGCAGGAAAGTCATTTTAACAGTTCGTTCACAAATATAAGGGGTTTTTAAAAATTTTAAATTTACACTTGTCTTACAAAAGTATTTTATCTTTTAAAAAGTATTTGAAAGATACGTATTTTGTATCTAGTATTTCAGATACTTTTCTAGAAAGGTATTTGTATCTGGTATCTAAAATACTTAATTTGAAAGTATCTTGCATCTTGTATTTCAGATACTTTGTATAGGGTATCTTGTACATCTCTGCAATTTGCCATTTGCATCCGCCGGTTGCCTGCGACGCGAACAATGTCGTCGGTCCACCTAGTGGGAGGCCTGCCTACGCTGCGTCTTCCGGTCGTGGTCGCCACTCGAGAACCTTTCTTCCCCAACGGTTATCGATTCTTCGAGCGATGTGGCCTGCTCACTGCCACTTCAACTTGCATATTCTGAGACCTATGTCGGTGACGTTGGTTCTTCGGCGAATCTCCTCATTCCGGATTCTGTCGTGCAAAGAAACTCCGAGCATAACTCTCTCCATAGCTCGTTGTGTAACCCTTAGCTTCTCTAAAAGGCCAGCTGTTAAAGATACATAGCAATAAGTATACATAAATATAAGAAAGAGGTATAAACTATATACTTACTCCCACTGTGTATCAAATGTTCTAATGATCTTCTTATAGGCCGGTGTAGCTACGTATTTCCAGGGATTCGGAAGAAACTCCAATTGAAAAGCCACTTCGATTATATCTCTCGAGGCTTGCATCAGTTTTCTTGCGGGGTGGTCTTCAGTTAGGTCATCCTTAAGACAGTTTAGCCTCGCCCCTAACCCCACGTACGCCACGGATTCCAGTGCCCATTTGTTCATTTCCAAAACGAAATTTCTTTTTAAATAGTTATTATCCTCTTTTAAGAGATATAACCTTAAAACCATACCGACACGTTACATTAGAATTTATAGAGAGCAGTTTAGTATCTTCTGCCTTCTTCTAAAATGTTTGTTAGGACTTATGATAGGTGATCAACTGATTTTTTATGTTTTTCCTTAGGCTACTATTTACAGCAGAGAATACTTTCAAATATGTATTTTTAAGTAACACACGGGTAACATTACTGGATAATCATGGTTCATGAGCAGCCAAAACATGTCCACTGCTGAATAAAAGGCGTCCCCCTTAGAAGGGAGGGGTTGCCATAATCCCCACGATTGGCAGGCGTCTTGGGGATTGCAGTATAGATAGTAAGTAATGCAATAGAAAGACGCTGCTGCGCGTCTTCTTGTTTTCCCTTAGTCACCCCTTACAGACACCCAACAGTCCCCCCGTTAGGTTAGGTTATGATTGTGCCTTCGGAGTCGCTGGACGCTCGGGGTGTGGGCCCCTTGAGCGTCCATTGAGTACGGCGGCGACTCCGAGGAGGACGGCGGCGGGGTTGCGACCCCCGTCCCCGTGAGCACCGTGACTGGTTCCCGGGGGGCTACAATGCGCCCCCCGGCGGTGGGCTCAAAGGCAAGGCACTGAGGGGCCCCTGGTGCAGATCCCACCGGAGAGTCCTGGGGACCCTTCTCATGTGCCGATGCGACAGCCGCGGGGGTTTTAGTGGGTAAGAATCCCACATACCCCGGTCGAGCCCCACAGCTCCCGGGGCTCTTTCGAAGATTTCCCAAGCGTCAAAAAAAAAAAAATGTTATGATTGTGATTTAGATAGGAGGGTGCTATTCTTACCCGGACACCCCACGGGTAAAAACACGTTATTATTATTATTATTATGTTCCGACAGGCGTAGAAAAACGAACAATCAAGAAAGAACAATGTAGCGTCGCACGCGCATTGCACTTCTGATTAAAGCAATGATTGTAAATATACCTACCTATTTATATCATTGAAGTAAACCTAGGTAATCTTGGTATAGTAAATACAGAGATATATTTTTTTAATTATGTACTTACTTAGGTACTAGATGTTTCTTTTAGTTTTTTTTTTAATAATTATACCTGTATGCATATACCTAAGTGCTGTCACAGTATATATGCTGTCACATATTTATATAAGTACCCACCTTTCTACCAATTCCTTAGCGATTTCATCAAGACCCGGCGCATAAACTTTAACTAACTTGATCTTTAATAACGCTGGATTAACTTTAGTACGAAAATCCCTCCATTTTGGACCTTGTCTGCAATTTTTAAAATTAATTTTAGGTAATAACAATATCCTGGGACAATCCACACACGGTAATCTAGTCCCAAATTAGGCAGAGCCTATGGTAACCAGACAACTGATACAAATACTTATAATATACTCGTAGATAAATAACACCTGACACAAGGTGGAAATCAAACACACGACCTCTAGGGTAGCGTCCAGGATGTCTAACCAATGGGCCCTAACAAATATTTTTTTCTTACCCTGAGCTTTCATTGTATATTATGTAGGTACCTAGATATTATTCCATAAGCAAATTCGGCGCCAGAAGTAAACCGCTAATCTATAGGGGCATCTATACCTTGATTTATTTCTTTGCAAGATCAAAAATTGTACAATAAGGCTCAATTCACACCAAGATGGCAGCGGCCGGCAGCAAATGTTGTTTAATAAAGTTTAAAATTCTTTCACACTGAAAGTGCGTTGCCGGCCGCTGCCATCTTAGTGAGAATCGAGCTTAAATGTATGACCGCAGGCGTGTTTTTTTTTTGGGAATGATAGACGCTGTTGGCCGCAGATGGCCATTACAGCTTCACCGGACAATAGGAGGCGAGCGCTTGAAGCGCTCTAGCCTTTACGGCAGAAGTAGCGACGAGCTCAAGGGCACCTCAGGGAGGCACGGCCTCGGCTTGGGCTGTCGCTTAAGAGAGGGCTGAGTTTACCACCGGTTCACAACGCGCCCCCACTGAGAAGAACCGGCAAGAAACTCAGTGGGGTGATGCACGTCGTTGAGGTCGCATACGTACGACCCTTCGGCCTCGCCGGCGAGACCGGTGTCTGATAGCTAGTGTAGCATACGGTTGTCGGGGAGGGTTCGGCGCATCCCGGTCGAATAGGACCGTCATGGGGTCAGGAGGGTCGAGCAGTACGTGCCGTGGTCTGCGGCGCGAGTCAGAAGGACTAGGGGCGTAATCGGCGGCGGCGCGGATTAAACTGTTCGCGTGACGGGACGCGGATTCAAAGTAGCGTTTCGATGCTTCTTTGAGGAACTTACGAAGGGGATCTAACTTGAAATCGGAATGCAGATCTACGTTCCGCGACCGCAGGCTTGCTGGCAACCCTACTGCCACCGGTCAGCTACCGGTGGCAGTAGGGTTGCCAGCGCCTGTTTTTTATTGTAGAGGATTTATTAGTAGAAATTAAAGGACTGAGGACGGAATTAAAGGACATGATGTTATTTTCAATATAACTCTCTGTCACCGTGTGTCTAGAGATTTTTAATAATAAAAATCACAAGACCAGTAGTGTCAAATATGGCATATTCAACCCTACCCATATAGCACTTTTCGGTCACAGAATCATAAAAGCAGTAACACGTTGCATAGTTTCGTAACTGTTACGAAACATGGTTACTGTGTGGGGTTTGGTCTCTATGTGTGGTAACAGTTCCCACACAATGTGACCAGATTTTTTTTAGTTACTATGTGTAGTCTCTGTGTTCACACGTAACGTAATCATTTGTGTCGACTTATTTTTAAACACTATGTGTTTATGTGTAGTAACGGTGTGGTAACTATGTTACAAGAATAGTAATTTAAAATATTTACTTACACGAAGTGTTGTAACGTTACGACATTGTTACTGAACAATATATTGCTAAAATGTAAATGAATAAGTCGTCATAAGACACTGTTTTTCAAACTGTTCCTACAAGTGTAGTTAAAAATGAGTAAAAATCCGAAACGATTCCATCTCACATCAACTTTCTACAGAAAAGTAAACAAATTAATGGTTCCAGAAAATCTACCTCCAAGTAAGTACATATTTTTAGCTCTTAAAGTTACTTCATGATGGATTACTGGTTCAAAAGCAAATAGTTACCATTAAAATTCGTTGCTTTATATGTAATACACCTGCGAGGTGCTTTATAAAAGGTGAGTGCAAAATTAAATATATAAGTAGTGTACCGGAGCGGAGGTACGGTGTGTTTTAAATAATCTATACTTATAATTATCCAGTCCTTGACTCCAAGATATTTCATCACTAGTAGTAGTACCTCGTGGGTACGATCCGGAGATATCGCACAAGTTTCAGAGGTTAGAAAGAGAAAACAACATCATTATCTCTTTCGTATCCACCCCGCCTCAGCCGAGCGACAGCCACCTCATTCTTGTCCGTGCGATCACGGCGTTCGCACGAGTTCAAATACAAGGGATCTTTGAAATCATGGAAAAATCGAAAATAAAGAAGACATAAAATTAAAAGTGGAACATTGTTCGTGTCGCTGTTAACGAAGATGTATACTCTCGAGCTAAAGTGTACCCTTTGAATTCATTGGGAATCACTACTGTTTAATCCGTAGAATTCTACGGATATTATTGTGCCTAAATATTATTCTGCCTGCCTGCTGCTGCTGTACCTGCGAAGATTTATACGCTCGAGCTGAGTTTGTGTACCCTTTGCATTCATTGGGAAGCACTAATTTTTATTATCCGTTGTATTCTTCGGATATTATTTGGCCTAATTATCACAATGTCCTAAATACGACAGTTGCATTCATCGGAAATCATACAGCTTATCTGTTGTATTCTTCAGATATTGCATTTTTTTCTTGGCCTAACTACCCGCATTATTTACTACTACAGGTGAGTTCGTCTATTTTTAGATAAAAGCGACTAAATATTCGCTGTTGTTGTACCTTCAATTATAATCGAAAGAAAAATTCTATATCTATGCATAGATACCTAATGGTAATCATCAGTCAAATGCAAGCTTCGCGTGGTATCGGAATTTGTGGCTCGAAGGTGGAAGGAATCTCTAACGAAGTTGATTCACTTAGTTTTATGAATCTTCATTACTCAATTTGTAATAGCTACTCTGAACCTGGAGTTTGGCACCATGCTGATCGATAGTTATAAGGCTATTAGTCAGTAAAGCATAATTGGCTTCATGAAAGGTGGACAAGCCTCTTAAATCTTAAAAAAAAATAAAAATAGATGATATGCCGGATAATATCCGTACTCTAAACGAAGGGGCCACTCTTGCCTTATTCTCACTATGCCGAAACTGATACCTGTCAGTCTCACTATGCCGAAACTGATCGATCAAACCTTGACAGATCCTTTTAAGATTGTAAAACAGATTTCTTTTTTTTTAGAACAAGTAGGTAGGCGATTTTGTAAAAAAAAAATTGCCCACATTTCATACTTATTGGAAATTTAAACGGGAAAGGCTCCGAAAAACTATTTTTCAATTCTAGCACCAGCGCGATGACCGACAAAGTCACACACTACACTGACAGTCAGTGGTCTGAAACCAGTGAAGTTTTTAATGTGCACTCTAACCGCCACCAGCGCGGCGTCGAGGACTGTAATCATCGCCTCCGCTTGACTGATTGCCGACCGTGTCCGCCACGAGTCCAAGCGTCGCAACAATTCAATGAACCTCTCAGTTTCATCATTAATTACCAGTATAATGTTTGATTCAAAAACTTCTAGTAAAGTTTTATGCTGGGTCCATACTTTTGCTTGATTTGGCGCGCAACAGATATTCTAAAAATATATGTATATATATATACTATATATAATTATTAATTTCATTACGACTTATAACTATTAGCAGCCGAAAGACGTCCACTGCTGAACAAAGGCCTCCCCCTTAGAAGGGAGGGTTGCCATAATCCCCACGCTTGGCTTGGCTTGGCTTGGCTTAGGGATTTGGGGAGGGGTACGGTGTAGGCAACCTCCGCGTGGTGTACCCTGGGCATAGGGCAACAGCTTCCTGAGTTTCCCTCGGAAGTCTGTTGCTCGGTGGCGAATAGCCTACGGAGACGGCGTCACATGTGCTGCTCCCGGTACTCTCTGGCTTTCGGAGAGGACTGTGGCGCAGCACCATGATAAGTGACGGAGGCCGAAAGGCCAGATGTCGCCGTGTCATTCCCGGTACCTCTCCGCTTATCGGAGTAGACTGCGGAGTGGCACTAGCGACGTCGAGACGGTGGTCCCTATTGGGATATTGTTAGGTTAATTTTGTTGTTGTTTTGTTTTTGCCTTTTGGCTTTTATCCTTTTGTATATAGCAGTTTTAACTTGATTTATTTTAATTCCAAATTATTATTATTTTATTGATTTTAATTATTTTATATTTCGTTAATTTATTATTTATTGATTGATTTTAATTATTTATTTCATTTTTATTTTAACCTACATGGGGCGGAAGTGGGCACAGCCGAAAGGCTGTGCGTAGACCGTAACCCCTTGCGAAAGGGGCCGGGGGCCTTGCCTTAACCGGCCGGGCCACGAGGAGTAAAACCTCTATAAAAAATCCCGAATTTCCGGCGTTGGGAAACGTGGCGTCGGTTTGCTCGTGAGAGCGGCTAGGCGGGACACCAGCCATTAATGTCCAACCCTGGATACCTCCCGACCTCCAGGTGTATATAGGGCCACCAAAGCATTCGGGTCACTGCTCTTGGTGGATACAAATACCCGGTACTCGTGGGACTTTTATGGAAAAATCAAAGAAAAAACCCAATCCCAAATCCGTCCAGTCGGACGCAATGAGCGGAGGCTCACGTCCCGAATCGCTGGTTTCTGACACCAGCGATTCCGATAACGAGGGACTCGACATCCGACCAGGTGTCGCGGGTCAGAAGCGGCTGCACAGGGCCCAGCAGGGCCGCTCCGGGTCTCCGGAGCCGAAGGTGCCGAAGGCAAGGAGGGGGCGCGGAAGCGCCACAAGACGCTCATCATCGGTGGGCGTCCCAAGAAGAGACGAACGCGGGCGTTTTATCCGCTCACGTCCGGGCTCACCGCCCGCACCGCACCCGCCCCCACCGGCGGAAGTTGCCAAGGCGGACGAAGCCGAGGCGGACGAATCTCGCCAATTGGGCCCCAGCGTTGCCTACTCGAGTGAGGCAATCCGGAGGCAAGCCGAGATCGTTGCCACGGTTGCCTCAAAGTCTGGCAACCTGAAGGGGACCTGCGTGAAGGCCCTGAAGGACGCGGCAAGAATCATCGGTTAGAAGGCAGACTCCCTCAGAGACCAGGCCCTCACCGATGAAGGCGCACGGCTACATGCCGAAAATAATAAGCTGCGCCAATCATTCGGACGGTTATACACCGAAAACCAGAGCCTGCACAAGGAGATGGCCGAGATGCGCAAGCAACTCGGCGAACTGCAGGCGACGGTGGAGAGACTGCAGTCCCAGGCGGCCTCGTCGGTGGTCTGTCCGCAGCCGACTGAGCAGGCGGCATCGGATCCCCTTAGTCGGGAACAGAGGACCCTCGCGGAAGAAATATCGCGCTCCGTCTTGCTCCAGGTGGGGAGCATGATGGATGCGCGAGTTGCGGGCCTCCAAGATCGCCTTCTGCCCGAGAAGCGCCTCAGGCCTCCTCTCGCAGCGGACGCGCGCAATGTGGCGGCTGCCACTGTCGAGGTGGCCGGGCCACCTGCGCAGCCACAAACTGCGCCTGCCGCGAGGGCGCCCAGAGCGCGGCCGGCCCAGCCTGTGCAGCCTTCTCAGGCAGCACCAGCAGTGCCGGAGTTGGGGTCCCGGATGCCTCCACCGCCCCAGCAGGTGGTGGTGGCACCGGCTGCCTCGACCAAAAAGCCAAAGAGGAGGCGTAGAGGAGGGCGCCAAATAGCTCCTCCAGTGGTCGATTTGCCGGCGGTTCCCGCACCTGCTGCGACTGCCGCTACAGTTGAGCGGCCGACTGCGCAGCCTGCGGAACAGTCCTGGGCCAAGGTGGCGAGAAGGCAAAAGCCTCCACGGGCGGCGACTCAGGCGCGCCCACAGGCGGCGGCATCCGCCCCCGCTAAAGGGAGGCGGAAAAAGAAGAAGGGCGCTGCGCTGCCTCGGGCCCCGAAGTCTGCTGCCATCACCATCACGGTGGCAGAGGGGTCCCAGACCACGTACGCGGCGGTCACGGCGGCGGCAAAGTCGAGGGTGCGCCTCAGCGAGCTGAGCATCGCCAACGTCCGCCTGAAGCGGGCGGTCACCGGCGGGCTCCTCATGGAGTTGGAGGGGCCCGACTGTGAGACACAGGCGGACGCGCTGGCCGCAAAACTGCGGGAGGCATTGGTGGACTTTGACCTAAAGATCGCCCGCCCAACCAAATCGGGGGAAATCCGGTCACCGACTTGGATGACTCGATCACCCCCGAGGAGGTTGCAAAGTCATTGGCAGAGGCGGCCGGATGCCCAGCGGAGAAGATCTCCGTAGGGCAAATTCGCCGTGAGGAGACCGCCATGGGCACGGCCTGGGTCCGGGTCCCCGTCGCCGCCATGCGCAAGCTGGTGGCGACAAAGGAGGTGACCGTTGGTTGGGGACTGTCGCATGTGCAGGCGTTGGAAGCCAGGCCGCTGCGGTGCTTTAGGTGCCTCGAGAGGGGGCATGTCGGAAGACGGTGCCCTAACGGCGGAGAGGGTCGGAGCGCGCGGTGCTTCACCTGTGGCGAGCAGGGCCACAGGGCAAGCACATGCACCGCGCGCACACCGAAGTGCCCCTTGCGCTCAGACAAGGGGTGCCGTGCGGATCACCGGCTGGGCACCAAAAAGTGTACCCCGCCAAAGGGCAAGGGCAAGAAAGGCCCTTCCGCCCCCTCCAACGAGGCGTCAACCGCGGCTCAGGCCAGCGCAGCGGGCTCCAGCCCGCCGGAGGACATGGAGGCCTAACGTTCACTCCCCACGTTAGGCTTCTACAGGGCAACCTGAATCACTGCCGCAACGCTCAGCACCTGCTCATGCAGACCGTTGTGGAGCGTCAGGTTGCCATCGCGGCGGTTGCGGAGCCCCACAGCGTCCCAGACCACCCTCGGTGGTTCGGAGACGACCTGGGCTCCGTGGCGGTCTATTGGGGAGGAGGAGAGGGTGTCCCACCCTGCACCCTACTGGAGAGGGGGCAGGGCTTCGTCGCCGTCGAATGGGGCACCATGGCCATAGTGGGCTGCTACGTCTCTCCCAACAGGTCCCTCGCCGACTACGACGTGTACCTGGACCGGGTGGGGAACTGCATTCGCCGTTGCCTACCCCGTCCGCTGATCGTCCTGGGGGACTTCAACGCCCACGCTACCGCGTGGGGCTCCCCCAGAGACAACATCAGAGGAGAGACGTTGCTCGATTGGGCGGCTGGGCTCGACCTCCGGTTAGTCAACCGGGGGTCAGTGAGCACGTGTGTACGGTGGCAGGGGGAGTCGATCGTCGACCTGACGTGGGCGACTCCCTCAGCCATCGGCAAACTGTCGGGATGGCGGGTAGCGGAAGAGGTGGTCACATTGTCCGACCACCGCCACATCTTCTTCGATGTGGCCATCCGCCGCCGTCCCCGCGGTTCCAGCCGCCGAGAAGGCAGCCCCCCGCGACGTTGGTCTCTGAAGCGCCTCGACGTAGACATGCTCGAGGCGGCGGCCGACGTCGCGGAATGGCCGGAAAGCGCCGATGAGGTCCGATCCGATCCGAATGTGGAAGCCCCCGCGTCAAAAAAAAAAAAAAAAAAGGGATTTGGGGAATGTTGTTATAACTATTAACTACAATTAGTATGTAATTGTACTATGTCGCTTTAGCAAAATAGATACTAAGCTCCTGCTTATATGAATGATAACTGTGATATCATTATGACGTTGACACATAGTTTACGTTTACTTTAATCGTTAATTTGATATCAAGATAAATATTTTCATCAGATTTTCACGGACGCATTTCTAACGAGTAGCGTGCTCCTCTGTACTCAAACTCTAAAGTTGGAGCGTAGCAAGTGGTTCGTAAAAACTGGTGAGCATTGGTCTACACAATCGATACTTCTATCTTATTACTTACAATACGAGACGAGCCCTGGCTTCAGCAGCTGTCCAGAACGCCTTTATTATTAAAACTATTAGAAAATTGGTCGCAAGATAGTCTGCACGATTAGCAGGCTATGCTATTTGGGATTACATGTTCAATAATGTTAATGTAAAATTTTAAATCATTGTATATTAAATAAGTTTAATTCATCAAATAATATGTATAAAAACATAATTACTTATATCAAATTAATTAATACGTACGTGTTTATGTATTCTGCAAAAAATTGCAAAATATATTTGGCTTTATTATAACTAATAGTTTAAGCAACAAGTTAAGTTAACTTTGTTTTATTCTCGAATCTCTTTAATTGCAACATTGATTTTGTATCTCTAAACATCTACTACTAGTGATGGAATATCTTGGAGTCAAGGACTGGATAATTGAATGATCAAACGAACTTACCCTAAGTGAAGTTCGATCTTAATTATCCAGTCCTTGACGAGAAGATATAAGGTCCCTCCCTACCCATTAATGACCCTGTTAAATCAATGTTGCAGCTGTATTTCATTTTACTCTAAAGATAATGAGGTGGCTGTCGCTCGGCTGAGGCGGGGTGGATACGAAAGAGATAATGATGTTGTTTTCTCTTTCTAACCTCTGAAACTTGTGCGATATCTCCGGATCGTACCCACGAGGTACTACTACTAGTGATGGATATCTTCTCGTCAAGGACTGGATAATTAAGATCGAACTTCACTTAGGGTAAGTTCGTTTGATCATTCAATAAAACTGTAACAGGTCCAATTCTGTACATTGAAGATATTTTGAAAATTATATTTGGAGGGCATTCTATAACCGATACTGAGGCCGAAAATGTATTTTTTTTAATTTTTGTCTGTCTGTCTGTCTGTCTGTCTGTATCACGGCTGAGCATCACGCCGAAACTACTAAATGGATTCAAATGAAACTTGGCATGATTTGAGATCTTACTACGAGGTAGGACATAGGATACTTTTTATCCCGTAATCAAGCACGGTTCTTTTGGGAGAGGGTATTAAAGTCAAAATGGGTAGTTGGTTATACGCTTGGTCCGATTTTATCAATTTTTCTTTATAATATAATAAATATCAGTAAGGTAACACTCATAGAGAGTTATCAAGGTTTTGTAATCGATCGGGTTAAGCAACGTTAGGTAAGGTCATTAAATAGATGGGTGACCGTTTAACGCCATTTGAACTAAACGGGTGTCCGTGCTTCGGAGAGCAAGTAAAAAGTGGGTCCCAGTTTTTAACCGACTATAAAAAAGGAGGTTATGTATTCGATGCGAATGTCTGTTATTAAAAGTTTAGTTAACGTAAAAATAGCGCAGGCGGAGCTGCGTGGGTCAGCTAGTGTAATATATAAGTATTTCGTGATATTTTTTATTTCGAGTACTGTGGGGTTTAACTGTTACCACGGATGCATGAAATGTACAGTAATCGGAGAATACGATAGAAGAGGACGGCATATGAGTTTTCCCAGAACGGACATGCCTTTGCGTACTGATGATTTATTTAGAAATCGATTAGATCCTGATCACCACTTGCCACACTTGCCACCACATTTGCTTGTAGTCGTCATTTTATTTGTATGGCCTCCAAAAGTTTGAGAATTGCTGGAATCAATATACCATTTTGTAAATTCGGTAACTTTATAACTACTTCTGATTTCGCGTCGACATATGTCGACACAGTCTCGTAACTTAGTGACCAGTTGTGACTTAAATATTTTCTTTAAATAATAATATTTTATCCAATTATTTACCAACTTTATGGTGTATTCTTGGTTCCATAATATATAGTAAGTATTAAAAGAGATTAATCTATTAAAGCAAAAGCTTCCAAGCTCTGGGAATGTAATGACTTGGCAGTAAAAATATTGTTTACATTGTACTACACAGGTGAAATTACATTAATATGATGGCGCGTTGATAAATTTCAAACTATTTCAACAAATTACACAATGAATTTCCTTTCCCACCTCTATTTGAACGATAAAAACCAAGTAATTTAGTAATAAAAACTTATGTTGACAAAACAATGATGGCCGATAACTTTTTCTTCTTATAATTTTTTCATTTTAAAACTTCACTTTGCTAAACAAAAAGTGAATGAAAGAACCATGAAAGAACGAATGATTTCTGAGAAGTGGTCGCAGATCGATGTCGCAGACTAAGAACAATGTTACCACACAGCAACGTAACTTGAAAACCAAATGTTACTGTGTCGACTGTTCCCCATTTTTAGTCGTAGCGACGGAACAAAGTCGACTCAGCGACCAGAAAATGTTACTAGAATCAATCAGTGTCGACACAAAAGTGTCGACTTGTTTCGTAACGGCTACCAAAAGCGCTATATGGGTACCAATTGTCTACTGTCCAATTTTTGACCTTTTAAAGAAAAACAGGTTATGGGTAAGTATCTATGTACCTATTTTGTCATACCTGAACTAGCACGATCTTTTTTTATATCAGGTTACCTATTTCAGCCTTCAAACTTGTCCATATCTGTAATAACCAACGATCTAATAGATTATTATGTATTTTAATCGTTTAAAACAATGTCAATATCTGCTTCGCTTGTGCGGTTTTCACTCTCTTGAGCCCAGCAATTTCACCAGCTATAGTTTACACCGGATTAAAGTAATGTTAGTAGGTAGTTGTCGTTAATCTGCCACCAAGCAGCAATGTGCATACTTTGCTGCTTGGTGGCAGAATTACACACTGCAGCCTCCATATAATCTACCTGGATGGTCCCTTGCACAAGGGGACCAACCACTTTTTTTCCGTCGTAATTGTTATAGGGCAACTTGATGTCGGAGTTTTAAGCTGCCCTTAAACTAAGTCGACGACTTGGCTTGACGACTGCTGTCTACGTGACACCAAGCGGGGTACCGACATTTAATGCCCTCCGAAGCACGGAGACGCTCAGTTCAAATGCCAATTAAACCACGGACTAAACGGTCACCCATCTAAGGACTAACCTTGTTGGCGTCGCTTCAACTGGTCGTTTACCGAACAGTGATAATATCTCATAATTGTTGTTAATGTAAGTTTTCTTCTCTGGCAGGTACCTAATCACACACTCATCATCATCATCACCAGCCGGAAGACGTCCACTGCTGAACATAGGCCTCCCCCTTCGAACGCCACAATGAACGACAATTTGTCATTTGCATCCACCGAACAATGTCGTCGGTCCACCAGTGGGAGGCCTACCTACCTACGCTGCGTCTTCCGGTTCGTGGTCGCTTACTCGAGAACTTTTCTTCCCCAACGGTTATCGGTTCTTCGAACGATGTGGCCTGCCCACTGCCACTTCAACTTGCATATTCTACGAGCTATGTCGGTGACCTTGGTTCTTCGGCGAATCTCCTCAATCCGGATTCTGTCGCGCAAAGAAACTCCGAGCATAGCTCTCTCCATCACACTCTACACACACATACTACACACATAGTCACACATTAAGTCAAATGAAATATAAATCTTACGCTGTTGTTAATCCGTAAACACCGTCGAACGTAGATTTGTGTAACACTTCCCTGTAATATGTGAGGGTTTCAAAACCTGGCCGTAACGGGTTTGACTCTTGCGATCTGTACACCTTAAAACAGATGGATTTTATTAACCGACTTCAAAAAAGGAGGTTCTGTATTCGACGCGTATGTATGTAATATTAATAAAAATGCGTAATATTCATATATGTTAGTCTATGTGGGCTTCTAAATAAATTTACCAAATTTCTCGAGTGTATGTATGTATGTATGTAGGTTTGTCCACGGATTTCTCAGAAAGTACAAGTCCGATTTCAAAAATTCTTTTTGTATTAGTTAGAGTATTTTTCAACTTAGGGTAGAGTACAAGTTTCATCAAAATCGGTCCAGTAGTTTAAGAGATATAAACTTTTTATGTTTTCAATAAGTTACTGTAATGTAGACGTTCGAGTTGCGTGATAGTGCTGATACCTATCTTGGTAAAATAAGTCACTAATAAACTATTTTAAAAAAAATAAAAACCGACTTCAAAGTAAATTATCTAAAAAGCATAAAATAACGAAAATATATTGAAGTCGGTGCTAACACATCATGTTAACTAACACTAGCACCAGCTGACACCGACTTCAATATACACACATCAAAAGTGTCTAGGGATCAACATATATTTTTGCAATAACTTTTCTCCTGATTGATATTAATTAAAATTTTCTTTAAGGATTCATCAAATAAAGTGTTTTCGTTTGTCACAGTAACGATAAACCAAGTCACCTTTGCATTAATAAAGAAATTTGCCATTTTCCTAATAAAGGGATTTTTGACATTTGAACCACTAACACAAAAGTTCGAAAAAAAGACTGAAATAACAGTTTTCTTTAAAATTTTATTGGGTAACTTAAACAATTAATAATCCGTGTTTCTACCGCGAACACTAACAACACAAGAACATCGGTTTGGCATACTCAAAATGAGTTCATCCAAATCACGCTGTGGAATGGCCGCCCATGTTCGTTGCAACAACAAAAAAAGGTCTTCTTGCGACTGGATACCCTCCATATTCGGCAGAGCTCTTCTCTGTAGCATATCCCATGCATGCTCAATCGGGTTCAAGTCTGGCGACTGAGCAGGCCAGGGCAGGACATTGATGTTAGCTGCGGCGAGAGTCTGTCTTACAACTCTTGCGGTGTGCGGTCGTGCATTATCATGCATTAACTGAAATAAGGGACCGATTTGCACTTGTAGAGGAACGATGACGTCTGATACAATCGTCTCAGCATAAATTTGAGCGTTGAGGTTGCCTCTGATCCAAATCAACTCAGTTCTTCCGCCGATCCAAATACCCGCCCATACCATGATGGTTCCACCACTATAAGGATGGACTTCCTGGCAGGATTTTAATCGCTGTTGGCGTCCAGGGGTTCTCCAGTGTCGTATACGTCTTGTATCCGGTCTCATACCAAAACGAGACTCATCAGAAAAGCACACGAAACGCCATTGTTCTTCTGCCCAATTTCTGTGTTCAAGAGCCCATTGATATCGAATCCTACGATTGTGCATTGCTATAGGTGGTACCCGTAGCGGTCTTCGGGAATGAAGGTTCACTTCATGCAAGCGGTTTCTGACTGTTTGGTCGCTAATTAAGTTCCCTGAAGAGTGATGAAGCCTCACGGCTAACATCATGGCAGTTATTGTTGGAGCTCTTCGAGTTAAGATTTGAATATATCGGTCTTGTCTCCGTGTGGTGCAGCGATACCGTCCTCCATGGCGCTCAGCCACGGTACCAGTGCTTCGGTAACGTGTCCAAAGTCGACTGATAACACTCTGACTTGTATTCAGAGCTAAAGCCACAGTACGTTGCCGGGAACCAGCTTCTATCATTCCCACGGCTCTGAGCATTTCTTCCCTGCTTAAATGACGTCGCCGCTCCATAATAACGTTGGTTTTAATCAGTAGTAGGGAAACAGTAGCACTAATAATGTCTTCAATGCGTTGTATGTTTTTATAGGGAAAATATTGACAGCTGATTTTCATCTTTTACTCGAATTTGATTCACAGTTCCTGATTCAAATTATGAAATGCACCAAAAAGGATCCATATAAATTTATAAAATCATAAATTTATTACAAAGCCACATCTCAATCTCAAGAAATCCGCTTAAAAATGCTTGATCCCTAGACACTTTTGATGTGTGTATTTTCGTTATTTTATGCTTTTTAGATAATTTACTTTGAAGTCGGTTTTTATTTTTTTTTAAATAGTTTATTTAACACTTTTTAGTGACTTATTTTACCAAAATAGGTATCAGCACTATCACGCAACTCGTACGTCTACGTTACAACTTAACTTACTGAAAACATAAAAAGTTTATATCTCTTAAACTACTTGACCGATTTTGATGAAACTTGTACTCTACCCTAAGTTGAAAAATACTCTAACTATTGCAAAAAGAATTTTCAAAATCGAACTTGTAGTTTCTGAGAAATCCGTGGACAAACCTACATACATACATACATACCTACATACATACATACACTCATAAAATTTGGTAAATTTGTTTAGAAGCCCACATAGACTAACATATATTAATATTACGCATTTTTATCAATATTACATACATACGCGTCGAATAGAGAACCTTCTTTTTGAAGCCGGTTAAAAAAGTGTTAAATAAACTATTTTTAAAGTTTTTAAAGTCAGCTGGTGGTAGTGTTAGTTAACATGATTAGCTAGCACCGACTTCAATATATTTTCGTTATTTTATGCTTTTAGATAATTTACTTACTTTGAAGTCGGTTTTTTTTTTTAACCGGCTTCAAAAAGAAGGTTCTCTATTGTATGTAATATTGATAAAAATGCGTAATATTAATATATGTTAGTCTATGTGGGCTTCTAAACGAATTTACCAAATTTTATGAGTGTATGTATGTATGTATGTATGTATGTAGGTTTGTCCGCCGATTTCTCAGAAACTACAAGTCCGATTTCGAAAATTCTCTTTGCAATAGTTAGAGTATTGTTCAACTTAGGGTAGAGTACAAGTTTCATCAAAATCGGTCCAGTAGTTTAAGAGATATAAACTTTTTATTTTTCAGTAAGTTACTGTAACGTAGACGTTCGAGTTGTGTGATAGTGCTGATACCTATCTTGGTAAAATAAGTCACTAAAAAGTGTTAAATAAACTATTTTATAAAAAATAAAAACCGACTTCAATGTAAATTATCTAAAAAGCATAAAATAACGAAAATATATTGAAGTCGGTGTCAGCTGGTGATAGTGTTAGTTAACATGATTAGCTAGCACCGACTTCAATATATTTTCGTTATTTTATGCTTTTTAGATAATTTACATTGAAGTCGGTTTTTATTTTTTATAAAATAGTTTTTAAAATAGTTTATTTTCGTGATTTGCTTTGTGTTGAATATAGGCGGAGTTGTTAGTTATTTATCAGTTACCTGGTCTATGTGCTCTGGCTCAAATAACATGACCATATTGGCTCTCGAAAATATTCCGTCCAATTTCATGATGGGTCTGAATTTCTCATAAAAGATACCCGTCGCTTCGAATATATTCATCTTCCCAAATTCACCTGAAAGTTTTGTACATAATATATTGCAGTGGCGTGCACTGAAAGCAGGCAAAAATATCTGCGAGTTGTTTATGCTATATGCTATTTGTTCGTGTTCCATCACAAATATCCTTAAATTAACCAATATTACCAACATTTCCATTTACATTAAAAAATAAATACGTTAATTCATGTCCTAACTAAGATTTTTTAAAATTAAGATTGTTTAGAGAAATCCTAGGGTAGGCAAAGTATTTTTGTCAGTATTGAGCCGCTGAATAAACTTATTAATGTTTTCAAATGCAAATTAATATGTCTATAGTATTTGCTTGCATATGGATATTTGAAATGGTATATTATCATACTTAAAATAGGTGAAACAAGCCGAATAAATTTTTTTGCCTACCCTCTGTGCACGCCACTGATATATTGTACTTAGTATTGTAGGTATCTTTATTACGAGTTTGCTTATTAAACTTATCCGTCTTGACCGTGACTTCATTGCAGAGCATTTAGCTGAAAACTAAATTAACTCGCTTTTGCCCTAACTTGGGTAAGTACCTATTTTCTCGTGGTCTTTTACAAGTTTTGGTAGCGGCGCCTTACAAACTGCTAACATGTTTTATCAAACATAGCTAAGAGCCATCACGATTAAACTGGCTTTCAAATAAAAACGACTGCATTCATACGCGTCTATTCGATTGGAAGCTACGATATTACCTATAGACAGGCTTCAAACTATAGCACACCTCCTATTTGCGTCGGGTACAGATTAAAATAAAATCACGCAAATGCTTAATAGCACAAAATCCCTGGAGCTCAATAAATTATGCTCAATGATTTTAGTAGCGTTTACCAACTGGTGGGTCTTGAAATGAAGTTGAACAAGACGTAGATCATATCTAATGGCCATGTTGCACCCGTAGCGGTAGTCGTGGTTGCAGTTGTAGTTCTTGACCACTATACCTACCTATCTATCTTAGACAGACTATCCTGTTAGTAAAATGTTGACAAAAAATCTTTTTAAAAAAAAATTGAACCGACTTCAATATCACTGAAAAGTATAAAATAAATTAAATATTATTGAAGTTGGTGCCAAATATACACAGCCGGTAAGCTAACACCAACTTCAATAATATTTAATTTATTTTATACTTTTCAGTGATATTGAAGTCGGTTCAATTTTTTTTTAAAAAGATTTTATTTTAAACTTTTTAGTGATATTTTCATATATAAAGATGAACCATCGAAAACCGTAAAATTATCTAGGTAGGTTATGATCACATTATCGTCTACATAGTTTTACATAATTCATGTCTCTTCAGAAAAAAATATCCGGTCGTAATGAAATTTGCATGGAATCATCATAGTAGTTTACTATCTCGAATAAAAAAAGAATCATCGAAATCGGTTCATAATTGTCAGAGCAATGTAATAGAGAACATCAGTTTTATGGTTTTTACCAGATAAATTCTTCTACATCGTTCATGGTCCTCCAGGAAGTTCTTATCCGGTTGTAATAAAATTCATACAGATTCAATACAGTGGTTTCTTCTTTCGAATAAAAAAAGAATCATTGAAATTGGTAAATATTTGCCAGAGTTATGACCATTTTTGTCCTTAAAAGCGACTAAAACGTCATCTATATAGGCTTTCTTGCAGCTCTCAGTGCGCAGTCACCATTCTTGTTTTTTCAGGAACTACTTATTACTAAGCAATAATTTTTTTATGGGACCCAATTAACGGATTAAAGAATGGATGGAAGAAAGATTTATTCAAATCGGTTCATAATTGCCAGAGTTTTGCGCGAACATATATAGAAAAAAAAAATATATATATATACAGACGAATTGAGAACCTCCTCCTTTTTTGAAGTCGGTTAAAAAGGTTCGCCCGACGAATCCGACTCGGATGGGCAGCGTTCGAGATTTACGCGACATCAAGTGCAAAACATGAAGACGAGCATTTTTAACCAGTGTGTGTGTGTTGCCAGTGATGACATATGGTATTGAGACGTGGTCCTTAACTGCTGGCATTTTAGAGAATATCAGAGTCACACATAGAGATATGAAGAGAGCTATGCTCGAAATTACTTTACGCGTCAAAATCCTGAATGAGATAATTCGCCGAAGAACTAAAATCACAGACATAGCTCCCAGAAACTACAAGTTAAAGAAGCAATGGGTAGCCCACATCACTCGAAGAACCGATAATCGATGGGGAAGATAGGATCTCGAGAGGTAACCACGAACCGGAAGAGGCATCGTACATTCGTACCTACACTGGAATGACGACATATGCGAGTCGCTTGCAACCAGCGGATGCAAGCTCGTTTATTGTTGCGTTCCAAGGGGTAGGTCTAGGTTCAGCCATGGATGAACCGGTTTGCAAAGTGTGGTTTCCCACTGCGCTACGGAGGATACAATAATGCAGGTCTATTGACAAAATAGGAATCATCGCACTAACAATAAGAAGAAACGGGCGTCCCTCAATTACGACTTTCCATTCCAAACATACATAGGTACAATTGCTGAAAAAAATAATTGTATTTTTAGTCTTTAGGTCCACCTGGGTCCACCTAAATAATGAAACTCTTGCATACCAATTACAGGAAGGAAATGATGTAGCGGTCCGATGATGGGTAAGGATTTGAGACCCGGTATAGAACTAAAAGGTTTGGGCTCCTGTGTACTTGTTGAGTAGTTTCGTTTGCGCTGATACCTAAAACAAATGAAATAAGGAGTTACAATTAAATGTAAGGAAACGGTGTTCGCTCGGTGCTTTAACCTATACCCAAATTCAAATATAA
Source organism: Furcula furcula (assembly GCA_911728495.1). Taxonomy (NCBI): domain Eukaryota; kingdom Metazoa; phylum Arthropoda; class Insecta; order Lepidoptera; family Notodontidae; genus Furcula; species Furcula furcula. The sequence goes on along the minus strand of OU452256.1, from coordinate 12,797,566 downwards.
ACAGTGAGCTGTTGAATAACAGCTCACTGGATATAGTCATTTTTTGTAAACAAACCGGGTACTTCAAAACAAACTTAAATTTCTTCACCAATACAACATGAAAACTTTCCATTTATCACCACACACATGTAAAACATCCAACTGATTCGGAAAACTAGTTAAAATACTGAAAATATAATTAAAATCTTAAGATATACGAATAAATATACAGTTTCATGGCTCGGTGTCATTTTGTACTTTCGCGGTCATGAACGGTGGCAAACCAGCCGGGCACCAGCCCCGGGCGGCAGTTTTAGGGGGTGCAAAAATCATAATATAATATGATTAAAAATAAAAAACTCGCTACACAAAGCGTCTAGCATACGGAAGCCTGGTTGGCTCACCTTCAACTTGTAATAAAAAGGCGCCACGCAGGCCCACACCACAAGTGAACTTGTGATGCCGATTTGAGATTTGAGTTTTTTTAAGTAATTACTCAAACGCTAAAGGGAGGGGCGCCACAATCAAGTTCCTGCCCCGGTTCGAAAAAATCGTAGATACGGGGCTGATAATATGATACAATTTATGTAAGTAAGTAAGTACTTGGTCAGATAACAAACTAACCTAACATAATAGTCTATTACCCCCAAGCAAGGGTGCTTCGCCTCGATCATGATCCTTGCATGACAGATTGATATTTATTTCAGAGGCCAGTATCGCATGGATCAAAGACCTTTTTGAGGTAAATATGCACTAAACCCATACTCCTGATTTACCTTCGGCATTCATGCAAAGGCTCTGTGGAAATCATTTTATTACAGCTTAGGCTGTGGTATAATAATAATAATAATATTCTCGGACATTCCACACACCGTCATCTGATCCCAAACTAGGCACAGCCTGTACTATGTAAACCAGATAACTGATACTAATATCTATACATATATACTTTTTTTTGTAAACACATAATTAAATAGATAAATAACACCCAGACACTTGGTGGGAATCGAACCCACGACCTATTGGTCAACGGACAGGGTTTCTAACCACTAGACCAACAGAGTGCCTAGACAAGATGCAATCGCTTCATAGCGAATCTATTTCTTCATTCGCTAACGGTGTCAATTCCCTATAATTTGTCACGTGATTTTTCGGTGACTTATGTCATTCTCATACATTTTTATACTTTCTATTAGCGATAACGCTTGTAGAATGTTACATTGTCTAGGGGGGCAGGCCCGCCGATGATTCGAACTGACCGCTGCCGCGCTGCGCGGAACCCCGGCCGAGTAGCGCTGCGCGGAACCCCGGCCGAGTAGCGCCGCGCCGGGGCCAAACTCGATGGGTCTAGGACCTAGACCACTAAACCTAGACTCTAGGTTTATGGGGGCCGAGATCCTGTTACCACCATCTTGCATAAACTAGTTTTTAAATAAAAACAAACCGCATTCAAATCCGTCTACTGGTTGGAGCGCTACGAGTACGATGCCACAGACAGACACTCCTACATAGGCGTCAAACTTATTACTGTTACTCGTGGGGTTAAAAATTAAACTGTTTTGCTTACCGAGAAACATTTTGCAACAGAATTTCAAGCACAGATCGACGACCACCAACAATTTTGAACATCATTTTAAATCAATTTTAAAAGAGCGCAACGAGTAATGTTATTCGTTAGGTAGCTATAAAAAGACTGATTTGTTTGACCTTGTGTCCGTCCACGCCTCTCAGATGATAATACGTATATACGTATGTTAGTTATCATACGTAAAAACTTAAGTAGCAGATACATTATGTCAGTAGATAATCATAATCTTCACGCGCTTCACGTTCATAGAAAACGTATTGATCTGTCCAGAAATTCACAAATATCATCTTGGAGCTTGTTCGTGTGCTCTACGGTACCGAGCACAATCTCTCATAATATGGGCAATCTAACAAGACTAGCGAACTGTCTCTCGTGCTCTCTCGTGGCCCTACCACTACCAGGAAAACCCTTGATGCTGTCTGTATGTAGCAACGAGACTACCCGCAGTCGAGCGCGGCTCTAAATTAGCTCTCTGACTGCTAGCCTAGGTCGTGGGTTCGATTCTCCCAATTAGGCATGTGTGTGAAAGCTTACGCATGTCTGTTTGTCTTGTGCCCGGATGTACGTAGATACTTATATACGTTGATCTTTGTAGGTATGGTCGCGGTCATTATCGTTTGATCGCCTTGACGATAATCGTTTTCACCTGTAAGAAATAGTGTTCTGTGTGTAAGAAGGTTGCCCATTAGTGGTATTTTTGTGTCTACTTTTAATAATATATCTTATAGTCCGGTCAATTTAGACCAAAAAATGAGAGTGAAGTTACATAAAGTCCCAACAAGCTGAATTTCTGTGAAATTGTTCAAAACATAATTATAAACAATGTCTAGAAGTTCCCCATCATTCCCCTGTAAGGAAAAATTTTTATTCAAGGTCAAAGGTCAAAAAAATGAGTTTTTCGCGATTTTCAGCAAAACGGTAAGTTTTATCATAAAAGTACCTCAGACAAAAATTGTAGATCATAAAATTATCTATAAAAAATGTATCAATACTTTTACGCCACGTATATATATCTAGAGTTGTTATATAATATATATATATATATATATATATATATATATATTATATATTAAATATAACACTTGAGCCACACTTAATGTATTGTTAAGCCATTGATGGGACTACTGTGTCTATATTACGTCAATCGATTTCTGTGACTTATCCTCACGTCCACTGACTAAATTAAATAGCCTATACATCATCGTCACCAGCCGGAAGACGTCCACTGCTGAACATAGGTGTCCCTTTTCGAACGCCACAATGGACGACAGTTGGCTATTTGCATCCACCGGTTACCTGCGACGCGTACAATATCGTCAGTCCACCTGTGGGAGGCCTGCCTATGTCTTCCGGCGGTCGTCACTCGAGAACCTTACTTCCCTATCGGTGATCAAGTGTGTGTTCAAGTGTGGCTTGGTTATCAGCTAGACCCTACAGACTGGGGTTGGAAGTTGGTCAACAATATATTAGAGCCAGTTCAAACTTTACTTCCACCTGCGCCGGAAAAACTGCTGAACACTATTTTTTGCAACTGCAAAAAGGGATGCAGTGCTAAATGTGGTTGCAAAAAAGTCGGACTGTCTTGTTCTTTGGCATGCACAAATTGTCAAGGCCGGTCGTGCTCTAATATTGAATCACAAACAATGGAGGATTCGTTTGACTCCGACGAAGTATCATGCGATACATCGCTATTGACGCAATTTACTTGCATCCAAAATGAAGATGAAGAAGAAGCAGGAGAAGAAGATCAAGAAGAAGAACAAGAATTTGAAACTTACGAATAAGACGAATAAACTTCAACACTTTTTTTTAATTTACATCGCTTTATCTTTCCCAATTTTTGAAAATTTCCGTTATTATGCAATAGTTTTACATTAAACAGGATCACAACTGGCCCGTGGAGTAGCCCTACTGGGGAAACCACGTTAAAAAAATGCGCTAAGTACACTACCTCATAGGTGGCGTGGAGACGTGTGCATATTATGACGATAACAACTTTTATAACTTTTTGAATCGTTATATCTCAGAAACGGTGGCTTGTAAGAAAAAAAGTATTGATACATTTTTTATAGATAATTTTATGATCTACAATTTTTGTCTGAGGTACTTTTATGATAAAACTTACCGTTTTGCTGAAAATCGCGAAAAACTCATTTTTTTGACCTTTGACCTTGAATAAAAATTTTTCCTTACAGGGGAATGATGGGGAACTTCTAGACATTGTTTATAATTACGTTTTGAACAATTTCACAGAAATTCAGCTTGTTGGGACTTTATGTAACTTCGAATGTCTAAATTGACCGGACTATTAGGTAGTGGACTGTATATTCGAGAATGAATCAAGAATGAATTTATTTTATTTTGAGCGCTGACAACACTTGCTTTACTAGTGATGGGAGTTGCTGCGCAATTAATATCGATAAAAATGATAAAATCGCTGATAATTTATTTTACGTATTTAATGTTTACAAAGATTAATAAATAATGCCACTACAGTGACTTCTGCACTAAATTCTGGACTTGCATCGCATTAAATGCATAATATTGTTTATACATCTTTGCTTACGTAAATACAACATAAAATATTAAACTGAGTATTCATGCGCGTGTGTGCCACCCCCCCCCCCCCCCCCGGGGTGAGGGGTTGTGTATATTCGTACATTCATTTAATAGTATAATACTGTTGAATTAATAGAATAGGATGTATATATTTTTTTGCGAATAAAATTGTGGCGACTAGAACCTCTTTGTTGTATTTTCTATGTCTTTTGAATAGCGAAAAGCTTAGTTTAGAACGTGCTGTCTGAATAGTATTTGACACATTCGTTGTTATGACTTAGCAGTGACAACAGCTAAACACATTCATGTTATAAATCTAGTAAAGAACGGTCGTGCTGCTTACAGACATATAGTCAATGTACATATAGTTAGTGATCGTGGAATCACTTGTCCTAAATGTAAAGGATCAGTGCCTTCAGTGTTTTACAGGATAATAAATGTTTGGACCCTCAACCGTCTAACTTATTTCGGAGCAGATAAACAATGAAGGGTCAACCGACCCTCAAAATAATAAAGTTAATACTCATTTAGCTTAATCGGTTTATTTTGTCTTTATGAGCCGTTTATGTACGTGATTGAGTACGAGAGAATCGATAACATCGAAAGCATAAAGTGGCCGCTAAAACTGGATTAATGATAATTAAAACTAAACTAATTTATGTTTTGCATTGAGTTCTTCTATTATTTGTTAATAGAGACAACTTTTTTTTTAAATACGTTGTATCTTCATGTAGTTTCAAAATAGATGAATTAAAAATAGTTTCATTAATCTATGAATGGATTTATCTACCTTTTCGATATCCTATCAGCTTTAGAGATTGGACAACCCTAATTTTTGAGTTTGACAGGTCAAGTCAAACAAAATGTTTGGCATTGTGTTGTGAGTGAGGTTAAAATGGTTGATAATAAATTAAAATAAATATTTAGGGCAGGGTTCTCATCCGCTGGTGATTAAGCTAACAATAATTCATCGATTGATATAATTTTTAATATAGTGGCACGCTTCTAACAAATTTTACTATTAAAATAATGTATAGATATAGTAACGTAAGTGAAGTTTCTTTGTCACAAGCATAGTTTCGCTATATCCATCGATCGATTACGAAAGAGCCTATAAGTTTACTTACATTGTTTCGCGATGTGTAATTAACAAGAAAATGCTCTTGTTTAATATATGCGTGTATCTGCAAAATTATTAGGCGTTGATAACTACGAGTGTGTGTTGGTAAAGTTGTTTACGTGTTAAATATAATGTGTTTACGTTCGCTTAATGTCCTGTATACGCGATTAATTTACTTAAAAAAGTCATAACATTGATAAGCTAGTTTGTGACGTCGAGTGTAACGAGCTAGTGGACTGAGAAGTTTCCACAGGCAGTTTCTGTTATTTGTCCCTGATAACACGTCCATGTATTGTTGCTCCTTCCTGTAAGTATCACATTGTTTATTTATAAATTTGATCGTTATATCATTAACTAGTCATTATTTAAGCTTATGTAAATGTTTTTAGTGGGTAGTAATTACTAGAATTCAAAATTAAGGCAAGTTATACAATGGTATAAGTATTGCTTTTTTATCACATACTGTTTTCAAATTTCATACAACTGTGGTATGTGATTTGTTCTATAAAAAGGTCATTGAACTTGGAATGCTGTGATTTTTTTTTACTGTTATCTTAAACTATCATCTTATCGTAACCTGTATACAAACTATGATATGGTATCAGTTACATCATACTCTGTTGTATGAGGTGTTCCACTTCTCACACTGCTTCATTAGTTAGACCATGTTTACTATATTCCTTATCAGTACATTGAGAATATATTGACAATATAAGTAACAGTATTTTCATACTATATAATAACTTTTTAAATATGCTTATATCTTATTCACTAATTAAGAATGCAGTGCTGTATAAACAGGAGTAAATCATTTGTTAACTGGAGCATAAGAACTAACAAAACTATAAGCAAACTCTTGGATAATATTTAAATTATATTACTATGCGTTTCAACTAAGAATGTGTCCGCCATGATGATCGCGACTGCGGTAACTTCACTAGTTTTTTACGATTTTTGTACCGCCAGCAGAGTAAACACAAAATTAAAAATTCGGCCCGGTTTTTATTATTTATCGTAATTTTTTATTTAGCTATCTATTTTTGTTAAAATAACTTTTTTAGTAATTGTATATCTGAAATGGCAACATGGCGGTCACATTCTTAGTTGAAACGCATAGTACTATTGTTTCCACAAGCTGTTGATATGTAATTTTATGATCACTTCACTATAGACTGTATAGAAATGACATATAGATGATACAGATACCAATCAAGTCAATATCAGCCGAAGAATTTGTATGTCTTACCTACCTAGAATGCTAACTTCATAAGAGTATTTAAAAATAAATTACACTTGTATAGTCCCTAGTATCACCACAGTTGTATTTGGCTGTATAGAAGCATTGCGTAAATATTGCTGTGTTCCGGTGTGAGGAGCATTGTAGCTGGTAAAATTATAAGTGTCAATAGACTTACGCCAGGTACCTATTATTATTAAAGGTCTGGAAGAGATCGCTTTCAGTGATAAGGCTGCCCATTGTTGCATGTCTTATTAATTTGTATCTCTTTCTTTTAGTATTTTTAGTATCTGTTTTTTTGTGCAAAATAAAGAATTGTCTATAAATGTCTATCTATTTATATTGAACAATGTGTAGAGTGCCATACTCACCCAGGGCCGGATCTAGGGGGGGCAAACCGGGGCACCGGCCCTGGGCGCCAGCTTCAGGGGGCGCCAAAATCATATCAAACCAAAGCATTTATTTTTGCAGAGAGCACTGTTACAATGGTGGTAGGTAATAATATACTTAGTATGATTAAAAATAAAATAAATTAATAGTTTAAAAAACTAAAAATACAAGCTTTTTTAGAGTATACTGCATTAAAAAGTAATAAATAAATTATCGAATCTGTTCTTTTTTTTCCTACCCCTTGTTTGTGATTAAGCATTATATTTAAGTGAAAAAGCGTGGGGCGCTTTTGTATTGTAAATGATTACAAATTATTGTCATGTAAATAAAAATACCTTGTCTACTTGAAATTTGACACAGTAAATGATGCTGTTATTCAGAAAAAGCGAATTTAAAATTTCATTTAACCTTTTTAGTCTAGAAATATTAGTTTAAAATATGAATAAACTAGGCATTTTTCATTTATTCGTAGCTTTAGCTTTAGCGTAAGCTAAAACCAATAGCTTCACAAGTAATATTCAAAGGTTCCGTTACTAACCTTCCAGGTCAATCAACAAGTCCATGTTATTAGGCAAAGTGAATAGAACTCGAAACATTAGACGATCTCAAACTAGATGGATTTACTAGTAGCAATTCCAGGGTCCCGTCACCCACCTTCCAGCTCCATCATCAGGTCCTCATAATTGGAAAAAGTCAACAGAAATCTTTAAAACAAACCAGACAAGCCCAAACACGGTAGGTTTACTAGTAGCCATTCCAGAGTTCCGTGACCTGCCTTTCAGCTACATCACCAGGTCCTTATAATTGGGAAAAGTCAAAAGGACTCTTTAAAATAAGCCAAACGAGCCCAAACTCGACAGGTTTACCAGTAGCCATTCCAGGTTCCATCATCCACCTTCCAGTTCCATCATCAGGTCCTCAATCATGGTCAAAGTGAATAGAACTCTTTATAACAAATCAAATGAGACCAAACTCGATGTGTTTACTAGTAGCCATTTCATGGTTCCTTTGAGGTCCATCATCAGATCAGCTCTATGATACCATATTGGTATGGTCACCGCTTATTACTCTGAGGGTCACCGGTTCTTGAGACAAAATTTCAAACGATTCGAACGTGTAGAAGTGGGTGAAACTGCGTCTCAAGATTCCATTACATTCCATACATACATACATACAGGTGAAGCTAATAAAAGCGTGTTAAAAACCTGCTCCACAAAGCGCTTAGCATACGGAAGCCTGGTTGGCTCACATACGTCTTGTAAGAAAAAGGTGCCACACAGGCCCACACCACAAGTGAGCTTGTGATGCCGATTTGAGATTTGAGTTTCTATAAGTAATTTCTAAAAAAAAGTGTTCTAAGTAATTTCTTAAAACGCTGACGGGAGGGGCGCCACTATCAAGTTTCTGCCCCGGTTCGAAAAAGTCGTAGATCCGGGGCTGTACTCACCGCATGTACCTACCATTTCACATCAACCATTCGAAATCAAGTCACTACCATAGATAAGAGTATATTACTTAGAAATAGATAGGTAACTCCCACGTCAAAACGCGCCCCCTAACACCAGCGCTTCCAGCGGCGTGATTTGAAACTTTAATAGCCTCGAGAATTTTTAATAAAAAAAAATAGCTAAAACTTTGTAGTATTCGATATAAAGTACGCGGACGTCAATAGTATATGCATTAAAGAATGAAATAAAAAAAGAATAATGATTTCGAACCCCATCCACAGCCCCACCCATGGGTTGGGGTTCGAACCCGCGCCCCCTAGACTTCGTATTAATTTGATTCCAACCTATTTACCGCTACCGCTGTAAGTCATATGACGTCAGATGCAAAATACTGATCTACTATCTCAGTTTCATTCCGAACAGAGAAAAGTTGCAAATCACGCCGCAAGAGGGTGCTACTGGTAGCTTTTTCCATTTCTTCTAAGATACCATACCATGGTCACTACTACCAAGTCATCAGTATTCCACAAGATTTTTACTTCAACTACTTTTATATGCACAGTTTAAGTAAAGTGATTGGAAATGGAAATGATAAAACAGTATTGTAATAGATATGGAAACCTGACATTAATAACTGATGACACAGGTTACGACAATGGAAACAACACCCATGCCCATGTGCACACCTGTGTTGCTTCGCCTTAGGAAAATATTTATTTATTATTTATACTCTTTATTGTACACACATAAAAATAAAATAAAAAGGACTTGAAGATATTTGTACAAAGGGCGGCCTTATCGCTATCCGCAATTTCTTACAGGCAACCTTGGGATGGAAAAAAGATTGCATGGAATATGAAAAGTGGGGTAGTTAATATGTGAGACAATATACACTAATAATAATACATATAATAAGTTTACCTATTTACATATAATATATTAATATACATACAGATATATATAAATATTTCTTACATACCAACATATATTCAATATACTTATATATATATAAGTATATTAAATATATATATATTATATTTATATATATTATAAATATAATAGTTATCTAGAAACCAAGTTACATACAAATTTCCCACCCACACGCAAAATACGCGCTTTGACGGGTTGCAGAAACTAGCCTGTTATACCAATACCAAATACATACAAAATAAATACCCAACCAGTTTTAGTCTAATATTTAGTCTATAAAAACAGTAATATGTCAAATCAGAACATTTGACACTGTCCTGTTTAATATTCCAGATTATGATGATGAATGTCAAAACAATTATCTAGTTAGTTGTTTCAATTGGCGTCATTGTGCTTTGAATTGAGAGCAGTCTGCAGGGATTGGTGAATCACAACATGTTAATGTTTTAAGTGCATTAAACAGCTAACCTAATTTAGGTCTAATAACCAATTCCAAATAAACTATATTTTTTTTATAAATGACTTAGAGCAAGATATTCACCATAAGGTAAGTGACACATGTTTGTCGGCAGAATACCTGACTGGTGGTGCCTTCTTGTATGGTCTTGCACAAGAGACCTATCACCTTGAAAATATATGTTACATGTATTGTTATATTTGCATTAATAGATACATGCTCCTCATTAACCTGGTGTTTTAGAAGCAGTGCACTGCAAAAATATTTAAATGTAAAGAAAAATAGTATATTTTTAAATGTACATTATATTTGCATTAATTAATATGTGTACCTCATTAACCTAGTATTTTCATTCTAGTTCTTACTCTCTGTAGAAAGATTTTAAACTACACTGGTAGGTACTAAAATAGACTAAAAAAGTATATAAGACCATAATATGTCTTACTATTAGTATAAGTTCTCGAGGTCATAAAACCCATGGTGCTCTATATTTGCTTTGTATGTGGTGATTACAATTATCCTTCCTTATTATTGCTTATTCACTTGTGTTACTTTTCCTACAATTACAATTCCTACCAATTATGTTGCCACTCAAGTATTCTTAGTATGATCTATTAAATTTATCAAATGAAAAAGAATTCTAGTAATTTTAAATTAATTAAATGAGTTTTTTTTACCTAGGTAGATAGTATCATTGGTTTTTGAACTTCATGTATAGTTCATGTTTAAAAAAATTATGTTTGTTAAATAAAAGTTTTCACTGTGGAACAATTTTAACTTTGCATAAACATACAAAGTTGAAAATGTTACACTGTGAAAATCTGTATTATGTGTGAGCAATGATCTTGTGTGTGACACATGGTGTGGCGTACAGCTCGCGGCTGGGCGTCGGGATGGCGAGCATGAGCTCCACGCTCGTCGAGACCGTCTCCATCAACTATGAGGACTTCAACGAAAGCTTCCTCACATGCGGCACTTGTTTATGTTAGTATGCAGCCACTATTCTCACTCTCCACAGTAATTGCTTTTAATTGCTAGATTTATGTATTTTATATTTATCTTAGTCTTTCGCTTCAGAAAATACAGTATACAAAGTGTTCTTTTTTTTAAATACTTTCATGTTGTTGCAGGCACTTATGATGGCGGCGAGCACACCCCGAAGCTTCTGCCGTGTTCCCACACAGTCTGCTTACACTGCCTTACGCGGATAGCCGCTTCGCAAACCAGAGACGCGGGCAGCTTCCGATGTCCTATATGCCGCGAGCTCATAACTATACCTCGAGGCGGAGTGGCCGCTCTCCCGCCGTCGTTCCTTGTTAATCAACTTCTCGATTTGATGGCCCGACAACGCCGGGAGGTGATACCCCAGTGCAGTTCGCATCCAGGCAGGGAGTTACTTTTCTGCGAGACTTGTGATTGCGTATTCTGTAGATACTGCGCCGACGGCCCTCACAGCGACACGCCCTGCGATCACACAGTGGTGCCGTTCTCCATTGCATTGAAAAGAATGTCCGAAATACTACTCTACAGAGCGAATGAATGTCTCAGCAAGCTCGGATCAGCGAGAGACGCCGTTGCCAGCGAATTGAGACGGCTCGAAGCGGCTGCCACGGCGGCTGATGAAGCTATTGACAGGCACTTTGCCGAGCTCAGAGCGGCACTTGATAAGCGACATAGCGAGCTGAAGTCGGCTGCAGCCGCCGCTGCTTCTCATAAACGAAAATTACTCGAAGAACAACTGAAGTTGATTGATGCAGAAAAGGCTAAGGTAAGCCAGATATACATTTTATGTTTATCGTATTGTTGCCAATTTGTGGTCAGTTTCTAAATACACCGCATGTTTACGATGTTTTTAATGACGAAAATAGCTGGACTAAAGTCTTACAGTTGCTCTGCACTGCTGCTTCTCATTCGAGGACCCGGTAATTGTACCAGCTACAATCGACAGTTCACATTGGAACTATTCTTAGTGACAGAATATCTGACAGACACTGTGGTGGTACCTGGACTATTCCATGCACAAGGGACCACTTAGAATCGTCTTTATGCCAATTCATGCTCAGTATTTAACGACAGTTCCCAAAGATTTTTCAAGAACACCGTTGATTGAGATTACGACTTATATAAATGGATAATTCCAGGTGGAAGCAGAATGTTCCGGTCTTCAACAGCAAGTCGAAGTTCGAGAAGTAAGCAGTCGAGCCGCAGCACTGGGCGCACGGCTAGGCGACGCCGCGGCGTTGGCGGAACCTCGCGAGAACGCCTTCCTCGCGGTCGACTTCGCGCATAACGATGCGCAACAACGTTTCGCCGAGGCCCTGGTAGAGCTGGGCAGGGTCCGTACTAGTACTACCTTCCCTGGACTGTGCACATTGCAGTTGGGTAAGTTGTCAAATCGCATTTGTGAAAATGTTGAAGGCGACCAGAAAACTGGCATCTGTTTGATATCCAACTACATACATGTACACTGCGATCCCCCAGACGCCTGCAAACACATTTAGTTAAGCAGTGGACTTGTATGAATTCAAGTTATAATGAATACTTGCATGCTTGTTAATCTGTAGAGTCAACGTGCGTGTGCGGGCTAGAAGTCGTTGTAGTGCTACGCACAGTCGACTACCACGGCGAAGCGCGGAGTACGGGGGGTGACCCCGTCAGCGCGGCGGCCACCATCGACGACGCTCCTCTGCCATGCACCGTTACCGATCTCGACACTGGACTCTACAGGTATGACTAGTTACCAGCTGCCTTAGGAGGCGCTCATTATTACCTTTGTAATCATTTTATTTTATGTAAAACAGAAGAGTGTATGTTTTTTATTTTTAGGAAGTAAACTAGCAGCTTAAAAAAGTGATCCGTGTGTATGATAAAGCTTGAAGTATTTTGTCCAGTCTATTCTTGAAAGCATTCAATGTATGTGCCATCACAATGTTTTCTGAGAGTTTGTTCCATTCAGCTACAACACAGTTGGATAGAAAATGCTTCAAAGGTTTCCTTCT